>CM070032.1:123351317-123411354 GCA_036250615.1 Ptychadena robeensis | reverse complement strand
AAGATGGATGGAGCCAAATACAGGGCAATCTTGGAAGAAAACCTCTTGGAGTCTGCAAATAACTTGAGGGCGGAGGTTCACCTTCCAGCAAGACAACGACCCTAAACATAAAGCCAGGGCAACAATGGAATGGTTTAAAACAAAACATATCCATGTGTTAGAATGGCCCAGTCAAAGTCCAGATCTAAATCCAATCGAGAATCTTGATGCGTTTTGCCCAACTGGCTTTCCCAGGAGTTTGTTCAGGGTTACTAAAATTAACAATAGATAGATTGTCTTAATCATATGTATATATAACAACTAGTATTAACCTCCCTAGCGGTTGTGACGAGCCCAGCTCGCCCAGAGTTTGTGTGAAGATGCCGCATATCCCCGGAAAGCTACGGCGATTCTCTTACCAGCTGCAGCATTTCCGGGGTTGCGTGGCGTCACCGGTCGCGTCACGGTGACGCGGAAGGGGGCGGGGGGTGGGCGGTGCCATAGCCCTCCATGTTAATGGAGGAGCTCCGGCTTTCCAGCCCACACAGCTGACATCATTAATGATGCCGGCTGTGTGGAGAGAGGCGGGGGGAGGGGGGGGGGAATTGCAGGCAGTGTACTAGGGAGGTTAAGCATAAGCCATTAGTCCTTCATGGGCGGAATGACAGTGGGAATTCTATTCCTACTAGGGACAGAAAGCTCATGCTTCCTTTGCTGAACCTTATTTACCGGGGTAAACCAAAAATTATTTAGTACTTAGTAGGACAAATCACATTCCTTAAATAGTGTCCATCTTAAGCAGTTTCTTATCAGAACAGAGGCCTACCTCTTTGTGGGTGGTCCACTGACAATGTGACTTTTTTTGACTATTTACAAGTTCACAAATACAGTGAGTGAAATATTTAGCCAGCAAATTGGAAAAGCATATTACCTGTTACTCATTTGTCTTTGTTGTTTGTCTTACCATGCCAAGGTCTTTCTTCATTATATCTTACAATATATTTTTTTCTAAATAAGATTTCACCAGGCCTAAAAGATCTCTAGCAAGTTTACACTTTTCATCAAATTGATAAAAAATATCAGCTATGGGTCAACATCTATATCGTAGAACACTGTGATAAATAGTGATGGGCAACATAGGCAATATTCGTATTCGCAAAATAACACAAATGTTTTGCCTAATATTCACAGCAAGTTCAAGAGTTTGTAATGTACAGCCATTACTACCCTTATTCTGAGAATTGGCACTTGTACATGTAAATATCAGGGCTGTGGAGTCGGAGTCGGAGACATTTTTGGGTACCTAGAGTCAGAGTCGGCAAAAAATGTACCGACTCCGACTAAATTTAAATGGTAATTAAAAAAAAACAAATTACTTCAAATGTCGCAATTCACAAACATTATGTAATAATGAACGACTTCTCTGTTATAAGAATTAATGCGTGCCGTGTATAACATTACAGCGCCCACTGTGACCCTGCAGCGTGATGACGTCATCGCACTGCTCTCCAGAGCTGACAGCAAACATAATTCATGATTTCCCTTGAACCCCATAGTCATGTATGAAGTTAAAGCTAAAAATCTATGTATTTGTCGCCTCAGCTGAATCACAGCGGGTTTTCAAATGGTCACAAAGGGTGCCGGCCATTAGTTTAAATTAAGACCCCGGTCTTCATTGAAACTAACGGCATCGACCAGAGAATGTCCGTTCTCTGGCCGGCCGAGCTGTGCGGCGCCAGCGATCTGTCGCCCCATGTGGGCACCCCCGATCGGCATACACACACGCCCATTGGTCAGCGGCAAGCCGCTGCTCGGTGCGTGTATGGCAGCCTTAACTCTCGCTGATAATGAAGTAAAGGTTTTTTGCCGGACTAGAGACGCTTGTATACTTGTAATTCAGCTGAGGCGACAAATACTCAGATTGTTAGCTTCAACTTTACACATGACTATGGGATTCAAGGGAAATCATAAATCATGTTTGAAGTGCCCCTTCGCCCCGCCTCTTCTTGGAGCCTTTCAATTCCCTATCTTCAGCAGAACACTAAAGCTGGGCACACGGGTAGATCTGCAAAAAGATTTGAGTACAATCAATCAACTTGCACACTCACAGTGCTTGATTGTACTCTAATCTGTTTACAAACCTACCTGTGTGTGCTTTCCTTCGGGCAGGATCAATAGAGCCAGCTCTAAGGAACTTGATTGAGCGGGGTTCCAACATGTTGGAAAACCCTGTTCAGTCTCCAATACCTTGCATGGAGACGTAAGTCTTCATGGAAAGTATTGAAAAAGCTGTGGCTCCACAGTGTGAAGGGGCAGAGCCAACACTCCTCACTTGGAAGCTGTGTGAGTGAGGCAGCTGTATGCTTCTCCCCAGCTTGTGGCGTGTTCTAAATCACACACTGCAAGCTGGGGAAAACGGGTCCCCGTTGAATGGGAATCGATGTGCCCAGATTTCCGTTCAATTGATCCCCGATCAATGACAGCGTGGTGCCTGGCTTAGGAAAAAGCAGCTACATCTTCTGCCTAACTTCTCTGCTTTAATTGGCCATCACAGTACAGTGTTGGTTTCCTAGTAGTGCCACTAGTCCTGTGGTTAATGTATGTTGCCTTCCTTTTTTTCAATGGAAGTATAAAATACAGTAGTATATTTAATACAGAGGAGTCGGAGTCGAGGAGTCGGAGTCGAAAGAATCAGAAATTGAGGAGTCGGGAAATTTACAGCCCTGGTAAATATTAACACAATGTGTGGTCACGACAACATCTAGTGGCAGAATGTGAAATGACAAGAAGACGTAATACATTGCGATTATCAGCAATTGTACATGAGAACATATTGCGAACGCAATGCATTGTACTTTCGCTAGAATCTCAAATATGTAAGATTTGCAATGAAATAACCACAATGTGCTTTTACTGCAGACTGTCAGCTTAAATTTTAGGGTATTTACATATAAATCAGGTGAACGGTGTAGGAATTACAACAGTTTGCATATGTGCCTCCCACTTGTTAAGGGATCAAAAGTAATACAGAATAATAATCAAAAATCAAACTTTCCCTTTTTAGTACTTGGTTGCAAATCCTTTGCAGTGAAATACATCCTGAAGTCTGGAACACATAGACATCACCAGACGCTGGGTTTTATCCCTGGGGATGCTCTGCCAGGCCTCTACTGCAACTGTCTTCAGTTCCTCCTTGTTCTTGGGGCATCTTCCCTTCAGTTTTGTCTTCAGCAAGTGAAATGCATGCTCAATCGGATTCAGGTCAGGTGATTGACTTGGCCATTGCATAACATTCCACTTCTTTCCCTTTTTGGTTTTCCCCTCTTTGCTTGCTTTTGCAGTATGCTTTGGGTAATTTTCCATCTGTACTGTGAAGCGCCACCCAATGAGTTCTGAAACATTTGGCTGAATATGAGATCAGATAATATTGCCCAAAACATTTCAGAATTCATCTGGCTGCTTTCGTCAGCAGTCACATTAACAATAAACATAAGAGAACCAGTTCCATTGGCAGCCATACATGCCCACGCCATGACACTACCTCCACCATGCTTCACTGATGAGGTGGTATGTTAAGGATCATGAGCAGTTCCTTTCCTTCTCCATTCTCTTCTCTTCCCATCACTCTGATACAAGTTGTTCTTGGTCTCAGCTGTCCATAGGATGTTGTTTCGGAACTGTGAAGGCTTTTTTAGATGTTGTTTGGCAAACTCTAATCTGGCCTTCCTGTTTTGAGGCTCACCAATGGTTTACATCTTGTGGTGAACCCTCTGTATTCACTCTGGGGAAGTCTTCTCTTGATTGTTGACACACATACACCTACCTTATAGAGAGTGTTCTTGGTGTGGCCAACTGTTGTGAAGGGTGTTTTGTTCACCAGGGAAATTTTTTTTGTCATCCACCACAGTTGTTTTACTTGTTCTTTTGTGTTGGTGAGCTTACTGGAGCGTTCCTTCTTTTTATGAATGTTCCAAACAGTTGTTTTGACCATGCCTAATGTTTTTGCTATCTCTCTGATGGCTTTGTTTTGTTCAGCCTAATGATGGCTTGCTTCACTGATAGTGACAGCTCTTTGGATTTCAGAGTTGACAACAACATATTCCAAATGCAAATAGCACACCTGAAATGAACTCTGGTCCCTTAACAAGTGGGAGGCACATATGCAAACTGTTGTAATTTCTACACCGTTCATCTGATTTGGATGTAAATACCCTCAAATTAAAGCTGACAGTCTGCAGTTAAAGCACATTGTTGTTTGTTTGTTTGTTTGATTCCATTGTGGTGGTGTAGGGAGCTAAAAAAAATTAATTGTGTTGATGTCCCAATATTTATGGACTTGACTGTAGCACTTTATTCAAGATCTTCTGAATTCTTCAAGTTCAGATATTCTGAATAAATATTTGCGATCAACACTAGTGATGAATATGATAAGGGCCCATTGCTTTATTGACCTTTGCCAGGTCATACTCTAGGATCTTTCCTCTTGCTTTTATTATATATTTTACTACCCTGCCCCCCCACAAATAAGACACCCACCGATACCTGCCCCTGCCCGAATCTCTCGGGTGGTACAAGGGGTAACTGTGTGCCTCCGTGTGACTCCGTCAGGGCTGGCTGCAGTGCAGTGCAGAGCAAGAAGTGAGTACAAAGCCCACGCCTCCGCACCAGGGAGGACAAGCAAGCTGCTGATCCCTGCCGTAACGGAGTCTGTTAACCGGCCATACCAGTAGAACCCAAAAAAAGTGAGTCAGTGAAGTTGAAGGGGACAATGAATGGCTCACAGTGATCAAAGGGGACAATGTTTGGCACAGAGCGATCAGAAGGGGACAATGAATGACACAGTGATCAGAAGGGGACAATGTTTGGCACAGAGTGATCAAAGGGGACAATGATTGGCACAGAGTGATCAAAGGGAACAATGAATGGCACAGAGTGATCACAGGGGACAATGATTGGCACAGAGTGATCAAAGGGAACAATGAATGGCACAGAGTGATCAAAGGGGACAATGAATGGCACAGAGTGATCACAGGGGACAATGAATGGCACAGAGTAGTCAGAATAAGACATCCCTCTGAAAAAAAGACCTAGGGAATATTTTGGTTTAAAAAATATAAGACTTATTATCGGGGAAACAGGGTATTAAGGGTACTAAAATGCTGACCAGAAATTCCTCATAAAGGCTTGATTCATGTTGTAGCATAATTGGAGTCTCTCCAGGCAAAGAGTGAGTGGTTTCCCAGACATTTGCTCAACTTTTTTATGGGAAAACCATAGCGTTCCTAACTTTTTTTGTTTTTATTTGCTCACTATTTGAGGCCAAGCATCTTTAATTCTGCATAAGTTACAATTACAGTCACAAAGGTTTATCTGCTGCATCATATGGCATATTTTAAGGTTTGGGTTGCTTTTTAACATGACAAGATCAGAAATGTTATGTTGACATATTCACAGGTCACAATGAGTTTATTAAAACAAAAAAAGAGAGACAATGATATATTAACGGAACTTTGCCTGTGTTTTTTTTTTATTTAGATTTTATCATTTGGCAACGGAAAATTAAAGGTCACAAGCTTATCTGTGCATACACCCTCTTCCAAAGTAGATTGCATGTTATCTGTCTGTTACATAATTCAAAGTAATAAAAGGAGGGATATCTATCTGGAAAGAATATCATAAAATAAGTTTCTCATGATGCCTTTATATAAATTGTTAACTGCATATATTTTCGTGCTATAAATTTGGCCTCATTTTAAATATATGTACTTTGACAGTATGGAAATGTGATTACTATTTACCATAATTACAAACAGTGATAAAACATACAGAATATACATACTCATGTTACGGCATCAACCCCTGTCCCCTGTAATTTGACCGATTTCCCATGGTGGGTGTAGAACGAATGCTGCTGATACTGTATAGTTCACAACTGATGGCGAGATATTATTAAAGGACAAATTTGCTAATCAC
Organism: Ptychadena robeensis; assembly: GCA_036250615.1. Taxonomy (NCBI): domain Eukaryota; kingdom Metazoa; phylum Chordata; class Amphibia; order Anura; family Ptychadenidae; genus Ptychadena; species Ptychadena robeensis. The sequence continues at coordinate 123,405,402 of CM070032.1, read as the reverse complement.
TAGAAATACAATGTTTTCCATGTCAACTGATAGTGAAGCTGACAGGATATGATAACTTGGTACAACATGGAGGTCCTGACCAAAATGCTCTCTGCACAGATCTCAGACATTGATAGGTGTAGAAACCAGCAAGTCTTTATATAAATCATGCAAAATACAAAGCACCTAAATTATACATGGCATGCCAAAACTTGCCAATGTGTCCATCAAACCCACCAATTGCTGGTGTCCCAGCTAATGACACTAACACCATCATAACTGAAACCTAAGTAGAGCAAGATGGTTTATTCCACCTTCCTTGGATGTAAAAGATAGCAGGGTTTAGCTGTAATTGGGCAATGTATAGTCAGTTGTTTTACGAAAAAGGCTCACTGGTGTCTAAACATGGTTCTACAAATTTGTTGCCCAGTCCTCCTTAGTAACAATACATGGAAATATTGCCCTATGGTTTATTGCAGAAACGTAAGGAACAGGCGTGGGAGGAATGCCAGATGGCATATCTTCTCAAAATGGATGGTCCTTGCATGGTGCTCACACTGCCCAGTCTTCTCCTAGGGCAGGAGTTCCCATTACAATGGAGGGATGTGTTTTCTTGTATCAGGGTATGACTGAAGAAAATAAGGGTGAGTTTCTGTCTCTAAAGCTTTCTTTTTTTTGGCCAATTGACCGCGCGTGATTCACGGCTGGTCATTCCGAGAACTGTCCACGCACCCATTGTGTGCCTGAATTTATTTTGGATGGGGATGCTGCTCCCCATCCAAAGTTATGAGATCGACCAAAAAATTACAGACATGTCCGTTCTTTGATTGATTTATGGGCCGATTTAAGGTGGCCGATTTGTGGCCGATTCTGCAAGCATGCCGAAGTCACCCGCAAATATAACCATCTATGCCCAGCTTTATTCTTATAGATTTGAAAAAAAAACACGACTGACTGCTGTGAGAGTTGAGGATTTGGTGTATAGCACAGTAATATTTTTTTTTCTTTCAAATTATATTCATCTTATGAGGACAGTAGACCACATTCTTGTTCTTCTTGAAGCAGTCTTACACCTTGAGACCTTCAATACATTGGATTGCGGTGATCAATTACTGATTTTACTGAATAGTAAATATAAATGAACAGCCTAATTTAAAGAAAAATGGATGACAAGTTAACTCTGTAACCATTACGTCTTTACACTGTTTAAATATTCATTTGTGTTTGCACCCTGTTAATGTGTATGTCTTAGCTGGCCTAACAACCCAGAAAGAAGTAGATTCAAGGAAGGTTTAATACCGGTACTACAATTATCTCATGCTTTTATTATCATTAGCTTTATTGTATGATTTTTTTTCAATAAATTAATAAATTTACCTTTATTTTCCTCTTCACATATACATAGATAATGTAAAATATATAGAGAGAGATTGCACGTTGTCTGAGCAAACCCAACAAGTATTTAATTATTACACTTGGAGACTACATAGCAACTAATGACTGTTAAGATAATGAACTATAACTGAGATTGATTTATGATTGACTTATGAAGATATTGTAAAATACCTTCAGCTCTGAAGAGTGACTTACAGAACCAGCACTCCAAATGTATATGGAATCATTTGCGGGCCATCTCCACGATGTGTGGTCACTTACCGTATTTTTCAGACTATAAGATGCACCGGACCATGAGATACACCCAGTTCTTAGAGCAGGAAAACCAGAAACAAAGATTGATTCACTTTTCACATCAATTGGGTTAATGCAATGAATTCAATGAATGCAATATTCAATTGAGCCAGTAGGTGTCACTAGCAGCAGTACACTCTCAGCACATCACCTCATTCTCCACACTGATCTGGAGGAGGAGGAGGGCATCACACACCTTTACACCTTTAGATCTCTCTGTCAGATATCCTTTAGATCTACCAACAACTATGTAGTATAGGTTCCTCTGCGATTTAACACTAGGTAGACTAGGTAGTCCCTCATATTACATGGTTTTGGTAAAGCAAATGGAGATCTAAAGGAAATCTGACAGAGAAATCTAAAGGTGTATGAGGCCCCTATCAGTAGATGGCGTTCTACCATTTGGGCGCACCTGATCTACACTGTTTATGTATATTGGGCATGCAAGCGCTGAAGGGGAAGAAGGCAGATTTTTTCCATTGCAAGACTTTCTGAAGATTAAATCATCATGTGGGGATGTGGAGTATTTCAGTCTCCTGAAGCATATTTCTAGGTAAAGTGGTGCAGATGTAAACATGTACCCTGTTTCCCCTATGATAAGCCTTCCCCATCAAATAAGCCACCCGATTTTTGCCCAAAACTTTTAAATAAGCCACCCCCTGCAAATAAGACACCCACAGATACCTGCCCCTGCCCGAATCTCCCATTGGGGTGGTACAATGGGTAACTGTGCGACTCCTTCAGGGCTGGCTGCAGTGCAGAGTGGAGAAGGAAGTGACTACAAAAGCCTGCACATGCTCCAGCACCTCCGCGCTAGGAAGGACAAGCAAGCTGCTGATCCCTGCCATAACGGAGTCTGTTACCCGGCCGTACGGATAGAACCCAAAAAAAGTGAGTCAGTGAAGGGGACAATGAATGGCACAGAGTGATCAAAGGGGACAATGAATGGCACAGAGTGATCAGAATAAGACATCCCCCTGAAAATAAGACCTATGGCATATTTTAGCGTTTTAAAAAATATAAGACAGTGCCTTATCATCGGGGGAAACAGAGTACATGTAACTAATTTATGCCTGTTATAGTTTAGTGAGAGACTGGGGTGTGACTAGATGTTTATCTGCTCTTAGCAGAATATAAGAGGAGACACAAGAGGATTCTGACAGTTAACTGGAGCTGCACTTTAAAAAAAAAGTGTGATATGGAGAAACATCCAGTGTTCCTTGTGATCTTCTTGTGGTCTTCACTTTCGGTGCCATATCTATGTGCAGGTAGGTCATCAAACATTTATCTTGCATTAGACAAAGGGTGGTAGGCTCTTCTCTCCAGTACCACTGGTGTTTAGTAAGATGTATGTTAATGGTTTGCCCAGATTTTTTGGTAAAAGTTGAAGATACAAATGTTAATTCTGGAAAGGAAAGGAATTGAACTCTAAAAGTAGTAAGGTGTAGCAAGTGATTTCCCTGCTACCCAGCACGCTATGCTTGAAATAGAAGACAACTTAACTAGTTGTAGAGAGTTCTACACCCCGTATTTTTCATCTCTACACAGTCAATGATCACTCATGTCTGGGGCCTAGCTGGTAATGAATCATTTCCATAGACTCATTCACAGAACTTTGGCCTGGTTAGATTAGAAGTCTATAGAAACGTTATACCATTTCCAATTAAAGTATTTGTTTTAATTGTTAACATCTCATCTCAAAAATATTTATTAACTTACTCAGTTCTTTATGACATATGTGCAAACGTAAATCTAAAAGTTACAAATATATATTTGTTATGACTAATGAACTAATGCATTTGGGCACGTTTCCTCAGTTTCAAGCAAATAATAATAAAAATACAAAATTAATAAAACATTTTGAGACAACATTTTTATCCTTGCAAAAGTAGTATTTTTATAGGGGACAGGTCTCCATATTGCCTCAGTACAGGTTTCTTTAAATTTACCTTTACTTTAAAAGACCCTTAAGACTATGTAAGTTACTATATGACAGATGTAGGGGGATTTAAGTGACAAAAAACCCCAATATTTTGGGTGGCAATCATGCTGATGATATTGTTAGGCCCACCATACACCTTACAATCTTACCATACAATTTCTGTACAATCAACTTTTCTTCTACCAAAACCATGTAATATGAGGATCTTTCTTAACCTCCCAATCACTATGTATTCTATCAGGGAGGACCCGGAACTACATAGTTGTTTGTAGATCTAAAGGAAATTGTATGGTGTGATCTAAAAGTGTATGGGGGGGCTATACTGAGACTCAAAACATGAAATTATCCAGGTAGTTTGAACTTTACTCAAGCTTGTTCCAGTTCAGTGTCACAAATTTTGAAGCTACAAAGCGCAGCTAGCATTTTATGAAGGGGTTACATTGGCAGTCCTAATTTTTTTTTCAGTTACAATATTAGACTAGCCATTGGTTACAATCAAATCAACAATTGAAGCCAATATAGGCTGCATTTGTATATATTTTTATTTGCATAAAAACTATAAATAAAGCTGGCCATACACCTTTAGATCTCTCTGTCAGATATCCTTTAGATCTACCAACAACTATGTAGTACCGGTTCCTCTGCGATTGAACACAGGTAGACTTGATTGTTTATAAAGTGCCTCATATTACATGGCTTTGGTAAAACAAAAGGAGATCTAAAGGAAATCTGACAGAGAAATCTAAAGGTGTATGGGGGCCCTAAAGGATTATGATACACAATATGTGTGAAAACAATGCCATGTCATATATTGAAGATTGCAGATCCCCTTAAACAGTAGGAGGTAAAAACATAATCAATTCATATGACTCCACATGGAATGACTGTATGTTTTCATAGAAGGTGTAGGTCATAGTTAGTAACTATGTTAGTAAAGCTAATTTGATTAAGGGGCTGAGGATTTGGCCTTAATAAATGAAGTAAAGACCCTTATTTCACCCCAATCAAATAAAAAGCAAATTCATGTTTGCTTATCCTTCACTTGATTGGGTATTTTAATAAAAATTTAGCTTATTGATTGAATTGCTTGATTGATTGATTTAAAATCCACTTGAATTCATTTTCAATCAAAAGACTTTCAACTCTCAGCTACAAAAATACTGAATACATTTCCTTATGTGAATGTGATGATAAATTAGAATGTATTTTGCAGGTAAGCCCAGGTATGGGATTATTGGAGGTCATGAGGCAGAACCACATTCGCGGCCTTACATGGCATATTTAGATCTTGGTGGGCCTTTTTGTGGCGGCTCTCTTATTGCTCCAGGCTGGGTGTTGTCTGCTGCCCACTGTTACGGGTAAGTAATAGCAACTTATGGCACCTATATATAAGCAGTGAATATGACCATTGTAATTGTTTCAAACACCTGCATCAATATGATTTGTTTTTGTGAATAATCAGTTGGATACCACATTTGTTACAGATATTAATATTGTAGGATTCAAATAAATTCCCAAATCTTTTGGATCCCTTCACAAATGCTAATTTAGTTATGTGTAACTATACACAGCTTATATAAAACAATCTTTTTCTCTGTTTCTTGTTCTCACAAACCTCAACAAATATCAACCTGTCATGTTAAGTAATCCATACACGGTTAGCTTTTTCCATTCGAGCGGCCAAAAAATCGTTCCACTGATGTCGATCGAAAGGGGAATCCCCAAAGTGATGGATATCGAACAGAAAATCGGTCAAAAGTGGTTGGACATGTCTGTAAATTTCAGTGGGGTTTTCTAGGTATTATGATCAATTTGTATCCGCTGGTACTATGCAGGCTGCCAACAGAACTCAGGAATCAATCAGTTGTGAATTGATACAGTGTGTTGGGGTACAATCGATTGATGTTTGCACAAGATTATTGGATTGGCGAACGATCGTGCGGAAGTCGACCTGTGTATGGCTTCCTTTAGTACATACATGTTAGTTTGTTAGTCTTTTTCATGGAACAACACTGAAGAAATAAAACTTAGATATAAATTAGTCAGTGTACAGCTTGTATAACAGCCATTGATGTCTAAAACTCTAGCAGAAAAAGTGAGTACACCCATGTCTAAAAAGCGCCCAAATTGTTAAATTGTGCTGGGAAACTGACGCTCTTCCATTAACATGGAGGTCTAACATGGAGGTCTATGGCACCCCCCATCACTGATGATGGGGTGATTCTGGAATCGATCAGCGATTCAGAATCGCCGCAGGCCTTGTCCACATTACACTTGGTTTCTTGTCTTGTCTTGAAATGTACTCCACACACACAACAGCAGTTTTTGTTAATTCTAGTTTCAGACTGCATCATATATTGGTACAATATTTTTTTTGTAAATAGTTCTACTTTGAATTCTGAAATTCCAATTCTGAAAGGAAAAGCTATTTTAAGGTATTTACTATACACTTACACACAGTGACTGAATACTGTAAAAAGTTCTCATTGCTGGTACCAGGTTGAGCTCCCTTTTGCTGAAAACATTCCCCAAAACTTTGGTATATATTCATCTTATTTGACATCCTCACATCCAAGATGTGCATTTCATGTTTCACCACATCTGGAACATGCACTATAGATAGATATTTGTTGACTGTGATGGCCATTTGATTACCAAACTTTCCTTGCAGGGCCCCCCTTTTTATTAAGGAATCATATCGAGCCCCCTCCCCATTCAAACAAAGGTTAAGAATGTGGGCTACGCCCCCCTGAAATACCTTTGCGCCCCCCCCCCCCCCAGTTTGGGAATCAAATTTGGGAATTTTTTAGATGATTTATACTTTGTGACATAGCTGAAAATAACCACTAGATATTGGCACAATGCAGTCATAAATGGATAGACAGGATTAGCAACAATACTCAAGTATCTCAATTTGTACTAAGAGGCCCAATATGTGATCATATGCTTCATACCATCACTAGCCTAAACTACTGTTACAGGGTGCAAGTCCATGCTTTCTAGGTGATGGCTTGACTTGACAACAAAAAACAGTACACCTGATGCCATTGGTCAGAGAAAAATGGCCAGATGGGTTCTAGCTGAATTTTTCCTGTGACATGCAGATGGTAAGTGTACTGTTTTTTGTTGTTTTGAGTGATGAGCCTAGTAGATGAGCAGTTTCTAAAATATGCAGACCAGCCTTTCTGACAGACCTGGCAAATCACCTTTCATCTCCATTTTATATTTCATATCTCCTTGTTTAATGTCTTAATTTCAAATGAAAGCATTTATTATTTCATGTATTACGATCATTATTTGGCAATAACTAGGCTTGCCATGTTTGTTATTGTGATTATGTTTTCAAGTATTATTAGCAGTGTTTACCCACTGAAACTCCCACAAATTGACACCTAGCTATAAAGTAAGGGCTATGAAAGTAGAAAAGGATAAAGATTTTATATGATTAAGTAGAGTATTAAGTCAAAGAGAAGGGTAAAATGTGGAAAATTGAAGGAAAAACATAAAGGATGATGTAAAGGGTTGATCAGGTAGGAACTGATTGGACCAGCTTTTGCTTTAAATTTCTAGACCAAATAGAAGAGAAAAGATGAAGAGATTTTCATGGAAGCATTCAGGTGTAGGAATATTTGTAGGTGTAGGAATCTTTCATTGATGGTTGTTGGTGGTTTCCATAGGAGCTAGATCTCATGAGAAGAACAGGCAAGTCTCCTTATGCCCCGAAAGCTGGTGGGGTCCAGCTCTGGTAAATCAATTGAATATATTTATTTGCTAAACACTGCTGCTAAAAAGTTTTTTTATCGTCTGCAACCTCAACAAGAAAGAGAACTTGTCGTATTCACTCTAAGAGGGCTTTGTCTATACAGGGACATCACAGTTATCCTTGGTGCCCATGATGTTACTGAAGCCGAAAGTAGTCAACAGATCTTGGGTGTGGAGAGCTATCACGTTCACCCAGAGTATGATGAAGACAATATAAATAATGATATCATGTTGTTAAAGGTGAGTAAGCATGTTCTTGTAATCTAAACATGCAACTAGTACCTAAAGCTGACCATGCACGTGATGACTTTTGCACAATTGATCTTGGATTCAATCGTGTTGTCTAACATCAATCGGTCGTACCACCAGAGTGTGATCGAGTTAAACTCTGATCGTACAATGGAGTGCATGCGTAGTACAGTCAAAAAATACAATCCTAAAAATGCAATCGTAAATGAATCAATATTTGTACGATCAAGCACAATTTACCAACATGTCCGATTTTTTTGTTCGATTTCAATCTCTTTTGGTCAATCGAACCAGGTCTGTGGTAATCGATTTCCATAAGTTTTGAGTCGATCAAATGGAAATATTCCATTCTAGCTGTAAGGTAGCCATAGACGAGGGGATTCTCCCTCGATAGAAGAGGGATCGACTGCAGCGCAATGATGTCATAGTGCTGCAGCCAGCCCCTCAGCTGATTGCCAGGCACCCTTTGTGGGCCTGCCATTACTGCCATCCCCACCAAAAGTAATGGGATCAGCCGGGAATTCACTGACATGTTGAATCACTGTGCGATCCAACATGCAGGAGATTCCTGGTCAATCTGTTCAGCTGGGCGCACCCGATTTGCAGCCGCACAACGATTTTACAAAGATCATACAGGGAATCGGTGTGCACCACCTTGGGGAATCAATCCCTAGCCAATATTTTGGAAAGGTTATCAAACAGGCATTTATCAACATTACACACAGAAATCGTTTGGGAATCAAACGCAAAATCGACCAGTGCATGGGTACCTTAAGACAGTTAGGGGACTAGTAAAATGTCAGAAAAACATGACAAATCTAAGTGCTTTGACTTAAATAAGAAAAAATAATGTATATCTTAAGCAGTGGTTTCCAAACTGGGGGGTGGGGAGTTATTCTGGGGGCATAGCTAGGGGGCTGAGGGAGGGACAAGCAGAAAGCCAACCATGGAGGGACTAGCCGAAGACAGTAAGTAGAGTGCATGTAATGTGTGTGTCTCTATGTGAATGATACATGTTTCTGAATAATTGGTAAAAACCAAAGTTGTATGAATTGTATTACAAATAAAGTTTGAGGGCCATTTCACACTAGTACACAATACTGCAACACAAATATGGCTAGAGTGAAATGGCCATTCATTTGAAACTCTGTAGTTTAAATGGGGGGCTCGATAATGTTCCTATCTAGAAATGGGGACCCGGCAGGGAAACTTTGGGAACCACTGAGCTAAAGCAACCTCCACTTCAGTTATAGGTATATGTTAGAATCAGAACATCTAGAAGTTGTGGTGATAGTAAAAAAACATGATGATTTTGTTTTTACGCTCTCCCTTAATCCATACATGACAATTATTTAAGTAGCATTTTGGAAAATCAGTACATATAAATAATTGGTAGAACAAAAAGTTTTTGAGGCATTTTCAGCAAAAATAAAGGAGGATTCAAAATAGCATTTAAAGTTATATTAGATACCCTAAACAAAAGTAAAAAGCCACTCAAAGAGCCCTACATTATCTGGTATCTGGTTCGCACAACTTATCTTTATTGTTATTACATGCCTAGCTCATATGCTTACCGTTGTGACGCGGTTTGAGGCCCCTAGGTTTGCTTATGTGCAAAATTCCAAACTTGTGTAATGTGGACCTCGGTCCTGTTGCTTATATTTTGTACTTTAATAAAATTCTACAAACATATTGAAACAGAAAAACATTATCTGGAGCGATCCAAGACAGAGCGAACCGTTTTCTTTTTCAAAACTTAAAACCTTGTACTAATAATTTTACTGTTTTTTTATATATATTTTCCTACTAGCTGACATCACAAGCCCAGATAAATCGCTATGTGCAGCCAATTGAACTACCAACCAGTAAAAATGACCTTCCTAAAGACACGCCCTGCAGCATTTCTGGATGGGGACTAATTGACAAGATTCATACTACTGACAAACTTTTTGAAACAAATGTGACCATTGTAAGCCGAAGACTGTGTCACCGCTATTATCCATCATTGACTGAGGGGATGATCTGTGCAGGGAGCAGCGATAAAATCACAGATTCTAGTCAGGTAAAGTGGTAAAACCTTTTCAAGTTAAAGGAAAATTCCAGTTAAGGCTAAACATTCTAGGAACCATTCAAACTATTGGGCTTTTGTAATGCATGTGTTACTGCAACAACATTAGGTGCCATTTCAAATGAGCACACCAAAAAGCATTATGTGGGTACTCAACTGAAATTTCTCCATGCACCATTTTCAGATGCATTTTCGTGCATTTAAATAAATGCAACAGGCTTTTGTACAGTTACCAAAGTAAAAATTAAGACTATTATTACAAATACAATTATTCTTTTATCTGCTCTTCTTTAAAATCAATGTCAGTTGGTTAATGATTTAAAACAAATATTTTCAGAATTGAAGGGGAATTGATATCTTGGTCTTAAGCCCCCCATACACCACACACAATTACCATGCAACTTCTGTACAACCAACTTTTCTTCTACCAAAACCATGTAATAGGAGGACCTTTCTACACATTCCAATCACGATGTATTCTATCAGGGAGGTCACCATACTACATAGTTGTTGGTAGGTCTCATGAAAGTTGTATGGAGGAATCTGAAGGTGTATGGGGGGCTTAAATGTTTAGTAAATCATTTAACTCTACTAGGGTGTTAATTAGACAAGTTTGTACAGCATTGCAGTTGTGTTGCATTTTTTTGGGTGTTTTTGTGAAGACCTCATGGATGCCTTATCCGAGGGGCATTTCATCCCCACAACCTGGCTGGTGTTGTGGAAGTCTGCAGGTAGGAAGCTCATTGAGATTCTGTGGCAATCAACTGGATTCCTGAATCTCTGCCCTCCACCTTATAGAATTTATACAGGAGACCTCTTGCCCATTCATAAGGTGATTCAGAAAATATTAAGGAAAATTCTTACATGGTCCTAAGAGGATTGCCATTTGGAACATAAGAACGTAACACAAATTTTATGAAATTATTTACGATTATTATTTTTTCTAGGGTCATTTCTGAATCTCCTTAGGAATGGGTAAAGGGTGACTCCTGTACTCATTCCATGGAATGGGGTATCTGTGGGTGGACAGGGATCGACTCCCAGACCCCAAAATGCTGGATAAATGTTTATGTGAATCTAGCCACAAAGTTCAAGGAATGATAGTAATATTTGGCACAAATGCATTTCAGTAGATAAGCCCCATACCAGCTGCAATCCATGTAAACCTGAGTGCTGCTATACATGAAAACACAACCATGGCTCTTCTTTGCTGCTGTCAGGTCTGCCTTGTTCTCCAAACCTCCCTTCTCTTTTGGTTACAGAGAATGTTAGGATCAAAAGTGAGATACAGAACTGAACAAGGCAGACTATTAAGCAAATAGGAATAAAGGAATCCACTCCAAAAACCCATCTGCTGAAACTGTTGTGGCCCCCAATTGTTAAAGTTTTGTACCCTATGACACTTATGTTGATTTCTTTTCCATTGTAGGGAGATTCTGGAGGACCTTTGGTTTGTAGAGGGGTCCAACATGGGGTAGTATCATATGGATACCATCATCCCCCTGGTGTCTATTCAAGAATTGCCAATTACCTGGAATGGATAAAACAGACCATATCTGAACAGGAAGACCCAAAAGTCTGAACAATGCTTTTAATTTTCAAATTTTACTTTATTTCTTTATTAAATCTCTGATTACCATGGAACAAGCAAGCATTTACTCATATGTCGGCATTAGGTCTGAAATGTAACAGGAGTCATGATTGATGAGATGATTAGTCAGATAATTCCAATCACGATTAATAAAAAAATTAAGCAGCATTATATATGTTTACATTATACTACTACTATGCAACTACTCTCTGTTCAGAACCATTCTTCATTTTTTAAATAGACTGTTACAGTAGCGATACAAAGAAAGTGTGTCAAAGGAAAAAAAAGTCTTCTCTCCTCAGTTTGGTTGTGACCAGGATGTGGCTTTAGAAGTAGACCAATCCATGCAATAGATAACCCAAGGTTTTGATACTGTATTACCATAATTAGATAGTCCAACTGTTACTATTCACATTAGGTTTCCATTTCTATAAATATAACCAATGTGATTTAAAATTTACAAGCTGAAAATTTGCTTTTGAAAGCAGACATATGTGCCCAATGCCAGTAAAGTAAACCAATACAAAATTAGTTATTTATTTACCAAAAAAAATAAGACCGGAGACAACATAAATTACCATTATAGCACATTGACAAGCATATACAAGTCATGCAACATTTTGAAAGGTAAATGAATATCTTGGCATGTCAGCCATGGTTATATGAGCATTTTAGTTAAAATGTTAAGAAAACTCACTTTAGATACTTGCACGTCAGGAAATCATCTCAGCAGTATAAACGTCTAATACCTTATGACGCTAGGTATTGTTAGAAGTTTGGGGTGACATTTGCTTTGTCTGTACACTGACTTTCTCTTCACTTTAACACTGTAAACACCACTACAAGGGTTAAGTGCATTTAAATTGCAGGGTTATGTACACAGGGACAGTTTTGCAGTGGTGTAGTAGACCCATTGGGATTAAAATATTAACAAAGAGTTTGGCTTTCACATATACACACTTTCTAATAATTGCTAGTTACCTTCAAAAGTCACAGCTCCAAAGATTCAAAAAAGGAAAGTCAGCATTTCTTCACTTTACTTGATCCATGAATCGATGATTCAATTAAAACCAAAGCATTAGCAATGGCACTGGCAGCCCACATGTTCTCACCTGACCAGAGCTACACCTTTCACAAGGCAACCCAAAGCAACTTGTTGGGATCCAGTGACCAGGAAGACCAAATATATTCTAACGGTGCCCATACACATACAGATGGATGCACGATTGATGACCAGTTCGAGGGCAGCATGGTGACGTTGGTGATGCTGCAACCGAGCACCCATCAATTAGATGGGAATCAAGGAGCACCACTTTAGGAGCTTGATTCCTGGTCAATGACAATTAGTTCAGGATCTACGGACATGTCTGTTACCTGTTCGACAGACCTTGAAGACAGGGGTGACTGTGAGCGAGCATGGCGTGACATCAGCGCTCAGACAGGTAATCGATTGTGCACCCATCTGTATGGGCACCTTTAATGCTCCTGTAGTAAACCAGGACAATAGAGCAATCTGAGCTGTGTATGCCATTGGCCTTGGTGGAAATCATTTGTATGCAGTCGGTGTCTGATAGGAATCACAAGTTCCTAAAAAGTGTTCTCCTGCAAGAGAACTTCTGGACAAGGTCATGATGATTGAATTGATCCACAAAATCACTGTGTTCATTTCTTTGTCCTATGTAGGCCTTATTGGATCAGCCAATACAAGTAATATGTATTAATCAAATTGTTCAATTGCCTCTCTATGAAGGAGAACGTTTCCTTGGATAGCTTGCCATCTCTACGGTATAAAGGCGAGGATCAAAACCAGTATAGACAATGCAGACAGGTCTGTTTTCCTTAGTGGTTACACTGGGCACCTAACTACCCATACATTTTCTCCTATGTTATACAGTAACAGCATTCTCAATGCATTCACCCTGTCAACATCAAGCTGATTACTCCCTTGGTTGCCCTTTGACATTGTGAGATTGCCTTACCCTGTGAGTCTTTATTACGATACAAATTCTTTTACACACGTGTGCTCCTTGAAGATAACAATATCTGGTAGTAGAGCTGAGCAGTGTACTGCCTGGCTTTTAACTTTATTTATAATACATATTGTATTTACAAAGCTGTTTAAATACAGCATAGCTTTGTTTCATTAAGTGAAGCATGTGTGAGTGCGTGTCTCTTTCTCTCTCTTTACATATATATAGTAGCTTGAATTTACATGGACAATCATTTTCCCTGCAACCAGTCTGACCTGGGCTGGTTCCATGACCTCCATCTTGTCTGACTACATTTGTGTTTTGCCATTCAGTACTGCTTTTGGTTCTGCCTTTTCACTCAGCTATCTTCATTGACAAAGAGGATTCATTGTGCCCCAATGACACAAGTTCGAAAAAGCCAAAACATATTTCTGAATACACTTTTCAGCATGTAGGTTCTTAGATGGAGTCCTTTGTTCTTACTATTACACATGCATGCTGTATCACCCATTTTATTAAGCGTACCTAATTATCTAATAATGTACACAAATATTATGCAGCCCCCAGAATCAAAGAGATAGAAGCTTGCTTAGAAACATGTATCTTTTTGGACACACACAGTTGATATTTGGATTGTAACGCTTATAAAACATCCAATGAGCAAGGAAACACAATGACCATAAAGATTCATCCAATGATCTCCCAACCCATCATTCTTTTGTTTAAAAATAAAACTTAAATACTGAAAAGGAGGTGCGACATTGTCCACAATACAGTTCCTCTGGGTCTGCGCAAGTGATACTAGATAAACAAAGAAGCAGTTGAGGAATCTTGGCAATGGTGGTCATACAATTCCAAACTCTATAAGATACTTTCGGAGTACTGCTTCCTTTGTGTTTTCAAACACTCTGTGGATGTTTTTAGTATCGGTAGCACAGGTCTCATGAATATAAATGGTACGATCTGCATATTTCTTAGCCTTTCCCATAAGATCCTGTGGTTTAGTTTTATTAAAGATGTCTTTGTAGGAATCCTTGATGAACTGGGTAGCAGCTTGAGCATCTTGGCGTGGACCTAGACACAAAAGAAAGAAAACATTATAATAGCTGTGTTCGCTTTTTTTTAAAAAAAATAACAGTTTTGCAACCAGATTTTGCCTCCGTTTAAGGATGATAAACAAATCTAAAACTTTTTGGTTTTGGGTTTATGTTCATAGATTTTGAACCAAGCCTCAAGGTAACAGAATTGGTGTACCCATTGTGGGTTTAGATTACCCAAGAATATGCATCCAGCTCAGTAAAATGCCACAGTCAATTTATTTACCAAAAAGGTGCAAGACTTCCTTTTTTAGGGTGGAAGGGGAAATGGGTACTGATCACTAATGCAAAGATGTTTAGAGGCAATGTCATCAGAGGAAAAAGAAAGAGGGCAGAGTAAACATGTGAGATGCCAAGCCTTCATGACAAAACTGCACTATAATTTTGTGTTATTCTTTTAGGAGTACAGTCGATGTTACAATACACCACAACCCCTTCATCACACTGTCATGTATTAAAGGGTACAGATAGTTTCTTTTCATACATTGTAATCCATTAGGAGCTCCTTCTTGACAAAATGGCTGCCTTAATGCAACACTTGTTAACATGCAATATAGCACAGTAACACACCACAATGGAATGGCATAGTGTGATGACCTTAATGCCTGGCATACACATGCCGATAAGCGGCCGATTTTTCACCTGACGGTCAGTCAGCGGAAAAATCAGCCGCTTATCGGCATGTGCCCACATGGGGCGACAGATCCCTGTCGCCCCACAGCTCGGCCGGCCAGAGAACGGACATGTCCGATAATCTCTGGCCAATGGCATTAGCTTCAATAAAGACCGGCGTCTTCATTGACTGAAGGGTCCCATAATGCACCAGGGTGCAAACGTGATGACGTCATCACGTTTGCATTCCGGTGCATATTGGAGCTGGTCTGTCTGCACCCGTCGGGGTGTGTATGGCAGGCATAAGTGTTTGATTGGCCCTGCTGGCAATGTGGCAGCAGGTGGTTTTGTGTTGCAAAAGGACATGGTCCAAATATTTGTTACCTTGAGCTCTCACAGCCTCTATTTGGGCCCTTTCACACTATATGCGTTTTTACATTATATGTGTGTTTGCGTCTTGCATTTGCATTATTGAACAAATCAATGAAAAATTAATCAAAATGTCATACAGCAGGGAGTTTAAAAAAAACAAAACACATGCGTTTTTTTTTTTTATAAACATCTTTATTGAGGAGAGAAGCAATACAATAAATGCATGTAAAACAATCCGCATACAGTCAGCTCCATTTTCTTTTTTCCTTTTGTCATAGCAGAAATTATCATAACGGCAAGGCAGAAACAGGGCTTATACCATGAGCACATTCAAGACACATAGCCAGGCACTAGCGCGCCTCTGCTGCATAATAGCTGGAGCCCCTTTGCGTGAACAAGGCAGACAAACAATCAGAATACATCTGCAAACATTATACACCGCGGGTCAACACTTGCCCCCGCGCAAAAGAAAAGAAAAGGGACACAAAAATAGAACACACACTAAACTAACTAAACTTAACCCTACTCTCCCTCAGCCGGATCCAGGCCCACCCCACTCCCTCACCTCCCAGCGCCTGCCCCACCGATGTCCTAGGCCCTAAAGCTAGGAATCAGGCACCAGCAAGCGACCCAAAGAGCCACAGACCTGTTCCTGAAGGTACCATTTAGTAGTTACAAACGGTTTCATGAATTCGGCCAGCCGAGCTTGAGAAAAATCATGTAGGATAAATGCCCGCCACGTCCTAAAAAACTTGGATACGCCCACCTGGGGGGCTTGAAGGACTAAGACCTTTTCCACCATCATAATTTGGTACAAGTATGACTTAATTGCCAACACCGTTGGCGGCACTGGATAAATCCATTGTTTGAGTATACAGCGTTTTGCTGCTAACCAACAGAGATGGGCAAACCTGGTGACCGAAGCAGGGGCTGCCTCCGAGGTACTAGGCCTCGGGACATGTAACAGCAGGAGGGTGGGCTGCAACTCATATCTCCTGTTGGTGACCTCCTCCACATATCGTAGAGTCGTTCGCCAGAAACGTTGAATCACCTCACAGGACCAGAGCAGATGATCCAAACCCGCCACCTCAGATCCACATTTCGGACAGGCCTGGAGCAGTGTCAGTGGGCGCCTCCATCTGCAGGCGGTATTATGAGCCAGGTACGCCCTGTGAATGACTTTGAATCCCATCTCATGCCAAGACTCCCCCACCACTATCTTCCTAATTTTCTACCAGCTCCTTTCCAGGATAACCTCCACCTCCTCCGCAGACTCCCCCAGGAACGTTGCCCATGAGGTAACGTGTGGCCAGACAGTCGATGCCCCCGGGTGATGCTGTCGCAAATAAGCATACAGAGAGGACAGGGAGAGGCGCGGCGAGCTCGGTGACAGGAAAGTATGCAGCACCGGGGGAAACACTATGGGCTGCCCCGCCATCCCAGTATCAGTTAGAAAAGCCTGCAGCTGCGCATAACATAAAATCTGTGATCGGGGGATCCCATAACGCGCGACCAGATCAGGGAACTCACGCAGCCGTCCCTCTTCATCCAGTACATCTATCAGGTGCACAATTCCTTTGGGCGCCCAACTACGGAATAGTTTGTTGGAACGTCCCTCCGGAAAATGCGGAGAGGTGTGGAGTGGCATAAAGGGGGAGAGTGTACCAGCGCAACGCAACATCTTCTTCACCTCCCTCCAAGCTATTATGGTGTCTCGCAACAGGATGTGGCGTTTAATAAGGGGGGGCAGACTACGAACAGGCGAATGGAGGATACCCCGCAAGGACCAAGGACAGACCAGTTGAGATTCCAAGGCGGTATTGGTAAAGTGTGATGTTGCAAAAATCCAATCCCGGACATGTCGAAGCAGACAGGCCAAGTTGTACTTCCGCAAATCGGGAAAGTTTACCCCAGTCCGAGCTATTGGGAGCTGCAGCTTACGCATGGCCACTCTCGGACGCTTACCCTGCCATATAAAGCGGGTAAAAGCAGAATACAGTCTCTGGGCATCTAGGTGTCGCACCAACACAGGTAAGGTTTGGAGGGGATACAGTAGGCGGGGAAAGCTAATCATCTTGATTAGGTTGCAACGCCCCAGCAGCGATAGGGGCAGCTCATGCCACCGGCGCAATTCCTGTAGGATTTTATTGATCAGGGGTGTGAATTAGAGGGAATACGCTTCAGACGCATTGGCAGAGAAATATAGCCCCAGATACCGCAGGGCCCGATGTGTCAGTTTGATACCACAGTCCACCACCACTTGCCTATCCACTTGTCCGAGGGACGAGGACCCCAGGAACATTCAGTACACTTTTCTGCCTGTTAATGTGAAAACCCGGGTTGTTTCCCGAAAGGAGTCAATCAGGGAGAGGACGGGAAGGGGGTCTTAGAAAAGAGGCGCACCATCGTCGACTGAACAATGCCAACCCGGAGATCTTGGTCTCCAATGCGGATCCCTCGAAACGGCAGTAGTCAGTAGTAGCCGTGCCACAGGCTCCAGCGCTAAGTTGAACAGGAGGGAGGATCAGGGGGCACCACTGGTCTCTTCCCACTTCTCCAGAGGGGGAAAGGGCCCGTCACCACCCATACACAAATGCTAGCCGTTAGGGGAGGATACTAGTATTGATTTAAACTGCATAAAGGCCCCTTGGGAACCCCATACGATCCATAACCAGTCTTAAACCACCTCTAATTCACGTTAATTCAAAGCCTTCTTCGGCGTCCAGCACCACAACACCGCACCCGGACACCGAAAGGCCCCCAAACAACCGGTAGGCTCCAACACGCTAGGGAGGGTTACGCGTAGTATACAATTGCGCCCGTCCCGAACGAAGCCACCACCTTGGCAGGTTGATTCAGTTCGCATGGACCTGCGCCAACCGATCAGACCAGAATTTTAGATAAGAATTTGGCATCTGAGTATCAACGAAATAGGGCCTATAAGCTCCTGAATTTTTTCATTTTTTCGTTCTAGCGGCCTTTCCCCGGCTTCACATAACTTAAATATAATGCCAATTGCCCGTGGCCAATAGGTTTGGGAAGCCTACAATATGACGATATAAAGTGTTGAGGCCACACTAGAGCCCAGCATTTTATAAAATTCCGTGGTCAGGCCATCTGGGCCCGGCGCTTTGCCATTAGCCGCCACCTTGAGAACCCGCAACACCTCAGCCTCCTGGATCGGCCCGTTTAGAAAATCCAGGTCCTCTGTGGGCAAACGAGGTACATCAATGCCACTCAGGAGAGACTCCCCGTTCCAACCATCCTCAGACCCCCTGGCATAAATCTGTCTATAGTAGTCAGCAAACGTGTCCGCTATGTCCTGTGCCGAAGTCACCCGTAGTCCCGGTGACTTCCGGAGTTCCTTCACCCTACCTGATGGTCTCGCACCTTGCGCCAGGTTAGCAAGCAGGTGCCCCGACTTATTGCCGACCTTAAAGAATCTAGCATCGGCACCCGCACGTAATTTACGATCACGCATTTCTAACCAGGCATCACACATGTTTGGCTTGCACCCACGCCTCCCAATTCCCTTCTGACATGTCGTTGCTATACTGGTGGTACACCTCCCTTGCCTGAGTGCAATGCAAAATGTACTGTTCCAGGGCGGATCTTTTTTGGGCAGCCGAATGGGCCATGATCTTACCCCTCAGAACCGCTTTGGCGGCCTCCCAGTATAAAATGGGGTCACTTTTATGTTGGGCGTTATGATATTCGTATTCAAGCCACCAACCACGCAATAACTGATCAAAGGAGTCATCTCGTTTGAGATGCGAGGGGAAGCGCCAAAAGTCTTGTGAGAGGGGCCCCATCCAATCGTTGTCACCACCGGGGCATGATCAGAAATCACTAGAGGAGCTATGGAGGCGTCCCTCAGTCTATGCACGACATGTCTGCTAACCAATATTGAATCAAGCCTAGAGAGTGAATTATGAACTGCCGAGCAGTGTGTAAACTCCCGATCATAAGGGTGAAAGAAACGCCATGAGTCAGTCAAATTACAGGAGGAAACCAGCGTCTGAAACGCCCTATCACCTGGAGTCTCAGGGCAGTCTGTGCGGTGCGTCGGTCTTCCGCCGGACAGAGGACCGCGTTAAAATCACCCCCCACCAGGAGGGTGGACGTAGAGTGTCTCGCAGTGAAAATAAAGGTCAGGGTCGAGTAGAATGCTGGGGAGGCCGTATTGGGTCCATAAACCGAAAAGAGAGTGAGCGGTGAGGGGCTGGCATCAATAGTCACAAAGGCCCATCGGCCAGCTACTGGGTCAGAACCATGGTCAAGTATACGGGGCTGTAGAGATTTGTGAACAAGGATGAGAACCCCAGCCTTCCGCCCACCCGCCGAGGCTCCAAATACCTGGCCCACCCAGAATCGCTGCATAAAACGATATTCCTCAGGCTGTAAGTGGGTCTCTTGTAGGAGCGCAATACCACTGCTTCTTAAGGTGACGTAGCACTTGGGTGCGCTTCGCCGGGGTCCTGAGACCTTTAACATTCCAGGTGGTAACCGTCAGGGGAGCAAAAACCGTAGGGCTAGTCAGGGGACTTTACGAGAATGGGCATAAATCCAAGAGATCTTCGAGAAACCAGAAGGGGGGCTCGTGTCCCGAATGAGCTCCACCCCGCCTTCCATACGCGTGGGGAATGGCCAGAACGTGAGAGAGGTCCACAGTGAGAACTGCAATAATCCGGTAGGGAGAGAAACAAAAAAAGAACAAAAAACTGTAATCCAAACTGGCAGCAGCGCAAGCCAACAACGAGAAAGAAAAACCCCCTGCAGGAGGGATCCACCGGACCCTACAGGGAGCACCAACAGTCCTAAGAGAAGACTTTCTTTTTTCTCCAAGTGAAGCCTGCATACTTAGGCAACAGAAATGTCAAACATCAAACAGGTAGGTAAACTGGAACACGCTCCGTCCACTTGTGAGCGGTAACTAGAATGGAATCATAGAGTAGTGTGCTGAAGGCAAATCATCCCTTGTCTGGGGAGCTGCGCCCTGCAGAGGCCGCAGGTGAGGGTGTAGGCAAGTGGCCCGGTGGCTGTGATTTTAGGCGAGCAAGAATCTGGGCTGCCTCCGCCGGGTCGTGGAACACCGCTGTTTTACCATCCGGTAGGGTGACGCGCAGGGTGGCTGGGTACTGAAGGGTGAACCGGATTCTGCGATCCACCAAGGCACTGCACGTTTCAGAAAAGGCCCGCCTCCGCTTGCTAACTTCAGCTGAATAGTCAGCAAACAGAAGCAGCCGTGTATCCTCCACCACTACGTTGCGTTGCGCTCTAGCAGCCCTCATAATGGAAACTTTGTCGTTGAAGTCAAGGTATCGGACTATTACTGGGCGGGGTGATGACCTGTTCTGCTGAGGGGGACCAAGGCGATGAGCCCGTTCAACACGGAAGGTGCCTTTTAATCCTAGGGCAGCGGGCAGGGTGACCTGGCAAAATTGCGCCAAATCAGGCGCCTTAACGGTTTCTGGCAGCCCCACTACCCGCAGGTTGTTGCGCCTAAGTCTGTTCTCCAGGCCGTCTACTTTCAGTTGGGATGCCTGCTGTGCTTCTTTCAGGGAGTCACAATCCTCCCTCAGGGAACGGAGCTCGTCAGTGTTAGGACACCCTAGCCTCCAACTCCCCTATGCGGCCGGTATGTGAGGCAACCTCCTCCCCTATGGTGCGCAGTGACTGGGTCAGGTAGTCTTGAAGAGTGGTCAGGAGGTCCGCTTTAAGATGACCCGCCACTGCTACAGCAAGTTTTGTATAGTCCAGCTCGGGGATGGGGGCAGGCAGGGGCTCACCTTCTGAAGCAGAGTATTCTTCACTGGGATCCGCATGGTGCGCCGCCGCCGCTGCCATCTTGGATCTGCTGTGCTGCGAGTCCCGTCCCTGCCGTTTCCCCTTGAGGTGCCAGCCGGGGGTCTGTTTGGCCAGGTAACGATCCATGGGGCTCCTGGGATCGAGATGCGACCGTGGGGCGCTGGAACAAGGGGTCTAGCGGGCAGTAGAGTGGCAATAAGCCGAGTGTGGGACGGAGCTGCTTGTGTTCCCCTCCGTTCACATGGAGCGCCGGAACCGGAAGTCCACATGCGGTTTTTAAAACTCAACACATAAAGTGTAAAAGGGCCCTTAACCCTCTTCTGTCTTCATACAGGCACTAAAATATTAGACTAGGAAGCTTACAACTGCCTTCCTTAGCTGACTGCTGCTGGCCAGAAAAACATCTAAAGGATCAGAGCTGCTAGCCAAAATAAATAACAAAATAAAATAAATTATCTGGCTTATTACTACCATCTAAAGCCCCCCATACACCTTAAGATCGATCCATACAATCTCTATTAGATCTGCCAACAACTGTGTAGTATAGTGGCCTCCCTGATAGAATTGGAAACTAGTGATTGGGAGGTTTAGAAAGCTCCTCATATTACATGGTTTTGTAGAACAAAATTTGATTGTACGAAAATTGTATGAAAAGATTGTAAGGTGTATGGGGGGCTTTAGACAGGGATGGACAAATGTTTTGACTCATGGGTCATAATAGGTTCTTAAATTTCACAGAGAGACCATCACTCAGACCAGATCTCAACATTATGTGCTGCTTGGTTGGATTTTGGGGGGTTGTCTAATAGGATTTCATGTAGGCTGTTGTCAGTATTTGACTGCCACCTAAGCACCCACAAACTGTGTGTAACCACAACAAACAAATTGGAATAGTTGTTGTATCTATGTTGCATCTCAGGCAATTCGAATCCCAGTGTGTTCTATCACATGGAAAAGTGAAGCAGTGTTCATATGAATGTGTGACGTACTACAAAGCTTGGTTATTGCACAGCTCATTATAATTTTTGAACATCGCAACACTTTGTAAACCACAGCATGTTAAGAATACACAAAACGCCATACTTCACTCAATAACTTTATGCAAGGATTTTTGAGTTGAACAATTACTTTTACTGTGGTGCAGGAAATGGGAGATCACATGCTCACCAGATGGGAAAGATAGTAAACAGGTTCTTATGCAAGAATCCTTTGTATGCAGATAAAGCCTTATTGTAAGGAGTGCTGGATCATTATTTTAAATATTTAGAACATTAATAATGAGATTATTTGAAATTGGCAGTAACAGCAATATTATCGAGATAAGCCACTCCTTGACACCTGTAAAATAGCAGGTGTCAGAAAATATGTGTCACTTATAAAATGATTTAATCAGTCTTACTAGTGACATTACTTACTTTGCTTTATGTTAAGACACATATTAGAAAATATTGGACACTAAAAGCAGATAAACTTCAAATTAATTAGTCTTCAGCACAGGAAATGATACGATGTCACTCTAGTGCAGTGGTTCCTAAACTGTGGGTCGGGAACCCCTAGGGGTCAAATTACCATTTTACAGGGGGTCGTGTTCATTGAAAGCATAATATCGCAGCAGCTCTGGTGGCCACAAACAGGGTGGGAAGTTAGGAAGGAGAGTAATGTCCCCTCCCTCCATACTTTCCACCCCGCACATCATTTGCACAAGTGGGGTTGTAAATGAGATGCGGACCCCTTAGATCAGACATTTTTCAGCATATCCAGAATTTGGAGGCCAAGTTAATATCCTAAACGCTTTGTCATGTTGCTATATGTGTCTTTGAACACTGCTGTGTAGCAAAAAGCAATAAACTACTGAAAGGGGCCTCTGCTAATGGAGAATTTCATTGCCCTGAAGTAATGTGTTAGTAGGTTCTACATTATATAGAAACACATACTAACATATACTATGCAAGGACCAAAGATTTTTAGATCATTACACTTCATCATCTGTCTTTCTACTACCCTTGGGGTATTATGCTGTTATTGTTTCCCAAAGGAATCTTCATCAGGCTATGTTATCTTTCCCCATTGCCTTATGGTTCAGGTCCTTTCCTCTTTTGAAACATTTTCATCAATGAACAGGGGTCAGCATAGACACTATGGCCCCAGGCAAAGCAAGCTGTAATTACACTGTAGTGATACCTTTTTCTTATACATGCAGCCATGTTACTGTTGGTCTTTGCATCCTTTCCAGATCACACCCAAAGTAAATAAATTTTCAGGCTTCCAATGTCCCATCTCATTTTTCATTGGTACACCATGCAGTGTAAAAATTAACATCACAGTCTTGATTTATTCATTAGATAGCTTATGTAAACCCTTCTAAGTATTATAAAACAATGTTTACTAATATATAGCCTATCCAATAAGATATGTTGAATAATCAGTTGGGTAAAGTCTAATAGGCAGGGAGAAGTGGCAGAAGGCCACCGAATGTGAAGGATGTTGAATAGTATTTATATTCAGGGGTGCACATAAGTGATACTCTGGTACTCAAAAGGCGTCAAAACCTAGCTATGTGTACCTGCATTATGGTTACAAAGCTCATATGTGTACTAACAACTTGGAGGCACTCTGTCTGGGCATCCGCAGCTAAATGCTTAATGTATATAATTTATGTCACTTGGATAACTGCAGGGAAATATGAATAACTATGAGAGGTTGCAGTTAGGGGTGTGAAATTGGGAATGTAAATGAATAATCCCCCAAAAATATTGGGTTGCTAAGGATGTTGGAGATCTGGGGGATGAAAGTCAGAGTAGGCATATGTAAGGGTAAAATCTGACAAGAGAAACACAGTGTGACAGTTGTAATATGACTATGAAAGAGTGACATTTGGACTGCAGGAAGTCTCAGGGGTTAGTTACTAAGCCAGAAAATTTCAGAGTTGTTCTTCTGAGATATGAGATCTGGGGGATCAAACGTGTTGTACTTTGAGAGTTACATGTGACCCAAAGCCAGCTGGTGACCTGTGGACAGAGACAGCTAATCAGAGGATCAATCAGAAACAGGGAGGTCCATCTGCAGTAGACTCTACCATGCAGGAAGCTAATGTAGAGGATAGTGAGGGAGACAGTGAGGAAGACCAGCCTACATATAGGGCGAGTACCAAACACCATCTCCTGTTATTCATCTGAGGAGCTCACTAAAAAAGTTATGTGCACCCCTGATCATATTAACAAAACACTGTATTCCAGTCACCATGGATGTGTTACAACTGTAAACATTTTGATTACACCTACCAGTAGGTTTTCTGTAGTTTTCAATCATTGAATACAGAAAAATCTGAAAAATGTGGAAACACCCTATTTTAGCTACATCACTGGTTTTAAATTGTATTGATACAATCCTTTGATTTACTTGTTTCTAGGTGTGAAATGTGCTCAAATTGTAAAGATACTATAGTAGCACTATATATATATATATAGAAGATAGGTTCCCTCCTATTTAGGGATGGTTCCTCCAACTTTCTGTAGATGTCCTCTTTCACACCCTTTTTAAACAAGTTGTCCTTTTCATACATAATGTGAACTTTATCCTCAAAAGAATGTCCCCTCCCCTATAAGTGTATGAAAACTCTTGACCCTTAGAATGTGCACTCCACAGCAGCTCAGCAGTTTTCCTCCACCTTAAGGGGTTTTGTCACCAGCACTAAAGGCACTTAAGAGAAATCCAGGAGTAGAGGAGACATCTTGAAAGAGAAGCAAGTATTTTCTTGGCATCTGTCTCTCAATCTCCCCAACAAGATATAAATGGCAAGGAAAATATGAAAGTTGGCTGTGTCTTAAACATTCCTTTTATTATATCCAACGAGTTCAGGCTTTAGATGTACCTTAAGGGCAGGAGGAAAAGCTGGGTGGCTCCCCCAGGCTACCCAGTGTGCCAAGAACGCAATATTTAATGCTATGTTAATGAGAAAACCTAGTAATCTACTACTTTGGAATGCTTGTACACACATTGCTGTCTGTGTTACCACAGATCCACAATAAGCACACTTTGGCAAACACCAGGTGCATACGTTCTGGCCAAGTACAAGAGAAAAGAAATACAATTGTATTTGCTAAAACAGTTAAAACATTTTGCTGAGGCATCTTACAAAAGGAAACATTTTACAAAGGCTTGACAAAAAATATTGGTCGGAGTGTGTGTGTTGGGAGGAATGATTATTAGGGGTTAGTGTGTGAAAGGTATTTTGGTTGTGTGGGGGGATCACCAATCAGAAACGCATAGCAATACACATAGCAAAATACATAGCAATATACATATCAATACACAAAGCAATGCACATAGCAATACCAGTGGATGCCGGATCAGGGTGAGTTTGTTTACAAGGACTTATTTAAACCCAGTTCGGGTATACCCACTTTTGCAACTCCTTTTGGGCACATGGCCAGGGAAATTAATATTACTCAAATAATCTCTTACATATGGTAACTGGGGCTGAGCACACTGACCTGCAGTACCACTCCATGCCATTCATGATACCTGTCCTAGCCCACATTCTACACTTCTAGAAAATCCGGCCCCCCAACAATCTCATGGACCGTGAACTGGCCCCTTGCTTAAACGTTTAAGGACCCCTGGCTTAAATGAATGATGGACGAGGACACTTTTCATCAAGTCAGTAGATGGAAAACAACACTTTATCTGAAATAACTAACTGCCCTAGTTTTCCCTCTTAACTTTCACCTGTTCATTTGTACTTTTAGCTCTGAACTGACATAGGCATAGAACCAGGATTGTGGAAGGACCGTGTTTCCCCAGAAAATAAGACAGTGTCTTATATAAATTTTTGCTCCCAAAGTTGCCTTACGTCTTATTTTTGGGGGATGTCTTATTTTTCCATGAAGAAGAATACAGCACTGGGGTATCAGGGTGAGGGATCACTTAAAATGACACAGGGAGATCAGGGAGGGAGTCAAAATGGCACAGGAGACTCAGAGGGGGGAATACCATTTTAGTAACCCCTTCTAATCCTCCTGTGTCATTTTGATTGCCTCCTCTCTATCCAGAGTTACAGTACCGTATTTTTGGGGGTGACCTAGTTTCAGGGGGATGCCTTATGAGGCAAAAATTTAGGATGCCTTATTTTCGGAGGATGCCTTATTTTCAGGGAAAAAGGGTACAATGTCTCCTTTAAGGCTTTTCCACTCTCACCTGTGATCGGAGCACCTGCTTGTGAACCAGCCCACACAGATCACACGAACCATACTCTGAACAAGAAAAACAAGTATAAAATCCGCCATCGTAATTCAACCTCTGCTGGAGATGCCCCAGCATCTTTGGGAAGTCCCAAATCAGAACACTCTTTCACCTATTCTGGTGTTTTCTTTTGTACATATTCAGACGCTCAAACATTTTCCCATTGATCCTTTATGGGAAATAAGTTCATAACACTCAAAAAGCATTACAGATAAGCAGATTTAAGAAGTTGGTACAGAGGTGCAGGTAATAAAGGAATATCCTTTTCTCAGTTTCGGCTATAGTATGACCTAGTTGTGAGTCATCACTATTAGGTTTCTTTGCTCCCGGGGTAGGTTTGTTTCTTATTGTTTTATTGAAACTGCAGAAGGCTTTTACATGTGCATCATAGATATCTACATAACAGACTTTATACCACTACATCAAAAACCTGGCACTTCACGAATTCTATTATCCCATAGCACTACCACTAGCACTTCCCTCTCCACAGGATTGCAATGATTGCATTTATGGTCCATAGATGATGTTTAGAGAAGGGACAACATTAAACCAGGATGTGTGTCTGTAACTGGATCAGAAGATATATCAAGCAGACATCACATCTTTTAGCTGGCAAGCTGCAATACAAAAGGCTTAACTCCTCTAGACCTAAATAAGCAAATACTCTTGTGAGCCCAGGGCTCTGATTTAGATTTCTTTAAATAGTCATAGTCAACAACTTTAGCATTTAGCAAATACAGTCATAGATTTAGAGCATTTATTATATATAATTTATAATATTTATAGCGATAAAAGTTTAAAAACAAGTTAAAATCTTTATTACTAAAGAATTGTCTTCAAAATTAAGATTGATTTGTATATCTGTTCAGTAAGTAAAAATACCCTTCAACCTGCCAAAAATTTTACCAGCAGAGAAGTTCATGAGATTCATATAAATAGGGCTCTTAATCATTAAAAATCATCAAAAGTAAATCTCTTAATCATTAATCTCTTAATCAGGCTTTTATGATGATGCTTGTCCTCAACCAGTACTCAATGTTTTCTTTATTATAAATTCTATAATTGTTTGTATCCCCAAGATAAGACTTATGCTAGGCATACATGGCTCGATGCCCCTAAGAATGAGGGGCTGTTGGAACACAGTTCGATTACATCATCGTGCTGTGCTCAAGCTTCCTCTATATTGAACTGAAGAACTGAAGGGTTTACCAACATGTTGGTTCTGATTGATCCTGCTTGAAGAAAGGCAGAATAGCTGCCTAGCTTTAAATGACTGTAGCCTACAAGCATGCAATCACTGGTATACAGCCTTATCTTCCTCCATATGTACTTTTACTTCCAGTAAGCATTTTTTACTAGTCCTTGTGCAGGACTTTTTTTCAGATAATCTTAGATTATACATCAGCATGTTATCAGTAGTCTCATGACACATATCTTCCATGCCAGATTTGTTCTGTCCTGCTGGTATATATATAGACTTTTACATCTACTGTATCTATTATTCATAGATTATTTCATATGCTTCATATGTTTATTATTATCACTACATGCAAAGCCTGTTCCATTAACAGCTTACTAATTATTATTACATTACTGATTAATTATGTGGTTTAGATAGAGTTGTATAATGACAACTGTAAAGTTTAGCACCTCCAAAACTACATAAACAACTTTATTAGAATATTTAATTATATGAATCCATATCCAATCCACACTATAAGCCAAGTTGTGGTTGTACCAGATGGGGACAAAGTATCACATCACGCAATAAACCAAAGTGGCACCTGCCCTAGTAAACAAAAGAACTGACTCACACAAAAGACTGCAAACTATTAATGATAGTATGGTAATAAGCAGATACTTGAGTTTGAAAAGCAAACATACATTGCATCCTTTAGACATATTACTCATCAGTAATCAGAGCCTCCATCCAGATCACAAGAAAAATTTGTAGAGGCAAACATATGTTGTATCCTTCAGGAATGTTAACACGGCTACTCATGTGTAGTTTACGTCAGATTACAATAGGTAGTTCCTCCAGACATAACGGATTCCATTATAATTCTGTCCTTAACAAGAAGGCTTTTACCATGGCTGGGCCATTGCCAATATTAAATAACCAATAGGGTCAAAAACTGTAGACCTCTTACTGGAAACAGAATTATGATGGATTCCTCCTATGCAAGTTATCCGTGGCCTGGATTGAGGCACCAACTACAAATGAAATGAATCTGTGGATTGGATTACTCCTGTTATGATTTGGACAGTTTGACTTCTCTTGCCTGCTGGCTAAACTTACCTCTGCTTGTGTTTTGACCACTCTCCTGACTAATCCCCTGGTTTCTTTATTTATTACACTGATTTATTAGACTTCTCTGTATGGGGTTCTCTGGGTTATACATCAGCCTACCCGGTCTCAGGTAGGATAAGTTGTGTTTGTAAGCCATGAGGACAACGAATCCAATGCATTCATGTCTCACACTCTTGGCATAAATCTAAGACCGTAGTGAAGATGGAGGAAGCATAGAGGAATAGAGACTGGTAATCTCCAGACACCCCTATATACACAGTATTATATGATATTATTAGTAAGAAGGTCAAACACTAAAAAAGAAATGTGTTCTTGGTCAATAAGTGGCTCCATCCATGAAAGGTAATATGCAGGTTTTGTTGCATTTACATAGTAAATTTAGTGATTATTATAATTTGTTATCATAGCAGTCTTATCATAACGGGTCACATGACAATTTTATATTCGGTCCATCTTATAGGAAACAATCAGATTTTTTTGGTTAAATAATGGTTAAGCAAAGCCATGTTGTTGTCTTAATGTATCCTAGTAATGTACCTTTGAATTTAGGAAAGTATGTAGACAAATCAGACATGTAGACCTTCTCAGCCAGCAAGTCAGTCTTGTTGAGGAAGAGGATAATGGGAGTCTCATTAAACCAAGGAAGTGCCATTATTTGCTTGAAGAGTGCCAAGCTCTCTCGCATACGATTCTATGAGAAAAAGATAAACAAAAAAGGTCAGGTAAAGACATTTGTGCTACATTCCACAGGCACATGTGATGTAACTATGGCCAAATGTGCCAAACCTGGCACCTTTAGGGCTCGTTAACATGAGCGGTTATAACTCGGGGTCATTATGTAAAGTTTGCTGTCGGTGCACCCGGTAGTTTTCCCGGCTGCAGCATACTGACAGCAGCCCAGAAAATGACAGTGTAAATCTAACCTTAGGAAGGGAGAAACAGCATAACAGATTTGATTTTTTTTCTCCAAATTTAGTGGACAAATTAATCTTATTCACAGATTAGCGAACACAAATACATTACCTGTAGCCTGCACCTAATCAGTACAACTTTTAGTTCAAAGTATGTATGAATAGAACACAGCCTGCAACATCCTCATTTGCAAGGTTCCCAAAAACTGAATACACAGTAAATGTGGGTCAATTGTGCATTTTACTTTTCCTATATTACCCTTTAAAATAACAATTGTAATAATTTACTGCTTAGATAAAAGGCTGAATGCAATGTAACATTTTAAAGGTAAATTGTATAGGTATATACATCAGATGTAACTTAATGAAAACCAAAGAGGAACAAGGAACCAAGGCATTTGGCCAAAGATAACAGAAGTCCCTCCAAATGGGTGGCAGTTAATAGCAGGGAACACATGTGCAAGTTGGGCAGATTGGACTTTGTCTTTCACTTTGTCAGTCACTTATACTCCCCTCTGTAGTTTCAAAGATGATGCAGGAGAGAGCTAGATGGCTTTGAATGTCTAACCCCACAATGTCATTGAGCCAAGATTCCTAGGAATGTTTGTATCAAAAAGGAGGACATATTGGATCTTCTCTGTTGGATAGAGGAATTAAAATAATTTATGATAGTTTAGAAAACAATGATTTTTGTGGACATATATTAAACTTTTTTTCCTACATTTATCTCTTAACTATATTTGATGGTTGCATAACAATTTTTCCTTAAAAATCATTCTCTTTCCTGCAAAAAAAAAAATGGCTACACTGGCTCTTACGCAAGTAATTCAAATATTTGACACTTAAAGTGTGCAAACACTCTAATGAAAATACAATGTTCATGTACAGCATCAGATATCTCAACTATTCATACATAGTAGCAGTAATCATTTTGAATCAAAAATGTGTTTCATATCTAAAATATCTACATAGTTTGCATGATCAAATCTTTTTATAAAGGGGCCTATGTCCTGATATTAATGTCATGAGCTATGTCATCATTGTTTAACTGTTTCCGAACAATTAGTAATTGTGACATCAGTATTAAGAGGGTTCTGTTTTAATTTTTACATTAAAATCAAGTATGGATCTTCCCCTGTGAGAATGAAACCAATTTTAGGTATCAACAGTATCCTCTGTGTATGACATTGGGTTATTAAGTACGGGGTTTGTTGTCAGCATAACAACCAATTTATATTATTAAAGTTGCTATGAGTCTCCACAGAGGTGCTCCTTTCAAAGAATAAGTGCCTGATCCTGGGGATTACTATTCATAACCCATGCGGCCAGCTAATATTGAAAACTGTAGACCACTGCTTCAAAGCGCATATCACTTTGCTGTGGAGCACACACACCCATACATATATACACTAATTATATCATACCAGTCAAGTTTGGCTGTTTAAAAACCGGGGGACGTACAGGAAGTGACGTCCGTGACATCACTTCCGGTATATGGATCATGGTTCTTCCTCGTTCCACGTACCGGAAGTGACGTCACTGACGTCACTGACGTCACTCCAGGAGTCTGCCAGTCTTTTAGCTGATCTAGCAGGGAGAGGGCGTTACTCTCCCTGCTTATGTTCCACCCGCTTGTGCTGATAATGTGCGCAGGATTTCTTGAAATCAGGATTTGGCCGGGAAAGCCACATAAAAACGTGACTTTCCTGGCCAAAACGGGAGACTTGACAGGTCTGACTACATATAATTCCAAAATGTACATCATCTCACCTGTCAAAGCTGCCTAATTTCTTTTATACATCCCAACCTTTTCTTAGGGCTGGGTGAAAAGTTTTAGACTGGGATAACATCTTCATGCAGTGTGACACCAGTGTGATATTGGTGAAGGGATGTAGTACACATAAGAGAACAGTGTATTAGATTTTTTACCAGGATAGACAGTAGCTTTAATAAACAGATATTTTGCACTTTAAACATCCTGTATAAAGTCATCTTGCATTAAAACTGTATTTGTTAATTCCTGCTAAATTAAACTTCTAATACAGCTTAGCAGCTTACAATTTTAAAATCCCCCCTTTTATTTGTGATCTGGGGTGGAAAAGTAGCTTGGTTGCTGTCCATGCCCATTGCTTACTTGTTTCTCACTTATTGTTACAGAACGGTTTTTCTTTCACAGCTCATGTATGATTTCTTACCTCGTCTTTCTTCTCTTCTAGTTGTTGATCATATTCACTGAGAGATGCCAGGTATATGAGAGCATTCACATTTTCAAAGCAGTGGATCCACTTCTTGCGCTCGGATTTCTGTCCCCCTACATCCACCATCCTGGGGAAAAAGTATGAGCAATTGTTTACATTTATATTAAACCCACTTACACATGTACATTATGCCACAATGGACAAATAGTTACACATTTAAATAGGTTCTTAAACAGACTTCACTAAAAGCAGCCACATATTCATCATCCTGTGGGGAAGGCAACCTCCTTAGGTCATCCAGGCTAGCCCTGTAATACAATTGTTGAGCCGAATATATCCATAAATATTAAGACTAATTCAGAGGATGGAAGCAAAGCAACAAAAGAAACAAAAACATTTTGTACATTTTAATGAAAAGTGTTGCAACATATACACATACTAGAGTAATTTACAGTAACTCAGTGATTCAGCAATCTTATTTCATAACAGGTCATAATCAAAATGGCATTTACCTACTAAAAAAATAAAGAAGTTACACCTAAGTACTTCAGGTTTCAAACTAGTTTGTTAAATAAAAAAAGGGTAAATATATAGAGCACATTTCTCATCCAGAGGGAGTTGGACAGGTTATACACCTTGTCACAGCTCCTACAGTCCACAACCTCTCTGATCATCTGAGCTTTTTCAGCCAGAGTTCCTGTCTGGCACAAAGTCAAAATAAATCTTGAAGTCTACTCCAGGTGGAATAAGAAGGCCCACAAGTTCCTTCCCTACACCTCCAGAGTCCAGGACCCTAAACAAACTTAAACAATGGCAACCAAGATTGCTCCTATTTATACCCAGACCCTTACCTGTAATACATAGCCCAAAATATGGAGAGCTAAAGCTGCCATCCAGGACCCACACTTAGGATCCTTGTTACAGGAAACTTTGGTTCCCAGCCTAAACCAAGAACAATCATATATGATGGAATATAAAGATATAATTCAGTGTGTCCATTGTGTTCTTGTTAGCATATCAAAGGCAGGATATGGCATACTGTTAAGCAGTTAGACAACATTTGTGTATGTATAAAAGTATAATATCCTAGTAAACTTTACATGTGTAAATATAGATATTTGTAATCTGTAATCATATACCTGTTGATAGACCAGTAGAATATATATGCTGTTCTTGCATAAGTCTCATAATGTACATGTATCAATCATCATGTTTGTGTAGAAGTGTATCTGGATATAATGTATATACATACACATTATTGGCCACATTGTTAAGCATTCAGGGGGCAGAAATCGAGTCTGCTGTGTGGGGTGGTGTCCTTTATGTATGGTGTTATTAGTAGTGTCTGTATATTTATGTAATGTCCATTGCTTTGTCATCCATTGCTTTTGTCTCTATGTTATCAGTAAACTATTTTTATATATAAGTATCTGCACTGGTTGTATGTTAATCCGGGAGTATACTGAAGGACTGGATGATACACCAAGTAACCAAGCTATATAACAAACAAAGATAAGAGCCTAGGAATATAACAAAATCCCCAAGTTCTGAGGTGCTCAGAACTCCCCTATTTCAATCCTCCACAATATATATAGATTACATAAATATATATTCCACATTGTTCACCTAAGATTAACATTGTCCACGGTGAAACAATACTCGTTGATTCCTGTGGTTGGCATCCTGATCCTTACAATGTCTTCATTAGTTGGTAGATATCCATCCTCTATGATACGTTCCAGATTGGTCAAGTAGCTGCAAGACAGTAAAAATGTTTCTAGATGAGATAAGCCAGATTTGATCACATTGACCAGTTTTATGGAGTTCATAAAAAAACTCTTATTTTGCCCATAGTTATATTTCATCACTGTATGTAAAAAAAAAATCATTTACCACAGTTTTATACACTGTATAGATATGAGTTAATACATTGAAATATTTTGGAGTATTTTTGTGGGATTGTTTATGTGAATTCATATAAAAATGCATTTGTAAATTTGATGTTTCATGAGGAAACAAACTGAAATTTGACTTAAATAATATTCCAAAATATTTTATTTTCTCATTCTCAAATATACACTAGCTAGACACTGGAGCCATAGACTGCAATGTTGCTTTCTAAAATAGTATGA
Organism: Ptychadena robeensis; assembly: GCA_036250615.1. Lineage (NCBI taxonomy): Eukaryota > Metazoa > Chordata > Amphibia > Anura > Ptychadenidae > Ptychadena > Ptychadena robeensis. The sequence goes on along the minus strand of CM070032.1, from coordinate 123,371,470 downwards.
GGTTAACGTGCAATCATAATCATAATCAAATGTAAAAGCATTGCAAAATACAATTAGCGTAGAAGAGGTAAGAGTTTACACAGAGCAAGCCTAAAGAGATGATAAAAAAATCATTAGAAATTATGAGGGTCAAACATTGCCCTAAAAGCCAAAGGAGAAAGAGTGTTGGTGGTACTAGGGTAGAGGGTAAGCACAATAATTAAATAAAAATGAAAGTGGGGTTTGTAAGAAAGACACAACTGATATATAATATAAATATATGTGTGTTAAAAAAAGTTACATCTTTTAAATTATATGAAAGTAAGTGAAAGATGAATGTAAAGATTAGTGTTATTTTTTTTGCTATACAAAGCTGGCAGTCATTGGAAGGCCCACATCACACTTGCAATCCTGTTGTTGCTTTGTTACAGGTATTACTATGGAGAATATAGAAGGAAAGAAAAAGAACCACCAGCCCATCTCTGAACATGACACTTTGGCACTTGTGACTTCAATTCTGCAAAGAGAAATGAGGAGGCTATGCAAGGAATATATATACTAGTAATTAAAAAATACACATGGCTACCATTATTTCTGAACCATAGCAATAAGCTACATTTTCACACCAATAGCCGACAATGGCATCAGACTAGGTCACAATTTCTTTAGAACTACTGTATTGAACACTGTTATATCTCAGAGCTGCCTGATACGAGTTTCAGATTTTGATAAAGCCTGTTTCAAAACTAGATGAAATCTTTTTACAATGTGAAAGATTATGCAGTTAAGATCATTAGTCTGACTATGGTGAATTCGATAACACTGTTTGCACGAACACTGGTGTGAAACACAGAAGCTGCAAACACAACTCAATATAATTAATTGTTTCAAAAAGTTATTTTGTTATAAAAAAAATGTTTGCAAAAATTCAACATTAATAATACGGTAATTGAATTCTTATGTAGCCACTTGTGTGATATCCAACTGAAATCATATATACACTAGACATTAAGCCCGTTATATTAACGGGCGCTAGAACATATGTCAAGCTGACCAAGCGGCTCTCACTTGACATCGCTTGCCCGCCGCCACTTATAAGTGCCACTGAAGCTTAGAAGTAAAGCTAGCCACACACGGCTCGATAAAGTAACAGATTAGAGGAACATCGGGCGCCATGCGCACTCACGGCTCCCAATTCTCCTCTAATCTGTTTCTTCATCTGAGCCATCCACGGTTCCTTCAAGGAGGATCAATAAATCCTGTTTGAAAGAACTCGACCAAACAGGTTTCCAACATGTTGGAAATCCTTGGTCGATATCCATTACATTGAATAGGGGACAGCGCTGTCCCCATCCAATGTAATGGACAGGCTGAGAGCTGAGCCGGACACACAGAGCAGCTTAGCCGCACAGCTAGCCAGTTCTGCCAGAAGAAGAGGAGGGGGGCGGCTGGCTTGGTGCTCCACAGCCGGAGACCCAGTGGACCGGTAAACGGGTCCCCATTGTACAGTAATTGATGTGCCCATGTGGTGCACATTGATTACTGTCCGATTGACTGGCGATCAATCATAGCGCTCCAAGTCCCAACGGCTGTCTGTGGGGCACATGCGCAGTAGCGCAATCCCACGAGCACAGGGACTGGACGCAGAGACACTTCTACTTTATTATAGAGGATGGCTGAAAAGAACAGAGAACACTTCGGAAAAGAGGAGGAAAAAAGTACCTATTCTGATTCATTTAGCTGGTAAAGTGTGAAACCCGACCATTCGCTCTGCAAATAAGCTTTCCTCAAAAGCTCATTGCTTTGATGTCCAGAGCAGGAAGACTGACCTCCACATAGCTACTACAACAGATAGTACTACATTTTTAAAAAGTAGTGCTAAAGGTAGACCAGTGATGGTGAACCTTTTAGAAACCGAGTGCCCAAACTGAAATCCCAAACCCACTTATTTATCTCGAAGTACCAGCATGGCAATATAACCTGAATTACACACACATAACTCATATACACACAAATCATATACACACACGAAACATGTAAACTACTTTCCTAGCTTAACCTTATCTATTGTTATACTGTAGTATTTCATTATGCCTATTTAGGCTGCACGCATAACATATGTTGAACAGTTGGCCTTTGTCACTGTGTCCACATGGTTGCTTACTACAAAACATAAATTTTGATGATCTGTAATTCCTTCCTTTAAAGCATAACTTTATTTTTATTATTATCCCCTTACTACGGGGGACAACATAAAGTGTATACACCCCTGTTAAAATAGTAGGTTTATAAAATGGCAACATGGCAATGACTTCCAAATCAACAAAAACTTGCTTTGATAGAAGAAAATTAAAAGTACAGACCTAGATCCAATAGAAAATCTGTGGTGTGACCATAGAAGGAACGTGAGATGCATTCACAAGACAGATTTAGAGTTTTGCAAGAAAAATTGGGCATTTATTGCCAAGCAGAGATGTGCCATGCTGAAATGCTGATACTGATGATGGTGGTGAAATTTAATCAAAAGTTGCTTTAACCATGTTATTGTAATTTTTTTACTTGATATATTTTACTATAACTATCTACTTTAAAATCATGCTTCTTACTACAATGGTCACAAAGAAAATTCTTTCCATTCTGTGTAGTCTATCATCTATGTTGTGATTAAGTGGAGTCTGATTTTGAAGTAACAGGAAGTAGAAATGATCCGCTGAGCCTATAGGCTTTAACATAAAATCTTTCCTTTGCAGTCTTTAATATTTATAGGTCATTTATAAACTGCAGCCATGTTATACTATTGTGTTGCAGGTGTCACATTTATGGCCTCTGGGTACCCAATACGAACTCCTTGTTAAAGCCATTTCATGGGTAGTTCTTGCCTTTTACGTTCTTGTTCTCTTGATCAATGCAGACACTCCAAATGTCAACATGAGTCATGAGTTGGTTGTGATGTAATTCTCCTCCAAAGAAACATGTGCTGACAAATTAGGCGAGTGACTCATGGAATAATTGCAGAAACAATGACATTAGTGTGAAATAAGAAAACATTACATGGCCTTCTCAGGGTTAAATACCTATAACATGTCAGTATGTCGAAATATCTTCAGAATAAACTTCCGAAACCTGTTACTAAAGCCTTATCTAGTAATATTTGCCTCCCCTGGTAAGCTCACTCACTAGTATACTCATCAAGCCGGGCCTGATACGATTTTGGGCGCAGTTTACCAATAGCAAGTATGGGAAACGATATTGCCGACATGGTGAATACCGCGCCCTATACCCCCTGAAAACAGCGGGTAAACTGTGGTCGGACGCTATGGACACACACACATGTCAATAACGCCCCCCATGGTTTGAGGGGCGGCATAGTGTAGACCCAGCCTTACACAGACCTCAGCACTGTAGGCTGTGAAGTTATGAAGAAGGGGGGGGGGCATACTGTCACTCTCAGACAGTCTGGTGCCTCGAGATGATGCCCGGGCCCCCCTAGCTGCTGCCTAGGTTGCCCCCTGCCCCCCCCCCCCTGACTGTAGCCTCTCTCCCTCACTAACATCTTTTCCCAGTCTGCAAGAGTGAGTGGACGAGGAGAGGGAGAGAGGAGGGGGAAGCTTACAGCCAGCCAGGAGCAGGCAGGTGGAAAAGTAGTCCCATTTTCACCTGCTCGCTTCCGACTTCAGCCCTGCTGAATGACTTGAGGGGTTTGACTGGTGGAGGGGGAAGGGGGCCCGGACAGCCAGAGGCTGCAGGCCCCATTGTGGTAACAGGCCCCATAGCGCTGCTATGGAAGCTATGATGATCCCTACGCCACTGGCCATAAGCTTGCCAGTGCATAATATCTTGAATATTCAAAATTGGGAATATCAGCCGCCATATTCGCAAAGTTGTATATTCTAGCTCAACACTACTACAACTTTAATTATATATTGCTTTCCAAAAAGCAGATGATAATAAAACAGATGATCAAAAACAATGATTTGAACAATAATTGCCCTTAAGTCGGCCATAGATGCTTAGATTTTTTGTTTGAATTCTGACCAATTGTTCATAGTGATCAATCGTTCACAAATTGATGCATGTTTAAAGTGTGCGATTGACCAAAATGGCGAGAAATCACACGAAAAATCGATCTGGTCTATGTCCAGCTTTAAGAATAATAATAATAACTTTTAATGTTTATTTGAAAAAAAAGTAAAGGCAGTCAAGGACAGCAGCTGCTATGCATGATTGACTTAAGGTGGCCATACACGCACCTTCTGAATAACCTAAAGAGACAGATTTTTAAGTCAATAAAGCGAAAATCAATGCCACCTAACCTGGCACGGCTGACCAAAATCAAACATAAAATCAATCTCAAAGTAATTGATCATGTCTGTAAATTTTGATCGAATCTGGCAAAAATCTAAAGTTTCAAGTACAAATGATCGATTTTTGTGAGATCAAATTATTTGCTTGGAACTATCAATTTTTCTTCTACCAAAACCATATAATATAAGGACCTTCTTAACCTTCCAATCACTATGTATTGTATCAGAGAGGACCCGGCACTACAAAGTTGTTGGTAGACCTAATGGAAATTGTATGAAGTGATCTAAGGGTGTATGGGGGGCGGGATTCCTAACTTTTTTTTAAATGGTTTCATAAACTCAAGCTTAAAATGAGTATAAACTATTTATAAAACCATAAAATGTCTTATTTTATTCATGTTTTCTTGTTATATATCTTTACATTTGTCTATGCTTCTCCTTGCAATGCAATCATAGTTGGTGGGTTGGGAGGCTTGAGTTGCCATGATTAAGAGGATTAAACTTACTAGTAAGCAGAGTCAAGCAGATGGAATTCTCTTCTTTTCTCATAGCATTTGCGGACACCAGGATCACTCCATAATTTTTTTATGGCTGTAGCATGGTGCTTTTCTATCTGCTTTACATTGTATACATCCAAACTTTTGATCAGCTTCCCATTCACCTATAAGGGAGAACACAATGTCAGTACAAAGTTCAGAAAGTTATGACCTTAGGGCTGGTGGTGATGCTCCACTGTCTGATTACATCCATGTGTCTTCTGGCTGCACCTGTGTGTTACAGGCACATAGACTTATAGGGCTCATCTACCTTTGACTTTTAGAATAAACCCCATAGACGTCCACTGGGTTGTAATCACTAGGAGGGAAGCACATGTAAACAGTATAGTAAAACCATTAAGATGCCAGTAAGCATGATTTCTTGTAAGGAGAGGAGTTTCATTAAGCTGGGAACACACATATAGATATGGGCCAGATCGATGGGCGCTTCAAGCGCCATGAGCGTTCACGGCCATCTATCTGGCCCATATCTAATGTTGTCATCCCTGTTTACGAGTGGGACCAAAAACAGGGATATAGGACATGACCGTAAACCCCGGTCGATGTCCGTTGCTTTGCATGGGGACCTCTGGGTGTCCAGTGTGTTCCCTGATTTAGTTTAGGCAAAGGCATGGTAATAGGACTTTGAGGGCCATTTCACACTATATGCCTTTTTTGCGTAAACGTGTTTACAAAAAACACATGTGTTTTGCACATTACACATCTGTGTTTGCTTTTTAGAACAAAGCACCGCACATGCATGCAGCAGGGTGTTTAAAAAAACACATGCGCTAACGGTGCTTTTTTAAATGAAATGCATGCAGCGTTAATGGTAACATTGGTCTTCTATGAGGAAACGCAGTACTAAAAATGCATGCGCTTAAAAAAACAAAAAACAACATGTTTAGGGCTTGTTTCCACTATACTTTGAGACCCCCACAGAGCAAAGACCTTACCGACTACGTTCAGCCTTGCATCAGGGAACGGCTCAGCGCAATGGAGACACAGCATCCGCCGAGCAGGTAAGTCTATGTGCTCCGTTGGGACCTCCCGCCAACCAGTACGCTAAGCGGAGGAGTCCCGAAGTTAAGTGGAAACATAGCCATAGTGTGAAAGGGCCCTGAAAGTGTTTGATTTATGGTGATAAAGAGAAGTACCCGTGAAGGTTATGGTGAGAAGGGATGAAAGTAAGTAAAGAAAACAAAACCTGAGGGTTCCATGTCTACCCACCTCTATTCAAACATATACAAAATATTTTGGTTTTAGACTTGTAACACTTCATGTTTTTTTTCTTTCCAATCACAAAATGTTAATTACAAGCTAAAGAATATCTTTGTTAACTAAAAGTACAACAGTTGTTCCATTGGTCTCATTGAACGTTACCTTATTTTCTTGCAAGCTATAGGGCACTTGTAGAGTATCCATAGCCCCTACCAAACACTGGGCACAGGTAACCATGTTTTGATGGACAAGTATCGCATAATGTTTGCGGTCTTCTACTGAGAATCCGGTTCCATGGATAATTCGCATCTGCTTTATAAATGTGCTCTTTCCACTCTCTCCAGTTCCTGTGAGAGAGACCAAAAATGTGTAAACTGAATTTTGTTTTCTCAAAGAATATTTTTTTTAACAAAAATGTATAAAATCCTTCCATCTTAAATATGGAAGAACTTGCTATGCCACCCAATTGAATTATACTTGCTATGAATCTTCTTTGTGCCAGCTTTCAAATGTAATTCTGCAGTGCATAACTACTACTACCATTGTTAGGAACAATTTCAGGGGACCACCCGTTTGCCGGTCACCTAGTGAACCAAAAAATCCACATATGTTCTAATAGAAATGAGAGTATTTGATGTTATTACTGTATGACGTTTGCCCATAATGTTTAATTTAAGTTGATTTACAAAGAAATTATGGTATTAATCTATGAAATAAATATTGAGTTTTTACTAGTAAAACCTACATACTGCACAATTCGCATGAGCTATGATGGACAGCAAATGTTTCCCCAAAATCTCATTATTATCATTTGAAAAGTAGCAGTTTTCTTATTCAACACTACAAGTAACTTGTGAAGGTTCAGCCTAGTCCTCTGGCCAGAAGACTTCTCTGCAATCTGGGTTTCAGCCATCAACAACACTTGACATTACAATGGCAACATAGTTGTTGCACACAACCTCTCATCGAGAACAATAGAAGTAGACTTGAAAATATTTTTGGATGCCAAAAGAAATAGACTTTTGTCAAGTTGCCTTCGAGGAAATTTGTGATAAAAGGAACCACTGAACAACACATAGCAATACATGTTGTTGTTCTTCTGCAAGGACCTATGAACTCAATATTCAAAGTTGAGAAGTTATAGTGATGCCTTTTTATTTTCAATTACCATTTAACAAGGCTTCCAGCTTGACCACACATATGGATGGTAAAATAATGGCTAATGTGACAAAATGAGCTTGTTTCATGACAAAACCTGAATATTTGGGGTTTTCTAATTTCAGTTATGGCTACACAGTAACACATGTGATTGGTAAGTGCCCGTAAAACGAGCAATTACAGCAGCCGCCTGGGGGACTCCTCATTAGTCGGTTGCTCCATAGAGTTAACATGGGGGAAGTTCTAACCCTCCACCGGGCACCTGCACAGAGTGAGCCAACTGATTGCAGCTCAGCAAACGTAAGTGTAAATGTACTGATATTCAGTTTAAGATATCATTCAATAATCTGTTTAGATTTAAGATCTATCTATCTGTTTGAGGCCATGTGTTATGTGTTATGTGTTATGTCTTAAATGACATGGATGACATGAAATGAGATCTGGGATGCCAGGTTCTCCTAGAGCTGGGGTGGCCAAACTTTTGGACTCATAGACCACAATGGGATTTGAAATATAACCAAGGTGGCCGTCATTCAGGGATTCTGCATTCCTCAGTTGGTTGCCAAAAGAGATTACATGAGGTAGGTTGGCAGTATTTAACAACTGCCAACAAAGTGCCCACACAGTGTGCAACCACTGCACGAAGTGGCGGGGCTGCAGTTTCGGGATGGCTACAAACTGTCATCCTTTTTAAATTGAGTGACTTGAACCTTACAAAATTAATATGGTAAGTTTAAAAAAGAGAAAGAAAAAAATATGTTAAGAATTGGGAAAACCAATCAATACTCGACTCCTAGTAGTCACGGGCTGGGCACACACTCCCTGTGTCTGGAGCAGTAGATACTAGTAGACGGTCCCCAATCTGGTCAGGAGCCCTGACACCCTGGTCTCAGCTCCTTTTGAGAAGACACACCTGGCTAACTTGCAGACTTCCAGCAGGTGTAAATATCTGGTGTACCTCTTAAACAAAAATTGCACAGCAACCTACTGTAGCAGACCAATACTATCCTTGACACTTTTACTGCTGAATATGTTCTGGTTACACAATGACTGACAACCAGTCTGTCACAATATTTACTAGATTTATGTGTAGAATCCCAGCAAGTTTCGCTAAGAAGCTTTGATTCCTACCTGATACAACACGTTTGGGTTATGATTGCCCTCTTCCACAGCTTTTTATAAGCTGAAAAGCCATCTAGACCTAGAGCACTTTCAGAAATATACCCTTAAATTGCTTCTGTCTTGGCCCCCAATTTTCCAGCTATAAGACTAGAAACATGGATCACTATTACAATCTGTTACTACAACTTGTGAGACTTTCCTTATTTACACTTTAATGGTTTCAGGTTGTCTGGTCTATAAATAACTTCAAACCCCTCAGACACAACGCAATGTCATTGTAATTTTAGACTGGCCATCAGCCTTTTCTAAAGATAAGCTGTTCTTTTTTAGTGCATTTTGTTTGAGACCCTATATAAATCTGCAGTGCCAGTATAAAGCATGAATAGCTTACATTGGTGGTGCACCTACATTTAATCCAATTATTGGGTCCATTTAAAATCTGCAAGTAAAAATATATAGCTGGCATCCCATGTAACATCAGATTTTGTTTGGTAAAAGCTTTAGACTATAACACAGCTATGAATTAGAATTTTTTGTTCACCTATTCTGTACTCTATGAAGATGTCTATTATGTAAATGTTAACAAATTGTGCTAAAACACTTTAAGGATGATAAAAGTAGACAGAACACTATATGTTTACCATTATACATGGCACTATTCGTCTACCTTTTCCCATCCCATTTAGTGATTATACTCATACAAATATCCCCTTCCAAGCTGAAAATGTGTATTACTTGTAGTGGACTCAAATAAGCATAGAAAACAGGCCATATGATTTGGGAGATCTGGAAAACAGAAGTAAGGCTTGTTTCATACTGCTTGCTATCTGGTTACCCTAAGCAGGTCAATCTTCTGTGAAGAACACAAGAGTAAATGAAATGTGTATGTTCTTATAAGGAATGCAATAGAATATTATACATCTGTGCTTCCTGTTGTGAAATACACATCCAGGAAAATCCACAAAAGTATGTTGTTCATATTACCAGCTTTGAATCAGGTTACACTAAACAGCTGTCACATTGCATAACTACTTAGCAAAAACAGAATCTGATGTTTTAAGTGTTCATATCAGGGACACTACATGTCCATACAATGGCCTATTTACATGCTAGACAAACTCTTGTTAGATAACTAGTGGATAGGACAAAAGCTCCCAACATATGTTACAATAAATTAAATTATATACATTAAACCAATGGTTCCCAAACTTTCCTTGCAGGGCCCCCCTTTTCTATTTAGGAACATTATTGATCCTCCCTCCCTATTCAAACACATGTTAAGAATGAGGGCCCACGCCCCCCTGTTTGGGAACCACTGCATTAAACTAAATTATATATGGTAGATATATTGGCTGATATAGTGGTACATGGTCACCTTATGGCAGAGTTCAGTATCACCAAAGGGGTCTGTGTTGTACAGTAGGGCTGTGGAACCCTCTAGATCAGAGGTGGGCAAACATTTTGGCCACAATGGGTTTTTAAATGTGACATAGGGGCCGGACCAAGAGCTTGCAAGGGCCGACTGGCATAGGGGTCCTAAGTTATCGTAGCTAGGACAGGATATAAAAAAATAAAAGGAAATTATATATAGAAGCTTTTGATAGAGAAGCTCAAACATTCTATTGCTGGCAAACTATGGCCTCTAGGAAACAATCCAAACAATTATCCTCTAGGTGTTATCTTCACTTATTGCAGGGAATCAGGGGAGCCAGGGGGTCTTGACACCAAGGTGACACAGGGCCAAATTAAAAGACAAAAGGGGCGGTTTTGGGCCCCAGGTCTTAGTTTAACCATGAGATAGATAGATAGAGCAAGGAAAGAGCAGCAGCCTCACAGCTGCAAACATTTGACACATTTCACCTAGAAGGGCTTAATAATAGAGGTCCTCTTCATCTAGAGCTTTCTTTTGGTCAGCCCAAGCTGGGCATGGGGTCTGCCAAAACAGCTAAAACAAATATTACTACCTTTGTCCAGTCCTGGCTGCCCACCTTTGGCCTCTTTGGCTTCTTTCTATTCTGAGGGTCAGCAAATTTAAAAACCACCTTCCTATGTACAGCTTTTAGTATGGAAGATAACACCTTCCTGTAACAACAGGAAGGTTCAAGGTGGGAAAAGATTTGAAATTATTTTTGTGGTCTTCTATCACAAACACATACCATTGTAACAAAGATGTGTACACTTTTTATATCCAATATATATATATACCTCTCTCTAATGACTGTGCAGCATTAAATGATACAAATCAGCCTTAATTGATCAATACAACAAAAATATTATGATACCGGGGACATATTCCACCATGTATACCATTTTAAATTTTACCTTTAGTTTTTTTTTGAAGCAACAGTGATGAATTATAGATAATTGTTGTTTCTCATTTCAAACTTTAATAACAGATATTTTTTTTTGTATATTCTCCAAAAATTTGTAATTTGAGAATTTTTCATTATTACCTTCATTGCGAAAAAGATTTTCACAATAAAAAAAAGTGCTGAGATTTATTACCCTCCTCATGCCAATTGGCACTTGTACATGAATGCACTGTAGTTCCAGGTACTGATGTACAAAATCTTTAAAAAATTCACAATGATGAAGATATAGCACTATTTTCAAGGTTTTCTCAAACTCTCAAAGTGCTGATATTCGCAATAAAAATTTGTTATTAGAATATTCATGATCAACGCTATTACATAACATAAATACAGACTAAGGGCTTGTTTCCATTACGTCGGGAGCCCTCCGCTAAGCCTACACGCTTAGCGGGGGTCCCCGACGTAGCAGATAGACTTACCTGCTCGGCGGACGGGTCTGTCTTCATTGCGCCGACCCGATCCGCCGGTGTCAGGCTGAACGTAGTCGAGTACGTTCAGCCTGTACACCGGCGGATGTCTAAACAGACCATCCGCCGGCAGGCTGAGTCTATGGGATACGTCGGGACCCCTGCTTAGCGTATACGCTTAGCGGAGGGCTCCCGACGTACAATGGAAACAAAGCCTAAATGTACTGAAAATGATGTAGTGAAGTTTTTAGTGTAAAAGTCCTGTGACAGGGGCAGCATATTTAAACAAGTCAAAGATTAGCAATGCTGACATAATTTTAAAATAACATTATTCATCATTGCTACAAAACTCTTTGTTAGTATGAAGTGATGTAGTATTAATGGTACAAGAGCATATCGACTTAAAAGACTATCAGTTCTAACCCTATTTCTGTTGATAAATTATCAAAAAGAAAGAAAAAAAAGCAGGAAGCAAGAAAGTATGAGATTTTTTATCTACAGGGATCGCTTTGCCTGGATCAAGACCCATGTAGGTAAGTAACTATTTGTTTGTTTGTTTTCTTAATCTTATCTATTGAGTTTAAAACCTCTTTAATCATCCATTTCCTGCTAAGCTCCTGAAATAAAGTATTTGTGGAAAAAATAAGGCTTTAGTTCCTTGCATCAGTTCCTTGCTGAAATAAAGGCCCAGAGTTCAAGTGTATCTGTAATGTAATGTTATCTCTGTCCAAATATTTATGGACCTAACTCCATCAGAATACAACACTTTAAGACAAAAACATACAAAAAAAGCTCAATCAATCAAAGGGGGGAAAGGGGTCAACAATTCTAAAAAGTTGGCAGGACATTAAACAAGCAATATGAATTGTATTATAGGGCAATGACCTCAGAGTGAAGCGAGTCTAAGCATACCTTCGATACAATAAAGTATGAACACTCCATTAAGAGCTCCTTCAGGTCTGTCCTGCCTAATCTCAAATACCACAAAAAATGCAAACAAAGATGTCTAGGATTCTAGCCTTTCCATGACTCTGTGTGTTCATGATGATTATTTTACTTTCCTCCTCTATCCAAAACAAAGATCTTAAATAGATATTTTCTGTTAGACTGTAAACAGTATGTACAGCTAATAAAAAAACAGCAATATAACAAAAATGAATTTGAAAGTTCCAAAATGTTAAGTGTTTATCATAATAACGAGCACAAGTTCAAGAGGTACACATTAAAAGTAAATGAAAAGGTCTGATGTTGTAATGATCGCCATAGAGGATATGTAGAAGCGGATGTAGATTCAGGATGCATGTGGAGGAAGGAACCAGTGGTTTCCCTTTTGGGGGCATAGAAGGGTTACTGACCCAGGTGAGTTGGGGCAGCAGTAGTGTAGTTCAGAAAGCAACATCCTAAATGCAGTTTAGAGTCTTGAGAAGGCATCTAGGCCACCTAGTTGGTTGTGTAGGTCTGGGCAAATAAGGTTTGCTTATGAACATGATGAGCAAGCCACTCCTCAACTGTAAATATACACATTTAGATCTCTCTGTCAGATATCCTTCAGATCTGTCAGATCTACCAACAACTATGTAGTGCTGGATCCTCTGCGATTGAACACAAGTAGACTTGATGGTTTAAAAAGTCCCTCATATTACATGGTTTTGGAAGAAAAAAAACGAGATGTAAAGGAAATCTTACAGAGAAATCTAAAGGTGTATGGGGACCCTAATGGATTTTCAGTGTCTAGGGATGATAGACCTGGCAGCAACTAAGAAAAACTTTGCCAGGTGTATACAGAAGCATGTAGTACAGTAGGGAAACTTGGTATGGGTCACCAAACACCAAAACAATTGCTTATGCACGGAGGCCATAATTGATAGTACAGCCATACAGATTAACTTTCAAAATTTCAAACCCCAATTTCCAACCCTTTATAGTTTATTTAAGCTAAGCTAGCCATACACAGTGCAACTTTTCCATGATCAATCTAAAGGTAGCCAGACGCCTCGATTTGTCTGTAATTCCCGGCAAACGAGGAATCTGACAATTATTGTATTGCAATTGGTGGCACACCATTTGGGTCGATCGATCAGAATGGCTGCAGCATATGGAGCTATAGGTCAATCTCACAGGAAGTGATCAAGGGTCTCCACCAATGTACTTAGATTGACAAGCAATCGACCCAAAAAAGAAAGACATGGAGGATGGATGGATTGGAGCCAATCTTTGGAGGATTTAAATTATTATTATTATTATCATTTATTTATATAGCGCCAACCTATTACGCAGCGCTGTACAATACATTAGAGCGGAGATACAACACACAATAACACACAGGTACAGGTAATGACACAAGAGGAATAGAGGACCCTGCCCGTTGGGCTTACAGTCTAATAGGTTGGGGAACAGAGTATACAATAGGTGGGGGGTGGGACTGGTATGGTGGTGATGTTAGGAAAGAGAAGATGGATAGGCCAGACTGAAGAGGTGGGTTTTTAGGGCTTTTTTAAAAGTGCCAAAAGTAGGAGCAAGTCTAATGGGACGAGGGAGAGAGTTCCAGAGAGTAGGAGCGGCCCTAGAGTAGTCCTGAAGCCTTGCGTGACCATTTAAATGGTCGATAGTTCAGGGTGGGCAGCACTCGTTTCGTGGACGATCTTTCATCTTTCAGCAGATTTTTGTCCAATCGATCGCCACCTGCATTGATCGATCAGGCAAAAAAACTACTGAAATATCGACACGTGTATGGCTATCCTAAGATTCCAAGGACTTCCAAGGAAGGTGTGATTTATATAATGATAGCCAGTCTAACATTGATTGATTGTTCCACTACACAGTGGGATCGATTTAAAAGCATTCAATTCCTTTACTTAGATTGGTGTGTATGCCCCATAGTATGATTGCATACAAATCGATCGAAATACCTAGAAAAACTGTCAATTAATATTACCTACATGTCCGAGCACTGTTCGATTTTGATCACATTTGGTCAATCATGCCAGGTGTACTGGAATTGATTTACATACAATCGACTAAAAAATCAATCATTTTAGGCCAATCGAACTATGGAACCGTGTATGGCCATCTGTCAGATAATGCTTTCTCTATAAACATTTGTTACCCGCACATATGTTTCAGCTGTCAGATATTGCTTTCCTCTTTAGGTTTTCATACATGTACTGTATATATAAATTTTCTCTAATATTAAAAAAACATTTTACACCCCTAGCTGCAAAACCCTTCCTAGGTCTATTTCAGCTTTCAGACAAATTTCCCCTTGGACATTAACTGCATACACTTCACTTACATATACATAAAATACACTAGGAGAATTGCGGTGTTCCAAGATGTTTAAGCAGTTGTATACATGATAAATTCAAGCAGTAGATTCAGCTACCTGGTGTGTGCACAGCTTTTAAGCTAAATTGGCAAAACATATGTGTTTCAGACTTGCATTTATTTGTAGTGCTTCCCAACAGGGAGCTTGCCATCTGCTAGCTCCAACTGCTGCTCCTTCTTGCTGCCCCTTTGCTTATTACCCATGTCCCAGCAATGGTCCACAGCCCAGATCTTGGGCTAAAGGTGTCATTAAATGTCTACCCAGAGTTTATCTGCGGAGGTCAAGGAGATGAGTAAAGAAGCAGGGCTTGTGACAAAGTTCTCAACTAGGGAGACTTAAACTACCAATAGCCCAGAGGAATAGGGATTGAAGGGAGTGGAAATGCACAGGGGATACCAATAAGGACCATCTGAAAGAGATGCAGGAAATGCACGAAAATGTCCATTATGCAGGGGGACATTATGTCCTGGATTTCAGTGTCTGTTCAGGGATGTAAGTAATGTGAGAAGGGGGAAGTCATTTTGGGGTTAAAGATGAGAAAGGTCAACAGGGACCACTAAACCTAAATTTTTCTATGCACTATGTTGTCATAATTAGCAGAATGCGGTTGGTAAGGAATTAAGATAGGTAACTGGAAGGGAAGTATTAGGGGTTCAGATCTGGAGTTATTCATTTTGATATTACTAGGGGCATCAAATTCCCTATTGAGTAAGTGGAGAATGGTTTCAGAGGTTGGAACATGAACAAGTGATTGATGAAGAGGACCATTTTTAGGTGTTGGTTACAATCTAAAGATCCTGTATAGATTTGTTATTTCTCATGGCAACTGCTAAAAGGTCAGTTAAGTTTAAATGCCATGGATTAGGAGGCTTTAGTAATGGGTCAAAGAGTATGCATGACGAATGGTTGCAATATTCACCAAATTTCCCAGAAAGGGGACTTCCGTGACAAAGACATATAGGCAAATATACAATTTAATGATTTAAATATAAATGTCTGTTTGGCACTAACTCCTATAGTGATTCTGCAACAAAGAGAAAGGGTTTTACTCAAATGTAGCTGAATGAAGCTTAAAGTATTTAAGAGAAGATTGTTCTCCAGATTAGGAAAAGATCCTCATGACAATTATCAGAGGAAACAGGAAGATCTTCCTGAGATTAAATTTTGGGCACAAACTTCAAGCAAACTAAAGTTTGTTGGCGCCTGCACACAGGGAACATTTCCTGGATTCGACAATTAAAAGGCAATGTTTGTATGTCTAAAGACCCTCCCCAACTCTAAAGGTCCCCACACATGCAACGAGTGGCCAATGTGCGTGCTCGCAGCCATTGGCAAAATCTGCTGCCAATCGGTCGGCCAGAGAGTGGACATGTCCATAAATCTCTGGCCGATGCCATTAATTTCAATGGGGACCGGTGTCCCCATTGAAACTAACAGCTGGCACACAAAGGGTGCCCGCTGATGCTGTGAGCGATGGAGAGCAGCGTCATGACATCATCAGGCTGCTCTCCACAGCTCATCTGTCAGTCCCCAATCCATACGTGTGTGGGGACCTTAAGGGTCCCCATACACCTTTAGATTTCTCTGTCAGATTTACTTTAGATGTTCTTTTGTTTTACCAAAACCATGTAATATGAGGGACATTCTGAACAATCAAGTCTACCTGTGTTCAATTGCAAAGGACCCTATACTACATAGTTGTTTGTAAATCTAAAAGAGAGAGATCTAAAGGTGTATGGTCAACTTTACAGAGATCAACTTCAGAGGAGAGACAGACAAGATGTACAGATCAGCCAGAAACATTCTATAGAGCAAGATAGTCAGGCACTCCGTACATCTAATCTCTCTTTCTCTTCCTCTATAGGCACAATTTTGCACATCCACCAGAGGAAACATGAGATAGACTGTTGAGCAGGCAAGTTATGTTAAGCAAAGCTATGAGTATAGCCCCAATCTGGGCACAGTCCCCTTCTCTATAATAAATCGCTCACATAATGTATCTATGAGGTACTTGTCATCTGTACAGAATGATAGCATTTATACATACACTTACCTAGAAGCAGGAGTTTCAACTCTCTTCGATCCCTGGTTTTGTGAAATTTCAGCACTCTGTTGATCTCTCTGTTAATGGCCAGTGCTGATTTGTCATCTTCAGATAGACAAGGAGGACAGAAGCACCATAAACACCACCAAGGCATATCACAGGTTAACACCAGATATCCACACTGGCAGACACCTATTCTCCAAATTTAACTTAAAGAATATTTCATTCCTTATTTATTTGAAACTCCAAGGCAAGACAGAACCTCCGAAATAAGTTTTGCTGAGTAAACTAAATGGAGCCCACGTTCCCAGATAATGTATAATCATTCAAGGTATTATGAGCTATATTTCCACAAGTCATTTAGGTCTTCCTAAATCTTTCTATTAAAACCATGACTGGCAAACATCATAATGGCAATAGGTACTTAAACAATCCACAGGTAAGGTTTCTCTTCTTTCCCAGTAAGGTCCCACAAGGCAATGCAATGAGTGATCCATGTAGAGCTTACTAAATTCTTTTAAAAGTACTTGAGAAAGAAACTGGTTACTGCTGAACACTAGGTCCCAGCTCTGTCCTCCTCAGGCCTCCCTTGAGAGATACTTCATGTAAGTGCATTGAGGATGGCAGCCAGACCCAAGTGGAGACTAGTTGGAGAAACAAGTTTTGCAAGTTGACAGGTCTCAGCCGCACCTGTCTCATAAGTTCCCCTTCATCATGAGCCAGCAGAACTGGTTATGAGCACATAGCTGCCACCCGCCCAGCTGAAAGAGGTAGAAAATAATAATAAAATATTGCTATAATAGTGGAGGAAGATGAATAAAATTTAAAATTTTGTAATGATTCAATGAGGATCGTTTTTTTTTTTAATGGCTGCTTCTGAAAAAAATGTCACATTCTACACATCTATATCATAAAATGAATCCAAAAACAAAAAAGTTGCAATATACTGCAGTTTACCAGTCCTCACAGATTGTTATTAGCTGGATCTGGGGGTTAAATCAAGGTAAAAGATCGAAGAAAACCAATCATCCTTTCTTGAGGTAGGCATTCCTGCCATATTTTATGGAAAGTGTTTGCCCTGCCCACCTCAGGTGCTCCCACCTGGCACGATCGCATTACTTTGGATGGGACGCAAAGGGTGCCGGCCGATCCTCTGAGAGGACCACATCATCACGCTGTAGTCTGTCCCTCATCTATCAAGGGAGAATCTCTACGTGTATAGCTACCTTTAGAGTGGCCAAACTGCTTTCACTGTAGTTATGGAGGATGCATGTAGACCCCTCTGGAAATGGACTATAGAATTTGAAGCAATTTTCTTTTTTCTTTGAGATAAAGATTTTAACTATATGAATAAATGTGAAGCAATATAAGCACAATTGTCAGCGTTAGATGGTTGTTTAAACCTGTCTGATCATTTAAAGCCCCTTCATACACCTTTAGATCTCTGTCAGATATATTTTAGATCTACCAGCAGCTATGTAGTGACGGGTCCTCTGCGATTGAACACAGGTAGACTTGATTGTTTACAAAGTTGCTCATATTACATGATTTTGGTAAAACAAAAAGGAGATCTAAAGGAAATCTGACAGAGAAATCTAAAGGTGTATGGGGACCCTACGCCATGTGTGTTGTTAGCAAGTCTTTATAGTTCCCTTTATCAGATCAAGCAAAAGAAAATACAAGCAGTCTAGACATCCAAATTCTAAGAAAAAAAACTTACTATTCCATAGACAGGTTGACATACTGCATAATTTGAGACTATGTGTGAGAATTTTTACCCAAGATCCCCAGCAGTTGAAAAAATGTGTCGAACATGGGTGAAAGTTAGGTGAATCCTGGCAGAAAACATCAACAAAATGTTTACTCAAACAACCAGATTTGTAATTTCCCTTATCTACACAAGCAGCATTGGGGCCCTTTCACACTATATGCATTTTGTCGCGTTTAACAAATGCGTTTTTTACAGTACTGCATTTTCTCATAGAAAACCAATGTTACCATTCACACTACATGCATTGCGTTTATAAAAAAGGCAGCTTTCCACATTGCAACACTGTTGCATCCAAGGACCCAAAAGCAAAGACAGTGACCTAAGCCTCATCTAATGTAGATCATGCAGCACTGTTCACAATCCAACTTGTCTCATATTGTCTAGATCTAGGAATACGTGTTGATTTTTTTTTACAGATTTTTCATAGCCAAGTGCGGTGCGCGTTCACAGCGCACAGCTGTGCTAAAACCTGTTCAAAAATCCACTGGCGTATTCTGTTTTTAGAGCGGAATCAATAGATCTCGTTTGGCCAAACAGGTTACCAACATGTTGGCAAACCTTGTTCGATATCCTATACGCGGTCCCTATCCAAGGTATCGTACGGGCTGCATGCTGGCTCCAATATCGGGCCATGTATTTCCAGCTTAAGGCTATGTTCCCACTTAGGCTATCAATCACCTGCGCTGGCATTTTTCAATCGCCTACACTACTTTCAATGGGCTTGTCCCCATTGATAGGATTGAAAATCGCCACCTCGGGCAATTAACTGCCAGTGCAGGTGATTAATCGCCTAAGTTGGAACATAGCCTAAAGCAGGGTACAGACGTGGAGATATGGGTCAAATCGATGGCCATTTTGAGCACCGTGCATGCTCACGGTCATATATCTGACCCATATAATATGCCCCCATAGCTGTTTTCGAGCGGGAAAAATCAATCACGCTCGAAAACAGCAATATCGGACATGACTGTAAATATATCGATGTCAGATGCTTTGCATAGAGACCGCTGAAAGAGCAGAGCCGGCTCTGCCGATATCTGACAGCAGCGTACATCGGACGGCTCGAATATTGAGCCTGAAAAAGCTTCTAAAGAATCCTATATAGAATAAACTACAGTACAGTACTGGATTACCAGAGCTGCCATTGGTTTACTACATTTGTGAAACCATGAATGGGTGTTAATTGTACAAGACACTACTTAGCATGCATACTGGAAATTGGAGATGTGCATTTTCATGTATTATTTTTTAGTAGGTCAAGACCCAGACATTATCATTACTCTTGGTAGAACGGAGGGGTGAAAGAAAACTCCACGTCCAGTCCTCATTGACCAGGTTCTAAACACATTTGTAGCATTGCTCTAGTTTGTAATAGTGAAAAGCAGCTTAGAACATATTCGTATTCGCTAAATATTCACACATTTTTTGCCTAATATTCTTAAATTACTACGAAGATATATGACTATATTCAGATCTTCGCAAATTCTCAAAGTGCCGTTATTGAATATTCAGGATCAACACTAGTTTATACAGTGGAGGAAATAATTATTTGACCCCTCACTAATTTTGTAAGTTTGTCCAATGACAAAGAAATGAAAAGTCTCAGAACAGTATCATTTCTATGGTAGGTTTATTGTAACAGTGGCAGATAGCACATCAAAAGGAAAATCGAAAAAATAACTTTAAATAAAAGATAGCAACTGATTTGCATTTCATTGAGTGAAATAAGTTTTTGAACCCTCTAACAAAAAAAGACTTAATACTTGGTGGAAAAACCCTTGTTTGCAAGCACAGAGGTCAAACGTTTCTTGTAATTGATGACCAAGTTTGCGCACATTTTAAGAGGAATGTAGATCCACTCCTCTTTGCAGATCATCTCTAAATCCCTAAGGTTTCGAGGTCTCTGTGCAACTC
>CM070032.1:123331233-123347821 GCA_036250615.1 Ptychadena robeensis | reverse complement strand
GACCCACATGCTTCATGATGCAAGAACTACCATATTCCAGCTTATGACCAAGAAGAAACAGACACACACAACATACAAGACATCAAGCAAAGAAGTGTTCCACTTTCAAACATTTTATTTTCAAGAGCACAATAAGAAAAATCAAATTCCAGTGTGTGCATATGAGCAAAAAGGAAGATAGCACGAAGGGAAAAGTGTCCGTTAAGGAAAGTGGAGGGTGCAGGCTGCCTGGGTACATCTTACAGCGTATAACATGTACATATTAGTGAGAAGGGTCCATTCGAATTCTGTTACTAGTCCATGATTGGAGGATGTTCCACATCTTCAGTACATTCAGAAAAGTGAGAAAGCGACAGTATTAAAAAGGACATGTAAAGTCACATTAAAAATCTAAAAAGAAATAAAAAAAAAAAAAAGGTCCCCACATTTTGCAAAGCCTTTCCATATACACAGGAATATTGGAAAAAAGTTACTCATTCTCTTGCTGGGTTCTTTATAAAACCAGTTGGCCTTAAAGCATGGTGCCCAACAGATCACTGTATTTCATCTTTAACCCATCATAGTGAAGTGGACATTTATTATGACCTTTTTGACAGGTTAATAATAAAAGAAAAAAACATGAAAATGTAAAATGTTGTGCTTGTATTGAATTGTATTATTTTCACTTCCTCTACTTTTTACACAAGTGTGGATACAATGTTACAGAAGAAAAATCTTAAAAGAATTAGACACTCCTAAAAAAAATTGATTGATTGATTGTGGTTGTAGGTGGACAATGGTAAAAATATTACTGCTTTTGTACCCTCCCCATTTGGATTAAGGAGCACCATTTTTAGATGTGCCTGTCCATCAGACCTGCACAGGCAATATGACCAAGGAGAAGGGATGTTCAGGAAATAGTTACAGTAGTGGGTGACAAAAGCAAGCATACGTTTTCCAATCAGCCCATAAGAAACTGGTATGTTTGGGAGTATTTACATTAGGGTTATAGCTCCACTAAAGCCTGGATTTGCTTTTTGGAGCAGTTTGCACAGAGGTTAAATCCAGTTGGTCATAATTAAATATGAAAACCAAACTGTACCCTGTGAGCACTTGCTAACCTTATGAATGAGTGGCCCGTCATTTATTCACGTGGCAAGTGCTTACTGCAAGGTTAGGTTTCACAGTCTCTTAAGGTTGTTCATTAGTGTTCTCGAGCACATAGACCAGAACTAAACCTCAAATGCAGACTACCCCATGCATATGGGATATTGGCATTCTGCTGAATGCAGCTTCTGTACAAGAGATAGACAATATCTGACAATTAACCCATTGCATTGTATTTGACCAGAGGAACGTCTAATAAGACTACATGCATTTAGCAAACGACTAAAAAACCTCCAGGCTCCAAACTGATTTGCAGGTTTTAGGCCAAAGCCCAGATCACATCTATGCATTTGGGGGAAATTGTTATCTTGTTGTTGTAGTTATCACAGAAGTGAAGGAACAAAGTGCCACATGCAAAATTTGTTATTGTGAATGGGCTTCATGGCATACATTGAAAAAGTATAAAACACTGTAAGCAAACTTAACAGCTTTATTAACAACTTCTAAACTTTCTTTTACTCTAGAGTGGAGTTGTCATAGATACATTTAAAAAGTGTACAGCAAAGTTTTACACTGATCATTTGATTTATTCCTACATGGAAACTCCAGACAATTCAGGTTATGCACAAATTGTAGGAAAAATGTTGGCAAACATGGTCTAAGCCTGCAACCAGTAAAAATACCAGCTGGCAAAGTTAATGATGGCAAAAGTAATGGCAACAATACAGATATCACATGTCATCTCTGAAAGACAACTGTGTAGACTGAGGGTTTATAAGGCGAGGGACAAAGTCTACCTGAGGAATGTGATCCCACTAGGTCTCAAGCAAGCTGCAACAATTCCTCCTTGAAGACTCTGCCTTGCTTAGAGAAGCTGCACACAATTCCCCATTGTTTTGGCTAAAGTAAATTAATAGTTATGTCCCTTGGATTTCTTTATACGAGTTGGGCAAAAAAAATCATAGCTCCAGTTAGCAGATATGCCCCAAAAGACAGATAACACCATTACAAGTATTCTTTCCTAGTCACCCTTCTATACTGGTCTAGAGACCCATGGCCACCAAAACAAATAGAAAGGGGTAGACGTGAATTAAAGCCCAATAGAGATTCCAACAACCTTTCTAAAGAGGTTTTGGCAACAGATTCTGAGAAAACAGAGGGGGCCTTCATCTAAATACTTCACTATAAGTGTAGACCAGAACATCTCCTTTCCTATTAAACAGGGTTTCTATAAGCCTGGCAGCTGAAACCTCAAATAGTTTGGCACTTTTCTTTAAGAATCCGACTCTAAATAGTAAAGAACACACATGGGGCAATAATGTGAAGGCCGGTGGAGTAATTCATAAAAAATTAAAATAAAAAGTCATAAGGTAAAAGCGGTAAGACATTATGTTTATAAACGTTCACAGTTTTGACTTGAATAGGCTTAAACATGGTAGATTTTAAACACTCAAGTCTAATATGCATGCACTGACAAAATGGATTCCGAGTAATATTTTAAAAGGGCCTTTAAATGACATAACCAGTGTTAGAGCTCCATTGACTATTTGTGAAAACTTTGTTTAGGCACTCTTTTCTCCACAACTGAAAAGTCACAGTACTGTGCAGAGCATCGAACAAAGGGAAACCTTTCTTATCTGATCACTACATCATTTTAAAACTGAAAGGAAATTAATAAACCCCATTAGGCAATCCTTTACACACTTACATGGTGCAAAATGAGCAAGGTTAAATAAGAAGTGCTAGGTGAGTTGTCATCTAAGTCACAGCAGCATAAATATTCATACAAAATAGAGGCTGAATATCAGACCAACTGAATTAAAAATTGATTATTAATGTTCAAACAGTGCAGAAGTATTTAAAAACAAAGTACAAAGTAGTATCAACTTTGCAATCAAATTATAGACGGGGAGGTTAGAGTAACATTTTCTAAACTAAACTCTAACCAAAACGCTTTATTAGAATAAAATCAACTTCTGGAATACATAAATGACAATGGTCAGTTTTCTTTGTGCCCCATTTAAGTAATACAGCTCAGGTCGGCTCACTTTGCCTCACCCTGGGATTGGACCATAAGGATTACGATAAGCAAGTTAATCCCTACCCTGAAATCAGCATGTTCCATACCAATACTTTAGCATTCAGCAGATCTGGCTATCTTGACCCTTTCCTTCAAGCCTGCTGTGTTAAGTTTACAGTTCATCTGCATTAAATGATGGGTGTTTAAAGCTGAACTACTGAAATATAAAGGAATGTCTGTGTGGAATAAAATCTAGAAACCGTTTTTTTTTAAGCTTAGCTGGGGAGGCAGAAACTGTCAGTTTGTACTGCATTGTTTATGTCAGCCGGTAGCTGGAACTGCAGTGTATGTGAGCTGCCCGGCGGACCGGGAGTCAGAACAAGTAGCTTGGACCAGCAGGGAAGGAGTAACCTAAATTATTTGTTGGGGATCAGATGCTACACTGTATTGGGTGCATCCTATACAACAGAGCACCTAATGGTCCAAATCCAAATACAGTAGATGTAAGAAAGATAGTGCTTTTATTGTGTAAGAGAGTGTATGTAATAAATATTATTTATATATATATATATATATCCAGCTTTAAATGGTCATCCGCTAGGAGAAAAATCAATTAGTGTTACAACTTTTCTGCTACAAATTATTGGACAGACAACACATGATGATCTGCTTGCAGATTGGAGCTAGTGACCGAATGATCGTCACTAGTAGCTTACTCATGTTATACTATGGAACTGTTGAACATCCTCACACAATATATGTACTGTAATCAGCTATAAGAGGTTAGTGTCACTAGGCACTAATGCTAAAAGAACAGCTGGGCTGCCAAAACTTTAGAATACAGTACATGGCACAAAACCTGGGACCCGCTAACAAGGTTCATCATAATGTAGTGAGAAGCACTGATAAGCTTTCATACATACATAGCTATACTGCTGTATAATGAGAACGTGTTTTTGAAGTAACACAGATTAAGCTTAAGACTCAGATATCCAACTTTCAAAATGGCTAATTCAGTTTCCAGCATTGATTGTTTAAGCAGAATTGAGCAGGCATTTTGGATGTTAATTTTCAAAGAAACAAGCTTATGCAATCCAGTAGAATCTATTAAGAATCACTGTACTGAGGTCCAATTTCCATATAACCTTAATCTAGTCAGAAGAAGACAAACAATTGCTCAATAAAGCCTGGAGTAGGAAGAAAACTGTAACTTTACATATTGTATGGTATAATTGCTGTTCATTTTTTATTCTGGAAAACCTTCTGACCTTTTTACTAGGCTGGCCCTGCCCAAATTCTACTGCCCTGTCCAACGTAGCCACTTATTCAATAGAGCGCATGTAGGAAGAAAGTACAAACTAAAAGGCTACCAAGCCCCATTACAGTGAAACTAATTATCAGACAAAATCAAGTTTTCTTTTTAACTATGGAAAAAGGTAAGAGTAAGACCTTTAAAATGGTTGACCCACTTAATAAAAAAAAAGAGTGCCCTGCACCACAAAAGGCAACATAGCCAGTGTTTGTTATACCACTTGTCCAAAACTAACTTGAAGAACCATTTCTAAGACTGCCATGGTAAATGAACCTTTACACTAACTAGCATTCTATGTTCTATGCCAATAATCAGGAAGTACCCCAAAGCTGATCTGTTGGGGGTTATTTTTTAAGTTTGCCCATCACTAGAAAGTAAAAAATCACTTAAGATAGGTACAATTAAAAACGCAATTCACAAAGTCAAATACAATTTTTAATAAAAGCGAGACTGAAGCTGACATCCGATGACTCCTAGGTAATGTACTAGTTGTAGGATCGGAGAACTGAAAGTATCTAGGACCTGTTAGTATTTGCTTTCAGGTGCTAGCCTGCATGCATTTAACATCCCAAAGTTCACCAACAGTGGTATTAGACCTGCAGCTCACCTCCTTCTGACCTGCATTTGTCCTCCTAAGCTGCATCAATTGGCTTTTGCACCAATGTGTATAGGAGGAACGCGTGCTCTTCATGCAGCATATAGTCCACCTTTCCTTAAACAAAATCCAGATAGTAATAATGATTAATGTTCTGAACAGCAGACACACAACCTAAGCTTGAAGAGGTTAGCTGGATACGTCACATTGTTCTATGGCCTGGGTACTTACACAGAAAAGCTTAAAGTATAAAAAAAAATACAACTAATCAACTTAGTGTCACTTTAAAAAGGACCACCAACAACAACATGCTTTCAACAGAAATAAGAGCTGCATTGAAACAGAAAGTATCATACTGTGTAGTGCAACTTGCTCACAGATGCAATTTCACCTAGCACACAAATGTTTAAATGTATACAATACTGCTGCTTTTTTTGTATAAAGGGGTCCTAAATGACACTTCTAGGGAACATAATCTTCCAATGGAATTTATAAGGCACAAAAATTTGCAGAGCATCATCAAAACAGCCAAATACAGCAATTTATCAGCATTTTACTAAGGGAGGTCAGTCCTAAGTGGAACGTCAGAAAGAATACTAGATTCTGTGATGCCTTTATTTCACGTAAAAAAAAAAGTGCAGGTCAGAAACACTGAAATAACTTGTTGATGGGACAACAATGTGCATAAAATAGAAGCAGCAAAACATTCCCACTTATGTTGAAATATGAATAAAACTGTATATTACAGAAAACCACTAGACAACACAATTTAATTTGCTGCAAACTGGAGAGCAGCGCAGGAATTAACAAAACTTGTCTACAATATTTTCAAGAGAATTTGAACTTTACCCATGTGGGGTTAAAACATTCACTCAATTGCCCCTCCTATCTGCTACCCAGTTGCTTATACTTCCCCATCATATTCATCTTCGTACTCCACCATTTTACTGGAGGAATTAAAGAAAGAATTTGAATTGGTTAGTTTGGGGGCTTAATGTCTATGATTTCCCCGAAATGGAGGCAAGTGGACCCAATGAAAAGGTAACGTTGCACTGTAGGAGGGAAAGGAAGAGCGTAAAAGTTTTTATACCTAGAAGGATTTCATCCGAAGGAGGCAAACATAGGGGGTAGGATGCGATTAAATCTGTTCAATAAGCGTGGCCTAGGAACAAGCTTACTTTAAATATGAAGGGGTTTAAAATCCATGAAAAAAAAAAGACTGCCTCGGTATGGCTGCAATGTCCTACTGAAGGTAAAAAACAGGATTTCTTTAGTGTTTTCAGCAAGAATTAGTGGAACATTTACATAATCAATACAGTCAGTATAGTCATAACAAAATATGGAAAGTAAGCAACGTAATGAAATTCAAGAACCAGATAACAAACTAGATCTGGGTAAGAGCTACTGACAACTTGCCAGTATAGATATATTTACAAAAGTTGAAACGTATGGCATTAGGCTTGCCATAAAGCTACATTATCAGCCATCTAAGGCTACATGAGGCTTACCAAAGGCAGCCTTGTAGTGTCTTTCATTGAGGTTTCTAACAAGAAGCTAGAAAAAACACAATATTCTCCAACAGGACAAGAGATTTACTGCACTTGTTTTCAACTCTAGTAACCACTTAATACTTTGAGACATACCTATGTAAAAAATTATATTTGCTCAAAGAAATTTGATAAATATTGGCTTCACTGTCCCTTTAAATTACAAGTACATGTGCACATAAAAATCAGTACTGAACCTTGGCAGGCCTACATTGACAAAAAAGAAATTGCACCGTGATCCAGAAGAAATGTAAGCTTCTCAGAAGGAGCTCTGGTGAAAAGCAGAATACTTGGTTGGAGATATTACAGGTTTGTATAAGCATATCTTTTTTTTCCCTGTATAAGCATATCTTACCAGTGGCGCAACTATACTGCCTGACAGAGCTTGGCGTCACTTGGTCCTCTAAAGGATACAATTACTGGCAAGCTGTAGTAGAACTACAACTCCCAGTCTAACCAGTATCCCTAAACCAGAGCCTACCTCTGAGTTGCCTGTGACTGCAATATTTACAGTAGCTCAAGTGCCTTTGTGGACAGCATTGACTAGTTGTCAAGTACACATACTAACCACCCGACTATTACTCTGATCCAAGTATAGGAAACTATATATTGTTTTTCTGTGTCACTGGCACATTGACAGTGATTCGGCCCTTCTGCTTGTTGTAGCATTGGTGTTTACAACAGCATACAACATACTTTTCATTATTACCCAAACATCACTTTTTGGCAATACACTATCTCAGTACCATCTACATCTCGGTGCATACTCCTGATTCTGTTGGGAACCATGGTGTGGCAGATCCAGTTAACAATGAACAAACTAAAGATGCCAATTAGTGGGCTGCAAGACTGATTTTTACAAGTACATTAATCAATGCAAGGCAAAGCAATATTTGCCTCACCACCTTTTCTCTTTATGTGACAGAATACTTAATGTGTATCAAAACACTGGTATGCAGAATTGCTTATCAACTGAAAATAATTAAGGATACTCAAAGTCCAATACAGAGTTGTAAGAATCCAGCCTGGCAATTTCAGCAAAAAAACAAACAAAAAAAAAAATACCATAATGACCTTTTTGATAAGAGGCCCCAAGCATCTTTAGCTTTCCTTCAGATAAGGGTTTGGAAGCCCATCCCTTAAGTCCACTAACAGGTGACGGTTTGTGGTTCTTTTCACCTAATCACAGGTGAGCTTGAGCAAGCATCCAATGTTGTAAAGGCGCTTGCAAGAAATTAGCTTGCACAAAATAGAATGCTGACTACAGGCAAGGTTGACACTTTTTTTTCAATTTGTGAAACTTAATTCGACTTGAAATGGTCAAGAATTGGCACCATATGTGGAAACCCATTACTGAGTATTAATCCATACTTAAGAAGATTCAACCGTGAAAATCCTTCAGGATCTTTTCAGAGGAATCTTGAGTATGAGGTATTTTTGGAAATATTTCTGGGACTTGTCCCTTAAGACTTTCATAGATCTCAACTTACAGAGTGCAAACACGGCCAGAAATAGCCCAAACTCCAGAAAGATCACAGATAAATAAGTGTAGAGACAGAAGATATGTCCAGAATGAAAAAAAAAGGAAAATATATATATATACCTATATATGATATACAATATACATACACACAAAACTGATTTTTTATCATCCCTAGAAAGAGATACATAATTTTAGCCCTGTCATTTATATCATTGTTAGTTAAAAACATGCAATGCATTTTAACAGCATTGACAAATAAAAATAAAAAATAAAACACAAGATGGGAAACCACGTATGGGTGCAAACCTGAACAACCAAGTTGGAGGCAAGACTTTTTTTTTGTCTTAAAAACATATAAAAAGGAAGATTGAAAAATGGCCATGTACACACTGAGCAAACAGCTCAAAAACGACATCCACTTAGATAAGGATGAAGCAACACATTTCTCTAGAAACAACTTAATATATAATATACATATATATACATATATATATATATATATATATATATATATATATAAAAGAAAATAAAAATCACATTAATTGTTATGTCATTTCCAAGGCAGACTCGCAGCACTTTGCTGCATGTTCAGTAATTTGGCAAATAAAAAGAAAAAAAATCACCAATTTAAAAAATAAAAACAAAAATGCAGGACTGAAGGCTCCTCCTCAGTTATGTGGTTGCTCCACACTCTGGTGGCGATAGATAACATCATTTAGGCGAGCAAGAGTAAGTGAGGGGGGGGCTTGGTCACACCAGGTTGTACTCTTTAAGGTTTAGCTGTAGAATGGTGTCTTTTACAGCAGCAAATACAAAGCGGATATTCTCTGTGTCTGTGGCGCAGGTAAAATGGGAGTAGATTATTTTATCACTATCAGGATTCAGATCCACAAACATTTTCAAGATGAATTCACGAGCAGTTGTTGCATCTCTCTGAGGGCCTAGAAAGAAAAAAAAAAAAAAAAACATTACAATTTATTAGTTTTAGATCTTTTGGCTGAATTGCTAAAAGTGGTGAAACTTTACACATTAGCTACTGGCTGTGGTTCCTCCTTCTCAATTAGAAGGATATAAACCCCCCCCCCCCCTCCCATACACCTTTAGATCACTCAATACAATTTCCTTTAGATCTACCAACAACTATGTAGTGATGGGGCACCCATACACCTTACACCATTGTAAGGTGTATGGGTGCCCTATGTCTTTAATAAAAAGGAGCAGGCATAATGTAGGAACAGAACTGTCCCACTACATCCACACTTTTTAGTGTGGATAACAGGGTGAATAAAAAACAATGATTTGTTTTAATTTTATTATTTAAATCAGTTTTTTTTTATTTTAAATAAAACATTTTTTGAGGAAAACCTATTACTTTACAAAGGTTATTCCATCATGGAATAAAGATTTGTGTTTTAATTATGTAGAATAAGGCTGTATATGTTTAATTATGTTTGGCTAATATATTCCATTAATCCATTCACAATGCCAGGCTCTTCCAGAGGTCTTTGTAAGATTATTGGGCAGTTTTTCTGGCTACAAGATATTCTCACAACAGATGCTTGGTTTATTTTTGCAGTTCTCAAAACTGAATTTGACTCCGCAGAGATCACATGGCTTTTCTTCACAGCAAAAATTTTATAACTTGAACAGACCTTAATCCTCTTGTTCTACAAACCTATGAATACAGAATCAACCCCATCAGTGCTAAGTTTCAAGAAGTTCAGTGAATAGAAACAATATTTTTTTGATAGTTTGCAGTGGAATAGATCTATACAAGAAGAAAGTGAAACTAGAGCTAGCCACACACGGTTCGATTTTGGTTCAATCGATGCTCGATTAGATGAATTTTTTCATCGATTGAACGAAAATCGAGAAATGCCCACATGGTACGATCGACGATAATTGTTCGATGAAGGCAGAAAATCGAATCGAATTTTGATCGGACATGTTGGAAAATCATCGTCGATTGTGCCAAAATCGTTTTAAAATCGTCGATGTTTGTGGTGTTTCTCCTGGATCGATTAGATTAGATATACATAACATAGACCACTTCAATCTGGAATTAAAACATTTCAATACCAAAATCGACGATTTTAGTAATATTTTGGAATCGAAATCTCACCACAATCGCAAACTCAATGTGGGGTGTATGTTGATGCGATTAAGATCGATTTTCGATTAGACGATTGAATTCCTCGATCTAATCGAGCATCGATTGAACCAAAATTGAACCATGTGTGGCTAGCTTAAGTGTGAGGAGGGAGGGTGATTCAATTTAAATTATTAAGGTAATGAATATTTTTGTCCTTCCCAAGTACAACAGAAAATTTGTCCAAATATGAATGATTAACCTAAACGGAGGATAAAAAAAACTAGTATGAAAAATTGTTATTCTAAAAATCGTCATCTACTTGCATATTAAAGTTATACCAGCAAGACGTCTTTATGTAGAAAACTATGATTTTAATCAAACCTTACTGACTAGTGATTTAAATTGTGTTTTAAATTAATTCGATTTAGATTAAATCCACCCTGGTGAATAGTGTACAAGGAAAAACAGCAAGTGGAGAATGATAAAACTAATATTGTCTAATAATGTGCAATATCAGCACAACATAAAAAAACTCTTCAGTTTAGTTTTAACACATTCTGTATTGCATTATTATGAGAATCATCAGGTCCCTGTCCTACTGTTCTTATTCAGCGAACTAGCATCAAGCTCATGAGTTGCCTCCTGACTAAGGATAAGGCATCCTTTTTTCAGTCTGTTAGCACATTTGATAACCGATTATCAATGGATGCGCCATCCTACAAGCCTCCATTGCCCCGATGACCATGTGGAGCTCTGCATCGACATTAACGAGACAGAGGCTCAGACCTATAAATCAGGGGCTCTGGAGACAGCCATGTCATAGCCCCAATGCCGTCAATGGGCAGCTTCTGCACTGCGTTCCCTGAGTTCAATGCAGGGTTTTAACACAAAGTTGAGTCAAAGTCTAAAGCACAAGTGACCTGGACAGATTTAAATCCCCCTATGTAGTTGAAAGAGTAACTTTGATCATCATTTTAACAGGAGGTAGAAAAATCTTTTTTTTCGGATTTAAAAAAAATGCATCAAAATAGGAGAAGAAAAAAAAGTGATTGTTCTAGCAGAAAGAGAAAACAAACCATGTCAAAAGTGAGCCTTAAGCGCCACCTGCTGGCAGAAAATGGGAATGGAATATAATAAGTCTAAATTTGCTTGACAGAAACGAAATTTAAAAAAAAACATGGAATATCATTCATAGTTAAAGATAAGTTTGGAAACTATCAGTTAAAAAGAGGTCATGTAAAAAGGGTCAAACATCGCAAGATGCAAATGGACAAAGATTAGATAACTTAGCCCATAATCTTAGGTGTTAGAGCATAAAAACAAAATACCCATTGATACAAATAAGACCATTTAATGACTGCGTTCTGAGACTTTTTCCAAACACATTCTATTGCAGTATGCACTTTGAAAGAGAAAGAAACACAGCAAGCAGAGTGTGCCTGTCGTTTGGCCAACGATACACTTATTGGCCTGTGACCAAATGTAAGCATGCCAGCAGATTCCAATGCTATAAAACAAAGGGGAGAGAGAAACTAGAAAAAGCAGCACACAGGTAAAGGCTGTGTACAACCTACAAATCTTTACAAATAAGGAAAGAGTGTTCGTCAACTACAATAGTTCCATGTATTAACAAAGATTCCTGGTGCACAATGGTATCCTGAGGGGGTGAAATAAAATGACTATAAATGGTAATGCAAGGAGCTCTGGAATCCATCAGCGATTATGAAAGTTACACAAATCTTCTACCTTATAGCTGGTAATAAAATGGACAATTACATGGGTCATGCCCAAAAACTGATCTCTAGACACAACACATAATAGTGTAGCAATAAGCTACATTTCACCTCATTTGAAGGTATCCAAGGGTTTAGAAGTCTTACCAATGCCCAATGACAGGTCATTGTTCAACGCACCACAGAGTTATACTTTTTTCTGGAGAAATGAGATGATTGTAGAGCATTATGAGCATGGATCATTCATGCTAATAAAAATAATAAGTGCAACCCCTGCATAATAGGAAACAAAAAATGGATTTCTATGCAGAGACAGACTCCATATAGCCCAGATAAGAACATACATATTGTTAGGGTTGTAAGAGGGTTAACTTTACTTTTAATAAAGAGGTCATCTGAGGAAAACTGGAAAATACCGATAGCAGTAAATCAAATTTGTAAGTTAAAACCATACAAAGGCTGCCCATGATCACCATCAGGTAATGCCAAATCCTTAACCATCCCTGATATGGGAAGATTGCAACTAGTAAATAAATATTTTTAACTTAGCATAACAGTAACAAAAACACGCAAGTATTTTAAAGCTTCAAACAATACATTTTAAAAGTTCCAAAACTGATCTAGCTTGAATTACTGGAGAAAAATGAAAAAGAAAGTAATATAATCTCTAATCCTAGATTAAGAGTAATGTGTGAACTTACCATCAAACTCAGGAAAGTAATCTACAAGGTGCGAGTACACAATCTTGTCCTCAAGGAGATCCTTTTTATTGAGAAACAAGATTACTGAAGAATTCTGGAACCAGGGGTATGTGATGATCGTTCTGAAAAGAGCCTTGCTCTCTTCCATCCGGTTCTACAGAAAAAAAAATACAACATTAAATCCTTCTGTACAAGCTGTGATTCTAGCACAGGGGTGGGCAAACTGTTTGACCCGTGGGCTACATTGGCTTCTTTAATTTGATAAAGGGGCTGGACCAAGAGCCTGTAATGACCAACCTGCCATAGGAATGCCAATTCCATGCATCACTAAAGATGGTGGTGAAATAGTGTGACAGGAATGTTATCTTTTTAAATAATAATAATATGAGCAGAGATAATTTCTAGAGACTGCCTGTCGCCACGAGGATGCAACAGAGTCACGATCTGATGGACACCTCTAGGCATTTTGTGCACTCATTGTAGAGAACAAGTGGAGGGGAGCATCTTTTCAACAAGGTTTTCCAAATGTCGGAAAATAAGCTAAATTGACCCCCACCCCTGATATAAGAAAAGGTTAGATGAAATTCCCACACTGATGAAAAAAAACCATCTAGCAAAAAAAAAAAAAAAAAACACACTTCTTAAAAATGCATTTTCCCACAATATATCAACACTGACACTGCTCTCAACCTCCATCAGCTAAGCATCAGTGATTCTTAATTTGGTATATACTGAGACAGGATACCAAATCTTTTTTTACTGTACATACAATAGAGAAGTAAAGTGAGGATACCCACCTCATTATCAGACTCCACAAGAACCTGGTCGTATTCACTAAGGGCAACAAGGAACATTATGGATGTAACGTTCTCAAAGCAGTGAATCCACTTCCTCCGCTCAGATCTTTGACCTCCTACATCAACCATCCTGTTAAAAGAGATCAATTAAGAATTAAGTAAATCTTTGTCACAAGAGATCTAGTTTTAGATCATATTTTAGAACTGCCAAAGTTTATGCCAATTTAGAAACAATACTTCCTACTATTGGCAGTCACCTCTCTTCCCCTTCAAAACACCTCGTGTCTTTTACCTTTTCTGCTTACTGCATATTGAATTTGCAATAACGTTTGAAAACAGACAAATACACTAAAATACACACACACACACGCTGTATTGTGTAGTCGATCAACAAGTAAAGATCTTGGCTTCCTAAAATCTAAAACCCAGGACAATAAGTTCTGCAATGTGGGGTATATTTTCATTATTCATATCACAAGCATTAGAAGATTTGCAGAATGGTTCAGTGAGGTCACAAATGAAGACTTTTTTAAAGTGAAAAACAAACGTGCCCATACAAAAGTGAAGTTGTCAAACAAACTTCAAAAACTAGAGAGGAACATAGCATTTACCTAAATATGATATTCTCCAGGTCAAATGGGTACTCTATAATACCAGTTGTTGGCACTCTTACACGCAATACATCTTGCTGTGTGGGCAGGTACCCAGGCTTGGAAATACGATCCAGATCCGTCATGTAGCTGAAGAACAGAAACATACACTATGAAACCACCCACACAAACAAAAAATTAGTTAAATATTCCCATACAAGTTCATTTCCTATTTGGATAATTAAAATACTGACAATATTAAAGCATTTGTGCTCTGGTATGAACTGTCAACTGTGGGACCTTATGTAGACAGGTGTATGCCTTTACAAATTGTGTCTAAGCCACTGCATATACTGTAGGTGGACTCCAATTAGGCTGCACAAACATGTAAACATGTGCTCTCTTTTTTATTTTATTTATAACTTTGCAAAAACCTCACGTAACCTTGTTTCATGTTATTATGGGATGTTGTGTGTAGAATTCTGAGGGAAAAAATTTATTTAATCCATTTTGGAAGAAGGTTGTAACCAAAATGTGGAAAAAGTGATGCACTGTGAGTAATTTCCAGATGCAGTGTATAGTAATTGAATCAGTCCTTGTTCCAGCCAATCAGCTAGTCAGGGTTCATGGCACATGAAAAAAAAGATATATTTTGGGTGAAAAATACCATAGAGTTATTTTTGGTCTTGCAGATAAAATTATATACAAACACATACCAGTGGTGCCCAACTAAGTTGATATGGAGGGCCACAAGTAACAATTTGGTTAGCTAGAAGAGATTATTAATTTTCAAATAACAAAACTTGTTTTAAATAATATTTCAAGCATTAGAGAACACTGTAGTGTGGAAATGCACATTTTGTGTACATTGTCAAAGGTTATTTGACAATATACATTGTCAAAGGTTATGTGCTGCAATATATACTATACAATCACCCCCGTTCATTGGTGGAATAGTGGGAGCATAGGCACTTACCTGCCTGCTGATCCCCAGCCAACACTATAGGAGAAGAGGAGAGGTAAAAGGACTTGCAGACGCCATCTGGGTCACTGATTGGCTTTTACCTACGCCTATCACGTAAGTTTATCGCCTCTCCTCACTCCACTCTAAGAACATCCCGGAGGAGGACCTGTCAGCAGGTGAGTTCCTATGCATTTACAGTTAGCTTTCGGGGGCTGCAGGTGGAGGATGGAGGGGGGCCACCAAAGAACGCCCAAAGGGCCGCATGTGCCCCCCCCGGGCCATATATAGTGGTCAAATGAAACCCATTTACAGTGGTACAGTAAAGCTCTGATTTCCTATCCTGACAGTTCAGTTGTAAGACAAAACTTCAATTTTATAGATCACCATTATATAATTTAAGATTTCATGCTTAACTTGATCTATTCACTGACCAAATCATCAAAAATCATGGGGTATCAGAAGAATGTGGCATGGTATACAGAATCATGTTCACTTTAAAACCTGTAGATTGTGTCAGAAAAATAGCCCGATCCAAAGAGACTTTGGCTAGATGCCCTCTGTTTTAGACCCACAGGACACTTTCTGTCCTTTCCTACTGATGACCATTGGATTACACAGATGAAGAGCTTGTGAATTCAGAACAGCACAAAAAAAATTGACCTAGGTAAAAGAGAAACTGCAGAATTCCTCTTTTATGTGCTCTACCAATCACTGAATTGTCCAGGTCTATGTGAAGCAGAAAGCATATTGAACTTAAGCTTATTTCATGAAGGACTATTTTACCTTATAGCACTTGATAATTGCATGCTCAAATATAATGCAGAGATAAAAACAATGCCAACTTCCATGAGCTGGGACCCAAGCCAGGAAATGGTGCACTTACTATTTGGCAGAGTCTGACAGCTGGTATTCCCGACGCCTATCATAGCATTCCTGAATACCGGGGTCACTCCACAAGGTTTTGATTGCACTAATGTATGGCTGTTCAAATGTACACACTTTTTCAACATCAACTTCTCTCACAACGAGTGCATTACTCTGAAAATAGAGACAAAGTCAAGAGTCAAGAAACAAGCACACTATGGATTCAAGTATGGTTAAGGCAACTACGCATAATACCCGTTTTTTCCAAGCAGTGGGAAATCTGTTTAAAGAGAGGTCTGGCACAACATGGACAATATCTTTATTTATACACCAAGGGTGTATCTTGAGGACATGAAAAGTTACTGACCTTGAATATGTGCATTGCAAAAAAAAAAAACAAAAAAAAAACATAATATGAAGTAGTGATGCTCCGTTTGATCGGCCACCGATCATGATCTGCCGATATTGGCTTTAAATAGCATGATCGGCGGGCACCAAAAGCGCCGATCAAAAAAGCCGATCACGGTCACTGCTTTGCAGTAGCAAGCTGTTCTCGTACTTTGACATATTCAGTTGTTTGGTCTATTCCGCTTGCCGTCCTGAACCCAGAAGTAGAACACGTGTGTGTTACAGGAGCGGGCTCGGTGTACCGGGCTGTGCTGCCACCATGCCTCGCTTTGCGCAGCTGGTTATGGGGCCGGCTGGAAGCGGGAAGGTGAGAGGAGTGTACGGAATCTTGCTGCTTGAGATCTGCTTGTGTAGCTGTGTGACTGCAAGCAGAGGGGAGCGTGTCAGGTAGGAGGA
>CM070032.1:123268411-123304599 GCA_036250615.1 Ptychadena robeensis | reverse complement strand
GCCACTCTCCTACAGATCTATATGTCCAGAACACAGAATTTCCATAGTATAGTCCAAGTATAGTAAGCAGGAAGAAATAGACTGCAAACTGGATATGTCCTAAAAAACAGGATTGTACTACTAAAGCCCCCCACACACGCTTAGATTTCCACCTGATCTTTCGGCCGATGGACCACCTCTCACGGTGTTGATCTAAAGCTTAAAGGGCCGACATCCGCCGCCAAATCGATATAAGCCATTACAGACATGTCCGCAATTCTTAGATCGGTCTATTACTTAAATAAGAGTCCCCGTCTAAAGTACGGGTATGTCTCCGCAGCACCGACGGATCAGAGATTCGTGGGGTCTGAGGACACAACCTGTCTGCCTGCTTTCTCCCTCAAAAGCTGTGAGGGAGAAGGGGGGGGTGCTAGCAGCTTCTCTTTCTCCCTTCGTGCTAGGCTGCCAGCTGACCTGACTGCACAAGCAGCTAGGGGGACCCAACGGACATATAGTGCACCCCGGCCAATTGTGAACCGATGTTTCGGCCGATTGACCGCGCGTGATGACATCGGGGCACAATCTAAACGTCTATTGATGGCTTAAGAAGTGCCCTGAGTTTTTATTGTCTCAGGAGTATTTTATCTCAGGAGAAAGGCTTTTTTTTTCTTTAAAGAAGAAAGGGGCATATTCTATACCCTATCTGGGAACCCCATTTCACACAGGCCATATACAGGCCATGTTTTGGTATGAGGGATGATTTTCTATACCTTTGTATGTACTTCGTACTTCATTAACTGACATTCATTAGTGATATGTTTGCCTCTCAGGAATTGGAGTAAGCAGCCCTGCCCTAGATCATAGAAATCTTAGCTTTAAAAAAAAAGGTGTGTGAAGTGGAAAAGAGAAAGCTAAATATGAAAAAATATGTACACCCCATGATTAAATACCTTGTAAATAACCACCTTTACCAGTTGTAAATTATCACTAAAAATAAAAAGAAGAAAAATAGTAAGAAGAGCACAGAATTTGCCTGCATGGCATCACAGGAAGGTGACAGTTCCTCTACCAAAAGCGGTACATAGGAATTTCCGCCCCTCCCCTTTAGCAACCGCTCGCCTTGACATCTCCCTGCATCAGGGACAATAGGAAGAAGCCAGAGAAACCAGATACGTGTGGCCAGAGCTGTACAGAGATGAGTAATCCTCTGTTTTCTTTGTGGCTTCCCTGAGTCCAGATCGGGTCAGACAGCTTCTAGCAAGTTTTTTCAGCTTGAGCTGGACTCTGAGTGACCACCCAGAAGGTTAAGGGTATTAGGCTAACAATAGTCGATTTCTTAATAGAATATGGGTCAAGTTTATAAATCAATTAGATTTAAATGATAGATATCCTGAAAAATCAATATCATGGCTCTGGACAAAGATTTGGAGGGGAACAGAATCATATTGATCCTTGTGTTTTCTTCCCACAGAGTCCCCTGCTTTTCTCTTTGGTGTTCAGGCTCAACCCTGCATGTCTCCTTTCCCTTCTCTGTTCTGTCATGGCATGGTATGGCAAAGTATATGGGAGTAAAGCCCCCAACACACGCAATGAGCGGTGGTCGATTTTGCAACTGTCCAATGTCCGTGCACGCTCGCAGCCGTCATGGGGCCACAGTTCCCTGTCACACCAAAGCTTGGTCGGCCAAAGAACAGACATGTCCGTAAATCTCTGGCCGATGCCATTAGTTTTTAAAGGGGACCGGCGTCCAAACTAACGGCCGGCACACAAAGGGTGCCCACAGATGCTGTGAGCAATGGAGAGCAGCGTGATGACGTCATCACGCTGCACTCCACCGCTCATCTGTCGGCCCCACTCAGTACGTGTGTGGGGGCCTTAAGGGTATGTTTCCACAACCGTGGGGACCCCCTACGCTAAGGGCATTGCTTGGTGGGAGGTCCCGATGGAGCACATACACTTTTCTTGCTTGGTGGATGCTGTGTTCTCACGGCGCTGAGCCGTTGCGCCAATGCAGTAGTCGAGTCTGTTAACCCTTGCATCCGGCCAGCTAAAGTCTATGTGATCCATTGGAATCCCCACCAAGCACTGCACTTAGCGTAGGGGTCCTGATAGATCACTCACCACTGTGGAAACCCCCCTTAACACACAGCGTTGACAACAAGTGTTCATGTTGAATATTGGAATTGTGAATTTTTATTGCGAATATCGGCACTTTGAGAATTCGCGAAGGTCTTGAATATAGTGCTATATATTCGTAATCTCAAATTTTTGAGATTCAGGGGGAAATACCATGCATTGCGTTCGCAACATGCCGATTTTTGCAACAAAGGTAATATAGACTGGAGATCATGTATTGTCGCATTTACGAACTTCCTGCAAATATAAGGTTAAAAATGTTCGATATTTTGTGAATATGAAAATTGCTGCTCATCACTATTTATAACATGTAAGTAATAAAAGAACATTTATTTACCATGAACAATGAGAATTTTTATTTCTTTACAATTCTGTTCTTTAACAAACTATCCTAAAGAAATTACAAAAGGTTGTCGAGGGAAAAATACAGGATGGTACTTGATGCAATTATTGATGTCTTAAATGTTGATCAAGATAACATTAAACCGGCCGACGGTCCCTGGATAGATGAGGGACCGGCTGCAGCGTGATGACGTCACCCTGCTGCAGCCAGTTGTTCAGAGGATCATGGCAAATCCTTTGTGTGCCAGACATTACTTTGGATAGGGATGCCAGTAAAAGTAAGTAATGTAATTCACCGACATGTTGGAACACCGTGGAATCCGACATGCGGGAGGATCCTGGTCGATCTGTCCAGTTGGGTGCACTCAATTTGCAGCCGAGTGATTGCCGTGAAATCGGCGGGAACTCGCACAGCAGTTGATTGGCTGAAAAATTGGGTGGGAATCGGCCGTGTATGTAGGGGAAGAGGGAGTACAGCACTCTGGTTTGTTTGCCAATATCGCTTTTTACAAAAAACATGGTAGGGGCATACCGCTATCGAGGTTTAAGGAATCGAGAATTTGGCATTCAGAGTCTTTCTTTATCTTTCTGGCCATATTCTACAATATAGTCTGCCCACTCTGCCCCCTCAGGATAGTGCTCATGAGGCCCCAGTAGTTTTCTTTCCGAGAAAGAATAAAACAGAATGGGGCCCTAGACATATGAGCCAAACACTGCCTAAGGTGCATTGTGCTATGTGAAGACCAGATGCACAGCTTTGACTACTAGTTGCTTTCTCCTTGTTTGCTGAACATCATGGTTGTGCTAAGGCCTCCTAGACATCCTCCAGGACGATCTGTGTCTGACCATCAGCACTACGTACCAACATGGGCCGAGGGGTCTGGGGATGCCTGCAGCTGTCTGTTAAAGATTCAGAGGGCGGGGGGTGCATGTCCTGAATCGGGGGTCAGGGATCTGTAGATATAGCAGAGCTCATAATGCAGGGCAGTGCTGTGTTAAGCTAGGTTGCAAGAATCAGTCTTTTGCTAGCAATTTCAGGTCATGGCCCAGTTTTCCTTGCCATTTAACTATAGCTTGCCTATTACTACAAATATCCAGAATTCAATTACAAATTGTGTGCCCCTATAGACTTTAGTGAAGTACTTGAACTTCGAGCTTAATTCAAATTCAGCATCTCATTAACCATTTCTACTGGTGACACCAAGCACAATTAGGTTACCACTTCTTATAGTAGAAAGTGCTCTGTTACTGACATTTAAAACATACATTTGGGCACTGCAAACCCTCCAACTAATGGAGGCTTGTTAGAAGTCTAGTCAGGGCCGCTGTCAAAAATCCTGGGGCCCCATACGCTGAGATTTTTTGGGCCCCCCCACAAAAGATGTTATCCCAACAAAAATATATTTTCCCTCTGAAATGGGGGGGGGGGGGGGGGGGGGGTGCGGTGCTAGCACCTTCCTCTCCCTTCGTACAAACAGTCTGACAGTGAGCTGCCAAGCCCATCGTGCAGCCCTCCTAGCTGCTCCGGCCCGGGACTCGAGTGCCCTCTGCCCCCCAACTGAGTCTAGTTAAGTAGTTATCTCCTTTCTCCTGTAATTGATAACGTTGAGGGCTCATTCTCATCATTGCATTGTGACAACACACACATAGCACCGGACAAACATAAAATGGTACAATTTAGTATGTCCACCTTTAGTAAAGCAGTCCATAGACGGGTCGATCAACGGACGCTTGTTCGGGACGTGGTGAAGTCACACCACAATCTCTGCTCAATAATTTGAATAGGGAACCTGGTCAGTTTCATCCATAGCAAACCCTCCCTGCCCCACCCTCGGAGAAATCAATTCCTGCCCACCTTTTACGATCAACCCAAAGTGATCAATTAACCATTTTGGAGTCTGTAAATTGTTTAAAACCCACATACCCCTACCGGTGGCCGTTGGGGGATGGGAATGGACTAGTAGCCTATAGTGGTGGATGAAGGCATCGGCGGTGAGTGTCCTGGGGGGATCAGATGTGATGTTTAACCCTCTGGGCATTACAGGCTTTTTGCGCCATTTTTTATGGCACGAAAAGCCGTTTCCCCCCACAATCACACTGTACACTGTACTCCGCCGTGATTGCCCACTCTCTGCCCAGCCCTCTACACACCGCCGGTATCAAATAGATGCCAGCGGTGTGTGGGGAGAAGAGTGATGCCCCCTCCATTAACATGGAGGTCTATGGTGACACCCCCCCTGCCCCATTCGGCATCACAGATGCCAATGCTCTGTCACGATGCAACACGTTACTATTGTATTTCTTGAGGTAGCCATACACGGTTCGATATTTTAATTAGAACGACTGAAACCAATCAATTTTTTAGTCGATCGGACGTAAAATCGAGTACAGAACAACATGTTTTTTCAATCAATAAAAAGTTATCGATATCGAACAAAAATAATCGATCTAATGTTATGGGACATGTTGTTAAATTTTGATTGAATTGGTTACCATCGAATGCATATCGAACATGTCAAATGATTGAATTAAATTGTTTTGTTCGATCTAATAAAATAATAATATTAATAACAATTGAAGAATAGTTAGTTTGAGTAAATGCGATCAAGTTTACATTCGGCATTGTGTACAGCATTTTTCGAACAAAAATCAAGTGTATATTCGATGTATGTACGATCAATATTCAATCAAAATATTGAATATCCCGATCGAAACAATGGTCAATTGTACAAAAATCTATACGCGTATGGCTAGCTTTAAACTTCAATGGTTTTTAATGTTTTCTTTGGAGAGAGACATGAAGATTACCTTGTGTCAGAGATGTCAGGACACTTATTCTAGTCAAGGTTGTGTCAAAAATATATGGAAGATGTACATACTATTGCCCATGGACACACCTTTGGTCCATTTCCCTCTACCCATGGTGCAGTGTGGTTTTTTGGCAATAAAGGATGTGCTTACAGTAACCCTATCTTGTCCGTTAATGACGAAAACCCACATTGTGCCTGCAAAAATACATGCAGCAGGGCGTTTACGGTAAAGGCTTGTTTCCATTGATGCGATTCAGGGCGTTTGCAGCCGCGCGGCCGCAGCCGCCGCCAACCGCATCGATTGGAAACTTCAATATAGTTTCCACTGGTGCGGTTGTGCGAGTTCGGGTGCGGCCACGGGTGCGGCCGCGGATGCGGTTTAGGGCGCGTTTCTGAACGCTAGCTGCAGCGTTGTGAAACGCATCTGCGCCCCAACCGCATCCACATCTGCATGAAAAAAAAAATCGCATCGCAAAAACGCGCGACAACTAAAGGCATGCATTCAGCCGCGCAGCTGCCGTGCGGTTACAACCGCGTGGCTGCAACCGCACGGGAACGCTTCAATGGAAACAAAGCCTAAGGCATGGCTTATGGAAACTTGCATTAACACTAGCCGCACAACATTGTGGTACCCTAAGGGTATGTTTCCACCTCATTTTGTGATCCGACGGGACCCCTACATTAAGGGTCCCAACTGATCACATATACTTTACCTGCTAGGATGCTCTGTTCTCACAGCGCTGACCCGATCCACCGAT
The DNA here is from genome assembly GCA_036250615.1 of Ptychadena robeensis. Taxonomy (NCBI): domain Eukaryota; kingdom Metazoa; phylum Chordata; class Amphibia; order Anura; family Ptychadenidae; genus Ptychadena; species Ptychadena robeensis. Next base: position 123,298,574 of record CM070032.1, on the reverse strand, counting down.
GCAAGGGTTAGTGTAATGCAGTGTGTCTGAATGTCAGGATGTCTGAACAGAGCATCTGCCGGCCAGCTTAAGTGAATGTGATCCGTTAGGATCCCCCGTCAAGCACTGCGCTTAACTTAGGGGTCCAGACGGTTTACAAAACAATGTGGAGACATAGACTAACACACGGGAGCTGCAGTGCGGCTAGTGTAAAATGGTCCTTACACTTTTTATGCCCTTCTTCACCTTTATAATGTCTTATGTTATATGACATTCCAGTCACCAGGATTGAGGTTTTGGCATATTAAATTTGGCCATCAAATCTTTGGTTTCCCACACTTCAGGAATGAACGCGGGAAGTCTGTTTATAGACCATACCCAAAGGTTCTGTTGACATGAAGGGACAATCATTTTATCAAGCCTTCCTAATGTCAGAGAAGTTATAATTTCCCATTGGCAGTGGTGGTGAGACGGGTCCTTTAAAGCAAGGGGCATGCTTGCAATTGTGACCTCTATGACTAAAGCTGGCCATAGATGTCTTGTTTCTTCGTCCAATCAACTGCCCGTGATGACGTCATGACGCACGATCAGTTGTGCTGGGAATGGGCCGCGCATTATTTGTGTGCTGCCATTTACTATGAATAGAGACGCTGGAGATGGATCTAAAAATTACGGACATGTCTATAACGTACAGACCAATTTCTGCGGCAGATTGATCACCGCGAGCGCGCACAGCATTTAACCTTCTTAGTGTTCATGACAAGCCCATCTCGTCCAGAGTTTGTGTGAAGAACACTCCCATGAAAGCTGCATATCCCCGGAAAGCTATGGCGATGCTGCTTCCAGACGCAGCATTTCCGGGGTTCTGGCTTTACTGATCGTGACGCGGTGACGCGGAAGGGGGCGAGGGTGAGCAGTGCCATAGACTTCCATGTTAATGGAGGGGCCTCTGCTTTCCAGCCCTCCCAGCTGGTGTCATGAATGACACTGGCTGTATGGAGGGGGGAGGGAGGAAATGGCAGGCAGTGTACCTCGTACACTGCTGCCATTGCCTGTACCATACTGTTAAAAACGGTGCGGTACAGGCAGTGCGCTAGGGACGTTAATCTGCAGCGAAAACGTGTGCAAATCGAACCGTCTATGGCCACCTAAGGAAATATCGGCCATTTTGTTTAGTCAGCATTACAACACCAAGAACTCTAATTTTCATCAGCCACACAAAAGAGGTTGCACAATGGTAGCAGGAAATCTGTGAACCAGCTCGTCACAGCCCCATGAATTCAGTCAGGCACGTCTGCCCACTCTAGGCCTGACCTGACCCTGTAAGAGCCCTGTGCCGCATGAGGGCTCTCACAGCTGTACACGTTCGGCGCCAGCAGAGGGCGCTGGAGCTCCGCGCACTACCTGCCGCCATTAAACAAAAGAATCCCCTGTGGGGAGAGTGCTGGGATCGAGGAGCAGAGCTGGGACAGGCCGGGGGTTGAGGGGAGGGGAGAATCGGGTGAAAGATCGGAGCAAGCCGTCTGCAGAGGTGGAGGAAGACACAAGCAGGGAAGTACAGGCCCACAGGAAGGATAAGAGCTCCCAGAAGGCCCGCGCTGGGGACACTGAGCCTCGGCAGTAGCAGCGGGAGACGCTGGGGTTGCCAACGTTGAGCCTCGCTGTCACATCTACACAGACCGGGGCCAGAGTGGGATATGATGTTTCCTCAAAGCAATAGCCGCCACTCGGTGAGGAGCAGGCCTAGGGCAGCGTGCCTCGTGATTGTCGTGTATGTGTGCGCAGTGCCCGAGCAGGAAGAGTCGTGTGCGCGCTTTCATTGCTCTGGACTGCTTTCTGCCTTCTGCGTTTTCTGCCATTTCATGTGCTTGTCGTGTAATCCGGGGGTTGTGTGATTGTGTGTGAGAATGTGGGGGGTCAGCTATTATCCAGGGCCCGAGTATTACATCGGACTTTATATACCCATACTGTGTATCCACAGCCATGTATAGTCACAACTCTTCGGTATTGTATAGGAAAGGGTTACAACCTCTGTCCGTGTTATATTTTATTATTATGAGGAAATGTCCCTCCATTTCCTGCCTCCAACATGTAACAGGAAGTGAGAGGTGGAGGTGTCCTTTGTACCCTCCACTCTTGTTTTGGTAGGAGAAATAGTAAAATGTCCTCGGACTATGGAACCATGACGGGGTATTTCCCCTAAAAACACAAAAATCTGGCTGTACGTACAATATAAGATGTATATTTTGTCATTCTGAAAGTTTCTATTGCTTTTTGTGGATTTGGAAATGTACCATTAAGGCCCCCACACGTAGCGAGCTGCGGACAATTTTTCTGCCGGACGATGTGCATGCGCAGCAGTCGGTTGCCTGCAAAATCGGCTGATCAGCGGTGTCCACATGGGGCGACAGATCCCTCTCACCCCAAAGCTCGGTTGGGCAGGGAACAGATCTATGGCCGATGCCATTAGTTTGAATGGCGACCGCTGTCCCCATTCAAACTAACGGCCGGAACACAAAGGGTGCCCGTTGATACTCTGAGCGCAGGACGTCATCACACTGCACTCCACAGCTCATCTGTCGGTCCCCACTGGGTACGTGTGTGTGTGTGTGTGTGGGGGCCTTTACTTGGGAAAGTGATCAAATCTGCCAGGGGGTTCTAGCCTTTTCCCATGCTACTAACAGCAAAAGTTTAATATGTGATATTTCCTCACTTCCTGCCGTATAAGACAGAACAGGAAATCGGTGTAAAAATAGCCATATGCTGTTAGAAAAGAAAGGAATTCCCTAGTACGATCGACCAAAAGTGATTGAAATCGAACATAAGATTGGAGCTGTGGATCGGATACGTTGGTAAATTTCAGTCGATCGTACAAGTATCTGAATGTTTTTTTAGGTATTTCCATCAATTTGTATCCAATTGTACTATAAAGCATGTGCACCAATCTAAGTAAAGTCTTTAGATCACTCCATACAATTTGCATTAGATCTACAACTATGTAGTTCCGGGTCCTCCCTGATAGAATACATAGTGATTGGAAGGTTTAGAAAGCTCCTCATACTACATGGTTTTGGTTGATTGTAGCAAACCATACTACATGGTTTTGGTTGAATCAAGCAAACGTTGATTGTACAGAAATTGTATGGAAAATTGTAAGGTGTATGGGGGGCTCCACTATCCGTTAGAACTGTTGAACGAGGGGATTTTAATGGAGTGCACAAGCTGCCCATTGATGGCAATGGGGCTATGACAGGGCTGTCTCCACAGTCCGTCAGAGCCCAGGATCCGGTCTGAGCCTTCATTGTGTTGATGTCGACGCAGCCATCCGCGTCTATAGAGGCTTGACGGAAACCAGCGGATCCAATAGCAGATGTGGTGGGACGTGATGGGTTTTAAATCTATTACACTGTCTGTTGGTACAAGCTGGCCATACACCCCTTGATAGATACAGTGTAATGACATCATCACGCTGCAGCCAGCCCCTCAGTGAATAGGCGGTCACACTATGGGGACAGTCCCTATGCAAAGTAATGGGATCAGCTGGGAATTTACCAACATGTCAGATCACCATGTGATCCGACAGGAGGGAGATTCCTGGTTGATCTCGCCAGGTGAGCGCACCCAATTTCGACCAGGCGTTTGGCGGGAACGCGCATGGTGGTTGATTGGCCGTGTATGGCTACCTTTAAATTGGCAGTCGATATTAAAACCACACAAGACTATCAAAGTCGACTTGTGTATGGCTTCCTTTAGTCTATCTAATGGCCCCAGACCTGTAAACTAAGTAACGTGCACACCTTTCTGGTGACCCGTGTTTTAAAGTAAATCCTTATGTTAGCGGTTATTGCTAAACGTATAAAAATTTTGTGGCTTCAGTAGTTTCACTCACATTCCTAAAGTAAACATGATACCACAATCTTCTTTCAGGATCAAAAATCGCATCCATTTATGTCTATGGGTGCGATCAGGGCAGAAAAATTGCGAAGCCCATTCAACTAAATGGACGCACGTGATTAAAATCGCTAGCATTCCACGATTAATTGCCTACGTAGGAACGTAGCCTAAGACTGAGAGAGTCCTTCTCTCTTGCTGAAGTAGCTCTTTGATGTAACATGGCTACTTGTAGGGTTTGAAGTAGCACAATTGGTAAAGCCCCCCATACATCTTACAATCTGTACAGAAAATGTATGGTAAATCAGCTGGTAAATCAACTTTTGAGACCCTTTCTAAACCTTCCAATCACTATGTATTCTATCATGGAAGATCCGCCACTACATAGTTGTTGGTAGATCTAATGGAAATTGTACGGAGTGATCTAAAGGTGTATGGAGGGCATATAGTCAATTTCCAATGATTCCATAAATGTTGGCCTTGCAGATATAGTTGGTGCAAAATCGCCAATAACCATAGCAGATTATTTTGCAAAAGCTAGCTGGCTTTGTGTAGAATGTGAGATGAATGGTGGATAGTTTCTTGGATGTTGGTTGGGTTCTATCTTGTGCTTGTCACATCGGTGGGGACGAGTGGTACGTAGATAACGTGCAATGTGTCTGTGCATTGTCTGAAGTCTCACCTCTCCTCCCTAGGGCTCCTCTCACCTGCCTCAGCAACTCAAGTTCACAACCTCGGATTCCTGTGATAGGATTAAAGATGAGTTCCAGTTGCTTCAGGCACAATATCACAGGTAGGAATGGGAATGTTTATAACCCTCAAATACACGTTTTTCCTTTACACAGTTATGGAAGTGCTCTACTCTACAGTCCTTAAACAACTTCTTGACGACGTGCCTGAATAGTTGAGCAAGGCCTTGTCTATGCTACTTGGAAATTTGCAATGGACTATGATGTCCCTGTGTTCACATACGCCTTGTAGCTTGAACAGGTTATGTAAATAACTCATTTTTCATGCACCTGTTATCATGCATGTATTATCCATAGGAGTAAAAGGGTACACATTATCTGCACTCCAAAATGCACCCCTTTTACGAGTCCTAAACATGGCCTTATATCGGACATGTAAGGCCAACCAATCGATGATGCCAAATGTAGACAAGGCCTTAGGCTTGCAGTTGGGAAGATGAAGCCTGTGCTCATGGAGTGCATAGTGTATGTACAGTAATTGTCACCTCATTTCTGGCCGGCAGCCAAGCCAGCTATTTCTATAATGAGCTATTGCTACGCTTCTTCTCCCAGCCTACTTACTCTGCCTATTGATTTTACACTATGCTTGCTGATTGTTTTTGATATAGGGCAGTTTATCTATGGGTAAGGAAAGTTACAATGTGTTTGATCATACAGAATGAATATGAACATTAAGTCTGTATGGGACCTATTATGATTTAAAGACAAACTCTACAAAAGACCCAAATTGAGTGGATTCCTGCTCAGAGGATATGATGCTGCTTACTTGAGCTATAGGGCTTATTGATACTGCTTCGTCAGTTACCTGAGCATCATTGGTTACCCCTCATGGGGATTTCAAGGATGTAGTACCATACACTGTGTTAGAAAAATTATAAAATAGAAAAGAGCAGGATTTTCTTATACCATGACATATTATAGCCATACACTTATATAAATAATCACGGCTATATTTATTTAGTTAAAAACATATATAAAAAACATACCGAAAATTTTTTGTGTGTGTGATCTCTTTCACTTGTATCCTGGAACAAACACAATCACTTGGCCCAGTCCTTCACTTCAAGTTGTTGATACATCCATATCTCCCTTATACCTGTCTTCTTGCCCTCTATATCCAGGGCTGGTCATAAAATGATACTAAAACTGATTCTCATTTTCATTAGATACTATGGAGTTGAAATGTCTACTTCATATTTCTTTTACTGACCCAGTTCAATGCATTGGCTCTGCGCATTGTGCAACAGTAAACAAGAAGCACCAGTCTGGCCTGCGTGCATTACAAATATTGTAAAATAGAGGATGAAAGCAAAAGTGTGACTTTGACAACAGTTGAGATTAGTGGGCTGGAGTCTTTCAATTAATAAGATCTTCACTGACTTCTTCAATGATGCAGGGATGTCAGGACTTGGGATGCCTATGTCATATAGGCCTAGTTGCGGCCACCCATATACCTCGCTCCATTAGACTTATCTTTGCCACTTTTAAAAAAGCCCTGAAAACCCACCTCTTCAGTCTGGCCTACCCATCCTCTCATTCCTAACTCTGCCACCTTTTCACATCCTATTGTATACTCTGTTCTCCAACCTATTAGATTGAAAGCCTGAGCAGACAGGGTCCTCTACTCCTCCGGTGTCATAGCCTGGACCTGTGTGTTAGCTTGTGTTGTATCTCAACCCTAAATTATTGTACAGCACTGCGTAATAAGTTGGCGCCATATAAATTAATAATAATAATCCCCGGTGTCACTGATCAGGTTGGGAACATTAGGAGTGCCTATATTATCTGATGGGCATAAGTGTTCCAGACAGTCCCCAGAGAGGAGCAACCTTGGCTGGCATCACTGGAGGATGCCCTGGATTCGCCTGGAGCAGATAAGCTTTTTACCCCGAGCCAGACCCAGAAACAATGCCAAGAAATTTAAATAACCCCCTTCCTAATTGAGAGTGCACTTTTGGGTACTTAGTGGTGGTTTGGATTATGTATGGGAAGGCATCTTTTTCTCAAGCTACTAGCCAGTTCATCACACTGGGTGACTTATGCCATAATTTGCCATTGTTATGGACCGGAAACTGGAATTGGCAATTGTGTTGAGTATTTTTTCCAGTAAAATGACAATTCCAGTATATACCTCAGTAGGCCACAGACAAGGAATTTACATCCAGTGTTGATTTTAGCATACAGTTACTAGTCGTGAAACATCCTTATATCCTAGTTTTCCAAGGACTATAATGCCATCCTTATGCCATTTTATTATATTAATGGGAATATCTTTTGTAAAGTTCTTCCATAATTGTCCTGTTTCCATCAAATGATTGCCACTCAGGGATCAGGGTTACACATGGGAGATACTTTCTTAAGCCCCCATACACCTTACAATCTTACCATACAATTTCTGTACAATCTACTTTTGTTCTACCAAAACCACGTAATAGTAGGACCTTTCCCAATCACTATGTATTCTGTATCAGGGAGGACCAGTCACTACATAGTTGTTGGTAGATCTAATGGAAATTGCATGGAGTGCAATTGCATCTGGGGGGCTTTACTTGAATAAAAAAGAAATGGCATATACATGGTGTTTGAAAGGCTGTACGGTTACTTCATATACAATTTGTAGATCTTCCTGTAAAGTTGCTGAAAGTATTCAGTTTCAGAGCACTTGTAAATGCCCACCTGTCTACAGGATATTTTGTACATCGCATGCAGTTTGCCAGAGATGTTACTAGTTCAACAGTGCATTTCTACAGCCTCTTTAGCAGATCATTTATGTTTTCCAGTTTAAAATTGGAATGTGACAAGTTGGCCAGTGAGAAATCGGAGATGCAGCGACACTACGTCATGGTAAGTTCTAGTGTTTGACCATAAATATCACCTTTAATAGTACCTATGACATGTGTAGTACTCTATTTGCAATAGAATAATGTATGCCTTAATTTTCAACCTAGTCTTACATTTTGAATCTATTCCTTTTTACTTGAATTGGTCAACCAAATGTTATCCAAATCTAATCTAAAATTGATTGATTAGTCAGACATGCTGATATATTTTAGTCAATCGTTTAAGTATCTGACTACCTTTTTAGGTAATTGTATATTCTATTTTATCCTATTGCACTATAGTGCATGTGCACAGGGTTTTGGAAAGGGATTCACTGGCTTTTAATGAATCACACTGTGTGGTAGTACGATTGATCAATGTTAGGGTAGCCATACACGTGCAGATTCCTGCCCTATTTTTTGGCCAATCACCCAGCATATGCGTTCCCACTAATTTCCCTGCTATTTGCTCGACCGAAAATTAGGTGTGGCCACCTGCCAAGATCGACCAGGAAATTTTTTTGGCCGGATGGCAGTCCCCATCCAAAGTAATGTCCGGCGCACAATAGGTGCCGGCCAATCCTCTGAGCTCCCGGCTGCATCATGATGACGTCATAACACTGCAGTCTGTCCCTTATCTATCGAGTGAGAAACGCACAGTGTGGCTAGCTTTAGAAATTGCACAAGTCAATGGAATCTAAGATCGATCTAGCAAAATTTGATGTGTATATTATCACCTTAACTGTTAGCAGTTAATCAGGGAACTGCTACCAATCCTTTGAAGCAATATCTAACTAAAAATATCATATATAGCTTTCAATTAAGATTGCCTTGCTCTTGTTTGCTGTTTTTGAGATTGGAGTTTCCCATAGTTTGCCTAAAGTACCTCAACCATGGGTCTTGGTAAGCCTTGATATTTATTTGTTTAAAATGTATTTCAGATTTCAGACTTGGTTTTCACAATTCTGACCCATGGTAGTGCTTGCTAAAGAGGCCAGCTTCTCAATTAAGGGTCTTTTTTGGTGTCAAGAGTTTTGTGATCAATTTAGGAGGCCTTCCTCATTTTTATCCCCTTGGAGAAGCTCTTTACTCCCTCAGTTCAGGGCAATTAGGTCTTTAATTATGTCTGCCAAGATGTAGCTGCAGATGGTTAAGCAGCCAGCAATGCTCCTGCTTTACTTTAACCCCTGAGGGCAATTACAAAAAACCATCCTGTTTGTATATGGAGTAATGATCCTTCCCTCCTAAAATCCACCTCCAGGGACCATAACAATTCTTAGCATAAACAAGCGGAGCCTTTGTGCACTGCATTTTTTTTATTCTGGTTACTTTTCTGCTAAATATTTTTCAGCAAATGCAAATCAGTTTGTCAGGATTCTGGGAAGGAAGGAGTTATGTTAGATGGCTGAAGCCTTTCCAAGACATGGAAGCAGGAAAAACTGGAGCTTGAGCAGTGCATAGTTGCCTGCCAAAAAATAATTCCACCCCCCTTCCCCTCTCAGCAGGTCTCCTGGCTTATCCCTCTCTTGTGGGGTTATGCCATTCATTCACTCTTCCAGACAGCTGCTTGTTACAGGATGGGGAGGGGAGAGGGCCAGGGCAGAGTGTAAATCTGCCTAAAAATCTTTCTGGGACTTGTAAGACAAAGAGGTCAGACTCTGGGGAGGAGGTGAAGGGGGGCAACTTCCCAGACAGGGAATCTTTGTGTTTAACTGTTTCAGACTAACAGGTTTCATTAACGTATACAGAGTTTAGAGCAGCAATGTGGAACAATTAAAAAGATAGAACATTCATTTAACTGGCATCATTTCATGCCGCCAACGCTTCAATAACTTAAAGAGAACTACGATTATATGATATGATACAGCGACTGGAGACATGTGCTGTTCTCTTGTGTGTGACAGCAGTTGTCCATCATTAAAAAAGTCTATTTAACTCTTCAGGGTATGAAGTTCATTTGAGCTTTACAGATGCACATTCTCTTGACTTCAGAACACTGGTAAACATTGGCACTCCTTTACCTTACATTTGAGGATGCCCTACAGACACTCAATCCAGCACCTTAACCCTTGGTTTCTTTAGCAAGGCAGTGGTGACCTTGGAATTTTTTGTGATGTAACCATGTGTTTGGGATGTTGCTCAGATCCTCAGTGAGTTCTTTGCCATGAAATGCATATTGTGTGTGTGTATATATATAAAATGCATTAACATATCTGCTTCCCATTTACACCTGAGACCTTGTAATACTAATGAGTCACATTACATTGTGGCGGCAAAATGGCTAATTGGGCATTTTTCACTTAGGGATGTTCTTACTTTTGTTGTCAGAGGTTTAGATGTTATTGGCTGTGTGTTGTTGTTTTGAGGGAGGGGGGGGGGGCATCTTTTGGTAGCAGTCTGCATACCTCACTAGAGTTTTCAAATTTTCTATCCCTGGCTGAGTTGGATTTTTAGAAATGTCAAGCTTTAAATGCAGTGATCCTTGTAGCAGATAACTATTGTCATTGAGAGTGATCCTTGTAGCAGATAACTATTGTCATTGAGACATTTTTTTGTACTATTAAAAATTTTAGCAGTTTGCAGTCAAAAGATCTGACTTCTTAGGCCTATTCTCCTATCATGAGATAATTGAGGAATTGTGCAGTTTTGGTACCATGATCACATTGGTCAAATCCTGTGTTTTTCTTAGTAGGTCAAGTCACTCATTTAGTCTGAAATCTTATTTTGTTCATCTATATTGTACACGTTTTCATGTGCACCCTGATAATAATAAACTTTTTATTTTTTCTCAGTATTATGAGATGTCCTATGGCCTGAATATTGAAATGCACAAACAGGTAAGTACAGTGAAGTTTGTCTAGGGTAGACCTTTTTTATAATGAATTTATGTCTGAAGTCCGAATGTTGCCTGAAGTTTTAAATATGACCCTGGAATTAGCGGTCTAAGGCTAATTTTACATTGTAGACAGTGGGCTGCCACAGCCACGTGTTGCGTGCGTGCATTCGTAGGTTCCCTATGGACGTCCTATCCGGAAAAAGCCTGAAATCCAACCAGCGGACGCAACAAAAAGCCAGTGTAAATGCGCCCTAACCTTTTAGGCTAAGTTTAGACTGTCGGTTCTTGAGCTGCTTTCAGCTTGAGAGCCGACTGCGCTCCAGCAGCCGTGGGAGAAACGACTCCCTGTGATCGTCTGCAAAATAGTGCAGGCGATTACAGGGCGGTTAAAAACCGCCAGTGTAAATGTACCCTTAGTCTTGCCAGCAAGGCCTTTAAATAGACACCTTAACCGGACTACACATCATTCAGTTGTATACACTCCCAACCATCAGATGTCTCTGGAACACTTGTATTACAGAGAGTTCTGCAAAATTCCTCATCCAGCTTAACATTTGGCAGAGATCCTCCTTTCTGTCCACTGAATTTAGATTTATTATAGTCAGAGGCCGATTATCAGGGAAAAGGTCTTTTCAAGTCCAAGTGCTTCTGTATTAGTAACTAGATTCCAGCTGTAGTACTTCCAAACTTCCCCCTGAAGGGACTTCTTTGTTTCTCAAGAAAAGAGGGCTCTTATGGGTTGGTTTTTACTGGTTGTCATAAGCAAAATCATTAGAAATTTAACAGAATCTATTGGTTTAAATGTTAATTTAGAAACTAGTAGAATATGACTATTGCAAGACTTTACAAAGGATTGTAAGCTCCCAACAAACCCCCACCACCCAAGTAGTGAATAAAAGGTCACAAGATCAGAATCTATATACAGGAGGAAACAGAATTATATTTCACAAACTTACAGTGAGCAGGTTTGGAACCTTTGCACCTGTAAATATTCCCTCAGCGTGAACTGTGACCGATAATAAGTATGGGCACAAGTGACACTGAATTACTGTGAACTGTGCTCTTGTTCAGGAAGGAAGGCCAACAGCCATGGGTATCCAGTGAGGTTAGGGTGAGATGAGGAATTGTGTTTTCAATAGTAATTTGTGTGGCACACTTTAGTTGCAAAAATTTTTCATACATTCTAGGCATTTCGCATAGCATATAGCTTCTGCTTAGGCGTTCCCTCTTAATTTGACAGGCCTTAAACCTGTTGGTGATGGTAATTAAGCCATTGAGCATTGCGTTTTGGGATAGGCAAGACAATTTGTTTACTGTCCCCATCGTTTTTTTGGAGGACGACAACAACAACAATTTTAAAGCTTTCAGAATCAAATTAATGGATAAAACAAAATTACTTGGATAATAACTTTCTATATATGAACTTTGAATTGATGTGTTTTGCACAGTTCAGCAGGCAGGTTTGCTCTGTTATTGATAAACAAAGTTAGGTTTCCCAATTTAACATAATACATATGTCAGGAAAGACTTACAGGTTCTTGGATAAGCTGTTATTTAATGTCAGTGCCAACAGTTTTCAAGATGGGGTACAGGAAATAACTAAAAGACAAAATGTATTTAGTTGATTTCTCTGCATGTTTATAATGACTTTTTTTATTTTCTGCCAGGCTGAAATTGTCAAGAGGTTAAATGGAATCTGTGCCCAGGTTTTGCCTTACCTTTCTCAGGAGGTATGTTTTTCATGATGAAAAAATACATATTGATCTGCCAGAAATACATTTAAGCAGGGAACACACGCATAGATATGGACCAGATCGATGGCCGCTTCAAGCGCCGTGCGCGCTCACGGCCTCTATCTGGCCCATATCTAATGTGGCCATCCCAGTTTTCGATTGGGATCAATCGATCCCGCTTGAAAACCGGTATATCGGACATGATTGTTAATCACAGTTGATGTCCATTGCTTTGCATGGGGACCGCGGGGTCTCCATGCAAAGCATTGTCAGAGCTGGAGACACAGCAGTGCTGTGCCTTTAGCTCTATCGATGTTGGGCAGCAGCGTGATGAAGTCATCGTGCTGCTGCCAGGAACCTCCATCGGCTCGTATATCAAGCCGTGTGTTCCCGGCTTAAAGTCCTGTTGTGAGCTTACAGTGTTAAACTTTTTTGTTGACTGGTGTTCAAGATCAAGAAATGTTTTTAAAGATCACACAAGAATAAGCACTAAGGAGAGCTCTGAATTGATTAAGAAGTTAAATTATTGGAGTGTACATACACTTTTTTAGTGTCCCTCTATAAATATGAATTTATCATCTCTTTAGCGTTAAAGGTCTCTTAAAATAGAATTGCTGTTAATTCTCTCTGCAGCATCAGCAACAAGTCCTGGGAGCTATTGAGCGAGCAAAGCAAGTGACTGCCCCAGAACTGAATTCCATTATCCGTGTACGTATTGTTATATGAGCTAGGGGGGAAAAACATGTTGGGGAGGCTGCCTTTTATAAATTTCTGTAGTATTAAGGCTAACAATAATCTGATGTGCCAAATGTGGTGTTGTGAAAGCGTTAATACTTCCAGCTAGTTTCAAACTGAATCTCTTGCATCACGTACATACTTATTGGACCATTATTGTGATGGGTTGTCAATAGGACAGGAATGGGTTGGAAAATATGCATGCAGGTTGATGCTCGACTGCACACAACCTACAATCGCATTCACCTGGTTTAGTATTCGGTATTCTTGTTTTTGATGTTGTACGGCTTTTGCAGTCCAAACTAATTCCCTGTGTGATGTTTTATTCACTTACTCTACAGCAGCAACTTCAAGTCCACCAGCTGTCTCAGCTACAGGCTCTTGCCCTCCCTCTCACCCCTCTACCTGTGGGATTGCAGGCACCCTCCATGCCTGTCAGTGCAAGCAGTGGCCTTCTCTCACTGTCTGCACTTGGTTCCCAAGGACATCTTCCCAAAGAAGACAAGAACGGTCATGATGGCGATTCACGGCCTGATGATGATGGAGACAAGTCAGATTAAGACATGGAGGAAATACAGATGGATAAAGGTGCAGCGCAGTGGTTACTCTAGCACTGTCTAGTGGGGTTACATTGTAGAGTATTATCCCAACATGCACTGGAAAGCCTCTTTTGTCAAAGAGTTAACAAAGCAAGAAACTGTCAACCAGGAGAGCCGTTGTATATGTTATTGGACTTTGAGTACATATATATATATTTGGAATGTAATGCAAATTGGATTGTAAATTGGCAAAACATTTTACCAAAAGCACAAACTCCCAGTTTTTATACAAAACCCATATGTTGTCATATTGCTTTGGTTTATGGACCATTTGTAACTGTTCAAGCTTGTTGTGTTGCTCTTTTGCAGAACATATACTAAATAATGACCTGTTTGGCCCCTGATATAGAACTCTCTAATTCCCTATCTTGTTATGCTCATATACTTTACTGACAAATAACAGCGCAGTTTGTCCCAAATATATATATGGAAAAAGTTCAGACAACAGTGGAGCAACCAGAATTAAACAGTTGACAGGAAAATAGGCAAAACAGGCCTGTTCTTGTGATCTAACAGAATACAATGTAGTGTGATTTGCTTACTCCAAGGGCTCACTATTTAAGGCCATGTCAGGTGGCCCATTTTGCCATATACCTTGCATTCCGATTGAATTACGTTCTTTAAATCTATCAATAATTGTTGAAGTGCATGAGCCCACCTACACGCGGATATTGCTTAGTAAATCTACAATAAAATAGCATTTTTAGATTGCAAGATAAAATAAAACAAATTGGGAAAAATTGCAAGGTGTATGGCCAACTTTAATGAACTTGAGACTTCAGACATCATCGGATATAGCTGTTATACTAATATTGCTATGGATAAATATAAGGGTTAATAATAAGTAAATATATTGCCTACAGCATGTGTGTTACTCCTGTTTTATTAAAAATGACATCTGCAGCCTGAATTATTAGTTTTAAAGCCCTTAATGCATTTGGCTTATTTGATGCCCAAAATAAGTCAGTGTTATAATGTGTTTTCTTTTTTGACAGAAATCTCAACAAATTTAGGAAATGCACACTAATACCCAGTACATAGCATACTTTCCAAGTCTCATTGAAATATTCAATGGTTCACCTGTCGGTGTTTGAGGCTGATCCGTGTGTGTATGCTTTTGACTGAGATATCAAGTGTTTATTATCTCTGACAAAGATCCTAATACTTATTAATTCATTTACATATTGCAGAAAGGCTCATGCTAATTATCATTTAAGGACAGCATCTTTTGTCCTCCACTAAGATTCTGGACATGGATGCAGACTTTATTTCTGATAGTGGATGCAGGCTTTATTCCTTTTACATTTCAGACTATTGCAGTGTCCCACTGTGTGACTTGCCAAGAGAATGCAGTCTAAGTAATCACTAGGGAAGATGAAATGCTTCCTTCTGCTTGCAGAAGACTTTAATGATGTTATACTCTTGGTGTACTTTTTGATGGAAACCTTGAGAGAGACAGCATATGCACAAATGATTGACTGGCATTTTAATGATATCATGTAAAAATAGCTGTACCTTTTTATTGTTGCTGTGCATTCTAGCATATAAGCAAGTCTTATGTAAAGATACTGATAGCACCAAAATAAAATGGTATAAAAGTTGCACAGTGGATACGTTCTTGCTTGATATTGACACATTTGATGTTCAAGGTTTTTATGCCAATTATTCGGTGCATTTGTAGTCCATTGGAAATCTTTCATCAAACAAATATGGGAACTGCTTATACGGCCTTGGTTGTTAAGGCATAAGCTCCAGGGTGCTTCTGATCCATACTTTACTTTTTACATGGAACAATGTATGTTCCAGGTTGAATTTGAAAAGAACGGATCACTGAATCGTGCACCTTCAGGGGTATCTGTTCCCATGTTTCTTTACTCCTATGTTGCTGTATCTATTTAAAGTGCCATTGGGGGATACCTGTTTGCTGCTGCCAGGGTGATACATTAAACAATACATTGTTTCTTTAAAAAAAAAAAAAAAAAATATTGCAGATCAGGATGGATTGTTCTTCCTTCCTGCCCGGTAAAAAAGGCGATTCTGCTTGTTTATCTGATACTTGTTTGTACGAAAAAAATACTGCTGAACTCCTCTCATAGCCAAGCTGATTGTATAAAACAGGGTTTATTCCACCATCCCAATTGGAATAATGCTTAACCTTATTCTTGCAGTGTGAGAGTTGCTGTATATGGGATTACATCAATATAAAAGCAGAGCTATACTATCTGTAGTTAGGAATACCTTATAAGTGATCATTTGAGGGTGTTCTATAAATGTTAACCTAAGTAAATCTCCATATATGTAGTCCATAACAGCCATTCTTTAGATTGCAAGATACTTTTGAAGCCTGGTTGCTGAACTGTGCATTGGTTTCCTTCTATAATCATTCTCTGTTATTAAATAATTATGCAACAATCGCAGAAACCCTGCTATAGGTAAGGGCACAAATTATTGCTTTGTGTTATTGTACTTGATCAGTAAATATATATTGAAATGGTATCCACATCAAATGTAAAAAGCAAATGGTTTAATGAATTTTGTGGGAACAGTTGTTTATGAAATGCGTTTTAATTTTTACTCCCCATGTTCTTGAAGGTGTAGTATCATACAAGGGCATTTTTAGATGGGCAAACAGATATGTTTTTTTCTCTTCAGTAGACGCACAGTACATGTGCCTGTTTAACGTTATATCCTAACAACTAGAACGAAATACCTCTCACAAAAGTAAACAGGAGAGCGGTCTGTTTAATAAGACAACGATTGCCCATCTGAATTTTTCCCAACTTTATAAGCAGCATTGACAGTACTCTGTTCAGTAAAATCTTTAACCTCCTTGTTCTGGAAAAGGTTAGAATCATTCTGTCTCTGCATAACAGCGCTGCATCTTTAATCCTGAAATTTAAAGGTGTTGTAAAGGTTAAAGGTGGTGTAATCAAAGAAAAAACACATTTACCCCTCCCCATTTGCCAATAATTTGCATGGCATTGTAGGAGGATAAGGTAAAAAAAAAAAAAAAAAAAAGACACCGCTTCATTTATTTGTAAAGTAGCGTGTACCCAGACTCTGTACATAGTCCTGTAGAACTGCTAATACACCTCCCTTATATTTTTCTTTTTTAAGTTTCTTTCCCTTTTCTTTTTGTTTCTTATATTTTGTTGTGTCTGATCACTGACCGTGTTGGTATTCTGTGTGGAGGGTGTGACTGTGCCTTTTTCAATAAATCGTTTTCAATGCTTGCTTGGAACATTTGCCTCTTCTTTTTATTTGTTTATTTCTTTCGGATTAGACAATTTGGATCAATAAAGGCAGCATACGAATACCTTTGGGCTTGTCCTTCAGAATTACGATAAATGAAGAAAAACCTGGGAAAACATTTATACTGTGAGATACATTTACTACCTATGGCTTGAGGGGAAAAACAGTTTTTGTATAATTTTGAGGATGTAGATTGTAAGTGCCCAACCTGCGGCCCTTTGTACATTCTTCAGCGGCCCACCTCCTACAAGTCAGTATAGATTGAAAATGTTATGTGCGGCCCTTTAGTCATGCAGAGGGCCACACTTGTGGCCCTCCATATTAACTCAGTTGCCCACCACTGATGTAGATCTTTGAGATGCCTTGTGGTCTGTATAAAAGTGGAATTAAACTGGAAAGATAAACATACAAAATGTATTGTGTTTACATAAATCGCCTACATCAGGTCTTCATCCAGGGAAAGTGACCACTAAAAAGAAAAAAGAAATACCTTCCCTGCCTGCTCGCTCCTGCGCCGCCATGCCCTGGAGTCTGTTCCTCCAGGCTGCAAGATTAAGGGTTTAAGCTAGGCATACACTTTAGCACGATTTCCAATTCGATTTTAGATCGTGATCCATCGGACACCAATCGTAAGCAAATCCAAAGTAGTACCACAGTTTACGATTTAAATCTGATGTAAACTTTGATCGTTTTAGATCAAACTCTAAAATCTAACTGTGTATGCCTAGCTTAAGACCAGTCTCGCTCCATCCACCTATCGGCATCTGAATCAGATAATGCTCATTATTTGTTCATTTGATGTAGCAGTTACTTGTCCACAGTGAGCTAAATGAAGCCAACTAGCAGTACAGAAAAACTGCCTCTATCACAGGTACATAGCCATGCCAAGAAGAGACCGATACCTCACCAATACCCAACATATCCTGGAGATTCAAACGGATCTACAGATCACACAGACTGAAACCTGCACCATGTGCAACTGGGGCGAAGCCTGGCAGCTGTTGCAGCTTTTTCTATGAAAAGGTGGGAATACATGGGTCGATTTTTTTCATTTGATTGATTCAAAAAGATAGATTTTGAATCGTTGGAACGTGAAATCTAAAACCGAACAAAGGTTTCTTTAGACCAAGATTGAACAAAAGTGAACGATATCGAACCAAAAGCTGATCGGACATGTTGGTAAATTTTCTTGTGAAAAACTAATGTAAATCGAACATATTCCTACTTTAACTTTTGCAGGGTTTTTGTTTGGAACAAAGGTGTAGTACAGTCTAGAATGTAAACCATAATCTCCCTGGTGCTATGGAACAGGAATGGTGATCACTTGACTACCACACCATTGTCTTCCATTACCCTCCCTGGCAGTCCCCCGAGTGTAGCTCGGCGTAAATTTGTTTACAAAACAAACTCATTCAGAGCTGCACTTGGGGATACTCGCCTGATCACTTCCAGCCCAGCCTATTTGGCATCATCAGAGACCCCGGAGGGGTGTGGTCGGGGAAACACAACAGAGTACTCTGCTTTGATTACCTGTAACGATGCAGTTTGTGCTTACCACCAGCGGGGATAGGGGTGTTACACTATTGTTTCTTACTTTTACTTTAATATATTTAGTTCCCTTTAAGGTTATCACCTCCTCTTTTTGTGGATCGGACCATTTTCAGTACTGATTTGGAGGTGTCATCTTCAAGAATGAATCTTGCAACAAGATGCCAACTGAGGCATTCCCCATCAGGCCCACTTGTTTTCTTTGCTCCCACTTTTGTGTGATTTTCATATCCACTGCTGGAATAATGCCACTACATTCACAAAGATTTTTCAGTTATGGTAACATATAGTAACATTTTGTATATAGGGAAAGTGCAATTAAGCCCCAGCATTGTTTTAATTTTTTCACCTAAATTTTCCTCCAAATGCATGATGCACCGTATAATGCGCAACACAATTCTTGGTATCCCATGTTTTTGCTTTGAACTGCCCTGTTATAAAAAGAATTGCAGCAACTATTCGCTATAGCCTACAATAGCTATTGTGACCAGAACCAGCCAATAGTTCACATGAGCGTCTACTAGGCCACGTCAAAATCATTGTGCTTTGAAAACAAATCTACAAATTGCATGTGCATTCCAAAGGGTCACCATACACCTTTCGATTTCTCTGACGAATTTCCTTTTGTTTTACCAAAACCATGTAATATGAGGGACTTTCTAAACAATCAAGTCTACATGTGTTCAGTCACAGAGGACCCGGCACTACATAGTTGTTGGTAGATCCAAAGGATATCTGAAGAGAGATCTAAAGGTGTATGGCCAATGAAAGAAGTACACTGCCAGAATCAATATTGAGTTTAGATGGAACCTAAATGAACAGCTGAGGTTCATACTCTACACTTCACATGCTTGTCTATCAGTGAACATGATGGGTCAGAGCATTATCATAGTTTGGAGACTTAGCACTGTTGTGTTCAGGGAGAGCCTTTATAATCGTTTTTACCCCTACGGTCCTAAGGCTTCTTAGACTTAATCTTGCCTCATATCCCTTTATCCTGATGGTTTACAACTTTTTTGGAGGGTGAGGTTTAAGTCCTGCCCAACTCCCAGCTTTGGCTGGCAGTGCAAACCATTAAACCACAAGGCTGAGCCAAGGAATCCTCAAAGAGCTGGCAGTGACTTCTCAGACCTCCTGATTAGACTTTCTTTGGCAGGAAGATACAAATGCATTAACCCTCATATGACTAAACAAGTAGATACCTCTCTGCTTCCTTCTATGTGCACCAGAACTAATGCTTTTTTTTATTTCTCTTACTATTAATATATGGAATTGTACACGATTGCATTTGTAGTGTTTCAAGGGACAAATTAGGAAATACTATTTTGTTTTAGTTCCATTTTTTACAAGCTTTCCTCTCATTTTCATACATTTTCACACTTCACACTTTTCTTCTACCAAAATATATATATGAGGACCTTTCTAAACCTTCCAATCACTATGTATTCTAACAAACACACACCAAGCAGGTTATCTACAAAAATATTGCTTTAAACATAAAGAAAGACATGCCATGTTCTATATATAAATAGCCTTTTCAAAGTTATTGACGTCTTAAGCTGGGAATACGTGTAGATATGGGCCAGATGGGTGGTTTCTTCGAGCGCCATGCATGCTCACGGCCATCTATCTGGCCCAAATCGAATGCGGCCATCCCTGTTTTTGAGCGGGACCAATCAATCCCGCTCGAAAACTGATATCGGACATGACCATAAATCGCGGCCGATGTTCATTACTTCAGAGGGGGACCTTGAGTCCCCCTCCAAAGTAACGAAAGCAGAGAGTGGCCAAACTGCCTATCGGCCTACGAGAATCTACCCGTGTGTACCCAGCTTTACTCCATATAACGATCACTTACCAGACAATTGTATCTTTCATTTTTCAATTACTGCCATCAGACTTTATGTTTATGTGTTCAGAGCATTTTCATAACCTGTTTTTAATATTTCCTAACTTCTGCATGGACATTTTTACTATTTGCATATTCTGTGCTCTTTAATCTCCTGCAATAATATATTCATTCTGTATGTATACATAGAAAGGTTTGGAGCTACGAAGCTTCCACAAAATGTTCTAAGATTTCCAAAACATGTTTGTGAATGACATACAATTTCTGCAATGCTGTAGTACAGAAAAAGTGAAATGAAAATGAACAACAAACCAGGGTTATTTTAAAAAGGCGATGAAAAGAAATGTGTTTTCCATTTTTCCAATTCTCTTTTTGATACCCAATTGAACTTTTCAAAATGCCATTTTGAAAAAATGAAAACAGGATTTGTTCCTTGGTAATTAGGCTTATTAAAAGTGGCGGGCAGAGAAACAGTTCTTTTAAATTGGCAAACATTTTAGCTGATCGTCACCTTTGTGAATGTAGTGAATAACCGGTTTACTGCCTTATAAATTACATCTCCATTCTCCCCTTTTGTCCCCAACTACACATGTTTTTGACCACTCCACATAAAAACCTAACCTTAAAACAAAAAAGTCTTAAGCAGGGTACGGACATGCAGATATGGGCCAGATCGATGGCCGCTTCGAGCGCCTTGCAAGCTCATGGCCATCTATCTGGCTCATAAAATATGCGCCCATAGCTGTTTTCGAGCAGGACAAATCAATCGTAAACTGCCATATCGGACATGACCGTAAATACAGCTGATGTCCGATGCTTTGTTTAGAGACCACTGGTCTCCAGGCAAAGCTTCAGCTGAGCCGGGGAGAGAGCAGAGCCGTCACCCCGGCTCTGCCGATATCTGACAGCAGCGTGATGATGTCATCGGATGGCTCGAATATTAAGCCGTCTGAACCCTGCTTTTCTGCTTTCCTGGGAGAGAAGAGCAGATTGTCCCTATTGTGAGAAAGCTGAAACCATTCAATAGAAAGACAAGATAGACTATTTACTCATCAAATTAAGATGTACAGTTGCAAGAAAAAGTATGTGAACCCTTTGGGATTACATGGAGTTTTGCATGAACTGGTCATAGAATGTGCTCTGATATTTATCTAAGTCACACCAATAGAAAAACACAGTCTGCTTAAAATATTACTACACAAACATTATATGTTTTCATGTTTTTATTGAACATAACATGTAAACATTCACAGTGCAGGGTGAAAAAGTATGTGAACCTTTGGACTTAATAATGGGTTGACCCTCCTTTGGCAGCAATAACCTCAACCAAACATCTCCTGTAGTTGAAGATCAGACCTGCAAAATGATCTGGAGTAATTTTGGACCACTCCTCTTGACAAAACTGCTTCAGTGTAGCAATATTCTTGGGATGTCTGGTGTGAATTGCTCTCTTAAGGGCATGCCACAGCATTTCAATTGGGTTGAGGTCAGGACTCGGACTGAGCCACTCCAGAAGGTGTATTTTGTACTGTTGAAGCCATTCTTTGTTGAATGAATTGTATGCTTTGGGTCTTTCCTGCAAAATGTTTTGATAAACTTTGGAATTAATTTTTCCATCAATGACAACAATCCGTCCAGGCCCTGAGGCAGCAAAGCAGCCCCAAACCATGATGCTTCCTCCGCCATGTTTTACAGTGGGGATGAGGTTTTGATGTTGGTGTGCTGTGCCTTTTTTCTCCACACATAGTGCTCTGTGTTTTTGACAAACAACTCAATTTTGGTTTCAGAATATTTTGTCAGTAGTGCTGTGGAACATCCAGGTGCTCTTTTGCAAACTTCAAATGTGCTGCAATATTGTTTTTTTATGGACATCAATGGCTTCCTCAGTGGTGTCCTCCCATGTACTCCATTCTTGTCTAATATTTAAAGGTGGACGATTATTATCACTTGGCTAACTTTTCCAATGGCTTCAATACATTCTCAGTTATCACCCTGTAAATGAAGTCATTTGACATTACTGACTGTACTAGCATTTTGGTCTGGGACCATATTTCTATCTTAGCAGGTTCGCTTTAGTAGATGTAAAGACTTCTTTTTTCTTCTTGAAATAAATGGATGCTTTTCCCACTCCTCTTTAAGTGTGATCTCAATGCAGCTTGTATAACACAGATTATAGACGCAAATGCATCTTGTCACAGGTTCAGGAAGTGTTTTAACATCTCCGGTTCAGTGTTAATTTTGTAAAACACATTAGTGTGTAAGGAACTGCTAAAACGAATGTAGCAATTTAAATGTGCTTTTCATGCGGAGCAGCATGATTAGATCCTTGGAACACAATGACATTTGAAGGAAATGTATGATAACATGCAGTGTAGAGGGTTTGTGGTTGGAGGGGTTGATGCAGAATATTGGGGTTTTTAGTTCTGTTTGGGCCTTTATTGTGGCAAGTATCTCCACTTGTTGTACTGATCATTAATCTCAACCACAAAGCATCAACTTTGTAAAGCCGCAGATCTGGATCGCACAGTGCTGAGGCAGACACTGCATAAATGTCACAAATTCTGTTGACTTAAGCAGCCCATACACGGGTCAGATTTTCATTCAATCAACTTAAAATAATAAATTTTTTAGTCGATTGATTGAGAATTGAGTTTTGCCCACCTGGTTAAATCAACTTAATCCGATCAAAATTGAGTGAAAAATTCAGTCGTTTTTTGATCGGACTGGATGGTAAATTTTGATCGGTCGATTGAAAATTGGTTCGGTATTTTGAGAACCAAGTGTGGTTGACCAATTTTTGATCGATTTTTTTCTACCTATTCTACCTCACTTCTGATTGAAATTTTAATCGGACTATTTTGGATCGATTGTTTTGTGGATTGAAAAAAAAAATCGATCAAAAATCTTGTATTACATATGGCCCATGATACAATCGACATACAATTTTATACTGACTTAAAATTTTATCGTTTTAAGTTGATTGATTGAAAATCTGACCCGTGTATGGGCTGCTTTAGAGTTCCTAACTAGACTGAGCACAATACTTGAGACAGGAACTTTATGGAGAGGGTTTCCAAGGCAGAACAGCTGAATGCAAGCAGAAAGTGCAATGCCAAGTGTGTTTGGCATGACACAGCTAGACTTAAGGCACTGGACATTTTTTTTGTAGAGTGATGATTATTCTTCTCTGCCTGGAAGTCTGAGTCCAATGCCAGGAGAATGTTACCTGCCTGACTGCATTAAGCCAGCTGTTTGGAGAAGGGACATTGTATAATGAAGGAGCAATGATTCAGCATACCAAGACACTATGGACTATTTTATGCTTACAACTCTGTTGAAACAGTTCACAAAGAAAGGTTCATAAAGACATTGTTACCAAATGAGTGTGGTATGGAAGCACCTGAATGGCTCAAAAAGCCATGACCTCATCTTGAACCCCATCAAACACCTTTGAGATGACTAGAATGAAGATTACAAATCTAGCTTTCTTATCCAGCATCAGTGCCTGACCTCACAAATTATGTTTTTGAGGAATGGACAAAGAATCCCAGAGGGAAGATGATATTTTAAAGTCTTGTGGAAACACTTGCTAGAAGGAAAGCAAAGTTACTTCATAGGGGAACCAAATCTATATGCCTACATTCAGTTTCTGTAATTGATAGGCATAGAAAATACTTTTGTCTGTATAGCATGCATTCAGCTACAACCAGATGGATAAGATCCTTTCCTGAGGGTGGTTAATTAGGTTTGGACCTATAACCAGCTTACCTTCCCTACCCCCCTGGTAGTATGGGTATTCTCAGTTTTCTGTTAAGAAATCAGTATGGGAAATATAAACAGATCATCATGTAATCTGTTCATATCTCTCACCCACTCTGTTTATCCCACCTAGCATATGAGAACCCAAGGCATTTGTGTCTGTAATACAACCTAGGGATATGGTGAGGGCACTCTCAACACCCCTGCATCATCAGTGACGTCAGAGTGGTGGAACCAGGAAGGAGACCCAAGGACACCATGGAGGCAGGACCACAGGAGCCTGTCTGAAGCAGGTAAGCCACCCTGGGTGTATGGAGGTTTAAGACATTTATATATATATATTCAAAAATAGTAATGCTACACACAATGCTCCTCTGATAGGGTCATTATGTTTGCATATTCCATGCAAACATATTTGAATTCAGCATATCTTATTGGCTCCCAGTCTACTTTTCTTTTTTCAGTGCTGCTGTTTAAGAGAATATATCAGGATGATACCAAGTCAAATTAGGGTACCATACACTACTTGGGTACGTAAATTGTACTTCTCTCAACCTACATTTGTCCTTCATCTGAACTTCATCTGCTCTTTTTAAGGCAAAAACCTAAAGCATGCACTGGCACAACCACACAAGGGACAACTACAAACAGTGGGTATAACAAGACAGAACCTCCCAAACTATTTCTGGGGCTTAGTCATGATATTTTATGCTTACAGTAGTAAGTCATTAAAAGTTTGTGTACTTGTTTGAAAGCGGATGCAGTCAAGGCCGAAATTGTTGGCGCCCCAGAAATGTTTCCAGAAAATCAAGTATTTATCACAGAAAAGTATTGCAGTAACACATGTTTTGCTATACACATGTTTATTCCCTTTGTGTGTATTGGAGCAAAACCAAAAAACGGAGGAAAAAAAGCAAATTGGACATAATGTCACACAAAGTCCAAAAATGGAGTGGATAACATTATTGGCACCCTTTCTAAAATGTGGATAAATAATATTGTTTCAAGCATGTGATGCTCCTTTAAACTCACCTGGGGCAAGTAACTGATGGGGGCAATATAAAACTCACACCTGAAAGCAGATAAAAAGGAGAAAAGTTCACACTTGGGCAGTTTGGGAGCAGATGTGACGTGTTTTTTTTTTTTGTCGTGGCCGAACTGCTTCCATTGCCCCCAATGAGCTGGACCGCAGTGAAAACCGCAAGTACACTGCGGGGAAACTAGACAGAATGCATGGTCCAGTCCTGCCTACTTTGCTGGAACATCCATTTGATATCTGATGGCTGTCTCAGTTTTTTCCCCTAATTTTCTTTTCAAAACTTTGGGTGCGTCTTATGGTTCGGTGCATCATATAGTCTAAATAAAAGGGTTGCTGCTGTTGCCTGGCTATTTGGGGGCATTTATAATGTTTTTTCGTGGGAAAATTCATCTGTGTACATTTCAATGCAGAGCCGAGATTAGGGACTTTCTCGGCTATCACTGCGCTTAAAGAGCTTCCAAAGGTGCAGTGGCATAGCATAAGAGCCATGGAGAGAAGAGGGGCTGCGATGGACCTTATTAAATTACTTATTATAGGGAAGTTTTTTGGAGGGGCCATCCGCACTAATATCGGCACTTCTAGTGCCATTCATGTAAACATTAGCTTCTGTTTTAAGGTTTGTGATTTTGGTACATTCATTTACACTATTAGGCTGAAAACTCCACTACGTTTTGCCTAAATGCGGCAAAACCCTAGTGGTCTACATCTATGACATGCTCCCTATTCATTTTCAATGTGTGTACATGCCCATTTAAAATGAATGGAGGGAATACAAAAGATGCAACCACAGTTTTGTCGCTTTTTGCCAAATCGTTGTGGCCTTTAAGCCAAAGTACAGTCTATTTTTTGTAAAATCATGCTGTATTTGATGCTCAGTAAGTCCGTGTAATTGGAGATGGGCGTATTGCACATGCTGTTTCATTAACTGGGTACATTTTTCTAATATATAATTACGGTATTATTTTACTCTTGTTTCCCAACCAGATGTGAATGTGGTAGTTCAGTGGTTAACACTGTAACTTGATCAATGGGTTTTAAATTTATTTAAACCCACAAAATCACTTAAACCTCATATAAACGGTAAAATGTTTATGTAAAGTTAATAGTTATTTTTGATATTTGACAGGTTTTAATTCCTGCAATTTATCCGCATCTGTAAAAAAAAGTGACAAAAGGATCTGAAGTTGGTCTGCTAACTTAATTTCTATATTTAAGACTTAAGACGGGTAGATTCCCATGCAATCGACCCTTGATCAATCACAGCGTGGTGACGTCACCATGCTGTGATTGATTGGGGATCAATTGAACGGAAATCAACGTGCACTACATTTAATGGGGACCCGTTCTTCCTAGCTCGCAGCTCGTGTTGTGATGTGAGAGATTCACTAACTCACAACACAAGGCTGCGAGCTGGAGAAAGGCAGACAGCCTCACAGAGATGTGCTGGCCCAGCCCACTTCACGCTGAGCACCGGAGCTGTCAGCTGTTCAGGAGCCACATGTCCAATACTTTGAATGGAGACTTACGTCTCAATGCAAAGTAATGGAGATGGAATTGGGTTTTCCAATATTTTCATTTGAGTTTCTATTAATCCCGCTCAAAGGAAGGCACACACGGGTAGATCTGTAAACAAATTAGAGCACAATCAAGCTCAGTGAGTCCGCACGTTGCTCAATTGTACTCAAATCTAAAGATCTACCCGTGTATGCCTACGGTAGCTTTACATTATCTAGAGAAGCATAAAGTCACACTTGCATGCTTACATTGACTTGATCAGCATTAAATGTTTAAAATTACCACGGCCAATAAATGTGTGGAAGGTGCCATCTTCTGTGATCTAGGCATCCACTTCTGCTCTTAAACATGTACACACAAATGTAAGAATATTGGACTTCATGACATCATCATCACTGTGGCACATTCCACTATATACTTTTGTTACCTGACAGGTTTTTGGTCCTGCCAAAAAAAATAAAAAACTGAGTATACCAAATTCTCCCTATATGGGTCACCAACAGGGTTAGATATAATGATATAATTGATATATCCACTAAAGATAATATTTAATATTATTCATAACACAAATCAGCAATAAAATTGCCTATATGATATTACTTTTGCCTCAGTCTTTAGTATCTTAACACTTTATGTAGTGGTACACTTATTTTATACAAAACAAATCCATCACACAGGGTGTCAAATAATCCCCAGAATGATTAAAATAAAAAAATGGGATGAAAATATATCCATGAGCGGTAGCAGCTCTAGCAATGACAGCCACAAGTAACATGTAGGATGATGTAATGACATGCAGAGAGGTCCAGCTTTCTGCCATCTTAATTCCACCCACGCTCTGCCCTTGCATCCGGCAGTAAACACGTTCATTCATAAAAGATGAGGCCACATGAAATATTCAGAGGCTGCATCTCTGGGGAAAATCCTTGCCAGACAGCTCTTTGACTTAACCCTGTCAGATCTCCTGCATGCAAGGGAATGTCTTTTGGAGGGTTTTAGGATTTTAAAGCCGTATATTGATCTGGTTTATTATTTTAGATTGCTCTATTTAATGTTAATTTCTCTTGGGCTGAAGTTAAATTATCTTTCTTTTTGCTATCAGAATTATGAATAGTTGTGCTGTGTAGTTACACAAATGGATATCAGTAAAACCCCCCATACACCTTACAATCTTACCATACAATTTCTGTACAATCAACTTTTCTTCTACCAAAACCATGTAATATGAGGATCCTTCCAATCACTATGTATTGTATCAGGGAGGACCCGGCACTACATAGTTGTTGGTAGATCTAATTGAAATTGTATGGAGTGATCTAAAGGTGTATGGGGGGGGGGGCTTAAATATTAATCTTAAGCTAGCCACACATGGTTTGATTTTAGCACTCAATCGACGTTCTTTGATGAAAAAGGCGATTGATTGTAAAAAATCGATGTTCTGCCCACATAGTACAATCAACGATCATGTCAAATCGTCTTTTGAAAAGTGATCGGACAGTTTGGAAAATTTTGCTCGATTATTGCAGCTTTTTTTTGGTCGATGATACTCGATTTGTGTGACTACTTCCCTTTACTTCCAATTGAAACTAAAATCTAAGAGGAATTCAATTGACGATTTTGGATTACTTCGATTAACTTTTCAGTCAAAATGAATTATTGTTCATTGAACAATCATCGTACTCCCCAAGTGGTGTACATCGATTAAATTTAAATCGAGTTTCGATTATTTTGATCGAACTTCAAAATCGAATCGAGCGTTGATTAAACACTAAATTTAACCATGTGTGGCTAGCTTTAGTGGTTCAACCAGCTCCACATACTTACCTTCATTACACTCCACCAAAACTATATTTGGCCACCGGAAGTGAGCCAACTAGAAACTTGGAGCTACACGGGAGAATGTGTTATTGTGGGACAGAGGTGGGCAGCAACAGCAATAATTTGGATACCTAAAGATTAATTATAGATAAAGATAGCTATATAATATTTACACAGCGTCAATAAAGACACCTCTCAAATTATGGTAAATCATGTAAATTTACTCTCCCCTAAAAATATCTTAAAACAAAGCCATTAATCTTCAAACCACTAGTAACATAAGTGTGTAAAGAAAGCTTAAAATTATGTCCAAAGTGTCAATGTGTGGCCAGCTAATGGCGGAGTAAGTCGCATCTTCAGCGAGCTCCGTGCCCGGATCCCGGTCTGACCTGAGTATCATCTCTCCAGCCTCCACCACATCAGCCACCATAGGCCCCGCGAATCGGGAGAACCGTGAGTCCACCAAGACCCAGCTGGCGGCCGCGCAAACCGCTAAGAAAGGCTTGCAGGGTTACTTCACACAGCCTGAGCGGCCCTCCTTGTCTGCAGTGCATTCCTCCCCTGATGGTCAAGCGGCTCGGAGCCCCTCAACCCTGGGAAATGACGAGCAGACCCCCAGTTTACCCCTTCCACCTCCATCTGATGACTCTAGCACCCCCAGGCCCCCAGATGAGGAGTGGGACTGGAAGGCCCACCTGCCTCTCTGCCCACCAAGAGTGAGTTGGACGCCAGGATACATCACCTGAAACACAGCCTCAGGGCTGACATCCTCTCTCTCAGAGCTGATCTGACTCAAATTGGCACTGACACTCTGGAGCTCCAGAATACCTGTGGAGGCCTGGCTGCACGGCTAGATGATCACCAAACCACTTTGGAGACTCACTCTGAGCAGATTCAAGCCTTATTTTCTATACATGACGACATGGAGAACCGTGACAGATGTAATAATGTTCGCCTGAGGGGCCTACCTGAATCTGTGGGTACTGCAGAGCTTTTGCCCGCAGTAAAGCAGATCTTCACTTTTCTCCTAGAGGCACCAGACCAGTGCGACCTCGAGATTGATCGGGTACACCGCTCATTGGGGCCCCGCAATGAAGACCAACTCTGTCCAGCTCTTACAGGATTTATCCAAATACACCCTGGACCAACGCCGCGCATTGAGCTTCTCCTGGCGGTTCTGCGGGAGCAAAATATTCCTTATTATTGGGGCTTCCCTTTCCAACTGAATGTTCGGCATGAAGGCAAGACCCACTCCTTGCGGGGTCCAGCTGATCTTCCTCGCCTGCTTCGAGCCCTCCGTCTACCTGATGTGTCCTTGTTGGAGTGGCCTACCCACCCTTCAGCGTGCCGAGGGCCTAAGCCTTTCCCTTCTGTTTCCACTCCAGACGCATGAGGATT
This sequence comes from Ptychadena robeensis, assembly GCA_036250615.1. Classification (NCBI taxonomy): domain Eukaryota; kingdom Metazoa; phylum Chordata; class Amphibia; order Anura; family Ptychadenidae; genus Ptychadena; species Ptychadena robeensis. The sequence goes on along the minus strand of CM070032.1, from coordinate 123,269,055 downwards.
GTACCTGTCCCTTTCTTGCCCTAGGTGATCCCGCCCCTGCTGGACAGCTCATCACTACACATCCCCCATTTTGACCCTGATGGTCTCCCTGTGATTGTGGGCCCTTTCGCCAACCTTTGGACAGACGTTGTCTTTCATTGCCCCCCCCGAGTCTTGAGGTTTTAGGTCGTTCGGACTGCAGCTACTCCTGGAGGGTCACGTGAGACGGCAAACTCTATCTATTTTGTGTTTTTATGTTTATATTTCTATGGGGCTATGCCATATATTAGTTTTTTTGTTTTTTTTGCCCCCTGCATCTATGGGGTTGATTGTATGCGTTTAACCTTCTTTCTCTCCTCCCTTAGTTCCCATAGGATGCTGGGATTGGTTATTGGTTTGGTCAAAGGTTGGGATGTTTACAATGTATTGTTCCCCTTTTCTCTTTTTTTTTCCTTTAACCGTCAGGAGTCAGTTCTTCCTCCAGTTTGGGCCTTGCTGTTGTTGGGAGGCTTTGTTTAGTGCTCTCCGTCCTTTTACTTGGGGGACCGGACGGGCGCTGAGCTCCCGCCTATGTTTGCCACGTCCCCACATACAGGGAGTGCAGAATTAATAGGCAAATTAGTATTTTGACCACATCATCCTCTTTATGCATGTTGTCTTACTCC
>CM070032.1:123242397-123255139 GCA_036250615.1 Ptychadena robeensis | reverse complement strand
TACATTGGTGGACCCATAGCTCCCTATGCAGCAGCCTTTCCGATCGATGGATTTTGTGGACCACAAATCGAAGGGGGTGTTCAATCGATTCTAAAACAATTGATTGTCGATTCCACGATTACTGGGAATGATCGAATCAGGGATCAATCAATGACAAATCGCCTATGGCTACCTTTATATATACACAAAAAATCTGCCACATGTTGAAACGAAGTATTCATGAAACCTTTTTTTGGCAACACCCTATACACCTGTGGATTCTACATTTAAATCAATTTATTTGGAATGTTGGCAGTTATGGACAACGCTGCTCCTGCAGTCATATACAGCCCTGTCACCTGGTGATATTTGGTGGGAATTCATTTAACAAAAAGAAAAGTAAGCCATTGCTGAGGTGTCTTTCCATTCACCTGAAGCCGTGTAATGCATACAAACTGCAGAGGAGCAGCAGTAAAGAAGCGGCTTCATTCTGACAATTGATAGGCCTCAACGAGTGAGGAAAGAGTTAATGAGAATCATGCACGCTCCCCCACAGGCACAAAGGGGTTAAGGCAGCCCAGGCTGCCCTGCTCAGCTATGCGTCTCATTTAATACAGGGGGAGAGGGTGGGCGGAGGAGAGCCCACGTTACTTTGATTGACAGGTTATTGCTCTGGGGTCTCGCACGGCTTCCTGGGAACTGTAGTGTGCGAGCTTGTGTTTCAAGTTGATTGCTTGCGGGATAAGCATTAAGTCCAAGCTGCAGACTGACGGGAGATAGAATGAGAGAGTGGATAGAGATTTGTAATGTACACTGAATATATTTCATTTATCCCCAGTTCTGCAGAGCCCAGCAGACAACAACAAAGGGCCACAAATCCCATCATCCTCTCCTCAGACGTTCTGCGAAAGCTGCGACGAAGGCGCGCCCCAGTTGGCTGGACGGATAATTATACAGTCGCCCCACGTGGGACCTTCGCTCGTGATTGGCTAGTTGTGTCGCTCAGCTTCAGCCAATGGTTCGCGGGTGCGGTGGGAGCGTCACACAGTAGTCGTGAGAGGAGGGGCGGAGATATTTAAGGTGGAACTGGGTGACTGTCACTAATTGCAGAGAGGGGAGGGAAGGGGGGATGCTGAGGCTTCCATGTGCGGAGCCGTTTCTCCTTGATATAGCTGCATGCATAATACACACAATCAATACGAAACTGTTGCATGACAGTCAGCTCTTGCAATGAATGCCAGCTTTCTCTTTCCAAAAATATATTACATAATTCTGGGGCTGTTGTCCTTAGCAACCACATTGCTGTCAATTAACACAGCAATTATAACAATAAACATCATGCTATAGTCATAGTTTTCACTAGCTACTTAAGTTAGTAAGGACTGTCAGTATGGATATATAGGCTGTAACCATGGCAACAAATGATGGGTATAGTTGGCTTTAGGTAAGTGCTCCATTTTCTTCCAGTGATGCACTAGGCCTCCATTCATTCACCTTACATCAGAATTCTCTTTTTAAAATGAAAGCGAAACTAAATGGCTGAGTAGAGGCCTCTTCTGTAATGTACTGTGTGCATAGTTTACTTGTATGCTGCTATCACACTGCAGGTGTGCCCCCCTATAGAGAGGAGGATACCATCATCTCCCCGTACTTCACCACTCATGTACATAAGAATTGTGTCGTCTGGGCACCCGCTGTTCTGAGATATTTTCCTGGCATGTGCAGATAGATTACCTCTGTGATTGTGAAAATAAGGGCTAACGTTTTTGGGTGTCAAGGGGGTTTAGGTTAGGGGATTCAGAGGGTTAGGGGATTGGGGAGGTTAGATTAATTTCAACCCCAAAAGCTCAACCCTACAGTCAAGCACCACTCTCACTCACCCCCCCCCCCCCCCCCCCCCCCCCCCCAACCCCTAACCTTGACACCCTGAAACCTGTAAGATTAATCATGTAATTACGAAAAATTAGGGTTATCTGCAGATGAGCAGTTATAAGGGCAGGAAAATATCTCAGAACACGGCCTCTATAATTGGCATTATGATAATCGCAAATTGCTATAATTTATTCCTGAAAGTATATGATTCCCTCATGTAAAGAATAGCTATTTCAACCAGGGCCCCACTCAACAACTCGCCCGGCCGCTGAACGGTAGCAGGGGGCTCAACAACTCAGCATCAGGGGGCCCATGCAATCGCTAGAAACAGGCCTGATTGGAACCTACAAATAATACTTAATAGGCAAAAAAGGTAATTTCTCATCTTCTCATTCCTTTATTATTCTTATTCTATGTTCCTTCCTCTGTGTTCCAGTGCCAGTACTGCTCCAAGCTCCCTGTATGAGTAGAGTGCCCCCTGTCTATACAAGTGTTCCTTCCCAATGGCACATGCATGACTCACAGCAGTGGCTACATACTGGCCGTCCGGGGTCACAAACCCACAGGTTGAGAACCGCTGCTTAAAGTTGTCACAACGTACTTCTATATTGACACTGTGTCACCATGATGATCAATGTGATCTGTATGTTCTATTGAGATTTACCAACACACCTGAACATGCACCCGATCATAAATGAACCTTTAATTGGTTGTCTATATATTTTACTGGTGATTCCTATCAAATCAGATCATCTTTTCTAAAGTAATATATCTGTGATAGCTGTTGTTGATAATACCATGTTCATGTGCAAAAAACAAAGTAATCTAGCAAAATGTTGTGATAATTTTTGGACTGTACCATTCATGTACCCGGAACTGCAGCTAAGGCTGCCATATAACCGGCCTTATAAACCCTACCTTATTAATTGCATTGGTCAATAAGTCAAAATTTTATATGTAAAGGTAGCCATACACGGGCTGAAAAACCGCCGTGCGCACTCCCACCAATCACCCAACAGTTGTAAGGCCGAAAATCGGGTGGGCCCACCTGATAAGATCGCCCAGGAATCTCCGGCATGTCGGATCGTAAGGTGATTCGACATGCCAGTTAATTCCCAGCTGATCCCATTACTTTAAATGGGGATTGCAGTCCACACAAAGGGTCACCGCAGAGGGGTCAGCAGAGGGGCCGGCTGCAGCGAGATGATGCCATCCCACAGCAGTTGATTTCTTATATCCAAGCGAGAATCGCCTTGTGTATGGTTGCCTTTAGACCAGTAAATTATCAATAAAATGGCCTAGCCCAGGCTATATTGTCTGTGGGAGGACAAATATACTGATTTTATATTTGTGTTGGGGCATGCTAGTGTTTTCCAACCTCCTGAGGGTTTCCTTGAGCACTGGCCAATGGGAAATTAACCTCCCACCTAAACAGACCACCACTGCAAGGGTGCAATTTTCCCCTTACAACTAATGTAAGGTCACTTCTACACTAATGCTAATGAACCATGAGCTGTAGGTATAATCACTATTTAGCAGGGGTTCCCTGAGACCTGGAAATTATATCAAGGGTTTCTCAGGGATAATGAGGATGAGAGAAGCTGTCATATGACATGTATGAAGAGGGTAAATTGCACCACAATGCACATTGAGTTTTCAGTTTTCTCACTAAAAGCCTAATCCAGTGGTGGCCAACAAGGTTGATATGGAGGGCCACAAGTGCCCTTAGCATCACCAAAGGGCCGCACATAACATTTTCAATCTATACTGACTTGTATAAGCATTTTATAATGAAGACATGACAGCATGCAGAGCTAGAAGACATTATTTTTCATTTTTAACAAAACTTGTTTTAAATGATACTTCAAGCATTAGAGATCACTGTAGTGTGGTAATGCACATTTTGTTTCATAAACATCGTCAAAAGTTATATATACTATACAATCACCCCCCTCCCCTGTTCATTTGTGGAATAGTGGGAGCATAGGCACTCACCTGTCTGCTGATCCCCCACCAACACTAGAGGAGGAGAGACTAGGGACTTGCTCAGGCAAATCTGTTTTTAATGTTAACCCACTGTGTACTTGACACCCTTGCCCTACAGTAGAGTCATCAACATATCACAAATGTACTTTGGAAACTGCGGGTCTTTTTATCATTTGGTTCTGTTTACAAAGAGACCGACCCCATCCCTCAAACCTTCTGGTTGGTCAGTGAGACCACACATCACAACATGGGCTTCTGCAGGATCAACCTCAAACATTTTGCATGAATTACAAAGTTGGCAGCCTATTTATCCAGCTACCTTTAGAGAAATGTGCTAATGTGTTTTATTAGCATATTTTAGGTCATGCGTTCAAAACAATATAAGTTGATCTGCCAGAAATGCACACGCTATTGAGCCCTGTTGTGGGCTGGCAACACACAGCACTTTGTTGACTGCCCAAACTACCCAAACCTTCCCCTATTGTACTCTTGCCAGTATTAAGCAGTTCTAAAAGAGAATGGAGAGATTGGTGTTCACAAGACAGCTATGAATTTCTTATGTCCAAATTACCAGCGACAGTCTTATTTCTAATTGAACAGGTACACTTTATAGACAGTTACCCTTGTTGGTATATTACAAGTGCAACTCGATTCTATAGCATATAAAGTATCTAAATTAAATGGGTATGGTAGAACAGATAGATGTGTGTCTGTGAATGGTAAAATCTTGCTGAGAATACTGAGGGATACCACTGATACCATAAGGATAAGGTGAACTTGTGTCACCAGATTTTGGAAGTAAATCCAAATGAAGTTATTGGAGTTATCAGGGGCTGATTTTTTTAAATATGACCTAAGGTAAATCAAAGTACAGTGTATGCTTGACTTATGAACTTAATTGGTTTCTAAGGTAAGTGAAGTTGGTTGTATTGTCCCCATAATAAATAATGAAAATGCCCAAGTGTTCCAAACCTCTTACCTAACCTAAAAGTATTGTATATTATTTGTATGTTTACCAAAAGCACCAGAGGTTTTTCCACCAAAAACTTAAATTGAGCCTAGATGAAATGAAAGGTGGTTATTGTTTGAAAGGACATAAGCACATCAGGAATCTGGCCTTGTATCCTTTTGTAGATTGGTGAGATGACAACACAGGTTACATGAATGCAAGCAGAAACATGTTTTAGGCTCAGCCATAATTCTGGTTGTAAATCAAATCTTTGTAAGTTAGAACAAAAATAACTCAAAGGTCCGCTGCACACCTATTTTTTATAAATAACTGACATTTTCCAGGACATACATCTTGCGCTAGATGAAAATAAGCAATTGGAAAATAATGATAATGACAAGAGACTTCCAGTTTGACAGCATAACATCATTCCATGTAATTACTAATGGTTGCCTATTATGATTATGATGTCCATTTTATTTCATCCTATGTTAGAGTAATAGACAATACATGCCTGGCTCAAATTCCATGATTACATATATTTGAAAGAGTGACCATACACCTGTCAAGACTAAGGCCATCAAAGCTTATTCTCAGAGGATCCATGCATCTTTACTTAGTTGATGGTCATCATAATTATTCAGTCTATTTTGCTGATATTAGTGTAGTGTTGCCCAGGGTAACTAACTGCAGCATCCAGGTTCTTTTCAGTTTTTTAGGATGCCTCTGCTCAAATCACTGTCATTCACACATTAAAATATTGTCCACACAGCTGGTTAGGGATATATACAAGTCCATTTCACCATCACCCATTAAGTAGCGATGGAGTTCAGGCATAAGGTCTATGTTGCAAACAAAACCTATCCGGCTGCTGAGAGCAGTGGAGGCTGATGGCTTTTACCCAGGATCAGTAGTACAAGCAGTCCAGTGGAGGTAGAGAGGGGAGGTATGCTACTTCTCCCCCTGGCCAATATGGCACCTCCTTGGAATCTTGAGGAAGACGAGGGAGAGATTGCCCTGGTCCAAGGGGGATCTCTGTCATTCGCCGTGGATGGCAGGTCAGGGAAACCAGAGAGGAGGGAGCACCTTGCTCCAAGGTTAGCTGTGCTTACCAACAGACAGCCCGGAACAAGACCCGGAAAAACAGTTAACTACAAAATATATAATCTCTGCCCAGAGGAGGGGTTTAGGAGTTGCTAGGCAGATAACTGAAACCAAAGAAATGGAAAGAGCCATGACCTCACCTTCTAGCAGCTGCTATACAGAAAATATTTAATTTTTAAAGCTATACACAGAAATTTACAGCATGTCATGGTCTATATAAAATACATATATACACCTAGAAGTGTAAAACCACTTCACCACACTATTTAATTACATATGTAACCTCACTCTGTTTTGCCTACAGCCCTGTCCTCTTGACATTCTACTTTACTCTGAGAAAACTAATTTACCATGCAAGTTTTGTGGGAAGGTGGACTTCCATGTCCACTCAACAATTCTTAAGATAAGTTTGGTAGCTTTTTATACCCCTTCTTTTGAGAAAGACATGTCTGTGATATGGCACCAACTGCTTGTGTATGTTGTAGATTGATGCCACCTGCAGACACTTGGCAAAGTCTTGGAATGCTCACTAGTCTTCTGCAGGAATGTTCTCACCAACTGTTTTACCACTTGCCGTTGCTACTTGCTGTTTCCGCATTGAGAATTCACTAATGCCCTAAACAGCTGTACTTTTTATGTAACATGTCTTTTATGGCCAGTCTATAGCTCAACAATGATAAACATAAGGTGTTGGGTCGGCTGACTCAAAGTCAGAAAAGTGTAGCGAATTCAAGATTACCTCAATATGCAGTACCCCAGTCCCCACTTTCCTACAGAGCTGTAAATAGATCTCCATCAATGTTCTTTATTTACACATTATTACACTGTTCAACATCCCCACTCCAAAAATCCTGAGACACTTTGTAAATGTAAATTAATAACAGAACTGTGACGATTCATTGACACAAATACAAAGACAACATATCAAGTGTTGAAACTGAGAAATGTTATTGTATTATGAAATATATATACTTTTTGAATATGATGCCAAGAACATTTTTGAAAAAATTAATAGAACAAGGCAATGAATGGAAAAGTTGTGTTATTCCAAAAAGAAAAAACATCTGGTGGAACATCTCGCCACTAATTTGGTTAATTGGCAACAGGTCAGTAACATGATTAGGTATAAAAGAGCATTCCAGAGAGACCGAGACTCTCAAACGTGAAGATGAAGGAGAAAGGGGGGGATGCACCATTTTGTGACTGTGCGGGTAAAAAGTGCAACAATTTAACCAGTTGTGCCCAAGCTCAGCTTTCAAATGTTACAGGAAAAGCGACTATTTGCCCTAATAGCAGAGTAAATGCTGTACAGTCAATGATAACCAGGGTAAAGCACTAAGTTGGGGAGTGGAAATTAATTACTGAACTATATACAGGGATGCACATAACTTTTTTAGTGAGCTCCTCAGATGAGTACCAGGAGATAATGTTTGGTAGGGTAGTCTTCCTCATGGTCTCCCTCGCTGTCCTCAGCATCAGCCTCCTGCATGGTAGATTGTGCTGCAGATGGACCTCTCTGTTCTTGATTGACCCTCCAATTAGCTGTCTCCATCCACAGGTCACCAGCTGGTTTTGGGTCAAATATAACTCTCACAGTACAACAGCATTTGAGCCCCCAGATCTCATTATATATCTCAATAGTGTAACTTTTTTGACACCCCTAACTGCAACCTTTTATAGTTATTAAAGCTTCCCTGCGGGTTTTCCAATTGACATAAATTGTATATGTTTAGCAATAAAAATTGCCAAAGAATTTTGGCAATAAAAAAACCTGTAGTGTTACAATAGTGTTAAAATGAAAGTAATGCATGTAGCGGTAATCTTAACTTGAGCTGCAATATCAGCTTCAGCCACCGTATGTCACTAGAGAGCGCTTGCCATCAGAGCACAACACAAGCACTGCTCCTCACACAGCAGGAAGAAGGGGGGCGGAAGCTCTGTAAATCTGTCCACTGTCTTTGTAGTCCGCAGAGGTGCTTAGAAAGGACAACAAAGGTACGCAGAGCGAGTTTTTAGACCAATTTGCGTACCAGCGTGCTGCTTATGTGCACCCCTGACTATACACCTCTTATCAATAGAAGTTTCTGCCATTACATGTACTAATTCTCACTGTTACAACATTTGGTATATTTTCTGTGTTATTTTAATTTAGATAAGGTAAACATAATTAGAAAATCACTGTATGCTATTTTTAGATTACCATATCTTTTGTTAACAGGCTTGTGCACTATTTTGCCAAAAGTATTGGGACACATCCTTTACACACACTTTGAATGACATCACATTTTCAATCTAATAGTATGGATTTGGCCAATCCTTTGCAACTATAAGGGCCATTTCACACTATATGCGTTGCGTTTATCAACGCGTGCAATAAAAAAACGTACACGTTTTTAACATAGACAACCAATGTTACCATTTATGCATTTTTAAAAACTCAGCGTTTCCGCATTCGTTTTTAAAAACTCACTGCTGTATGCATTCATTTTTCCTGCATTTTTCATTGATTTGTTCAAAAAGGCAAACACATATATGCGTAAACACGTTTCTTTAAAACATGCATGCCTTAAACATGTACCGAGTGGGTGCCGACAGATCAGCGATGAAGTGCAGCGTGATGACATCATCATCCTGCACTCCGTCGCTCACAGTATCAGCGTCTCCATTGAAACTAACGGCATCAGCCAGAAATGATCGGACATGAGCTTTGCGGCGTGGGCCCCCTGGATCGGTGCATGTGTGGTGGTCTTAAAGCTGCCATACACGAGTCAATTTAGCGTTCAATTCACAAACTGTTTGGGAATTGATTGCTGCCCACCTAAAGCGATTGATCCCACTCCATAAAAAGGGATCAAACATATTGGAAAAACCTGGTTTGATCCAAAGAAATGTTGATCAAACAGGGTTTTTCCAACATGTTGGATCGGCCAGGGATCAATTGCCAAAGGTGTTGCGCATCTATTCCATTAGTTGTGATCAATCGTTTATCGCATGGGTCTGTAGATGGCCAGCTTTACAGCCTAATCTCGAATTTAAGCAAGCTTTGTACAATATTTAGGAGTGTGCTTGTAGGAATATTTACCAGTGAGCATTAGTATTTGTTGAATGAAAAGGCCATAATGTCTTGGTCCACTGTATCTGATGCTTCCATTGAGCTTGGAAGTGTATTAGTGGCTTGGATAAAGCTCACTATGCAATGTGCTTGAGCTAATCTGAAGGCCTTATGAAGTTTTCTGAGTTCTCCAGCTCTTGAATCTTTTGGTGAATTCTGTTCAATGTGGGCTTCAGAAAGTTATGGCTAAGGCCTTGTTTCCACAGGTGCGTTTCCACGCGTTTGTAACCGCGCGGCCGCAAGCGCACTTAACTGCATCCATTGGAAACTTCAATGTAGTTTCCACTGGTGCGGTTGTGCGCGGTTTAGGGTGCGGTTGTGAACGCTAGCTGCAGCGTTTTGAAACGCATCCGCGTCCCAACCGCATCCACATCCCAAAAGCGCATCCATAGGAAACCATTGGATGCGCTTCAAAACGCGCGAGAACGCATGGCATAGCAGACGCGGATTCGGGGCGCGTTTGAAAAAATAAATTCGCAAAAACTATGCCATGCGTGCTCACGGTTTCAGCCACGCGGTTACAACCGCACTAGAACGCATCCATGGAAACAAGGCCTATGTGGGAGTTTTCCTAATAGCTTCCCCTTTGCTATAATGCCACAGAGAGTTAATTATGGAATATTTAGCAGCAAGAATACTTCCAACTGGACTTTTTAGCATAGGCGGCATTCTATCATGGGACCACTATTTCTTGAGCGCAAATGACCCTATCTTTTAAAATGTTTATAGAAACGGTCAGTATGTCTAGGTGTTTAACTTTATATACCTGAGGCCTTGGGAGTGATTTGTACACCCGAATTCAATGATTCACAAAATCCAGTGCGCACCTTTGTTTAGAAGGTTTTAAGCAATATTATTTGTCACAACAGACTTTTGTGGAGTTGGACAGATTCTCTACCCCTCTCTCTTTTCCTTCTTATTCACAGACATTGGCAGTTCTTCAAGAGATTTGCTGATATTTCTTTTGCACTTAAACGGCCACATAGGACAGTGATCTAGAACATCTAGAAGTTATTTGCTCCATCTGTAATATTTTCCTGGTTTCAGTAGGTCATGCTTTTTTTTGCAAATCTCTCAAGACAAAATGCATCTGTGTGGGTCAGGCAAATCAGGAGCAGCTTGATGATCTTTTCCCTAAAAATAGACTTGCATAACATCTTCTGGGTCTGCCGAGTTCAAATCTGAATCTTGAATTGCACCTGTGGTTTACCATTGTCACCGTAGATAAAGCATTCAGCACAGTGCTTCCCCAATTTGGCATAAAATAAAATTCTAGACAATGTCTTTTGTTATTATAAAAACAAATAGGCCCATCTTCATCAGAAGAAAACATTAATCTTCTCTGGAAGGCTCTGCTTTCTAATCCAACACATTTTTTTTGCATTCCTTTGATGGACAATTCCACTTTCTCATTTTAAAACTAGAACAACTTTGTGTTGCCTGTATAAGTCAACTTCATCCATCAACAAATCTGTCTATATGTACTATGGTCTCATTCTCAATTAGTATTGAAGACAAAGTATGGTTGCGCAATCATCATGGTAAGATGCATTTCCTCATACTTTAGTGTTGGACCCTTTTAAAGGCACTCCAGGAATCAGGTTTCAATTTTGAGGCCATTTTGTCTTGTGCTGAAGAGGAAAATTACATTTTAACAAGATGACAATCTCAAGCACAGCCCTACATGAGCAACAAACTGTGTTCCACTCTCCCTACATTGACACAAAAATGTTGCAGTATATGCACCGTGTTTAGGCACAGCAGTCTACGCACCAAGGTCTGCTCTTAATGCACTAGTGTAAAAATGGTAATATTGACTGCAAGTACATTATAGTAAATATAAAGCATGTTCCAGCAAAGTAAGCAGTTCCAGATCATGCAGTATTCACTCTATATTCCTCCAGCCAAGCCAAAAGGCCAGTACCAGTAGGCAGATTTTCCAGCACAGCTGAAACTTCAGCATGTGCCTATAAACTAGCAGTACCCATTTTCGGAGCACACTGACCAACTTATGGACAGACACATTTTACAATCTGGCACTAACAAACCCATGAGCACTTCTTTACACATGGAAGGAGAGAGGAGTCCGTCATATCATTGTTTTATTGCAATGCAGCCCAAATCTGTCTCTAGTCAGTGACCTTTGGAGCGTCATGCCCACGGGTGGGGGCTGTGCAGGTGCGGATTTACAATGCTCGCCTGGGTGCTGGGGATATGGGGGCATTCCGGTGCCGCACCGAGGACATGTGCCGCGCCCATTGGTAAACAAACATTGGTGTGTGACGAGCGCAAACCGCGCCCCATGGGCCAATAGCTATAAATAGGATGCGGCATTGCCTGCACATCAATACCGCATCCTAAACAGCGCCCAAACCGCGGGGGGCACACACTGCTGTGCCCATAATGCCCCCCGTGGTTGCAAGGGCGCTGTAGTATAGACTCAGCCTTACAGCATATAATACTAGTCCTACACATGCTTAGGTTACTACACTGCTCAAAAATGGAACACTAAAGTAAGACATCCTTGATCTGAATGAATGAAACATTCAAATAAACACTTTGTTTTTTACATTTTTGAATGTGATGACAACAAAAATTATGTAAATCAAATGCATCACCTTATGTAGATCTGTATTTGGCGTTAGAGTGGAAAAAAACACTACAGGCTGATCAAACTTTGATGTAATGTCAAATTAAGAAGTCAACAAATTAAAACTCAAAATGAGGCCTAGTAGTGTGTGTGGCCTCCATGTGCCTGTATGACCTCCCTACAATGCCTGGGCATGCTACTTATGAGGTGGCGGATGGTCTCCTGAGGGACCTCCTCTCACACCTGGACTAAAGCATATAAGGTTTGCTGTGTCTGTCAGAGTAGTGTCCAGAGCATGGAGGCGCTACCAGGAGACAGGCCGGTGCATCAGGAGACATGGAGAAGGCCATAGGAGGGCAACAAGTCAGCATCAGAATCACTACCTCTCTGCCTTTGAGCAAGGAGGAACAGGGGGAGCACTGCCAGAGCCCTGCAAAATGTGCATGTGTCTGCTCAAACGGTCAGAAACAGACTCCATGAGGGCCTAAATTCCACAGGTAGGGGTTGCGTTTACAGCCCAACAGCCATATATATGTATGTATTTATGTGTTGTCATTATGGACATTGGCCCTTTAATGTGTAAAAAGATATATAATTTTGCAATAATGATTCATGTCTTGGCATAGTTGTAGGTTACTATACTTCGTTGGTGTTTCTGGAAACATAATCAAAGGGCTTCCTTAATTCTGCAAGGGAAATGATGAAAATACATAGCATAGCAAATGGCATAGAAGACACGATGCCATTAAAGTACCTACTGTATTTGGTACAAAAATCCTGTGCCTGCAGACAAACCTATTTATAGAAAAACTAAACCAGCCTCTCACTCGAATAAACATTTGGTGCCTTCTATGTGAAACACAATGAGGCATAGTGTCAACACCTGCATGTCCAGGTGTAACCATGTAAACATTGCCAGTCCTTTCCTCACACCAGTTTGCATGTCACCACTGTAGTGTTGCCAGACTTGATCTGTAGTAGATGCCCTTCCAAGAGGATGATCCAATTTTGCAAAGCCAACTACATTCCAAAAAACTCCCTAATACAGATGAGAATATAATGCTCTGAAAACCTGGACTCTAGCACCCTAAGGACCCCCATACACCTTTAGATTTCTCTGTCAGATCTCCTTTTGTTTTACCAAAACCAT
>CM070032.1:123227691-123242297 GCA_036250615.1 Ptychadena robeensis | reverse complement strand
TTCATCTAATCGAGCATCGATTGAACCAAAATCGAACCGTGTGTGGCTAGCTTAAGAGTGCCTAATAACTCTTCTCTATTCCAAGAGGGTAGTGTCTTGGGGATCCTTCAGAAGCTGGTCTTCCAAATTTGTTAGAATGTTGCTCTCCCTAAAAGTGTGCAGAAAACGTGAAGAGGAGGCAAACTGACTTGGAAGATATAAATGATAAACCCTTGCACAGCAGCTAAAAAGAGGTTATTTATTTGGGAAGCAAGTGTCAGCCCTAAGTGTTCGTTAGGTCTGGGAACAGGCTTAAATTTAGAAATATATGTGGGGTTAAGGTTAGCACAGTTGCCAGACGTTCAGTTGCCTGTACAACCCCAAGCATGAACCTTTTCTAAAATGAGATCACTTACTCTGGCATCTGATAATAGTAGTCTACAAAGTATACTTTTGTCTTTTTACGACAAATAAGGTCTATTGATCCCCCTGACCTAAACGATTGTTTAAGTCGATCAAACAGAAAAAGCAAACGCGTATGGCCACCGTAACTTTGTGAAAACGGTTGTGTGAGCCCAGCTCTGTGTGGACCAACCAAGCATTTAAATGCTATGCCTTTACTACTTGTCCATAATTAGTGACTGACCTTATAAATGCTGTTCTTCTTGAATGAATATTGCCACAGACAATCCACAAAGTTTTGTAGAAAGCTTCCCACAAGGGTGAAAACGGTCATTGTAGCAAAGAGATGTTGACACTGATGAGAATATACAAGAATGGGATGTTCTAAAAGATCCTATAGGTGTTATGTGCCAGAGAACAAATAATATTGTTCACATATGTAATTAAAAGATATCCCTGTTATCCAGAGGTAATTCCATATATGTATATATGTTTAGGGACCATTCCAATGGAAAGCACAACATTTGACAAGTTAACTTGTAGGGAAAAAATTACCCATACCTGATTTACTAAAGGCTTACCACCTGCTCAATCACATTGAATTCACACTTGCCAAGATGGCATTTTTTTTTCTGGCAACAAGAAAAAGACAACGGATAGTTTTCTCCAGTTTTATTATTAAATACACGCTGGCTGATACTGTTAAAATGTACACCTAAAAACAGAACTAACCCAAAAACAGATGATCACCCCTCATGGGTCCGTGCAGTAGAAGGGGGACTGATACTGAAGATCGAGGTCTTCAGTAGATGACCTCATATACTGTGGCTTTTTTGTCACCAGAACCTGTGACTATGAACTGGTCATCAGTGGATACGTCACAGCTCAGAACAGATGAAGACTCTTTTGACTGTAGCAAAATAAAAAAATAAAAAAAAGAAGATGTGAATCAAGTGATGAAGTCTAATACATTAAAATGCAATAATACGATATTTCAGCAGAAAGTGTGTATAAACTTAATAACTATGACCTTCCTATGTCACGGTAAATGCCCAATGGGATTTGCTGCGTTCATATTACAATGTAATCAGAATGTAGACCAAGGGTGGGCAAACCTCATGGGCCACACTGGCTTCTTAACTTGATAATTTGATGGGGCAGACCAAGAGCTTGTAATAGCCATAGGGGTGAAAATCCCATGCATCGCAGGCATCACTAATGATGGCGGTGATGTGTGATAGGTGACTTATGACAGGGACATTGTTCTCTTTTTAAATTCCCTGCACTTCAAAAAACAAATGCTTATTAACTGCAATGAACACAGATAATTTCTAGAAGCTGCCTGTAGTCACAATGAGGATGTGCCCACAGTGTCATCACATGATGACCACTGCATCGTTCCCAGTGCAACATTTGGAGGGGAGCATCTTTCCAACAACATGACAAAGGGCCAGAAAGGGACGCTAAACGGCCCAGATCTGGACCTCGGGCCTTGGTTTGCCCACCCCTGATGTAGACAAGCTAAAAAAAAAAAAAAAAAAATAAAAAAAAAATAGATGACTTTCCCAGCCCTGTCACCATAAGAATTTGCCACATATCTAGTTAAGCCAAAAGAATAAAATTAGCTGAATAGGGCAAAAATATAAGTCCGTCATAAATAAAGGCAAATGTGTCAGAGGCAGTTTACTCACCTGGAAAATGCTGGCTCCGTATGGAGTCCGCCATGCATTTAACAGATTGTCTTTTCCCGTGCTTACAAACCATTTACCTGAAAACAAACAGATTACTTGTGTTAGGTGTTAAGATGCTTCATACATTAAAAATTTGAACAGCATGCAGATGGTACCTGACCAATAGTGTTGAGCTCAAATATTCGAAAGCCGAATATTTTTAGCGAATATCGGCAATTCGAGAATTCGCCAATATCTCGAATATGTCGGCGGATATTCGCAATTCCGAATATTCGCAATATGGCCATGTATTGCGAAAACAATATTCGCATTGCGAAAATAAACATAGCATGTGACCATTCATTTTAAAGATTGTAGCGATGCGAATATGATTTTCGCAATACATGGTCATACCGCGAATATTCGAATTTCCGAATATAGAATCGAATATTAGTAGAATTATTCGCGAAATATCACGAATTCGAATATTGCCTATGCTGCTCATCACTACTGACCAATCCTGACTTGCAGAATATGATTGTCCTACACACTAAAGTACTAGTCTGCCTTTAATTTGAAAGACCAGCTTTGCACTATTTTTTTCCCAAAGCAAGCCTCCTCCACTTCCAATACATTCAGTCGCCATCATTGTGAGTAGCAAGCCCTGTATAATCTTTTTCGTTCCCAAACATGGGAATTTATTTTCTACTGGATTTTATTGCACCAGAAGTTGGCAGCATTTCCTGCCAGATTAGCTGAAGAGGTGGCATGAAGCAGGTCACTGGTTCAGCGTATTATTCCATATCACACCCTATAGAGTTCCCTATAGAGTTCGAGAAATTTAAGCAGAAAGACCTTCGTGAAATCTGAGGGCAAGAGACTAAAGAGAAGACAAACAGACAAGTGGCAAACCTAAATCAGTCATTGCAACATATCTAGACATGGAGGTAATGCAAATTGTTTAATGCAGATCAATGCAATGTGAAATCAAGATGTCTGAAAGTAGCAAACAAAGGGAATTTTTTTTACATTTTGTGGTTTTACCATCCATTACACTTCCCTTTAAATGGCTCTACATTTAGAAATGGGTTTTAGGTTTATTTAATGCTGTATATCTTCATTTAAAGGCCAGTAATTGTAAATTAGACTTGATATAGTGCAAAAGGTGATCAACGGGTTTCCCAAATAGTACAGGGCATGAATTTCTCACTTCAACATTACAATGTACATAAAACCCAAAGCATTATAATTAGAAAATTCCTCAATTACCAATGGGCCACATGTTGGCTTTCACGTAGCTTGGATGGAAAGATTTCCTTTTTCTTATAAGAAGAAAAAAAAAACGAATTCTTGTGTTTCCACGTCACTTTTTGCCTCACCCTCTGTTCACCAGGAGCTTGTTCTTAAAGTATTATTTTAACAGCCTACAATAAGCTTTTCACAGCTGGCTTCCCCAGAGAACTTACCACAGGAAGCAAACTGCAAGGACAGGACGCAACTCTCATGTAAATGAAGCTGGTACTTGTCAGGTTTGGAAACGTGAAGGACCTCAACATTACTGCTTTCCATACCAACTGCCAACCACTCTCCTGTGGGGCAGTAGCCCAAAGAGAAGATCTGCAGGTGGAAGAAGGGATAAAAAAAGGTAACTTAGCAAAGTATGTATATCACACACGGATTTAGCATATGGTCTGCAAATTAAAAAAATCTGCTTTAACATGAAATAAAACTGTTAGGTGCTACCTTTATTTCAAATTTTGCAAAACTTTCATCTAGACAAGCACTACCCAAATGCTTTATCAAACATACTACTTTTTTATCTCAACCAATACCTGAGAATTAAAGTCATGCTGCTGAAGTTGCCTTCCTTCTCTCAAATCCCAGCAGCGAACTGTATTATCCAAACCCCCAGTCCATAATTTGGTGCCATCATGAGAAATGTCTATACAGCTTGCACCATCAGTATGTCCTTGAAATTGCCTAGTTTAAGAAAAAAAACATTCACATAAGAATCGCTAAATTACAGTTTAACATAAAAAGATTGCCTAGCATTATTATTATGACAGAAGATTGCCTGTACCATATTTCTTAAGGACACTGTAAATCTCGCGCATGAGCAAAAGCATGCCCAGGGATTGGAGATTCCAGTGCATAATACTGCAGATATGCAAAATGTTGCCCGCTACCTCCAAATGTTATAAAAATTGGTAGGTTTTGTTGGTACATTTGTGTTTTTTATGGTTTAATAGGCCTATGAGCGCCTTCCTGAGAAACAGTTGATTAGAAGACCATTTTAACAAATGCATATATAATGCTCACAATGGGAAGGAAAGGGGAGCTGGGGGGGGGGGGGGGGGGGGACAGATGTTAGCATGAAGTGTTAATACTGTGTTTGATGAGGAAAGATTGAATTGGGGTTAGCTTGGTAAAACCATTCCTAAGCCCTTTTAAGCATTTGAAAAAAAGTCAATTTCAGGTTTTAGGGTCTATCTATGCTTCTGTAATATATGATCAGCTACAAATATGTACAAAACAAGGTTTTATGGTTTGCATATCTTACCTGACAAGGGTCTGGTTTTGTAGGTCCCACACAACAATGTTCCCATCAGAGCAGCAAGAAAAGCAAACCTTGGCATCTGGACTGATAGCAAGGGCATAGCAAGCAGGAGCAGATGATGTTAATTCTGCTTTTATTCTTGGAGTAGGCGATGCCAGATCCCATATAGACAAGGTGCTGGCCTCTCCCCCAACAATCAAACTGCGACCATCCGGAAGGAGCTTACAAGAGCGAATGTAATTGTCACGGTTCTGCAATGAAATGCAAATAGGGTTATTCATCTCTGCATTCATAAAGATTTACATAAACAAAACAAAAACCCCCCACACACGCTCTTATAATAAGCACAGAAAACCTGGTGACCTTAAAAGACACCAAGATTTTAACAATGAACACAGCAATGCCAGCATTTATATTCTTTGTTGCATACAGGGTTTCCCATTTAATGGAGACACTTCATTTGTAAATAGCAGTAGGAGGAAACTCCAGGGGTTGAGCATCCTAAGAAGCTGGCCATACACCTTTAGATCTCTGTCAGATATCCTTAAGATCTACCAACAACTAAGCAGTATAGGGTCCTCTGTGATTGAACACAGGTAGACTTGATGGTTTAGAAAGTCCCTCATATTACATGGTTTTGGTAAAACAAAAGGAAATCTGACAGAGAAATTTAAAAGGTGTATGGGGGCCCTAAAAATAACTTCTAAAAGATACATGGCTGTCCCCGTTGGCACCCACTCCAGAGAAATGTAGATACTTTTAATCATATTAAAGCAGCAATATCCTAAATAACTGTCTACATCTCAATTTAGAACAATTTAAAAACATCTACCAAGAGACCCTACTCCTAAATTAAAGTTTCCCAGGACTATAAAAGAAAATGGTACTGTCTGTACTGTTCTTTACAGGGAATGGCAAGTAGCAATTGTCCCTTTAAAGTCTGTTGGGAGACCAGAACGTTTGTTGGTGCCATTCTCCTGGAGGCCATTCAGAAAACAGTAACATTGTGGTGTTAAGGAGGAGGAACCAGTAATCATGACCTTAATGTAAGGGCTTGTTTCCCAGCAGACGTTAAAGGGCAATTTTTACAAACCACATCTATTACAAATCTGTTTTTTCTGAGGAACTTTGCTAAATCAACATAGTAAGCCTAAACCTGTGGTAGACAGACCCACTCACAGAGAAATGTAAGTAGTGATAATGACTATCACAAGTCTAGGAACCATAATACCTTATTTACAAATTAAGGCACTAGGAGTCATTCAGTATTAGGATAACCTGACATATAGACCAGGCAAAACACGCATCATTTTTTCTTCAATGCAATGTAGATTTTTAAATTCATATACATAAAGGTGTAACCAGAAAAATATTATTAAAATAGGCAACAAAATATCAAGCCTTACCAAACAATCAAGCTGTGCCACTGGAGTTTTTGTACCAGGCTGCCCTACATCCCAAACTTTCACACATCCTTTTCCTCCAGTGTAGACATGACGGGTAGAGTTGCTTATGGTCACAGCACACACCACTTCTCCATGGTTTAACGTATGGAGCTGCCTGGCATGACGGGGAATACCAGAGCCTATAAGAGCATCTGGGGGAAATGGCACAGGCTGCATCTGTCCGTCTGCGCTGACGTGGAATGAGTAGGCCCTTCAAGAGAAGAAATTTATTTTACTTGAATACTGACCAATGCAGCTTGCTACAGGTGCATAACAAAATGCCTTTATCCAAAGTGAAAATCAGGATTTACTTTTCTTTACCATGCTCAAAAACTACTTTAGTGATGCTGCTTCAGTTTACATCAAGTGTAATTATGAGCAGGATCACATGATGAACATTTTTTTTTACATCTCTAGTGGTAAATCTCAACTGCGACATTAATTTCCGCCTTGCCGAATTCTACAGGTTTATCGTATGTCCTAAAAGCTTACTCTAATTTTATTTCACACAATTGGCTTCTCACATGTGCACATTGTTAGAAGCTGCAAAGAGTCAGAGAAACCTTACTGATGAACAAATTGTAACATTTAATATTAGCAAGACTTCAATGATGAACAAAGGTCCCCTAGCATGCCCATTTTCTTCAATGGATTTTATTCATTTAAACAAGTAAAACAATGTCACATCTATTTCATAAGGCTAAATGCAGCACACAAGTACCCCAGTTATGATCCTCCTTAAAAACACAGGGATGATACTACTGGGTTTAAATACCCTAATATGTACTTGAAGAAAGAAAGAACCAAAGAAAGCAAACAAAATTATTATATAGATTATCGGTGTCTAAAAAAACAAAGCAATTAACTGTTGTTGATCTTTCTTTATCTAGAAGTAGTATGTCTACATCCCAAAACTCTCATATGATTACATCTAAACCATTTCCCTTGCATGTAGAAATGCACCTTAGGTTTACAGGGACTTTCACGGCATAATGGTAGCTAATATCAATGTTTACTCCTTGTCTAGGTTAAGAAAGTATACAGTCTTACAATTAAGATAATCATACAGTTTTCAGGTACATATCGTATTTTGCATCACTGTTCATTTCCGGGTACATATAAATGAGAACACTTAATACATTGCTATATGCGATAGGGTTTTGGATACTCGACCTCAGGAAAGTGTTATGATATGTGCCCGGGAATGAACAAAAAATGCAACATGTACCTGAAAAACAGTGTGTTTTATTAACATCCAAAGCAAATGGTCCAGATGTACAAAAAACAAAAAAAAGGGAAGACACATATTTAAATTGACCTTTATACCAAAAAGCAATTCACATATGGCTCAAGGGGAATAACACACGCCTTGTTTAAAAAAACATGAGGATCCTGGAATGAAACGAAGAGAAATGGAAGCTGATATAAGCCATCCCCTCTGATAAATTCTCTTTAAGTGTCTGTGGCTTGTGGGTCATTTAGTTCAATGCCAGGGCAAATGTAAGAGCCATTCTGTGGTTGCTTAAAAGCATTATTGATATGAAATATCAGAGATCATGGTCATCTCAAGTTTCTACTCCTGTATACAAAGATGAATCAGTGTGTGGCACAACTTTTTCCACATAATTTCCAGTTTACTTCAACCAGAGATGATGAAACTACCTAAATTTACAACATTGACAATTATCCACCTTTCTTATAAAGAGCCTATTGCACAACCAGAACATAATACACAGCAGATAACTCAGCTATGGTTATGGTACATGAACAATAAAAGTAATATCTAACTACAGGTGCCCTTTTCTCCTGTGGGTATCCACCACACCTTCTTATGATTATGTGATGTATTGGTATGGGGAAAATAGGTGAGAAATTACCAGCAAGGGCATTTTCATCTTGCCCCAATAAAACTCATAAAAGCACAGCCAAGAGGGGCATCAAACCTTGAAACAAATCCACATATGGAGCAAACTTACAAATGAAGATGTATTTATAAAAAACACACACATATATAAAAACACACACACATGCCAAATAGGACCAAAAGCCTGACTCTAATCTATCCAAAACAAAAAAAAATGCAGATAAAGAGGTCTTATACTACATGTTATGGACTATGGAAAGAAGAGGCAAATCCATTTTGGCAAATCCATTTAGGCAAAATAAAATTCTGATCATATCATCTGCATATCACATAAGATAATAAAGATTCTTCAGACAAGGAACCCAAATGAGAAAAAGCATATACTTTTGATTTACTTTTTGGTGCCAATGTCAAAGCACCAAAACAAAAACAATTATTTCTACAAACATGACCCAATTAACAGTTTGAGCAAATGTGGTTATCATCATCTAAAGCAGCTTATTAAAAGGAGTCCTAAAAAGGAACCCTATAGCCCCCCCCCATACACCTTTAGATCACTCAATAAAATTTCCATTAGATCTCACAAGAACCATGTAGTGTAATGATAAAACACATAGTGATTGAAAGGTTTAGAAAGGTTCTCATATTACAAAAGTTGATTGTAAAGAAATTGTATGGTAAGATTGTAAGGTGTATGGGGTGCCACCATGACACTGTAGACCTAGCAATCAGCTGTTTTCAAGTCTGATTTTTTTTTGGGGATGTGACAAAAATGTGCAAAAACATTCCCGCCAATAACACACTCTAAAAGACAGAGCAAAAGAGCCAAAAGGCTTTTATGGTCAGCCAGATAGTAAAAACATTGCCATATGAGCCATGTAAGCACAAACTACTTGAATTTGCTTTAACATGGTATGTAATCTACAAAACGACCAGTGAATATTTTAGCATTATGAAAAGAAAATCTAAGCAGACTCAGCAAATTTTAAGATGAGGGTGCTCTGTTGGGTTACCATTCAAAATGAATGCCATTGCGTTCCAAAAACAATGTGCATTGTTGTGTACTACAGCATGCTGTGTTAACATAGGATGTAGCATGCATGTTACAGCAGTACAACAATATAAAGGAGCCCTTCATCATTGCATGGCTGAATCCATTCATCACACATTTTCAACAATAGAACTGAAGCACTTGACCATGTTTAAAGCATTCAGTTATGGCAAGAGTTGTAATTTGCTATATAGCTGTTTTCAATATAAACAGACCTAAATAAGTGGCTACATATAGTGCCAAAAGATTCATCATCACACAAATATATTACAAAACTTACGGCTTTCCAGATGCTGCTCCTGGAATAGCAGCTCCCAAACTTCGCATGTGTGCATGTGGATCGTAGCCGACCTGAAGGGAAAATTGTAATAGACAATAGATATAATTTGCCTGTTTTGCTTAATTATAGTTACACAAAGTATCAGTTTCACAGAAACTGCCAAAATGTGTGTCAAGGGACAACATTAATGTTCTAATGACAAGCCTTCTGTGTTTTATTAAAGCACTCCTATTATTTGTGAAAACATATGTCTAAAGAAACCAGTATGATTACCGAGTACCATGTGGAGCAAAGGCAACAGGTTCACTTAAAGTCCCCTTCCCCAGTGGTACATGGGAACTGGGAGAAGGTCCCATCTTGCACAACCTTGATACCACACGCTCAAAATACAAAAGTTCCCTCCAAAAACATCTCTAGATACACAATTCTTAACTCTTTGGAAGCAGAACCAATAGTGGTTTGTCAGAAATGAAATGATCAAACCGATGGAAAGTCTGACAGTCTTTACGGCATCAACAAGACCACATCAGTTAACAGTGGTTTATATTTGCGATTCCATACCTGCAGCATTATCGCCCGATGAGGAGCTGAACGTCTGGTGCACCTTCTGCTATCCACCCCACCTCCCTTCAGATTTCCCTTTACTCATCCTTTTTCTCTTGCGTCTTGATTTTTTTCTGCTTCCTTTTTTGATTGCATACCTTAATTTAAAGGATCTAAACTGCCCTGCAAGTTCTTACTAATTAGCATTTACACAGGTGCAAAGTGCCCTGAAGGGAAAACATTGGGCCAAAAAAAAAAAAAATAATATAAAAAAGGTAAGGGAGTGATCTGCTGCTGCCCATTAAGTTTTACCTTCATTGTGTTAAATTTCCCTTTGAGCAGTTGAGACTGGATTGAAATGTGTACTTACTAAAGAGGTTCTTCCATAGGTTCCAGCAGCTGCCGCTCCATTTATCTGTGGTGACATGAGGTGAAGGCCCGCATAGGCTGCAGCTCCTTCAGCATTGGCGGAAGCATGAGCAATGCTAAAAGCTGCTGGATAGCCTTGTGCTCCAAGTGGTGCACGGAGTCCTAGAGCTGTGGGCACAAAAAACAAAGTTAGTTTAACAGCTTACAGAAAGCCATTTGAAGCCCACAACCACAAAGAAAGCGTCTCCCCACATCTGAAAAATTTTACATACCAAGAGGGTCAATAGCAGATTTGCTAGAAAGAGGCCGAAACTGAGAAGCACTAGCCCCACTGGGGCCTGGGGTGCTCATGTCACTTTGGGAGTTTGGAGTACTGGATTTTAAACCTGGTGTTCCAGACTTTTCTACCTGCAAAAAAATAAAAAAATTATGAAGAGAGGGAAAAAAATAATATATCTAAAAATACATTAAGGCTTTCTGTAGGCATTGGTATTCATTTTTAGTACAAGGTAAGCCTGCCATTTAAACACTTGACAACTAGCCTATTATTTGGACTAAGGTGCCATTACCGTTGGAAGGTCCTTGCTCCTGGAAGGAGAAACACTGCTAGATGAGGTCATGGAGTTTGGACTAGCAGGAGGAGGATCCTTCCTTGGTAGGTTTGTTTTATCCACACCATTCTCTCTCGAGGAGTAGGAATGAACACTATGAGGTGAAGCAGGATCCTGGAGAAACATATTACACTCACTGTACCTCACCACTCATTTGCTTTTTCATAATCAATAACAGATAAAACAAAACTATAACTTCAGGATAAGAACTAAAGAGTTACTTACTTCATCCACCACAAGATTGTCCTCGCTTCGGTCAGCATCACTGCCCTGAAAAAAAATACAATAGTTAGAGATTAGAGTTAGAGATGCTGAACAATCAGAACAGGATTTTTTCATTTTTTTTCTTGTTTACAAGGGTATTGGACATGGGACAGTCTTTCCCATTATTATAACAAAAATACATAGTAGGTTAATGCATACAATTACTGTACACCAGTGCTTCCCAAACTTTTCTATTTAGGAACATTATCGAGCCCCCCCCCCCCCCCCCCCCCCCCCCCCCCCCTGGAATACCTTTGCACCACCCCCCATTTTGGGAACCACTGCTGTACACACAGTATGTGCATTAAAAATATATGACATTGCCTTTATTTACAACAACACGAAGGACTCATGGACTGCCTCAACTCTCCGCCGCCTGACCAGGTGAGTTTCTCCTCATCTCTTGGCCTGAAATTGTCCACTATTACTGACAACCCTACCTGCCTAATATGCCTTCAATTGTTGCAGTGTTTCTCTTTACAAATCCTTCCTAATGCAAATGTTTGTATACATTGTTTAGAAACCTTGATAAAATGTTATTGCGTAAAATGTTTTTTATATATGACCTAAACTTTGCTGAACTATACAGCCACTTACATAGTCTGTTCCAAAGTCTTTCTCTTCTGTTTTACGCTTTTTGTTGCTGTTTAGATAATCTGACAACGTTCGTACACGTTCCCCATTTGGTAGAGTAACACAGCTCTGAAGTAGAAAGGAAAAACAAACATTTGAAAATCCTGGCACATATAGCTTTTTAAAAATAGACAAACAAAGGGGTCAGTCCATAAACAATACTGGACCTAACATCTTATGGCAAGAAGAGACGACCCAAATCATACAGACTGCCAGGCAGCAATATACCGATTACTTAACTACGTGCCAACAGACAGCTTTAAGGATCAAACAGTTAAAGAGCTGCTTTGCCAGACACTCTATTATTCAATAGCAGAATCTCTAGCTGAGAGAAGCAAGCACTTGGCATTCACAAGAGAATACTACACTGCACCTTTTAAAAATGATATTTTCATCTTAGCCATAGCACGTGTTATTGGAACCAAGCTGAAATGAAGACCCAAGCCCGTTTTCAGTCCCACCCACCAAAACCCACCAATATAAAATGTTATACTCACTGGGCCCGGGTCTCGGTCTGTCTCCATGGAAACAAGTGAGCAACGAAAAGGAAAATAGCTGGTTAATTTCAGTCAAGATTATTAATTTATCATCCCATTTCCCCCCACTGCAGAATCATGCTACATCTCACAAATCTAAAGCTTCACAATTCTTCAGCAGACATCTGACCCACTCTACCCACGCTACTTCAATCTGGATTTGCCAGACATAGATCAATCACTTCATACTTTCCCACTAAATGTAAGTCAACACAAACAAGGGGTTATTTACTAAACTGGAAATTATTTCCTAACATGCGCATCTTGCTTGTAACCTAAATTTAGCACAGCAGCCTTTTTACATAATTACATGTCCATGCTTTACACAGGTCAGATGGTATTTCTTGCAGTATTCCCTCTGAAGCTTAAATTACATTCAGGCTCCTGTGGCTAGAAATCTTATTTATTTGCACAATACCAGAATTGTTTGGGCAATACTAGAAATTATAGTTATGTACGAGACACTTTAAATACCATTGTTTGTTATTTTGTATTCATTTTGAAAAAATTTTCACAGCAGCAAACCTGAAAAGGGCCCATGTAAGCTCCAAGACGGTCTATTCAGAGCCTGCACAGGTCTAATGACTACTCCCCCATGACCTAGAGGCTGTTCTAGAGAACAGGAGCAGTCACATGCTTCCCTGAAGTATTGGGTATTTCATGTTACAGTAATGGGTGCACAGTGCAGCAGGGTGTGTACATGTGATGAGCACCCAGTATAATTATTTACCACGCATTAAATTGTGGGGTGGATATATTAAACGTGTGTACCTTAAGACCAGACATGCACAAACAAAGTAAGATTGGTTATAGATTCGGCATAAAATCCTTACTCATTCAAGCAACTGAATGATCTTAAAATTAAGTAACCTTAGAATGATTAGCACAGAAATACAACTTGATAGCAAGCAGCCGCCACTTAGTGCAAATGCGGGTTTTCAGCATCAACTGACTGGGGACAGAGTTTCCCAAACGCATGATCACTACACATTGGCTCTGGCATTGTGAGGGCATGCAGGTTATAGTCTGCACTGAAAAATTAAACCCTAATTTACTACAGTTCTTTTAGCTTTGATTTAACCCTAATTTACTACAGTTCTTTTAGCTTTGATTTTACTGCAATAGAGACATGGGAACAACTGACATGTCACAAAGCATGTGGGTTATGGAGGATATAGAGACCACTACACATGTTTATATCTATAGACATTATAAATTGGTATATTAGAAGTACTGTATACACGCGAGTATAAGCCAACACAAATAAAAGCCAAGGTACCCTTTTTTCGAAAAAATCTTAATGACTCCGGTATAAGCCTAGAGGGGGAAATGCAGCAGCTAAGGCTCAGAAACATACAGCAAATGGGCCTTTTGAGATGTTCTAATTTAATTCAGCAGCTATGCAAGACAATTACAAAGCCCCTGAAGATGATATCACCAAACTAGCTGGAGATGAAGAGAAGGGTTGTGGGAACATTGTAAAGAAGTATTGCTCTAGCATATGAAGTTTTTGCACAAAATAAGTTTAAATAAACTTAAACTCTGTCTTGACCTAACTTATGCAAAAATTATACTAGTGCAATTTTTTTTTCAAATGTTGCCACAACACTTGTTTACATCTCCCACAATTTTGGGGATAACATGTTCAGATCGTCAACTTAGAAGACGAAGATAATGATGTGCTCTGGGAATCTTTTTATGCTCTTGTTTTATTAAAATCTATTTTTGGAGAAAATTTTAAACACAACAAAAACCTACATAAAATTATAATAAATTACCACCCATATGTTCAATCATCAATAAAGCTCCAATATTGCACTTCTAGAAAGGCCTAATAAAGAGTGGAATTAATCATCAGTCTTATTTCTCAGCAAAAAAAACAAAAACTTGAAAACCTCTAATGTTTTGGCTATGGTAAACATACCTCTGTGTTCTGATTCAGCGAGACTCTCTTTTGCTGCCAGCTGAGACTGCAGACCCAGTACACCGGACAGAGCCAACAGGCTGGAGGCACTAGTGGCAGCAGCTAGGCCAGGTGGTTGCAAAGTTGATGGGTGAGGTGTAAGAGGAATGGGAGGAGCATGATGAGAAAGATGCTGAGCCTGTAGCTGATGCTGGTTTCAGAATCAGACGAATAGAAAGCACAAAAAAAACCACAATAAAAGTTAAAAAATAATATTACTGGATAAGAAAGTCACAACCAAGCACCCTATTAGAACATAATAAATGCTACATTTTAAAACCAGCTACACAACCTTGACTGTTATTGCTTTACATGTGGTCAAGCAGCAATCCAAAGCCTCCATTTTTATCTTTAAAATGACAGTTGAAGCTGATCTTAAAAGGGAACATGTGGTCACTAGGACAGAACCTTGGAAACCTCTTTCTAGATTAAAACAGGT
>CM070032.1:123131973-123148556 GCA_036250615.1 Ptychadena robeensis | reverse complement strand
ATAGACTCATACTCAAAATGTGCCATGCTGATACTCATACCCAAAATGTGCCATGCTGATGTGCCAGGGTGTGTAGACTTTTTATATCCACTGTATATCTGCTATAGCAGTGTTGTATACACCGAAAATAAAAAAATAAATGAATATGTAGATACTAGATATACTTCTTTAGTACACTCATTAAAGCTGAATGACTAAAACTATTTTATGAACAAAGATATTTAAACAGTTTGCAATAAGTATTTTATTAAAATATGTGATTCACTCCATTGTTATTTTACAAAGTTTTGTTTATAGAACGTTTAACCTACAAAATGTAGCTTTGACATACATCAATTCACCATTTAGATGACAGTAGCAAATTTCCACTCAAATCCATCATTACCGAGAAGGTAACAAATCTCATTCAGGTCCTGTTAAATGACTTTGTTACTCAGGTATGGCTAAATTTTGTTGAACATTTGGGCTGGGTTGGTTATAGATTACAAATGAATAGGGGGAACATTTATTCACAAAGTTAAAGCTATTTATGCACAAAATTAGCATGTTCTTTTACATTTTGACATACATATAATTTCGATCAATTTTACAAACTTTATTATAACATTAACCTCACTCTACAGGCTTAACCTAAAGGTTCACTTAACTTCTGTCCTCATCTGCACATTCTTTCATTCCCTTCAGTCCCATTTACATGCTGAACAGACGGGCTGAAAAAATACCTGGTATGGGGTATGTAATGCAAGACCACATGGCAGTTCTGGCCTTTGGAGACTGGATGGAGCATTGACTCAAGTTTAATAAGAGAGGCCTGAGTGATGTCTTGGAATTTAAACAGCACTTCCGCTGTTAAACCTGCTTCTTAAATATACTGTATGCCTGGTTATTTTTCAGATACTTAGCTTATAAGAATTTTAATAACCAATTCAGAATTACTATGCCAATCAGCTGTTTGGCTAATTGTTGCATGTGTCCCACCATTAAGAGCATACTTGTTTCAGATGCATGACTGAAACTACTAAAGCCACAAAACCAGCTGTACACCCAAGCAATTAGAATTTTTTTGAATTAGTAGCTTTTCTCCAACAAAGTTACAAATATATGTGCAGCTGGGAGGGAAAGAGAAGTCAAAGCGATTAGCTCTGCCTGTGTAGCACATACAATTTATTCCTGGGTAAAGGTGAAATACCCTGAAACTGCGAACAACAAAAAAGTAATCAACCTGCATTAAGGTACCCATACACGTTGCGATTTTTCGGG
The DNA here is from genome assembly GCA_036250615.1 of Ptychadena robeensis. NCBI lineage: Eukaryota > Metazoa > Chordata > Amphibia > Anura > Ptychadenidae > Ptychadena > Ptychadena robeensis. Next base: position 123,147,296 of record CM070032.1, on the reverse strand, counting down.
GACCGATGCGATATTCGATTTCGATGCCCGATTTTTGCTTTAGTGCTATTTTTAAAAGTCGGTCGGATGCCCGATTTTTCGGCCGATTATTCAACCGATCGGCTGGTTGGATTGGGAATCTTTTAAGAGTGGCCGACCATCCAAAAATTACAGGCATCCTCATTCGGGACCCGACCGACTTTTCTAAAAACAGCATCGGTCGGACTACATTTGCATGTTAGGAATCCCGAACGATCGACCTACCCGACCGACCGGATCGGTCGGAAGGGCTAAAATCGCACGAAAAATCGCAACGTGTATGGGTACCTTTACAAAGGATTTATAATTCTTTGCAGAAAGTTTAGCTAATTAAGACAAATCTGAACACTTATTACAGACCAACCGGCAACTACTTTCTTTTTTTCAGTGTTCGCATTGCAAGATGATGATATTAACGGGAGTTCAGTTTCAGAATTTTCACTTAAATATAAACTTAGCTAAGCCACACATCACTATCTCCAATAGCAGCAGCACACTTATTAGTTCACAATGAGTAAAAATACTGCAAACAAGAAATGTATTGTAGCTTGGTAGAAAACACAATAAGTTGATGCTTCAGTGGCTGCACATAGAAAGGAAAGCATACCAATTTCATTGCAGGTTTTGTATGCCCTTGATTATAACTTTACTCACTACCTGATGAGTCTTTTACCAGGAACATGCATATATCAGGTCTGTTGGTGATCAAAAAGAACATGAATGCTAGCGTAACTACATCAAATAAACATTTGTGTCCTACAAGAATTCCCCATAACTAATATTTAACTTGGGAGTGGGATGGTGCTTTTAGCTGTAGTTGAATTAGCCATTTAGACATATAAACAATTACACAGGAGAACCTGAGTATGCCATGTGGTAGAGTCCTTGTGGAAGCACTGGAAAAACAGGTTCCATGGAGTATCAGAGGTAAGATTTCTCACCCAACTGAAACCTGCAGTGTGTAGTTAACAGCTTTGAGGTTCCCAAGGGGACAATAGAATCTTCCACACTCAGAAGCATTCGTCACCACATAAAACACTCCTCCTTCTTACTGGCTATGCTGGTCCAACTTCTGCTGTAACCCTAACCCTGCTCTTATTAGGGATATATTGAGGTTCATCTAGGGCAATAGAGAGGAAAAATGCCTTAGTTGTTTAAACCCCTCATTTAGTGACAATAAAGAGCATGGAGTGACAAAGTCATACTGTGGAGAGGTTAATTTATTCCAAGGTTCCATGCATGTGCAAGGTATGAGAGAGGTATGTGCAAGTGAAGGGTACCAAAGAACAACATGTTAGTAGTTACACAAAGAAATGTTCAACCCATTCACAGCCAAATGAGGATGGGATGATTGCTTTATTTACAGCCCACAGACTTAGGAGTATAGTACATACACAGTTCAACCCAATAAACTAAATATATACAAGAGTGTTAAGGTGGCTCTTTTCTTTTAACCTCTCCCATTAGCTCCATAGGTTCTGGTCATGCCATTGAAAGAGGAGAGGTGTAAAGCAGTGGTTTTGATAGATCACACTCATACTCATTCTATGAAATAGGAAAAGATAACTGCTCTACTGCATGGTCACTCCTTATAGAGGACAAGTAGCCAGACTGTACACAGCAGAAAAACACTAAACAGACTCACGCATACACTATGATGCCCAGCTCATGCCAAGCTTTGGCTGGCATAGAGTAGGGAAACAATTTATCACTCAGAACGCCTACGTAGCACACATACATATTTTTATATTGCACACAGAGCTCTAATCCTGTACACTCGGTTCATGACAAATTAGAGACACATTCAAACTTATACAAAATTCAAATATAGAGTTATCAATATTCCTCTCTTTATACATAAATGTATATAAAAAAAAGTTACTTTGGCTTTTGTGCTGAAAAAAGGAATGGTCAAAAATTCTTGTTTAAAAAAAATCCAAGCATGTCTCATGTAGGAGAAACCGCCTGTTTAGTCCATTAGCCCCTTGTAGCGGCCTGCCGAAATATATATTTGCCGTGTAGCCAGACAAAACTCAACAGTGAAGATGGTGCAGCTCAGAGGGGCAGAGAAAACTCTCATGATCCCCCTATGTATCCAAAGTGATTTTGATCAGTTTCACACAGTTGGAGGCTTGGTTTTGTCTCAAGAGGGTCTTTGGTACACTGTAGAGGTGGTCGAACTTTAAAAAAATCTGACACATAACGTACCTGTGAAATAAGAGACAGATAAAATTAGATATTACTTAATTGGATAAACTATTGGTTTTCTTACATTGCATTATTGAGATTTATTTTTAAAATATCAGGAGAGGGAAACGAGATAAAGGGTTTCATCAGAGTATATTGGCAAAAAATAACATCTCTAAAAAGACACAAATAGTAGAAACTTGAATAATGGCTTTAAGGAAAGAAGTAACATAAAGCTGACTTACTGTGAGCACAGCAACAAGTGCCCCTTGAAGAAGTCCAACCAGAACATCACTCCAGTGGTGCTTATAATCAGATACGCGCGTATAGCCAACGTATAGGGCAAAGGATAACAGGAAGAATTGTATGGTGGGTCGCAAAAGGCGGGCCCACTTTCCGCACAAACGGGCCTGGATGTATAACTGAAAGGAAAAAAGAAAAAAAAAAAATCACATTTACACTGGTTTTTGGACTAAATAATTTTCTGTGCAATAACATGTCATAGGACAATTGTTTCCTTGTTACAAAATGTAGTTTGTGGAATAAAAGCGTCAAGTAAATAAAGTTTATAATAAACCATCTTAAAAAGTGCTAATCATTACTTGAAACACTGCCTATCTAGAACAGACATCTTCAGGTCAGTACTCAATCCTACCACAAGGGGTTTCACACATGTCAGCGCAGGACGTAATAGATATATAAATAAAGGGTGTATGCATAGCAGCAGATATCATCTGGCATATTATAAAGTGCTCTAATAATAGAATACAAATAGTGGCTGGCCATGAAACATGCATCTACAAGTCAAATTGACAGATGATGAGCAGGCCTACATGATATACTTTCACTAAGGGAATAAAGGAACCTTCATGCTTCACTGTTCAGCCACACACACAACTTTCTAATATAAGTCCATGTGCAACACAAAAAGATCAGGAGCCAAACTCCTGCTACTGCTTTGGGGCAAAACTGTGTAAATTTCAGGACTGGAAGTATAGGCAAGTAAAACCGTTCCATCTGCTTTGCGCACATCATGTTTTTATCATGTGTTCTTAGCTGTGTCCTTGAAAATGTATGTATGCAACTAAACCGCCTTGTTCACAGAACCTCAGCTTATGCAAGAGAACTATGTACAACGAACACCGGACGTTAAAGACTGCGGTGTTTAAATCTTAGGTCTGGATCAATACAACTATTTCGGCAGGTAAAACATACCACTCTAAGATTTATTCAACTGAACCTGTAGTCTCTTAGCTATTCTTTCTATCCTCTGTACACAATACAAGTGATGATCCTAACATTATACACTATTTGTGCATATCATCTTCAAGTTAAACTATGCTCCTATGGTACAGCTCTGGCACTATGGGAGGGCTATTGGGGGACAGGGCTGCCCAAACTGTGAGACATAGAAGTGTCTGCCCCTGATTGGCCACCCTGCCTGCCCACTCCTGGCGCTGACCCATCTATGGTATAGGAATAAACAAACCATGCAGTGAAGGGTACACAATTGCTTACCGAGAGGAACAACATGCAGTACATTCCAAATGAAGAGTGTCCAGAATAAAACGACAGTCTGAGAAACAAAAAATATGAAATAAGAACACTCATTATTATGAAAAATGGTTTCAAATGTAAACATAATGAATACTGTTGAACACTGTACTATCAAAGTGGTGAGGGATTATATTGGGAAAGGATACTTGTAACCCGCCCAATTCTTTAATTAGGCTACATACTGATATATTGGGATATATACAAATACATACCGATCATTTAGAACCCTACACTGTTAACAAGATGGAGAAAAAAAAAAGACATTCTATTTGGAATTAGATATTCATTTTCTTTTCTCTACTAAAACTATATTTACAAAATAGTACCTTTTTGGGCTCATATTTTTGATCTGTTCTACATTGCCAGTGCACTGCTTTTCTTTCTGATTCCTTATCTGTTTATATTGATTGGGAACTCCCACCTACATTTGCAGTAGGGAGCTAACAGAGGAGTTGACTAGTAAACAATTCCTAAGAGGAATCGACTAGTCATCTCTCTGTGTTTGTGTAGCTTCCCTGCAAATTATGCCAATAAGAGGCAGAGACTGCATGACACCTATCTGTGTTCACAACGACCGGCGCGCATGCAGTCTCTCCGGTAATGGTGGGGAGGCGTGCTTTTAAAATTAGCTTTTTTGTAATTTACAGTGTATTTTCAGCTCTGCAGAACATTACTCCTGTAATTCTGGTGGAACTATTTAGCCTGTATAGTAAGAGCTACTACCACACAATTTGTGTATGAAATGAAATGTAAAAAAAAAACACACAAAAAAAATCTAACTTCAGTAACTGCTTTTTAGGCAGAAGTATTATACCACTTACCTAGACTCTGTTACATTGGCATGACTACCACGACATTCAAAGTCTGCTACATATCCAGAGCAGTTAATCATTTTCCAGTCAGGATTACACACTTCCAGAAAGTTGGGGCGTGGTCGGCCTATCATGTATTTGGCAAGATCTGTGAGGGACTGGCTGACGGAGGCCCCAAACAGAAACGTTCCTATCACCTTGTAGAGTGCAGCCACATAGTTATTACATTCTGAGCGGGAATACAAGCGCTTTGAGAATACCATATACATTTCTCCAGAAGTGATCTGGGGGGGGAGGAAGTAAAGAACACAGTCAAGAAATTATCAACATTCTCGTTTGGGGAAGCAATACATTTGTTTTCACTAAAAGTAACAATTGGAAAAGCAGAAACTTTACAATTATCCTACAATTATTATTTTCTGACGCATCTCAGCATAAATTGTCCGACTCCTCAGTGTCTGATCCTCAGTGTCTGATACTCCTCGACTCCGACTCCTCTGTATTTAATATGCTAATGTATTGTATCCATCCATTGAAGGAAAGGAGGGCGACATACATTAACCACAGAACTAATGGCTAGGAAACCAACACTGTACTGTAATGGCCAATTAAAGCAGAGAAAGGGAGTTAGGCAGAAGATGCTGCTGCTTTTTCCTTAAGCTAGGCACCACGCTGTCATTGATCGGGGATCAATTGAACGGAAATCAATGTACACCACATGGGCACATCGATTCTTGTTCAATGGGGACCCGTTCTCCCCAGCTTGCAGCATGTGAATCACAACACGCCACAAGCTGGGGAGAAGCAGCCTGTCTCCTACAGCTGCCTCACTCACACAGCTTCCGAGTGAGGAGTGCTGGCTCCGCCCCCCTCCCACTGACAGCCGACAGCTGAGCAGAAGGCAGCAGCCGCAGCTGTTCCAATACTTTTTATGAAGACTCATTTCTCCATGCAAAGTATTGGAGATTGAACAGGGTTTTCCAACATGTTGACAGCAGCATGATGACTTCATCATGCTGCTGCAGGGTACATCAGACGGCTCGAATATTGAGCCGCCTAAACCCTGCTTTAGGCTAGCTTCACAGTGGGCACTGCGTTCCCTGTAACAGCGGAAACACAATGGAAAGCAGTGCCGCACCGTCACTGAGCATTATGTCCCATTTATTGACACATACAGTCAGTGTGCAGCATGCTTCATGGTCCTGTGACATGTTCATTTTGTGGTAATGTTATGCACTGCATGCATTTATTCTTATAGCAGAGAAGTAGTTCATTATGATTGTGAATTGGGACATTTGAACTTTTATAATTTTTTTTTATCCCCATTTAAATTTAGTTGGAGTCAGAGTCTGTTCTCCGACTCCAGGAAACCAAAAATGTCTCTGACTCCGACTCCTCGACTCCGACTTCACAGCCCTGCAAATAACTTTCATTTATTCCCAACCCATCGCGTGTGTGGGTGCACAATGAACAAAATTCTTCTTATGTTTGTTATATATATATATATATATATATATATATATATATATATATAACAAACTTTGAATATGCAGGAAACCTGAACTGAGAGATATGAAGCTGCTATGGTTCCTCATGTTCTAGCAGCTTCATTACACTACAAGCAGAACAGGAGTTTTGACTATTCTAAAGTCTATTCTAAAGTCTAAAGAGAAAGAAGGTCCCGGACAGGTTTTAAGAGACCTACAACGAAGCTTCTGCTTGTATCTGAGGGCTTGTTTCCATTGTAGTGTTCCCGTGCGGTTGCAGCCGCACGGCCGCCCCCGCACACAACCGCATCCATTGGAAACTTCAATATAGTTTCCACTGGTGCGGTTGTGCGAGTACGGGTGCGGATGCGGTTTAGGGCGCATTTCTGAACGCTAGCTGCAGCGTTTTGAAACGCATCCGCACCCCAACCGCATCTGCAATACAAAAAAAATCGCGCCGCAAAAACGCGCGGAAACGCGCAACAACTTTAGGCATGCGTTCAGCTGCGCGGCTGCCGCGCGGTTACAACTGCACTGCTGCAACCGCACGGGAACGCTTCAATGGAAACAAAGCCTAACTTTGTTTAGTACATATATTTATTGATAGCAAAATGACAATTTATATCTATATCTATAAATCCTAACTTTCTGCAGGTTCTCTTCAGAACTATAAGCTACTAGATTAAGTCTCTGTGATACTTACAATTATAACTGTGCAGGAAATGGTGACTCCAGCCATAAGTCCATTAGTTATGGTGTCTTCTCGATATGGGTATTTAATTGATTCATCGTCACAATAGAAACCTCTTTTGTATGGCCTGTTTACCAATGACATTATAATAAACGGTAAGGATGCTGAAAGGAAAAGAAAGACCAAAAAATAGTCAGTTATGAAAATGTTAAAAATTTTCATACGAAAGTCAAATGATTTAGTTGTTTGGGAGTAAGCAATAAAACGGTGGCTTTATTGTTTGTATAGAATCTTTTCCAGGACCTGCAGCTATACACATCATCGCTAACAATCCACAACAACCCCATGCAACCTCTCTCTCTCCCATAATGCCCTGAAGAAATGAAGAAATATGGAATAGGAACTAAAAGGAGCACAAGTCAAAAATGTAAAGTTTTAACCATCTGTGCTGTAATTATAAACAAATTGTTTGGAGTTTGGTGCGTTAATTACATGCAAAGGGTGCAGCACATGGATTACTAGGGCAAGCCTAAACGTTACCTCTCCCTAGACCTGATCTAGCTGGTTTTTGTGCCTTTAAAAATATAGCCTGTGTTTAGCTGACCGTAGTAGATGGCAAAACGACTATCTAACTAACATTAGCTTGCAATACTAACATCACTATTAACAGCATATTACACTGGCTTAAAGGATGCCAATATACTGGCAAATGTGCCTTATCTTCAGCCTAAAGAACACGGAGAATCAAACCCAATGTTGGCCATATTTTCTGATGGGATATTGCATAAATGGGATGAATGTCTATGTTAAGATGATACACATTAACTAATGGATAGTTGTGCTGATACATTTAACCAGGTAATCAACGCTTCATTGATTTTGGGTGTGCATATGTATTCAAGACTTATTTAACACAAATAGGTTCTTTTGTGTTTGCATGCACGAAAAGAAAAATTGTAAGCATCTTTGAGGGGACCTAGCATTAGGCTTTAATGATGTGCTTTCTTGGAAAATAAAATGGACAGTTTTTACCATTAAAGCCATAACATCTCTAATAATAAAGTACAAGTGTCTCTGCCTCCAGTCCCTGTGTCTGTGGCATTGAGCTACTGCGCATGTGCCCCACGGACAGCCGTTGGGACTTGGAGCCCAGAGACTTCAGGTGGCTGGGCCACATATGTTCTAGCGCCCGTTATTTAACCGACTTAATGTCTAGTGTTTAAATAAATTCCCAGTCTGGATCTTTAGGACCGGCACAAGACAATGTCATTACAATAATCTCAGCCTACTGGACCTATGTAATCAGAATGGAACTGTATAGGCTTCTAAAATTATTGATAGAGAGTTAATGCTTTGGTACTTTTGTTTAACATATGAGCATCATAAATGCTTTCTGAAAAGAGCTGCTGTTTTAGAACAGCTTGACGATGATGCCCAGAGAGAGCAGTGAGCCAGGACAAGCCGCAGAAAATGTCCAGTCAGCAGTCTTTGGCATTCTAGCTTTATCCCATTCACCGTCAAAAAAAGCTGCGATGCCTGGGGAATATAACTAACAGAGGTTCCCTGTCAGGCACATCGAAGTTTAAATCAGACCTATACAGGAAAAAAAATGCAAGTTGTTTTAGAATTTAGTCTACATTGTATATGGGAAGGTTAAACCTGAACTCCAGTCAAGTTTTAACATTAACACTATTTAACTCTAGCTAACCATTCAATGCATTTTTTTTTTTTTTTAAGAACAAGTACTTGAAAGACATTTTTACACTGGCAACACATACAATCCCATACAAAACGAGAAAAGGATCTGACAGCAATCTAGAATTTACAGCTTAAAGCTGGCCATACACATGCCGATAAGCGGCCGATTTTTAAACCTGGGCCGACGGGCGTGCGCGCTCCCGCGTCGGTCAGGTTAAAAATCGGCCGCTTATCGCATGGACCTGGGGCGACAGATCCCTGCGCCGCCACTTCTCGCCATCCAGAGATCCGACATGTCGAGGGGAGCCGATGCATAAGCTACAATGAAGCGCCGCCCGCTTCATTGTAGCTTATGGCCGGACACAAAGGGTGCCCAGCCGACTGAAAGAGCCCAGAATGCAATGGGATTGTAACGTGATGACGTCATCAAGTTACAATCCCGGAAGAAATCGGCGGCAGATGTCGGCGATGGTCGCCGTGTGTAGGCCCAGTTTACACTGTGAAGGTTTTTTTTTTTTTTTTTACGCACAAACATGAATGACAAGCAGCCCAAGGCGCTGATGGCAACCTACAAGTAGACAAAGGCACCAGGAGTCAAAAGCAGAGCACTGCTCGGCCCCTTTTATTTGTTTTTGCTTGTCTTTATTAACACAAGGCTTTTTTTTTCTTTGTTCATCTACAATGTATACACTGCTCAAAAAAATAAAGGGAACACAAAGATAAGACATCCTAGATCTGAATGAATAAATGAATTAGTATCACACAAAAGTTATCAATGGAGATCAAATTTATCAACCCATGGAGGCTTATCCAACTTTGATGTTATGTCCTTAAAACAAGTTAAAATGAGGCTCAGTAGTGTGGTGGCCTCCACCTGCCTGTATGACCTCCCTACAATGCCCGAGCTTCTGATGAGGTGGCGGATGGTTTCTTGAGGAATCTCCTACCACACCTGGACTTAAGCAAACAAGGTTTTCTGTGTCTGTCAGAGTAGTGTCCAGGGCATGGAGGCGCTACCATGAGACAGGCCAGTACATTAGAATACGTGGTGGAGGCCGTAGGAGGTCAGCAACCCAGCATCAGGACTGCTACCTTTGAGCAAGGAGGAACAGGAGGAGCACAGCCAGATCCCTGCAAAATTACCTCCAAACGGTCAGAAACGGACTCCATGAGGGTGGTATGAGGGCCCGACATCCACAAGTGGGGGTTGTGCTTACAGTCCAACACCGTGCAGGATGTTTGGCATTTAAGAACACCAAGATTGGCCCTGTTCCCTTCACAGATGAAACCAGAGTCTGGAGATGCTGTGGAGAATGTTCTGCTGCCTACAACATCCTCCAGCATGACCAGTGGGCAGTAATGGTGTGGGGTGGCTTTTCTTTGGGGAGCCGCACAGCCCTCCATGTGCTCGCCAAAGATAGCTTGACTGCTATAAGGTACCAAGGTGAGATCCTCAGATCCCTGGTGAGACCATTTGCTGGTGTGGTTGGCCCTGGGTTCCTTTAAATGCAAGACAAGGCTAGACCTCATGTGGCTGGAGTGTGTCAGCAGTTCCTGCAAGACAATGGCATTGTTGCTATGGACTGGCCTCCTGTTCCCCAGACCTGAATCCAAATGAGGGACATCATGTCTTGCTCCATCCATCAACGCCATGGTGCACCACAGACCATCCTCCAGAGACCATCTGCCACCTCATCAGGAGCATTCCCAGGCATTGTAGGGTTAGGTTATACAGGCACGTGAAGGCCACACATACTACTTTTAAAGAAAATTACTAAGTTGGATCCTGCCTGTATTGTTTTTCCACTTTAATTTTGAGTGCAACTACAAATCCAGACCTCCATGGGTTGATAAATTTATTTTCCATTGATAATTTGTGTGTCATTTTGTTGTCAGCACATGTACTATGTAAAGAACAAAGTATTTAATAAGAATATTTCATTCACTCAGATCTAGGATGTCATATTTCTGCTTTCCCTTAATTTGTTTGAGCAGTGTATTATATATGGCAGATCTTGGTCATTTTAAAAGAAGCTTGAAAATGTGTGGGCACCCTGAACTAGAGGATCTGGTGAATTTAAAGCATGATACAGCTGTGTTTAAACGAGGGTTAAGCCCAAAGCATAATACGTTTTCAGTCAACATCATTGGCTTTGATGTTGATTTAAACAAGCAAGTCTCCCAGGAATCAGACTGAGACCCTGAGAATGCTGGTAATGTGGTATACTGTAAACATACAGTTCCTCAACCATAGAACAAGGTGAAAGCTTACAACAATAAAAAGCAGTGACAAAAACTATTGACAGGGGCTTATCTAAAAACAAAAAGTTTATTCAGGGAATAGGGATTGCATGTTTATTGAGGGTCTAGATTAAAAAAACAATTAGGGCTCTTTCACACTATGTGAGTTGCTGGCCATTTCAGAATCGCATATTTTTTGTACGGCAGTTTTGCCATCAAAATCCTGTCTACCATTCAAAGTAATGAGCTCATCTCTTCACAAAATGCTGCTTTACACATTTCTATGGGCTTTAATTGAAGTGAAAAGGAAACACAAATGCACTGAAAATAAAGGGGCTGAAGGAAGCCATACTGCATTGCATTTAAGTAAGGTTTTAAAATGTCCGACAACCTACCTGCTAGGCTATTGTCTATCCCACACATATATTATCATTGGACTGATGCTACAGAACCCTTACTATTATTTACTGTATATGTCTTCTGACCGTTTTTTTCTTCTACGTACAGAGGTGTTTTTGTTATTATGTTCTCACAATCTGGCCCTCTTTATGCGTTTTTTGTTCATTTCACATTTATAATGTCTGGTAGCTTTTATTTAATTTTATTAACATGGCTGTGTAAAAACCCTGTTTGCAATAAAATATACAGTATCAGAAAAAAATAGGCAGTGTACCCTTTGTATGCGTATGTTTTTACAAGTGAAAGGGCAGTTGTGGCATTAATAAGGGGAATCCCTCTTTTATGGTTAACAATGATTGAGTGTGTTTGCGGATACATTTCCTTAGTACAAATAACAATAAAGTACATACAGAATGGTAAAAGAAAATGCTAAATAGTGTTATCATGCACAATACTGCAAATAAACATAAATAAAACAAATACAGTCAAAGCCACAATGGCTGAAGGGTTGTCAATATGAATCTGAGCCTTGTGGGGAAAAAAAGGGAATAAAAACCCCAATTAATTCCTGACCTCCAACATGATCATCATGCATCTAGTTTAGTGGCATAAAGAGAATATCTGTCTTCAGAAAAGCAGTTGAAAAAGTTGTGCTTTGGTTTATGCCATAACTATAGGCATCTCTTTCAAAACATACCCACTACTGCCCAGAACACACTATAAGCTTTTTTTTAAGGCATACATTATGTGTTTATGCATGCATTTTGGTCTGTGGTTTTTTAACCATATCTGCAGCTGACAAAAATGCATGCAGCAGGGGGTTATAAAAAATGCTTGCGTTAAAGCTGCACATGTTAACGCAATGAGTGCTTTAACAAAAATGAGCATATAGTGTGAAAGGGCCCTGACATTAAGAAGCGAGAAGGTAAGTTTGGCATAAGGAAAATAGATTTACTTTTTAGACACAAAGCTGTATACGTTAAAACATGTAAGAGTTTATTTATGTAGGCAAAAGTAAACAGTGGCAGTGTTCTCCCCAGAATTTTTTTTCAGCCGGGCGGCGTGATGACGTCATCGCGCCGCCTGCACCGGTCCGGCGGCCTCTCTGATAGGCTGCCGGCCAGCGGCAGCACACAAGTCCTCTGACAGGCGGCGCCTCCCCATTCTTCAGGAGCGCGCCGCAGCCACTGAAAGACTCCGGCCCGCGGCTCCGGTAGTGTGCCACGGGCCGGAGTCTTTCAGTGGCTGTGGCGCGCTCCTGAAGAATGGGAGGTCAGAGCTATCAGAGGTGAGCCGCGCCGAGGATGAAGAAGAGCCACATGCGGCTCTGGAGCCGGGGGTTGCCGACCCCTGGTATAGCGGGACGGAACTGCCGGGCGGGGACTAAAATCTCCCGGGCGGGCCGCCCGGCCAATCTGCTCTGGGGAGAACACTGAGTGGAAAAGAAAAGGGGAGTGTGGGTAGATTACAAGCAGAATGGTAGAAGCATGCTTTCTGTAATGATTTAGGAGTGATCATGTGGTTCTACGATATATTCATTCAGAATGTATTGATGCAAAGAACTGTCTTAATTTCATCAAAGACACCGCATAGCAGAAATGCCCTCCTGCATTTAGGGTGACTGGATTTTAATCAAACTTTGGGCTAAGCCTAATGACAGGGCAATGCAACATTTCCTTGTGATTTATTTTTAAAGGCAGTTCAAGCTACCTTTTTCAAAAGGTTTTTTTTGCCCAGAGAGCAATAAACATATTAAGATTGGATTTACTAGCACAAAAAAAGAAAACACCAATTTGGCAGCTTTTTATGTTTATAATAAAAAGTGTTCTTCTATAGCAATGTATCTAATAGAACTGCAAACCAAAAAAAAATCTCCTTGGAGCACAGTGCCATCTAACGCATGCTTTCCTTCTTAAGGTGGGTTAACACATGTAGATTTTTTTGTTCAATCAATGAAGAACGAACGATTTTTCAGTTGATTGAACAAAAATATAGAATGGCCAATTTGTTGAATGGATACATTTTGTTTGACCTCGAACAAAAAATCGTTCAAAAGTTAATTGAACATGTTGGTAAATTTATATCTGCCATTGTTATTCCGAATGTATTTTCATTCGATATCGGGATGGACGAACAAAGAAATCTAATGTTACATTCAATAAATGAACGAACGATGTTCAACAACAACAACATTGAATAAAAAATTTAATTGGCAGTTGATTGAACAAAAAATCTACATGTGTAAACCCACCTTAATCCTTTATACCACCTGATAACCATGCACATAGGCATTACTTTATTTACATTACACAGAGTCATGTCAATCAGTTTTCAGAATCACAGGTAGAACATCAGCCACTTCCTAAACCAGAAAACAATATATATAGTGGGGCTCTGTTGTGTTTTTGTTGTTGGAGGGAAGGAGGAGTATCTGTAGTAGCACAGCAAATTCTATCCAGCGTTGGGAAGATGAGTGAGTGAGAAGGTAAGTAAAATTATATGCTCCTAGCCAAAAACTTTGCAGGAGTGTGGATGAGAAAAATCACCCATATCCATTGTTTTATACATCTGCTAAGGCACACAACAGATGGTCGGATATGTTCCTGCCACCTCCACTAATGTATTACTGCAATTGTGTAAAAATGCCAGTCAGTTTTGGATTTTATACCACAAAAGATTTGTTGTGAAATGGTTAAATCTGATTAAAATTGCTCACATACTGTCCCCATTGTTTTAGCACCATCAAAAATCCTCCTCCATTTTTTAAATGTCACGACTGGAAAATTCTGCTTATCTGCACCAAGCTGCCCTGTTTTTGAAGCTCATCCACGTTATCATTTTTCCATGGAAAGTAAAACACAGAATTACTTTTAATATAAATCTTTTCCAAGTTTATATTAGCTTTGTCCTCAAAATATATTCAAAAATGGCACAGTAATGAGCTAACTGTATAGAAAGTGGTACACACACTGAATACTTGACTACATGCCTCCAGCAAGAAACAATGGAAAGTGTGGAAAATAATCAGAGTGTGGAAAATAATGCACATTTCAGTCCAACCCACACTTTCCATGAACAACTGGGCCTGGCAATTCCAACATGCGCACAGCATACCCCCACAGTTCTTTCATGCTGCAATCCCTCCTGAACACAACGAAAGAAACATGTGTGACTAAAGCTGGCCATAGACATCTTGATTTTCCTGCGATCGATCGTGGCCTGCGATCGTAGAATTGATTCTAATTAGGAGATCGATTCGATCACACGGTGCACCATATTGCGTTATTGAATGATTGCTGATCCCTCGCTGCAATTAATCATTACAGTGAGGGATCATCCGCTCTCTGCCTTTTAGATCAGAAATGATGTAATGTGGGTTTGACGCCAACAGGTTGATCAATAGGAACGATCACATGTCTCCATTTACATTCATTGATTCCTGAGCGATCTACACCTTTTAACAGACAGGTCCGATACTTGCATGATCGATTCTTTGTGCGATTCCATGACTTCGGGATCGATCACACTTGTATATATGTATTATTTAGTTTACTCAATCTGGCATTGTATATGTACTACCTTACAACTTACAGGGCGTTAAACGAACTTCTGTGGACATCTTAGTGCCATACGGCACAGAACACCATAAGAGGGCCTAAACATACAATGCCATACTAAGGAGGCAGCTATAATGTTGATTAGTGTATTTTCAGAGTGGTATTTTCCCCACAAAACATGATAGGCAGCCCATTATAACTAACGTAAGGCCTCAAATATCAAGGTCACTTAGTAAAAAGCCAAATCAACAACCATTTGTAACAGAAGGAAGTTTATACTCTGTTTATGGAGTCACCATAAGGCCTTTTTTCTGTCTTGTGTGTATTCAAAACGTTTGGCTAGGTTGTTCAATGTTTTTGTCACACCTGGTCATACAGACCAAATCTCAGGAGGATCATACAGACCTATCTTGGCAAAACTTTTCTTAGATTGAGAGTGAAGCACTTAGAACAGTGGTGGGCAACTGAATTGATATGCAGGGCCACAAGTGTGGCCCTCGGCATCACTAAAGGGCCGCACATGACATCGATCCAGACCCTCCCCCTGTCGACATATCTCAGCAGGTGGTGGACCAGTTCCCGTTAGGCAGTCAAAACCAGGGCTGTGGAGTCGGAATCGAGGAGTCGGAGACAATTTTGGGTCCCTGGAGTCGGAGTCGGCAAAAAATGGACCGAC
>CM070032.1:123103939-123131873 GCA_036250615.1 Ptychadena robeensis | reverse complement strand
CTCAGGCTGGGCACCTAGGACTTAGAACCACTGTATAAACGTTGGATTTAGTTGTTCTTTAAACATTATCTGTACACGAGCACACCCTTTTAAAGTTGTGCTTTTCTGTACCTTTTCCCAATGCAAAGACATTAAGTACCACCTTTAGCAGCTAATCCTTAACTCTACAATAAAGATGTAACAATTGCATTAATAACTCAAAATGTTTTTCCTGGTTTTCCTTTGATTGAATATTACTGGCTTAGTAGGGGCTTACTGAGAATTTAGCCTTCTTAAAAAAAACAAACAAAAAAAAAAAACAACAACTTTGTACTTTATTATAATTATAGTGATTTGTAGTAATAAGCCTCTAGACATTTTACAGATACTAAATGTTGAGTAATACATTGATTTTTGGACTAGTTGAATAAAATTGATGGCCTTTTGAAATCCACTCTAATAACAGACATGAGGCTAAACAAATACATGAAATATTTTAAATGAAGTGCTCTTTCATTGTACTTTGGCCTGATGTGCATGCGACCCACCCAGCAGCAGGTCTGACAAAAAGCCATGGCTCAAGCCCATTAACCGCCCTAGCGTTATGGACGGCAGCACCTCGTCCAGCGCTCCAACTGCTACTATCGCACTGGACGAGGTGCTGCCGTCCAGTACAATGCGGGGCTCTGGGAGAGCACATAATTACGCTGTCCTGTGTCCCCTTATGCGACATGGCTGCTCGTGTCTTCCTCCCCCCCCCCTCCGAGTGACGTGATGACGTCACTCGGGGAGGCGGCGGGAGATTTGTACAGTAAATAGAAATGTAGAAAACTGCTTTCAAACTCCCCCTATGTACTAAATAACACCAGAATAAAGTCCCTGGTGCCCCAGATGTGCCCATTTGCAGTAACCTTTTCTTCCCTAGTGTGATTTTATCACACCAGGTTAGAGAGGGTTACGTGCAAATGGGAACATCTGGGGCACCAGGGACTTTTTATTTTGGCGATATTTAGTACATAGCAGCATAGTTTTGTGTCCTAATTTTTGTGGTTTTTTTTCATTCTTTTTCTTAAAATTTTTTCTTTTTATTTTACATAATTGTTTGTTTCAAACATTATTATAGTCGGGATGTCTATTGGACCCTTGTACGGACATATTTTGGGAAGTTACAGGCCTACGACATAAAGAAAAATTTACCATTGAAGTCTATGGTGCACTTTTGGTACAGAAATCTGGACCTCAGCAGTGCGCTAGGGAGGTTAAACAAATACTCATGAGAAGCAGGGCATTTCAGTTATTTCTCAAGGCAGAAAAGCTGGGCTTTTCCCAACTACTGTAACCATTTCCTGGGGGCTAAAACATTCTAGGAGAAATTATCATAAAAACAATAGTTCTCCGTTATGCCAACTATGTATACTATTATAATCACATCAATGTGTTACATATAAATGCTGTATCTGTTTTAACATTTGCATTGAAACATCGCTGTAACAATGAATGCTAACTAGTAGCCGGAAAAAACTGGCAAAGGCTCTCTGCATAATACCAATGTGATAGAAAGGATAGTTGGGATTGAAAGAATTGCTAGGCAGATTAAGTTTACTGGTAATTAACTGCCCCATGCATGCAACTATATGCAATGGCTATCAGTCAATCAGTCGTACTCCGGTACTAATGTAAACACTAGATTGCACAACTGGCATATTCTGACAGAAAGCTTTACTATTCTGTAGTATAACTAGTATGACTTTCTCTAATTCCCTGATTTGTGCATCACTAAAGCAGCCCATACACGGGTCAGATTTTCAATCAACTTAAAACGATAAATTTTTAAGTTGG
Organism: Ptychadena robeensis; assembly: GCA_036250615.1. NCBI lineage: Eukaryota > Metazoa > Chordata > Amphibia > Anura > Ptychadenidae > Ptychadena > Ptychadena robeensis. The sequence goes on along the minus strand of CM070032.1, from coordinate 123,130,055 downwards.
TATAAAATTGTATGTCGATTGTATCATGGGCCATATGTAATACAAGATTTTTGATCGTTTTTTTTTTTCAATCCACAAAACAATCGATCCAAAATAGTCCGATTAAAATTTCAATCAGAAGTGAGGTAGAATAGGTAGAAAAAAAATCGATCAAAAATTGGTTGACCACACTTGGTTCTCAAAATACTAAACCAATTTTTAATCGACCGATCAAAATTTACCATCCAGTCCGATCAAAAAACTACTGAATTTTCCCTAAATTTTGGTCGGATTAAGTCGATTTAACCAGGTGGGCAAAACTCAGTTCTCAATCAATCGACTAAAAAATTGATCGTTTTAAGTCGATTGATTGAAAATCTGACCCATGTATGGGCTGCTTAACCACTGACATAGAACATCTATGATCAAAATGACTTCTCTACAACCAGTAGAAAGTGTGCATTTCCTCTGCTCTATCATCACACATTGTCATGCATTTTCCTTGGTGCAGATTTTTCCAGACTTCCAGAATGTGGAGTTGACACTGTCCCCTTCATAAGAATGGAAAGTCCTTGTCCTTTTCCCCTGCAGAGCAAGCAGTGGACAGCAAGGGCTTGTTTTCATGGGTGCTAAATGAGGCATCCGCCAGTTGGTTTTTCGGCTTTTGCCCCATATAACTAGTCACAGGGTCATTATCAGGCTCTCGCAGACAGGACTTCTCTTGTTTTCCAACTTTGTAGCCTCAGTCTTAAAGGATTAAACACATATCATTTTTCAATACCCAAAATGAGTATATGACAACTGTTCCCGTTTAAACACTAGAGATTTTTGTTGTGTGTGTGTGAGTATATATATATATTTCTCGCCTGCTCAGAAACACGGGCATATAGCTTTTACCTCACATGACAGAAATAGTTATTTGTTCTCACCAATGGCAAAGTGACTTAAGAGTCAGAAATATCAAAGGGGTGTCCTGACCAGAAATACTTGTGTTTTGGGCCCATTTATGGTGTGGCACTAGAACACATGCAATGTCACATGTAAAACCATGCATTACAGTACATCATGTAAAGACAATACATGAATTTGTAGAAATAAATATAATGCTACGGGGTTGGGAATGTCAGGGGGATATATGGGCAAGGATCGCCCCCTGACATTCCCAACCCCGTAGCATTATATTTATTTCTACAAATTCATAAACCTTTCCTTAACAGTGAGGTAACAACCACCTCTAAACTACAGGATGAACATTATGGGCTCATAGAGTCACACATGGTACTGCCTTACTGTGCATGGCTAGGGTATGTTTCTTGGGTGTCATTATATGAAAGACAATTAAGAATATATAGTATACAATGCACATTATGATAACATAGATTTATGCGTTAATATCTGCTACATTGAAGCACAAGTAAATAGACCCCTGCCTACACATTTGTTAAATCTTCGAATACAAAATTATCTGTAAACTGAGCTGTAAACTGTTCGAGATTCTAAATTTAAGATCACTACAAAGCAGGGTTGATAAAAATCAATGATTAAAAAAAAAATCAAAAAAATCAGATTTTTTTTATTTAAATCAGATTTTTTTGATTTAAATAGAATTTTTTAAAAATAAAATGTTTTTATTTGTGATATGTGATGATCTTCCAGAGGTGTTTGTAAGATTTTATAATCAATAAAATACACTCTCAGATGTACCGTGGCCAACATCCCAAAACCAACAGGCAGAAGTTGATAATGGCATAAACACATCACCCCAAATTTCACCTTGAATAGACAAGGAAGAGGGGACTTTTAAGGGCTATGTAAAAGCAATACATGTACATGTAAAAGATGAAGTAATGACCATCATATCAAAAACAATGCGCAATGTTGAGGATGTACACATCTGTACACGTGCTTAGACAATTAAAATAGTCCAAATGGCGCAAATTCCACCCCAACGCGCATTTCGTTGAAGACTTCTTCAGGGGGTACGATATGTAATTTCATCGGCCAAATCTACATAATACAAACAGCCAACACAAGGGGATCAGTCATATTGAACAACCAAATCGACATAAAAGTGGACACAGACCCTCAGGGGTTACTCGCGTCCATAAATCAATATAGGGGGAAAGACACGATTTCTCAAGATGGTTTCCCCACTGCACCGACACCAGTGGGGAACGGAGAGACAAACAGACTTTAACCACATAAATGCTGTGGTGATCTGTGTACAACAAGATCGATTTATAATAAATTGGTAAACATGATCAGTTGATGGTTTGGGTTGGTCTTGTTGTACACCGATCACCAGTGGGGAAACCATCTTCAGAAATCATGTCTTTCCCCCTATACTGATCAATGGACGTGAGTAATGCCAGGCATACACGCGGCGACCATCGCCGACATCTGCCCCGATTTCTTCCGGGATTGTAAACGTGATGACGTCATCACGTTTACAATCCCATTGCATTCTGGGGCCCCTTCAGTCGGCTGGGCACCCTTTGTGTGCCGGCCATAAGCTACAATGAAGCAGCCGCTTCATTGTAGCTTATGGCATCGGCTCCCATCGGCTCAGATTTTCCGACATGTCGGATCTCTGGCCGGCCGAGAAGTGGGGCGACAGGGATCTGTCGCCCCATGTGGGGACATGCCGATAAACGGCCGGATTTTAACCTGACCGACGGCGAGAGCGCGCACGCCCGTCAGTCAGATTAAAATCCGGCCGTTTATCGGCATGTGTATGGCCAGCATAACTCCTGAGGGTCTGTGTCCACTTTTAGGTCGATTTGGTTATTCAATATGACTGATCCCCTTGTGCTGGCTGTTTGTTTTATGTAGATTTGTCCGATGAAATTACATATGGTATCCCCTGCAGAAGTCTTTAAGGAAACGCGCGTTGGGGTAAAATTTGCGCCATTTGGACTATTTTATTTGTCTTAGCACCTGTACAGATGTGACATCCACAACATTGCGCATTGTTTCTGATTGATATGATGGTCATTACTTTATTTTTTGCACTGCGTATAATAAATGTATTGCTTTTGTATCCCCTCAACCATGTCTATTCCAGGGAAAATTTGAATGATTATCATCAACTTGTCTGTTTCTGTAAGAGTATTGGGCAGTTTCTCTGCCTACAAGATATTATCACAGATGCTTGGTTTACTTTTGCAGTTTTCAAAACTAAGTGCAACAGAAAAGTTGTCCAAATATGAATGATTCACCTAAACTGGGGATAAAATAAACTAATATGAAAAGTTGTAATTCTAATCTTAACCTACTTGAATTTTAAAGTTATACCGGCAAGAATGATTGATTTAAATCAGTTTGATTTAAATCGCACCTTACTGACTAGTGATTTAAATCGGTTTGATTTAAATCAAATCCACCCTGCTACAAAGTAAGGCTGAAAGATACTTAAAATAACATTAACATTCACTTGGTGAAAAGGTTTCTAATTGCAGTAACTGTACAAAATCTCTACAGACACATTCTCCTGCCTTACAGAACAGTTATGCCAGTCATCAGGATCTAAGATGCCAATTAACGTTTCTCTACCTGTCAATTAAAAGAAACCTGTACTTAATTCAATCTCATGTCATCAACTCTCATTCTGTGTAGCAAGTGCTGTCATCACTTCCCCTCGGTCCAATAAAAAATAAAAGTTAGTACTTAAACAATCAGGAACAACGTTCTATGGCCGACGAGCTTTCAGGCGACAGGGATCTGATACATAGGAGTAAATGGGATGTTAAACTATGTCTACGATAAGAAAATAATCAATGTATTTATATAGTGTGGGGTAAAGGTGGAGATCTGTAGTCAAGGAGGCAATGTATGGATTTTAGTGTGGTAAAGACAATGTGTTGTCATTCATTAAACTTCTCCTGCAGAAAAGATAACAAAACAATCCTTGCTGCATTTTAAATAGAATATAACAATTAAGCAACAATTTTCTTTGGCCTGATATACACTTTAAAGAGTTTTAGTGTGCAGTCCTCTGTCAGCTAACCTTGTAAGAACAGGTTTTACAACTATGAAAGTAGCCACCCGTAGTGGCAGGTGGATCAATTCTGGTGGACAGGTAACAATAAAAGCTTAGGATCTAACCACTTTAGACTCAGTTTAAAAAAACAAAACTGCATTTCTACTTTTACAATATGCTTTAAATGAGCCGGAGGAGCAAATGTACCCTTGTGTAGAGCATACTTTAGGTCTTGTTTATGTTTAGATGTTTAGTTCTCATGATCTGTTAGAAACCACAGGTTTACTGCTGCCAATCACCTGTAAACAACTACCATGTGGCAGATGCAACAAGTCATCCACGGCCATAATGGAATGGGGTCAGTCAGGGTTTTTTCTTTGCGGCTGCCCTGGACCAACCCCCCCCCCCCCCCCCCTCCAAATTGCAACCATGCACAGAACACCAATATAATACTTTAATATATAACATGCTACATCCTCCTGTAAAAAGACCCTTTAAGGTGCTTGCAATTTGACTTCCTACTAAGCCCTGAAAGATACACCTACTCAAAGGTCACATAAGATAAGACAAAAGTCCAAAGTGAAAACTGAATCAACTTTCACAGATGCCAATACAGAAAGTATTTTCGGGATTGAAAATCCACTGATAAACATTGTTTATAACAAACTTATTAAAAAACACTGAATTTTATCACAGTGGCCTTTGAAACATTATCAAACAAGAAATGCTCTTTAACTCCTTAAACCCCTTTATCATACTATTTTATTCTTACATGCATTTTACTGATAGAAATAACCACATTGAAATGCTGCCACACCAAGATAGACCAAGAAAGTAGCTTGCTCAATGGCTATGGAACAATGAGTTTTCATAAAGGATTCCATGTCAACATCTGCGAGTATGGAACAGGAGATTACAAACCATAAAGTGGTTTCAATACTGTGTAAATTACGCCTTAACGCAGGGGTGGGCAAACTTTTTGACTCGTGGGGACATTATCTTTTTAAATTTCCTGCAAAAAAACCCCAAACTCATTAATTGCAATGAGCAGAGATAATTCCTAGATGCCTGTTGTCTCCATGAGGATGTCCCACAGTGTCATGATCATGGCACTGCATCACCCCAATGTTTGGAAACCTCTAGGCATTATGTGCACTCATTGTAGAGAACAAGTGGGGGGGGGGGGTTACCTTTACAACACGTTTACAAAGGGTAAAAAAAAAACCTAAATGGGCCAGATCCAGCCTACGTTTGCCCTACCCCTGCCTAAAAGTGAGGGCCTGGAGACTTTAACGAATATGTACTTATTTTGTAAAGATCAATCTTTACTATGTCCTCTGAATCACTGAAAAGTCTTCGAGAAGGGGTGAAACGTGTCAAGTGAATGGGCTAGGACCAGTAGTAGGCCTTAATCACTCATTGGACAAAGTGATGATGCTTTGCATATTGGCAACATGAGGTGTTTAATTATCCATGTTTCTTGTTAGAATTGCACTGTTTATGTATATATGTTATAAGCGTGTTAACACTAACTATAATTTTATTTGTTCCCAGAAGTATGTGCACCTTTTTAAGTCCTGGGAGGCCAGCTACCGCAGGTAGGGAGACACCCCTAGAAGTGACACTTTGCACTTTGAGTGGGACTCACATATAGATGTAGAATGAAAGTTGGTGCCATTATGAGTGGTAAATATTTGATAGCCCTATTGTATTGCACATTTGTTTATTAAGGATTCTATCTCACTATGTTTATGATCATTTTCCATCAAAAATTAATCCTCTGTGATCCTCACCATCTTTTTTTACATGTAATAAGCAACAGAAGTAAATGAATGTCTGGGTAAAGACACAATCATTTTTTTAACTGGGTGTCTGATGAATAATAACAGCACGCTGGAAAACTGCAGCTGATGTGGCAGATTTTTACTACATCCCAGTGCTTATTATTGCTTAATTCCAGGGAATCCCTGCCAATGCTACAATTCCAGTGAAAGAAGCATGAATACACCAAATAAAAGGTTACAGAACCACTAAATATTTGAAACATTTAGATACAAGATTATAAAGTATATGCATGCAAAATAATCTTTGGCAATGTGAGCAATGTTTATAGAACTCTGACAAGTCCACACAAATCAGGAGGTCAGGCTAAAGTGTTCTTTTTCCCTGCTATTACCTGTCTATTCTATCACAAAAGCACACACCGAACCCTTAATCAATAACAGCCAAGGAGGGATGACTACACACTAACTATAATCAACACAATGTGTTTTGCAACCAACATATACATATATGTTTAGCATAAGGCACACCTGTAGGCACGCTGCGACCTCCCTGTACACAGGGGCAGGCAGACACACCTGGGTGAGTTCTCTTACATCTTGCAGATCAGGTTTCTCTACATTATTTTCCTCAGTCTTTTATAGCTTTATCTAGCACCATCAGGAACAAGGGAGGGAGGTGACAGAAAGGAAATACACACTGGACCTCTGTCTCTCCTGCAAGGGCTGTGATTACATGAATAGAAGCTCTACACACTCAACTTTTGCTGGACCAATCTAAAGGTAGCCATACACAGGGCGAATTATGTCCTATTGTTTGTTGGTCCGATTGTCTTGTGCGTCAGTTGAACATCAATCGATTGTACCCCTACACAGTGTGGTTGATTCACAATGAATTGAGTTCTGTGTGCATGCTCCATAGTACAATCCGATACAAATTGAAAAACCTAGAAAACCCATCAGATACTTTAACGATTGACTGATACATACGGACCTGTCTGATTACTTTCTGATCCATTTACTGTTCAATAATGATCATACCAGGGTGGGAAGGAACAGATTCCCTTTTGAACGATGTTAGTGGATTGATTTTTTGGCTGCTCATACGAAAATATCGAACCATGTATGGCTACCTTTAGATTCGATCGGGTCAACTGTCAGCCTAACATCAATCCATCGTACCACCACAAAGCCCTCTGGACAGTCTCCATAGTACCATTGGATACAAAATGCTTAAAAACTTGGTCGACCGAGTTTTTGACCACGGTCCGCATATTCCGTGGGCGACCCAGCACTGACCATGGCCATAGAGGTGAATGGCCCCAGCTAATAACCGCATAAGATGGGGCGAATCTTAGCGGCAGCAATCGTGTGGCCAGCGGCCGCATTAGTAGGAACAAGCCCTTATACAACCAGATACTTGTACAAATTTCCATTTTATGTTCAATTTCAATCACTAAGCATTGACTGTGCGCTCTAAAGCAGGGAAAACATGTATAGATATGGGCCAGATCGATGGCCATTTGCAGATTGAGCAGCAGCGCAATGATATTGAGCCGCGTGTTCCCAGCTTTACTCCATCATGAATGGAGGACTCCACCAGGAATGTGATAAAGAAGCTCTAATAAAAAGCGAAACGCATTGACCGCTTTTCCTGCCGCACTATAATTCAAGTAAAAAATTATCGTATTATTGTAGTCCTTGGCATAGAGAAATGTATGGATTTACATAAAATGTCCTATTCTGTGGATATTGATTTAATGATAAAATTATGTTTTAAATATCAATTATTATGTTTGGGGGGGAATGTACTTGTAAACGTTTTTTCTTTTGCTATTCAATTGTGGGATAGGAGACAATAGAGAGCTACAACCAATATAATTCATATCAAAAACCTTTGTAGTTTCAATAACTTGTGGCCAATTAATCCAGGTAAAATGGAACAGATTTTCAAACAATCGAAAAATGGAATAGTGTATGATCACCATACCTAGCTGCATAATATAACCATATTAGTATTTGTTTCATCGCTCAGATGCAAGAAAACAACATCTGTGCTTTATATCACTTTTTTTTTTTATAATCTATGGAGATCCCATTAAAGTGGACATACATATACAACACATAAGTATTGAAAACCAGTAGTTTCCAGTTGGACATTATGCTGATGTATGGATGTACTGCTGCTTATGTATGGATGTACTGCTGCTTATGATTGTATTGGTTGTGATGCACTCAGTGGTAATCCAGGTTGATATCAAGGAGATATTGAAACCTGGTCTTGCAACCATCTACCAGTGAATGGACACCTTAAGAGCAGCAAGAGTCGGAAAAAGAGCTGGCCACACTTTACGTTACCAACCAGAAATAAATTTTTTGGGTAGTAAGATTAACTCACATATTTATCTAGCAATGCATAGCTATCAGTAACTTTAAGGAGATTGTAGAAATAAATGGCCAATCTAGCAGCTTTATTTCCCATCTCAGATCCTCTTTATCATAATAAAGACTGATAAATCAGCTCACCCACTGCTGTGGTGTTTACATGTAAAGGCACACATTACCATACTTTTAGACAAAAAAAAAAAGAGAGAGAGAGAGAGGGCATTGGCAGGGCAGGCCACTTCCTGACAATTTCCATGCATTAACATTTAGAAAGTATTTGGGCTGGGTTTATTAACATTGGACTGACGACAATGGTGTCAATGATCAGCATCCTATGGTTTTCCTAAACACAACCGCAAGAACCTTATATAGCACCACGCATTGCCCTGTGCCAAAGATACACTACCCATAACACATACATGTCATACCTGAAGATCACCCTCTCAACCTTTCCAGATTTCTTCATTTTATCTCAACTCAAGCAGGAAAATGCAGCAATAATGACTTTCCACCCACACAAAATGTCCCATCAGATAAATGGGAAAGCAGAAACCCTATTCCCGCTGGATTCTCCCAAACAACATCCTTTAATTGAATAAGTGTGAATTTAATTAGATCCCTGGGGTAGAAGAGGAAAGGGAGTAACAATAAATCTTGGAAGCAATGTTAAGTAACACCATCATGGTCACATACATGTATGGAGACAGTCTATCCGTATGACTCTCTGCTCATAGCTGTGTTATCTCCCCTTCCACCTGCTCAATGCTTAATCACTTCCGTGACAGAAAGGGTGTGGGCAGACCTTCTTAATATAAGCAGCGCATGGAACAAATTGCCATCAATAAACAGGTTATCAATGGAAGACTTCCATTAGCCAAACCCACCCCACACGGGGACAAAAGTAAAAGGTTAGCACCTTACCGATATCACCATCCCCCAATGTAATCAGAGTCAGGACGGCAAATATCACACCAGGGAGGAGAGAGGAGTACAAAAGGAAAAGCCAATAAACCCATGTACGTCTCAACACTATAGTAGTAAGTTGAAAACTATTTCAGACATACCTGTAAAAAACAACGTTATCTTCCCCTAAATAAATACTTTGTGCTCCTAAATTTCTTATACCTCTATACCTGACAATTCAAAGAGTTGTTTACAGCAATACAGGGCTACAAACACAAAACACCCTAACACATAGGGCTTGTTTCCATTATACGTCGGGACCCCTACGCTAAGCGTATACACTTATCAGGGGTCCCGACGTATCCCACAGATACTGCCTGCCGGCGGATGGTCCGTTTAAAGGCTGCGACTACGTTCAGCCTTACACCGGCGGATCGGCGCAATGAAGACAGAGTCTCCGCCGAGCAGGCGAGTCTATCTGTTACGTTGGGACCTCCCACTAAGCGTGTACGCTTAGCGGAGGGGTCCCAACGCAATGGAAACAAAGCCATAGGTCATACGAACATGGGTAAGGCTACATTTAAACCAGCAGTAATCGCACATTAGGCACCCGCTGGTTTTAGCCCAATAGCACTGCTATGGGGTCCTTATTACCCCCCCCCCCCCCCCCCCCCCCCCCCCCCCCCCGCGCCTGCACAAGTTTCCAGGCAGTCATTTTCCGGTGCTGCTGTGGGAGCGCCTGGTCGTTTCCCAGGCTGCTTTCAGTCCACAGCAGCCTCGGAAACGACCATGTAAATGTAGCCTAACAGAGATCTGGTGTGCTCAGGCTCCACAGCTGCGGACAGAAAACACATGCAGAAAAGCAAGTGTTTTCTGTGTGGATTACCCACGGGTTTTAAACATGATTTGTTTTCTTCCTTTTTTATTTTCTTTTTAGTCCATTGATTTCAATGGACTTAAAACGGCGCCCAATGTGCATCCACTGAAATCAATGCTGCCACATGGTGCGATTTTAAAAACGCAGGTTTTTTTTGGGTGTGTCTAAAAAATCAAAGCACACCATTGACACAATGGGCTATGACAGCCCCCCCCCCCCCCGATCCATCAGTCCGAGCTTTGGTCAATATAAACGCAATGGAGGCTTGCTTGAAATGTGTTGTGTCTATTGACAGTCAATGGACACAACAGACTGATGTATGACTAATGTGCTCAGGCATGCTAGTCATACATCAACCCATTGAATTAAAGGGACCACGTGGCACAGCTGATAACATGGCCCTAAAGGGAGCAAATGGGAGAGCTTGCGCTCAGTGGAAGCAAATAGCCTAAGGGAATTTGTATGTGATGTAGTACATTATGTATTGTGCTCTGCGGTAAGGCAGTTCATACTATGTGAGCGTTGTGGTGCAATGCATGTCCACTTACTCATATCAGAATGAACAGCACCACAGTGCACCTATGGGAGACCCCTCTATTCTTATTCAGTATACTGGTGCGTGCAATTTCATGGCACAGCACTGCAGATATATACATCAGGACTGACATCACCAGTAGGGAGATCCACTGTCTCAGCATTCCAATATTACTAAAGGCCCCCATACACGGGTCAGATTCCTGTCTGATTCCGGGCCGACCGATTCCGGGCGCGTGCACGCCAAACGATCGTGCCGGAATCGCGTGCAGCCCACCTTGTCCGATCGATCAGGTCCGTCCGTTCCGGGGCTCAGAATCGGATCCGACAGAGAACCAACATGTTGGTTCCATCAGATTGATTCTGCACAGATCAGGGGGAGTTGCCATTTGTGAGGTGGACAATCGGACACGGATCCGTCCCGGAATCAGCTGGACAAGGTGGTATGCAGCGATCGGATCACTTAATTGGCCGCTCGATCGGAGCTCCGATTCCCGCTGAGATCGCCGGAATCGATCGGATGGGTGATCGAGCGGACATGGAATCCGACACGTGTATGGCTAGCTTAAGAGGATTTCCCTTTACCTCTGGGGGGATCTCCTACTTCCTTTGTGTCTCTGTAGAGAAAGTAAAAGGTAATCTACAGTCTTATATGCCAGAGTTGAAACCAAAATGTTTACTCGTTAGGTTATTTATGCTATTACCTCCACCCATTAAGATAATCTACCCCAATAGTAAGTCCTCGTGACTGAACCAAAATTATTTTTTCATCAGAGTTTTCATCAAGACATAAAGAGAATATCTTCCAATAAACAGTGAAAATTAGGATTTCCTTCGCTTCCTGTTATGTCTATAGAATAGGAAGTGACAGGAAATTTTCCCAGAGAAACAAAAATAAAGGATATCTAATAAAGGAAAGGTTAGCAGTCGTTAGAGCTATAACAAATGCATTATTTCCCTTAGGAGACCTATACCAAGCGGTGTGCGTTACACATTTATAATGCACTGCTGTATGTTTGCGGTCACTATACACTTGGACAATGTGGTTGCGTGGTCTCCAACTTGATGCTGTAGTGTGAAAGAGAACCAAAGCCCCCATACACCTTACAATGTTACCATACAATTTCTGTACAATCAACTTTTCTTCTACCAAATCCATGTAATATGAGGACCTTTATAAACTTTCCAATCACTATGTATTCAATCAGGGAGGACCCGGCACTACATAGTTGTTGGTAAATCTAATGGAAATTGTATGGAGTGATCTAAAGCTGGCCACACACGGTTCGATTTCGGTTCAATCGATGCTCGATTAGATTGAGGAATTCAATAGTCTAATCGAAAATCGTTCTTAATCGCATCAAAATACACCCCACATTGAGTTTGCGATTGTGGTGAGATTTCAACTAAAAAGATATCTCAACTCGTCGATTTTGGTATGGAAACGATTGAAGTTAGGATTGAAGTGGTCTATGTTAATTATATTGAATCTAATCGATCCAGGAGAAACACCACAAACATCCACAATTATAAAACGATATTGGCACAATCGACCATGATTTTCCAACATGTCCGATCAAAAATCTATCAATTTTTCTGCCTTAATTGAACAATTATCATCGATCGTACCATGTGGGCATTTCTCGATTTTCGTTCAATCGATTAAAAAATGAATCTAATCGAGCATCGATTGAACCAAAATCAAACCGTGTGTGGCTAGCTTAAAGGGGCTTTAGACATGGTGGAGACATTCATTTTGCAAGTGCAGGAAATACCTGTTGAGGACACTCAATGTCTGAACAAACTATATGATCTTCCCTTCCCCACCACCCATGTAACAGTATAGAAGGGATGTCTGTAGTCCAAACCTACCTGGACACCAGCCTAGATTAAAGCTGGCCATACACCTTTAGATCTCTCTGTCAGATATCCTTTAGATCTAGATCTGAACACAGGTAGACTTGATGGTTTAGAAAGTCCCTCATATTACATGGTTTTTGGTAAAACAAAAGGAAATCTGACAGAGAAATCTAAAGGTGTATGGTGGCAGTAAGTAAGCAATGCTGGGTTATAGGAAGGATTAGGAAGAGAAGATGTATAGAATGCATGATGCAGTGATATCCCCCGATGCCCCTGCCCGCACACAGGTACGCAGTACACATGCCCGGGGTGGGGGTGATGTTTGCTATGGAGAGATCTCCAGCCTGCTCCATAGACACGGCTGGGAGACACAACAAAGAGCAGAGTAAATAAACGGGGTGCACGGAGGAGGAAACATTCGGGAAGCACTACACTGCAAATCCCGACATGGGGAAAGTTGGAGAACTAGCGCGGGCACAAGGCGTACCGAGAGTACTGCTGTGGGCACCGGGGGTACTATTGCTAGTACACAAAGACTAGAAGAAGCGCTTTCCAGGTGAGAGAGGTGACATACGTGGACGGTGAGCACCGCACACCTTCTCCTCGCCGTGTCCTACTTACCGACACACACACACAGCACATCCAGCAACACGTAAACGTTTCTCCGGCCGGGCAACATCCTCCCCCCGCCCGCTCCGGTCCGCACTCCGGGACCAGACTGACTGAGCCGGCCCCGCCCACCCCGAACCAGGCAGCCGACCCGTCCCGTGACGTCACACCAGACACGCCCGCTTCCAGCCTCAAGCCCCTCCCTCCTGTCCCGGTGATAAGCATGTGAATTCATTCCGGGGCTCTCTGCTGAGGCCCATGTGTACCACAAATCACAGACAACGATATGATATATACTCATCATTGCAACAAATACATCTACCAGGAATCTAAAGCTGAAATATTGGAATACCACTGCAATGATTGCCCACATTTTCCGGCTCTATAGAAAACAATTAGGGCCAGTGGTCAATGGGTAGGGGTCAAAATCATCATATATTGGTCAACGGGTTCATGACCAGATCACTGTCATACACTGGTCAGTGGGTACATGACCTTATCACGTCATACATTGGTCAACGGGTTCATGACCAGATCACTGTCATACACTGGTCAATGGGTACGGGACCAAATCACATCATACACTAGTCAACGTGTTCATGACCAGATCACTGTCATACACTGGTCAGTGGGTACATGACCTGATAACCGTCATACACTGGGAAATGGGTATGTGACCAGATCACGTCATACATTGGTCAATAGGTATGTGACCAGATTAACATTGTTCACTGGTCAATGAGTTAATGACCAGATCACAGTTGTACACTGGCCAATGGGTACATGACCATATTACAATCGTACATTGGTCACTGGGTACAATATGGAGAGGGGTGCTTTCTGCAGATCTGTGTTATAGTAAATGAAGGGATGACTCACAACATTCAGCTGACATTCCCAATCAACGTTCAGCTAGAGTGGTATGATCACCTACTTTATTCTCTATTCTATTATTTGATGAGGGTTTAAAAAAAATTTACCTGGGTGAAATTCCTCTAATTCCAATGACACTCCACCTCTCAACAGTGACATCTACCTCCATAAGTCTCCTTTACCCAGCAAGCCAATCACGGGGTCACTGGAGGGCAGAGTGTTGCAAGATTTAAATCCAGATTGGTACAGGGAGCTAGACCAAATGAGCGGCACCAGAAGCAAGGAAGAGGAAAAGGTAAGTACGGTATATGTTTGTTCTCTTTGGGAATCCGTTTGTTTGGATAAAGACTACATAAATGTAAGTAATCTGTATATGTTTTTTTGTACTACAGAATAGAACCACTTCATAGATTGATCACTAGATTCATGTTAGATTCAATATTTGTAGTTAATCCAATAAAATCTTTATTCGATCATTAGGAAATAGTGTTCTCTCATTTAAATTCCATTGACCAAAAGTGATGGAAATGGAGCATAAAATGAAATGAGTTGGAATTTTCCACCTGTGGATGGAAACGTTTTGTCAATTGCACAAGAATCAGACTTTTTTCTGGATGAAGGCTACAGAAAAGTCTCACCGTATGAGTATGTTCCCCTCTAGTAATTGACTGTATAGCAATATCAGGAATATGTTTGGTGGATGCACATGTAAAAACAAATGCTTCCTATCCACTAGTATTGCTGTAGGGTGCATTACATTTTGAAAAAGGTTGTAGAACCAGCTTGAAGACCATTGCTGAGACTCCATCCATTAGCCCTGGAGGTCAATCTTAAGATTTGTCTTTTTCCTTTTTTTTTAATTTCCCTTTCTTGATGTCTACAGTATGTGACCATGTGTGTCATGTGACAAGCAGGGTTTTCCTTTTCCTTATCACCTCCAGTAGTGGGTGGTCCTCAGACATGTAGAGAGCAGCACTAACCATATCTTGAGTGTAAAAGAGCATCTCTCTGCACCACCATCAATGGTGTCACCACTTCAAGGGGTGGGTCCATGATGATCTGAAATCCAGACCTTCAGGTTAGATGATGTCAAAGGTCAATAGCCTGAAGTAGTGGAAAGGAAAAACAGAAGTGGACTTCACAGTAGAGGAGATGTTCATGTTTAAATCCCAGCAGTTTCTTTTATTTATATATATATATATATATATATATATATATATATATATATATATATACATACATATATACACATATATACATACCCAGGAGTGCATATACATTTTATAGTGAGCTACTTACATGAGCACCAGGAGGAACCTATATTCACCTTTTGTGCTCCAATACAGTCAAAGCACTAATTATACATACGATCTGTAAAAAAAAACAAAACTTACCTTCAGGTGATTAATAAATCTTGTTTGTCCCACATTACCCCTACCCTCCAATGATTTTGTGGTATTCCCACTCTGCAAGGCAGTTTGGACAGAGTTTGTTAACAAAGGGATAGAGGGGTCGGGCACACCCGCCTATCTGCGATTTCGCGATGCAGAATCACTGCAGGCCCGGCAATCACTTTGCCGGCATCGGTAAGTCAAAGAGGCAGGGGGCAGCTCCATAGATGGGGAAGGGGCATCGCTTTCCTGGCCCACAACACCAATGTCATCGCTGGTGATGTGTACAGGGGAGGAGGGAGGGCCAGGAATACCAGCAGAGTATAGTGTACGCTGTGATAGCAATGGCATGCTAGGGGCAAATGTCTCTCTATTTCCAATTCACAAAACAAGTGGCCAGCAATATCTAGGGGTCTTTATTGGTACTGCATGAAGACAGATGCAAGATACAAGGTCAGGCTAGGGCCAAACTGGTGGCGCAGGCCCTCATTCTTAGCATGTGTTTGAATAGTGAGGGGAGCTCAATAATGTTCCTAAATATAAAAGGGGCCCTGCAAGGAAAGTTTGGGAACCACTGGGCTAGGGCTAAAGTCCCTGCGTTGAATTTTGTCTCCACTGCCTGTTATAGCTCCCCATCTGTCAGTACCGGTTACAGTAGCATTACCAGGCTTGGCGTATGATGCGTCTATTGACAGTTAATGGATTCATCAGACTGATGTATGGGCACATTAAGTATATATCTTGGTCCATTGGTTTAAAGGGTCCGTGTTATCGACTGCTGTATGTAGCACAGCTGATAATGTGGCCATAAACACAGCTTGTTTGGTAAGTAAAAGTTTCATTCAATATCTTTTTGTTTGTTTTTCTTTAGTATTCGCTTTTAAAAAATCCTTTTCTTTGCCAGTGTTTACAGAAAACGTTGCCAGGCATAAACTATTTAGTTTGTAAAGAGCTCAATTGTTTATAGTCTGTAAACAAAAACTTCAAGTGGCTTCTTGAAAGTGAAAGACTCTGCACATCAATATGGCATAAATTGGCACTGCCGCCTGTGGTCATTACAAGAAGAGCATGTGATAGGGTGGCAACAATTATTACCACCTAGCTACTATTTAACCGGCCTGGCTGGTAGTAATAGGACATGCCAAAGGTAATATTAGTAATGAGCTCATAAGTCTGGAATTTATTTCTGGCAACATAAAAACATAACCTTACAAAAGCAAGTCCTTCAAATAAAAGCATTTATGGCAGGATCACCTGGTATTTAATTTCATGACAACTGCAGTTTCAAGAATATTGAAAACCTTTTAGCAGACTAAAGCTGGCCATACACCTTTAGATATCTCTGTCAAATATCTTTTAGACCTACCAACAACTATGTAGTATAGGGTCCTCTGCGATTGAACACAGGTAGACTTGATGGTTTAGAAAGTCCCTCATATTACATGGTTTTGGTAAAACAAAAGGAGATCTAAAAGAAATCTGACAGAGAAATCTAAAGGTATTTGGGGACCCTAAAGCTAGCCACACACGGTTCGATTTTGGTTCAGTCGATGCTCGATTAAATGAATTTTTGATCGATTGAACGAAAATCGAGAAATGCCCACATGGTACGATCGACGATAATTGTTCGATGAAGGACATGTTGGAAAATCATCGTCGATTGTGCCAAAATCGTTTTATAATCGTCGATGTTTGTGGTGCTTCTCCTGGACCGATTAGATTCGATATAATAACATAGACCACTTCAATCTGAACTTCAATCATTTCCATACCAAAATCAACGATTATAGTAATATTTTGAGATCAAAATCTCGCCACAATCGCAAACTCAATGTGGGG
The DNA here is from genome assembly GCA_036250615.1 of Ptychadena robeensis. Classification (NCBI taxonomy): domain Eukaryota; kingdom Metazoa; phylum Chordata; class Amphibia; order Anura; family Ptychadenidae; genus Ptychadena; species Ptychadena robeensis. The sequence goes on along the minus strand of CM070032.1, from coordinate 123,113,045 downwards.
TGTATGTTGATGCGATTAAGATCGATTTTCGATTAGACGATTGAATTCCTTGATCTAATCGAGCATCGATTGAACCAAAATTGAACCGTGTGTCGCTAGCTTAACACTTTTCAGTGGCTGGGGTGAGTTCACTTAACATGGTACTTGGAGTAAATACTGAAATAATTTCATATATATATTATAGATTCATTCTATTAACATTGACCTATTTGGTTTGTATCATGTTCTTAGAATCCTATAAAATACATAACGCCAATGTTATTTGTAAACCCCATATTACTCTTATCTTAGGCAGGCACTTGTCTTTCTCTAGGGAACACTAGTTATGATGATGTCAAAGCTGCTCTCCCTTATCTGACCAACATGCTGCACAACAGATGGCGATAATATTTTAACACTGGTAAGATGGTATTAAATTGTACCAAAACTAAACATACAATACTTTACAGCTTACAAGTCTATAGATAAGGTGACTGCATTAGTCAAATTTTACAGGATAAAGGTATTTTTTAGCATATACATATAACATTTGTTTTGGTAGAAAATAAAACAGACATTTTTTTTCATTCTTACCAATCTACGGTGTCAAGTATACCACATTTTACCAAAGAAGTCTCCAGAATAAGCTTAATGGGGGAAATGCAGCAGCTAAGGCACAGAAACACACAGCAAATGTGATTTTGTCATTATTTCATCTAAATGATTCATGTTAATTGCAAAGCCTGTAAATATAATATCAAAATTGCGGAAGATGTAGATACATGTTGTAGGTACATTGTGAAGAAAAAAACATTTAACTAGCTCAAGTAATTTTTGCATAAATTAAGTTCAATGTTAAACATAAAAAAATGTAGGCTTGATTCTGAACCTATTTTATGCAAAATCTACATGAGCTAGAACAATAGTTTTTTTGCAACTGCTCCCACAACTCTTTCAAGCAATTTTGGTGATGTAACCATATTCCGGAGCTTTGCAATTAAAGCCTGCCATACACCCACCGAGTGGGTGCCGACAGAGCTGCTTAGATCAGCTCTGTAAAGCAGCGTGATGACGTCATTACGCTGCACTCCAGAGATGACAGAATCGGCGGTCACCATTTGTGTGCCGGCCGTTACCGTCAATGAAGACGCCTGGCATCGGCCAGGGAACATCGGACATGTCCGTTCTCTGGCCAGCCGAGCTGTGGGGCGACAGGGATCTGTCGCCCCATGTGGGCACGCCCGATCGGCGCCCGATTTTGCCGCCGACCAATGGCCGTGAGCGCGCACGCCCATCGGTGGCAAAATCAGCTGCCGCTCGGTGGGTGTATGGCAGGCTAAACTCACAAAGTCCACCCGCACTGCAATTGCCGCGAGTATAAGCAGATTACATTTTTCAGCACATTTTGTCTTATGTTCCCGTTTATATGACACTAGTTACTTATTTCTAAGTAACTAGTGTCATATAAACGGGAACATAAGACAAAATGTGCTGAAAAATTTAATTAGGTAGATGAAGTATGGTCTTTTTTCTTTATGTGTAAAGCCGGCCATAGATGCTTCAATCCTTCTGGAGTGACCGATGGTGGGCGCTCCAAAGATCAATCGGCCACATGTCAGTTTTCCTTTGGACGATCGGTCCCCATCTAAAGTATATACCGGCAAACGAAGGGTGCATTGTCATCACACATGGCCATGGCATCGCCTGTGCATCGTGCCTTCTATGGGGGGATTTAGTAATAATGAATTCAATGTAAATATATGATATATAATGATGAATTAATTTTTTATTGTGATTAACAGCCTCTCCTTACAAGTATTGAGCCATCTACCTCTCTCAAAACAAGGCTCTTCCCATGTGTCTGATACCATACTGTATCTTAAGTTAGCCATACACGGGTCAACCTTTCTTAGGCAAGGTATCATCTGCTTCTTTTTCCCCAGGGTGGACACGCGTCCACAGTGTCCACTCCGTGTTCTTTGTTTAAAACAAAGGATCAATTAAAGCGCCTGTGGGATGTGGAAAAACAGTGCTTGGATACGTCCAGCGCAGGCAAAAAGCAGTGGACCCATGGCCTTTAGCTAAACTTACATGTGACAGGTCTATTGGCACATGTGACATAACGCATTTGCGGTTGTGGTAATTGCTCGTTTATGGGCCGCTTAAAAAACTCCTGTATAAATGAGCCCTTAGATAGATTTTTGATTTGAGCAACTTGTACAATTTAATGTCTATCGGGACATGTGACATTACACATTTGCGAGTGTGGTAATTTCTCATTTACGGGCCTGTTAAAAAACCCCTGTATAAATAAGCCCTTAGATCGATTTTGGATTTGAGCAACTTGTACAATTTAATGCCAACTGTGAGTCAAATACGGATCTATGGTACAAACACTGTAATAAATGCAGAACAGATTCCTTAAATCGATTATTTCCCAGTTATGAAGATAAAGGTGTGTGTACATGCTCCAAAGACCAATTAGATACAAATCAGTTGAAAAAACTGAAACCTCACCAGATACTTCTAATACCAAATGAAATTTTCCAACCTGATCACTTACGGCTCTGGCCATTTTACGCTTGATTTCAAGACAAAAGGAATTCATTTTCAAACGTTCTAATGAATCTATTTTATTGTTTAGTCTCACAGATAAATGGACAAGCGTATGGTCACCTTTAATGTTGTCTCCATAAAAATAAATGATGAGGTTCTAAGAATCAGAAGTACCCGTAGAGGCTTCCAGCTATTAGGGAAAGCAAATTCCTCTTCCTTTACATTTGCCCTCCTTTTTATCTGATTTGTAAGACCACAAATGTATTCTTAGCCCCCCCCCCTTTAGATCACTCCATCACGTTTCCATTAGATCTACCACACCTACATGGCGGAAATTATTTGACCCCTCCACTGATTTTTGTAAGTTTGTCCAATGACAAAGACAGAAAAGTCTCAGACAGTACATTTCATGGAGTTTAATTGAACATTGCCGCAGATAGCACATCAAACGACAATCGAAAACATACCACTTTAAATAACAAGATATCAACTCGATTGCATTTCATTGAGTGAAATACGGTTTTGAACCCTCTAACAACAAACCCAGACTTCAATACTTGTGCGACAAACCCTTTTTTGCAACACACGAGGTCACGCCGTTTCTTGTAATTGATGACCAAGTTGCGCACCATTTTAGAGGAATGTTGGTCCACCTCTCTTGCGATCATCTCTAAATCCCTAAGCTTTCGAGCTGTCTCTGTGCAACCTCTGAGCTGAGCTCCCTCCATAGGGTTTCATTGGATTAGGTCCCGGAGACGACTAGGCCCCTCCACTCGACCTAATGCTCTTCTTCTGAGCCCCTCCTTTGTTGCCCTTGCTGTAGTTTTGGTCATTGCGTCTGGAACCACACCCATCCCCCACACCCATTTTCTCATTTCCGGCAGCCAGGAAGGGGTTGTCGCTCCCAAGATTCACAAACCAGCCTCCGTCCTTTTCCCTTAATGTGTCAGTATCCTGTCCCTTACAGAAAAACACCCCCCCAAGCAAAATGTTTCCACCCCACCACCACCCCCCCATGCTTGACGTGGGACGGTGTTTGGGGTCCTAGGCAGCAATTTTTTTCTTCCTCAAAACACAGCGAGTGAGTTAATGCCATGCCATTTTGGTCTCACAGACCACAGCACCTCTCCCATCCCTCTCGAATCACTTCAGGTGTTCACATTGCAAACTTCAGACGGGCGCCACCATGTGCCCTCTCCTGAGCAGCGGGGACCTGCCGACCCTGCAGGATTTAACCTTGCGGTGTAATGTGCCTCTTCCCAATGGTTTCTCTTGTGACGGTGGTCCCTGCTAATTTGAGGTCATTAACTACCACTCCTCCTGGTATTCTAGATGCTTTTTCACCTTCTCAGAACCATGACACGCCACCCGAGGTGAATCTTCGCTGGACCCCAGACTACGGTCTTCACTCATGAATGCCAATCAGTTGCTATCTCTTTATTTAAAGATTTTTTCGATTTTACCTTGTTGATGTGCTATCTGCCACTGTTACAATAAACCACCATTGAATGACTGTTCTGAACTTTTCATTTCTTTCGTCATGGACAAACTTACAAAATCAGTGAGGGGTCAAATAATTATTTCCTCCACTGTATGTAGTATAGTGGCCACCCTAATGAAATATAAAGTGATTGGAAGGATTAGAAAGGTCCTCATATTACATGGTTTTGATAGAACAAAAGTTGATTGTACAGCAATTGTATGGTAAGTGTATGGGGGCCTTTAGCTGTCAAACTTCATACAAACCTAAACCTGTACTTTAGTCTCTTTATTGAATTTGTTACATTGAAATATGCGATAAATTGACAGTAAAAAAGATAGTAACCAGTGGTGTTAGAGTAGAAATCCAGCCCTGGGGCCATTTGTGGCCTGCAGTGTAATTATATTTGCCCCCCCAAATTGTTTTATAAATGTTATTTAATAAATTAATGGCAAGGATTTGACTTTTGGTTTCACATGTGTTTTAGTATTATGTCTTGTTCCAGATTAATATTTAACCTCTCTATTAGTCAGCCCATACAGTGCCGTTTTGTAATGGTGCGGTACGGGCGATTTCAGCAGAGTACCGGTCTCTTAAAAAAAACCAAAAAAACATGGAACTGAAAATGTATTATATCTGGCATAAAAGATATTAAAGCTTAATTTACACTGTCGGTTCATGAGCTGCTTTCAGGCAACAGTGCGCTCCCGCAGCCACGGGAGAAGTGACTCCCTGCGAGCGGCTGCAAAATAGGGCAGGCATTCACAGGTAGTCTAGATGAGGCCCCAATAGAGGTCCTATCGGACGGGAGCCCGAAAACTGACTGGCGGACACTTAATGTTGCCTCTTCCGGTCAGTTATGTTAAAGGATCGTTTACCTGGCAGTTGAAAATCACCAGTGTAAATGAGCTCCTAATACAATTTAAAAAAAATGTGATTTGGATAGAATGGTGAGTAGGCAGGGCCCTCTACTCCTCCTGTGTCATAACCTGTACCTGTGTGTATTATCTTCTGTAGTATCTCCACTCTAATGTATTGTACAGAGCTGCGTAATATGTTGGCGCTATATAAATAAATCATGATAATAATAAGGATGATAAATGATGCTTGTAAAAGTGATCATTCAAAAAAAGAAACTGATGGAGAAGCACCTGATCAATTTGAACCGATCAGTTTAAACATTGGCGATTCTCTAGCCAATCAGAGCAGTACTAATTTATCAGCTGATAGCAAATTGTGATTTTCATGAGTTCTCTTGCAAGGCACCTAGAAGAACACACCATGCGATGGTCAGTAGATTGAACCAATGTCATGGTTTTATTGTTCTCTTTAAATCTACTATGGAAACTCACACTTTCTTTTTTATCTGATAAGCGGACCTATTACCAACTTTTCTTCTTTGTACCATCAGCACTAGAAGTGTTGATAAAAGGGCAGAATGCCCTAACTTTACTGTAACAAGTAAATTAAAGAGGGGGCTTCTTCCAGCCCATCCTCTTTCTGATGATGCAGCACTGCATGGTAAGTACCTGATCATGGCTCTGTATTGAAATACACATAGACAATTTTCCCATAGAAATGCATTATATGGCACCCCCCAGTGGCAACCTACATTATTGCACAGAATTAACCCACGAAAGGCAAATAAAGATGGTTGATAAAGATGGAATTTCTCCTATGATTCCAGGGAACAGAAGGTAAGTAGATTGTAGCAAGCCACTAAAAATATAATTAATAGGGAAATCTTCTCATGGGACACTTTTTTGAGACAACTGTTTAGAGGGAATTGCCCTTACCCCAGTCTTTAAGGCAATAAGTGAAGGTGTCACTCTAACCTGGGGTCTAACCTTCCTTTACTCTTTTGTAAGTAAAAAAAATATAGATTATACTTTAATTCCTTCACATTCTTCTAGTTTAATATCATTTTATTACCAGAGCTCCTTTAACACTGCTAGAAAATGACTGAATTAACATTTCTTAGTAATCCTCTTCCTGATGCAATGATTTTTCCACATGAACTGCCAGCTACAGGAATAGCATGAAGCTACTTCAAATTACTGCAATATAAAATGTGAAGCTCTCAAAGACATGAAGTCATGGTCTTGTGCAGACTGCCAGGATCCCCAAATTGGTCAAAAGCCAAACTTCTCTTTATGGCCATGAGGCTCTACATACAAAGCTCAAATAATACTGCTAGCTCATAACCAAGAAGAGCAAGAACACAGTCTATGGCTCACACTCCAACACTGTGCACAAAGTACACTTTTATGTCAACAGAATACTTATTCTCTCAGCCAATAATCATGTCACTGCTCTTAACGTTTCTTACATTCATTACAGTAATAGGAGCCTTTATTTGACATTATGTGCAGATCATATCATTTGGAAAGTTGCTACATTTTGTTACTGTTTTGATAACAGCAGCCAGCCGCAAGTGGATATTGGGAAAGTAGACACTTCGGACGTCTGCCTCCTAAAATCCCCATGTGCCCCACAGCCAGGCAGAGGCAGGTGGGGCAGAGCAAGATAGTAACATGTAGCACTGTTATTCATAAGAACAGGTCAAATTTAATGTGTACCTGAACTAAGCCACACATTTACAAACAAAATCCATTGCTTAAATCCTCTCATAAATATATGCATACCATTTTCTGCACATCTCTAGATCCCTTTTTACAGGTAATGATTTCTCTCCTTGTTCACAGCTCAGTTAACATACTGCTTACTTACTAGATTAGAATGTCAACACAAGTTTAGGCACATATTTTTTTTTTATATCTATATCTCAGATTAGCTCCCAGGTTAAAACAGAAAGTAAAACAAAAACATTTCAGATTAATACAGTTTTGCAGGAAATGTTTGGTGTATGTTTGGAATTTGCAAAAAGCAATAAACCTCAAGGCATACTAAAATATGTATGCCCTAGGCTTATATATAAACTCCCGGCCACTTTATTAGGCACACCTTGCTCGTACTGGATTGGACTCACTGTTGCCCTCAGAACTGCCTTCATCCTTTCTGGCATAGATTCAACAAGGTACTGGAAGCATTCCTCAGAGACATTGGTCCATATTGATATGAAGACATCACACAGTTGCTGCAGGTTTGTCGGCTGCACATCCATGGTGCGAATCTCTCGTTCCACCACATCTCAAAGGTGCTCTATTTGATTGAGTTCTGGTGACTGTGGTCATTTGAGTATAGTAAACACATTGTCATGTTCAAGAAACTAGTCTGAGATCATTTCAGCTTTATGACATGGTGCATTATCCTGCTGGAAGTAGCCTTCAGAAGATGGGTACACGGTGGTCATAATGGGATGGACATGGTCAGCAACAATGCTAAGGTAGGCTGTGACGTTGCAACAATGATCAATTACTACTAAGGGGCCCAAAGTGTGCCAAGAAAATGTCCCCCACACCACCAATGACACCACCAGCCTAGACCATTGATACAAGGCAGGATGGATCCATGCTTTCATGTTGTTGATGCTAAATTCTGACCCTACCATTAGTGATAGCTGAAAAGTTTGCCCGGCGGACAGTTTGCAGTGAACATAGCATATTTGCAGTTCGCAAGGCCCCAAACATTATGGGTGTTCTACCCGCCTCCTATACCTTAACATGGAGACAAAGTTTGACCCCTAAACCCACAGTCAGGTGGGACAGTACAGCCAACATTTTTCCCTCCCCCATTAAAGAAGCAGGATGGAGCAGCATGGAGAGCGCTGGTTCACATGTCCTTGGAAGCTCCACTCTACCAATGAAATGCAGTGGCCAGATGGACTTTCCTTATCCAAGACTTGCTCATCCTTAGTAGGAGATTCGGCAGAAAGTGACTAGCACTCGTGGTGGCCTGGTTGCTAAGGGCAACAGCCGCCTGTTCACCTCCATGTGATAGCTGCTGAAGTGCTTCCGCTAAGGCTTTTTGGTCTCTCTCAGCATTCTGAACTATTGCATCCTCTCGGGCCTTTGCAGACTCTCTCTGGCTAGCAAGCTGAGCAGCCAACAGCCTATTAAAGTCCTGGTGTTGTGCCATCATCGCTTGTTGTTTGGCATCATAGGCCTGCTGCTGGGATGCCGTGGCCTGCTGGAGAGCGGTATTGGCCAGCACTAATTGGTTCAGCAGGTCCTCCATATCAAAGTACACTGGCCCATTAAATGTCATTTTAATTTTTTTTTGCAAAAAACACAGAAACAGCAAAGTGTCCACTTTTAAATGTTGGGGGCTCAATGCCCGCGTTTAGGGGTTCATGCCCGCATTCTCCACCAGTGTGGGGGATCACACTCAAAGGGTTGCTCTCACAGCATCAATCCACCCAATTTCGATCTTTTTAAGGGCTCCTGCCCATGTTTATTTGCACACAGTCCAAAAACAAAACTTGCCCTCGCAGGGGTTAATAACCATCCAAACACAAGTCCTTGAAAAAATGCCAATCCTCCTGGCTTGGCCAACGTCCAGCTTCCCAGCAGGATAAGGTCCAGGCCCCACACGCTCTGTGAGCCCCCTGTTTCCCCGGCTCCAGTAGCCACAGGTCTAGGCTCCACACTCCTTGTGTGCCCCCACCCTCAGAAGCCCACGGTCTCCTACTTGGTCTGGACCTGGTGTCTCCAACTTCTTTCTAGAGCTATGTCTTCAGCCTCTATCAGAACCCCCTGGTCTCTGCTCCTTTTGTGGAGACACACCTGGCTCCACTCACCTGCAAACAGGTGTTAACCCATTAGTGGACCCTGGGGGAATAGGGAGGCCCACCTAATTCTATCCTCCCTATCCCAGAGCCTAGAAAACTAAATGAAAAACGCAGGAACCTAATGGTGCTGGGCAATAATATCCCGGACTCGTTTCAGGACACCACCTAACAAATTCACTGTCTAAAGGCCCCCATACACCTTACAATCTTTCCATACAATTTCTGTACTACCAAAACCATGTAATATGAGGGCCTTTCTAATCCTTCCAATCACTATGTATTATATCAGAGAGGCCACTATACTACACAGTTGTTGGCTGATCTAATGGAGATTGTATGGATTGATCTTAAAGTGTATGGGGGGCTTAATTTAACAGGGACAGATGGCCAATCTGTCACAT
>CM070032.1:123088654-123100581 GCA_036250615.1 Ptychadena robeensis | reverse complement strand
CATAAAGAGGATGATGTGGTCAAAATACTCATTTACCTAATAATTCTGCACTCCCTGTAGAAGCCGTTTGAGGTTCCAGGCAGCAGCATCAATGACATCATCCCCCTGCAGCCCGATATCAGCACTGCTGTGTCTCCAGCTCCGACAACGTGATGACGTCACATCGGGGAGGTGGCGGGAAATTTGAAAGTGAATAGCACGAAATCAGTTTTCTATGTAGAAAACTGTTTTCAATGTGCTTCTATGTACTATATCGCCAACATAAAGTCTTTGGTGCCCCAGAGGTGCCCATTCGCAGTAACCCTCTCTCCCCTGGTGTGATTTTACCACATCCATTACACCAGGTTAGAGAGGGTTACTGCAAACGAGCACATCTGGGAATCTGGAAATTTATCATACAAAAGAAGAAAATTAGAGGTTATATCATTCAAATGACACCTTGGATTGAATTGATCTTTGTGCCCTGATTTTTGTGTTTTCTCATTAATTTTATTATAAAAGAAATGTTTATTTTACATAATTGTTTGTTTCAAACATTATTATATTCAGGATGTCTATTAGACCCTTGTACGGACATATTTTGGGAAGTTACAGACCTACAACATAAAGAAAAATTTACCAATGAAGTCTATGGTGCGCTTTTGGTACAGAAATCTGGACCTCAGCAGTGCGCTAGGGAGGTAAACTGTGATCAAGAGATTTCTGGTATTCTGGTAAAAATCTCTGCTTCCGTTCTCCATAATAATGATTGTATCACAACACATCTGTCCAGTAAGGATGACTGTAAATTCAGTCTAATGCATGGCATATGCCCTGACACACATTGATTCTTATGAATAAGGACAGGTCTTACAGTTTAGTATGAGATTTGATCATTTAGCAGTAAGTGGGCAGGGTGGGGCAGATAATGCTGCTTACATGAACCACTTACCCTTATAATGATTCATCCATGTAACCATTATGCATCTACATGCTTGTATGTGGATAGAATAGATTTTTATGGTAGATTTAATTTTGGCAGCCCAGTTTGAGATGGTAAAATAGATTGATTGCAGAATTTTAGTCAATAGTACAACTATTAGCTGCTCCATTGCTGTCTTGAATGCTGCCAAAACTTGATTGCTATGTAGAGACAAATGACATATAGCTAGTTTACCTGAATGATAGGTCCAGAGGTCAGTGTGATGTACTTTTGTCTAGTTTCTGCTTTGGAAACAGAAGAGATAAGGTAAATGTATCCCTAAGCATAAACTCTTAATTGGAAATTGTGAGTAATACCCTACATTAAGCAATTTTTTTTGGGCTGGTGACCATTGTTGTACCCATCTTCTCACTCCTAACATCACAGCCATGCCAGTCCCATCCACCACCCATTGTATACTCTGTTCCCCAACCATTAAAGCTAGCCATACAGGATTTTGCCACCAAACGATGGGCGCCGCCGATCGGGGGTGCCCACATGGGGTGACAGATCCCTGTTGGCTGGCCGGAGAACGGACATGTCCGATTTTCTCTGGCCGATGCCAGCCGATGATGTCATTTCTGGAGAGCAGCGTGATGAAGTCATCACGCTGCTCTTCAGAGCTGATCTGACCTGCTCTGTTGGCCCCCACTTGGTACGTGTGTGGGGGCCTTTAAGATTGTAACTCCTCCTGTGTGTTATCTTGTGTTGCCTCTCAACTCAACTAATTTATTTTAATATTGTTTATTTTATTTTAACTTATTTTATTTTGGCGCTATATAAATAAATTATAATATTTGTTGCCCAGAACAGTCATGGTATTTTGAAATGTTGGACGTGTCCCCATAACAGTAGGAAATCTTCCTAGGAGGAAATCTTTTCTGGTAACAACTATCTATGAATGGAACGCCTCTTCAGCACAAACTAAAGAATGTTTACCTAATGAAAACACAAACAGCAAAATAAAGATGTAAATAACATGTCAGGAGTTTGAACCCTTCCCTACGCTATCCAAAAATAAAATTTATACACATTAAGCATGTTGGCTATTATAGTTCTCTCTTCTGCTCTGTAATTAGAAACCACCATACCAGTTTTACCTGAGTGCTGACTTTTGTCTCTATGAAGGCTTGTCCATAAAAATGCAAAACTGCAGTGTACCTTATGTAAATGTCTTGTCCCTGTGTAGGAATTAATATCAGGTCTAGTTCACAGCAAAACCATGTAAACATGAATCTGTATACAGAACCCTTTGGCTCAGAATGATCTTTACACTTAGGTAGAGGGGGAGGGGGTGGGTTGTCAGCAAACATCAGAAGTGATTCATAAGTGCCCTCTTTAAAAGTCAATATATATGAAACTTGAAGCTCTTTCATCTAACTGTTGGCTAGCTGCAGATGAAAGACAATTTAGAGTTGATGGTGATTTAAAGGTAATGAAGATAGCAAATTAAACAAAATTAGAAACCCAAATGATCTACCAATTATAAAAGTATGCCTCTCTAGTTAATACAGAAAAGCAAAAAAGAAAAAAAAAAAGTCACTTCAGTTTAAACGCACCTAAACTCACAAACAGAAAATATATAAAAAGTTCAATCAATTTTTCTTAACTCTGAGCTTTCCAAATGGCTAAAAATGTGTCCACAATCCTAAAAAAATATACTTACCTTCTTTGCTCTTGTCTATGGAAGTTGTCATGTTGATTTCTGTGTAGCTTCCAGTCTTCCAGAGGTTAATAGATTCAGCAAGGTGTTCAGTCACCGGATACAATGGGAAAAGAACTAAAGCTAGGCATACATGGTTTGATTTTAGTACAATCAATCTCTGATCCAATTTCCAATCTTGATATTTTGATCGGATACAAAGTAGATCCGCATGGAAGGTACCATAAAAATAGTCAATTTTAGTTTCGATCACAAAACACAGGAAAGAGTTGTATATAAAAATGTTCATTGAATACAATCACCCCGACCAACACACACAATGCTACGATTTTAGTTAGATCGTTGTACGATGGATGTCCGATAATTTTCCACTGATCGAACCATGTGTGCAGCATACAATTTAAATCTGATCGATCTAAACTTTAATCAGTTTAGGTCAATGGAACGCTTAAATCGAACCGTGTATGCCTAGCTTTAACCATCAACTTACAAAGAGACATGATGATGTCAGAGCGAAGAAAAATAACAAGAACAAAACTAATAAAGAATGTAATATCGTCTAGTGTTAGTAAATACAGAAAAAAAAACCTGCATTATTATTGCTTTGTCTTAAATAAAGACGAGCAAAAAAAAATGGAATGGCACCACAATCTACTCATGGTGCCTCTGTGATTGCGTGCTTAATTGCAGTTTACCTGTTGTAGTTCTAGTAGGGTGGTGAGGTGGGCATAGCCTTTCTTGGTTTAAGTTAGTCATGTGAAAGTTAAAACAACATTGGCCTGAACCCCTTTACTAGCCTGATGGATAAGCAATTGGCTAGGAGAGGCATTAGTTTGTGGTAGTAAATGGAGCGCATTTATACCTTTGTAAAAGTTTCTATCTGGTCATCAGATATGCTGTCATCTAAATGAACAAGAACCTTTACAGACATAATGTAATGGATTGTGGGCAGAAACGCTGTATAAGTCCTTATGGATTAAAAAAGCCAGTCTGATGACTAGAGAAACATCTTTGTGTACTAGATCAGCAGGGCGTGCAATGCCGCGTGTTACCGCAAATGCAAACGTGGGGCCAGTGTGAAAGGTACACAGGTTTCAATAGCTGCAGCTCAGCTAGTGTCTCTAAGAAAACATCAACAAGTGCATTATGCTTGACTTACTACTGCAGAAATGATATGACCTCAGACTACAGCTAGGCATATACGGCTCAAATTTGTAGAATAGAGCCGTGTCCGTTCACGACGCTTGATTGTGCTTGAATCTATAAAAAATTTAAGAAATCAAGGGCAGGTGTTAACCAGTGTTAAATTTGGCACTGCACTACACATGGCCTCATCCCAATATCCTCTTGGTTTTCAACTCAAGGATCTAGTGGTGAGCTAGTTCCCAAAACTCAGGGTGGCTAACCCCCGGGACTTTAAATAGGCCCAAAACTACCAAACAAAAGTAGAGCTAAAAAATGAACTTTTATTGTATGTTCAAATGTTCAAACAGGGAACCAACATTTGGGTAATGCCTGTGTGACTTCTATTACTTTGGACAGGGACCCTCGATATCAGGTGGCATTGATGACGCAGCAGTGCTGTGCCTCAAGATCGAGGAAGCTTGATGTCACTGTGCTGCACTCAATGGCTTCTCTGTCATACGGGAATCAACCTGTGTATCCTCACGATAAGTTTCTCTTTTAAAAAGTTACATTTGGAATAACACTTTTATTTAATATTAATCACTTGTGAAGTACAGATAAATGTTTTTGCTAAGATGTGTCTATTATACTTTATATATGCGGGAATCGTTTTGTGAACCATGGCACATTCCTTCTATAATCACTGAGGAATTTGTAATGTTTTTCTCACTATGTCATGGAGTTCCTAAATATCACAGTTATGTGAGAACAGGTTAGAGAGATTGTACTGCCAAGAGCTCATAGGTGTCACATGATCATACATGGCCTTCATCCACTGCACAATGCAATCTATTCTAAAACGACCTCCTGCATCTTTATTTTATGTTTCATGTATATGTATTGCAGTGTAAAAGTTTAGATAATAAAACTGAACTTTTCAAGTTGGAAATAATATATACAACTATTGACCCTTACGTTTTCTTTTGAATTAAATGCCAGGATCTGCTTTACAACCACTATTCATCAAGGAATCACCAAGATACACAAATAAGCTGGTTATGTCTTTATAAAAGACTACTGTATTTTTAGACTATAAGACGCACTTTTTTTTACCATTAAATCAATGGCAAAGTGTCCCTGCATCTTATGGTCCGAATATGTTAAAAAAATTCCTGAAAACACTGACCATTTTACAATTAGATGGCATGAGTTGTGTATTTACATTAACATTCTGCATTGCATGGGTAAGTTGTTTAGTGCCAGATTATAAAATGTGTCTCTCCATAAGTTGGTGTGTGTTCAGAGAACGGGTACTGCTAGTGTATAGACACTTTATAAAGTTTCAGCCCTGACACTTAGCTGGAACTAAGACCTCCTTCTTGGCACTGGCTTTTTGGCTAGAAGAATAAAGAGTGAATACTGTATGGTCCAGTCCTGCCTACTTTGCTGGAACATTCTGTATATATCACTTGATATCTAAATAGCCATCTCTGTCCCCCCCCCCCCCCACCCTAATTTTTCCTTCAAAACTTTGGGTGCGTCGTATAGTCCGAAAAATACGGTATATCCAGAACTGTATAAGGCAGGGAGATGTATCGAAGTGTTATAACAGACTTAAAAATTTTGTTTTTTATGGTACCTACGAAGGTAGCCATGGTTGGCATGCGGGCTGCACTTACGATATTTGTCATGGAAATGAAATGAAGCCACCACATATAGGGAAGGGTAAATCAAACTATTTAAAAATGAGTTAAAAGTGAATTCAGCCAATTTGTGCATAAAGAAACCAAACTTTCACCCATAGTTTATACTCTTTTGTTAAATGCATTTCAATTAGAACTCTTGCTAAGGAAAGCTTACCACTGCATCTTTTTCCCTGCATTGGACCCTAAAGGAGCATTATTACCAAATAGCACCATGGGTTTTCCTCACCATCATTGGCACATCGCAACATATAGTGGGTATGACAGCTGATATGTCTATTGTACAGCAATTGATGCATTTTATTTACGCATTTGGTCCATAAAATTCAATTATCACTGCATTACAATAACGTGTAAACAGCGTGCAATGTCTGCCACGCATGGAAATCCCAGCAGGAAAAATGGGACAGAAATAAAAAGCTGACATGACAGGGGTTCCTAACTGCAAATTTGGGTGTGTGTAATTACCAGTATTTTAGGGTCTTTACCAGCTTTGCACATCTAGAGACTGAAATCCTTGCCCATTCTTCTTTGCAAAACAGCTCCAGCTCAGTCAGATTAGATGGACAGCGTTTGTGAACAGCAGTTTTCAGATCTTGCCACAGATTCTTGATTGGATTTAGATCTGGACTTTGACTGGGCCATTCTAACACATGGATATGTTTTGTTTTAAACCATTCCATTGTTGCCCTGGCTTTATGTTTAGGGTCGTTGTCCTGCTGGAAGGTGAACCTCCACCCCAGTTTTTCAGACTCCAAGAGGTTTTCTTCCAAGATTGCCCTGTAGTTGGCTCCATCCATCTTCCCATCAACTCTGACCAGCTTCCCTGTCCCTGCTGAAGAGAAGCACCCCTAGAGCATGATGCTGCCACCACCATATGTGACAGTGGGGATGGTGTGTTCAGAGTGATGTGCAGTGTTAGTTTTCTGCCACACATAGCGTTTTGCATTTTGGCCAAAAAGTTCCATTTTGGTCTCATCGGACCAGAGCACCTTCTTCCACATGTTGGCTGTGTCCCCCACATGGCTTGTGGAAAACTGCAAACGGGACTTCTTATGCTTTTCTGTCAACAATGGCTTTCTTCTTTCCACTCTTTTATAAAGGCCAACTTTGTGCAGTGCACAACTAATAGTTGTCCTATGGACAGATTCCCCCACCTGAGCTGTAGATCTCTGCAGCTCATCCAGAGTCCCCATGGGCCTCATGACTGCATTTCTGATCAGCGCTCTCCTTGTTCGGCCTGTGAGTTTAGGTGGACGGCCTTGTCTTGGTAGGTTTACAGTTGTGCCATACTCCTTCCATTTCTGAGTGATCGCTTAAACAGTGCTCCGTGGGATGCTCAAGGCTTCGGAAATCTTTTTGTAGCCTAAGCCTGCTTTACCATTCTCAATAACCTTATCCATGACCTGTCTGGTGTGTTGTTTGGACTTCATGGTGTTGTTGCTCCCAATATTCTCTTCCTCTGAGGCCGTCACAGAGCAGCTGTATTTGTACATTAGATTACACACAGGTGCACTCTATTTAGTCATTAGTGTTCTACCATGTTCATTTAAAAGCGCCCTTAATAGGTTATCGGTGCATGTGTGATTTTTGCTCTTGGATCAGCCCTTCTGTCAAATTAAAGAACTCATTTTGTCACATTTTAGAGTCATTGTGGCCCAGGAGCCAAAATATTGGCCCACCATTGCTTCAGAATGAATATGCCAATAAAATTAATTAAGCATATTTCAGAGTTCTAAGAGTTCCCTCCCACTTTCACTTTTGAATATTGCTGCGTCTTTTTTTATATTGCTGATATATCCCTTTGCACAGAAAATCAGGTGGCAAAAATTAAGAAAGTATAATGCTCATTTGTACAGCCCCGCTCTCAAAGCTGAACCGACTACAAATCTGAAGAAAAATACAGTTGTACAACTGACAAAAGAAATTAGTGCTCAAAAGGGACACAAGAAAGACTGCAATTTTACACTTTATCCATATAGAAACAAAACATTTACTTTGTAAATCAGTGTTTCCTCTATTTGCAAGAGTATCTCAAATACTGAAAATCAAAAAAATATATCTGTAAAATGAAAGTTTGTCTTACCTCTGAGCTAGTATGTTCCCTGCTGGTCTGAGCTGATGTGCCCTGGAATCATATGAGAGATTCCATCTTTATTTGCCAGGCTTCCGGGGGTCAACTTAGGGTGCAATATCACGAGTGGCCACTGAGGGCATTTATAATGGTTTTCAATGGAGAAGATCGTTACTGGATATTTCAATGCAAAGATTTTCACAGCTATCACTACACTCAGCTCTTATGCGGCACTCATCATCAAAGACAGGGAGAGAGAAGGGGCTGTGAGGGACCTTCTTAACCTCCCTAGCGGTTGAGACAAACCCTGTTCGTTTGCCGTTCAGGGTCGTCTCAACCGCAGGGGAAGCCGGCGGCGGGGAGACCCGATGCCTCCCTGGAAAGCTGCAGCGATTGTCTTAATCGCTGCAGCGATTGTCTTAATCGCTGCAGCATTTCCGGGGTTTCGGCACCACCCCGATCGCGTTACGGTGACGCGGAAGGGGGTGGGGGGGAGGCGCTGTCGCCATAGACCTCCATGTTAATGGAGGAGCGCCGGCTTTCCCTCTCACGCAGCTGGTGTCAATAATGACACCAGCTGTGTGAAGAGCAGCGGCACGAGGCCGGAAATTACAGGCAGTGTACTGTGTACACTGCCTCGATTGCCCGTACTGGCGCGATACGGGCAGTGCGCTAGGGAGGTTAATCTGATCACTACAGGTAACTTTTTATTTTAAGCATTCCTCCCTTTTATCAGCACTTCTACTGTCTGTCAGTGATTTATAAACAGCAGCTTTAGAAACCATAAAAAAAACTAACAAACAGGAAAATTTTAGTTCCAAGAGATGTGATGATTATTACACCTTACAAGAATTCTATCGCTAACATAGTCATATTGTGCAGACAATAAAACAGGGCAAGCAATTATGCAAAAATATATATACTTTATGTACATACACAGAATGATAAAGGAACTGAAAATCAATTGAAACTAATAATCAACGACATGAAATGTAACGCCAGAAGACTACTACAAGGTGCCTCCAACACACCTATACACGAGGTAATATTACACCCAATACACATTGTGGGAATTTGTGGGTACACACAGGCAACGTGTAATATGGATGTCACTTCTACAAAATTATACCAAGATCCTCAGATAGGAAGACAATTTCTCCAACTACAAATATCTGATGTGATACAAGGCTAGGGATGATAAATCCTAACAGAGATTTTGCTCTGAACAAATTTAATTGATAATGTGCACTTTTATCAAGCAAACTTGTTTATCGTAAGTTATCCTAACTTTAATCTATGCAAAGAGGCAGACGTAAACTAGGTATTGTAGCGTAACAGGATTTGTCTTTGAAATGGTTAAATGCATCTCTTTCTGGCTGCTTGCCCATCCCAGAGGAGGTGTCTCCATCCCCACAGGGGATATAATCTAATGAAAGGAGGGGCCTTAGTAGTCTTGCCTGGAGAAGGATACAGCCTGCCAGATTCAGCAGAGCCTTCCTGCCAGAACCCCATGGGACAGGCCTGAGGTCTTGGGTATGCAGGAATCTCCAGCCACATGTGAGTAGCTCATTTCCCCTATAGGGCTGGGGTAGTTGTGGACTGTCATCCCCATTCAGAGTATTGCCCTGGGAAGCTCACAGTCCCTAATGGCTGCAGCACCCACTATCTAATGTTGGAAACTGAATACTTCCCTAAAGAACTGACCCTTTCTCTGGCAACAGAGAAAGTGCTACATGTGTAAGATATCTTCCCTTCAGTAAAGTAGCCCCAGTTGAACAGCAACTAGTTTGTGGACATTCTTCGTTCCTCTATGAAAGAACTGTGTCGTGGATATACTTTCTACAAACGGAACAGTGTGTAAACCCGCTGACCACCTGTCTGGACCAGGGTGCCTGTCTCCCCCACAGTAAGCCGCGCCAGTGTATTTCCCCATTACAGGCCCAAGATGGATGTCCACTAGGAAGAATAGGGAAAAGCGTGCCAAACAGTAAGAGACCCAACCAGTACCTGGTGCCCTAGGTCACTTACTCCCTAGGGGCCCCGCCCAGACAGACGCCAAGCAGTCAGCCCTGCACCACTCTTCTACAGTATCACCTCAGTTTTGCTTTGGAGATATAGAGGTAAAATATTCCTTACCATGAATGAGGATCACTTTGTAGAAGGCAGGTGTCAGCATGGCTTGATGGTATAGAATTTTCTTTCTGTTGTTCCTATCTTTTCTTTTGTTTCTGTCCTCTCCATGTGCATAACTTTAAGTAATAAAGTTTATCTAAAGCACATGCCTACTGATCTCAAAATTCTCCAATAACCTTTGAAGCAAAGGGGTGTGTCTTAGATGAAAGGTAGGCAGGCCTTCAGCTAAGACAGGCTATAATTAACAAGCTGAATACCATTTAGTGCTTCGCCACTGGATGGAAGTATCGATCAACAAATAAATACCTTAATAAACATAATTAAAACTCAATATACATCTGACCTCAAGGCTATAAACCACAAATGGAGAGAGACATCCAGACACCTTTACTACCAGGACACAGACAATTAGGAACCTTCTTAGACATTCTCACCCAATGATGTATTCATATCCAGACAAGTATACAATTGATACCTATGCCTATAGTAACACGAATATAATTAAGGTGACAACACAGTTAAGTTTCATTCAAAGATGTACCAGGGACTGACTTCATATCCTGCTATGTGAGAATGAAGAGGCCTATGTTTGAGTTAGACTTTTCCTGAACTAAACTTCAGCTTCACTCTGCATTGACCTTTATACACACTTACAGTAGTGAGACAAAAATGGAGAAATAAGCATAAATATGGCTTCTACATACATGCCATTAGATATATTATAACTAAGAGAATATAATTAATGTATATAAATGCTATACCCCATATGGAAATACCCGACATGCCTTTGATGCAAATATAAACTTCTGGTGTTAGGACTGCTTTAAGTTAGTACCTTCATTTTTGGGAATTACTTAGAGCCAATCACACTCTCAATATAACATTTATGAAATATTTGTATTTATCCAAATTACTTAAGACTATATTACAGTCTAATTATTTGTAGCCTTTACCAATTATTGATGGGGCTAGGTTTACTATCTCATTTAGGTTTATATTTCCCCCATCCAAGGCTTGTACTTTATTATGCCCATAATTTAATACCTAAAAATATATTTTCTATTTAAATATTCTAACAATTGTATACACCTAGTTCCAAGGCTGTGAAAGTCAGGAGATAATTTGAACACATTCATTTTTTAAATATTTATTTATAAGTTTGTATGTACAAATAGGTTCATTATTATTTAGACTAAAGCCCCCTATACACCTTACAATCTTACCATACAATTTCTGTACAATCTTTTGCCTAAACTTTTGTTCTACCAAATCCATGTAATACGAGGGCCTTTCTAAACCTTCCAATCACTGTGTATTCTATCAGGGAGGATTCTATGTATTCTATCAGGGATAAATCAGGGATAAAGACAACTTTTGTTCTAACCGTTGTTCTGAACATTACCACGAAAAATTTAAGCAACTCAGATACTTAAATTCAGTGGGAGATAATTGCATAGAAATGTGACAAACTTTTTTTTTTTACACAGCAGCTTCAAAGTAATTGGACAATCGACGCAGGGTGCTTTTTTATGGGCAGGTATTGCCATTTCATTTTGAATTCATTGGACTTGATAGGGGGGCAGGGGTTGTATGTGGATGATTTTGCAGAGAAGAGACAGCATGCAGTCAAAGGAACTCTCCATGCAGATGAGATAACCCCACCTTAAACTGTGAAATTAGAAAAAAACATTGAGAAATATTACAAGTGTCAAAATCTAGTTTTGTACCTCCTGTACAACAATAAAGTACTTCTGTAGATTATTCAGTTTCCATCTTTTTATCGGCTGTTTTTGAGTTCATGAGGATACAAGGCCTACATATTTGGCAGTAACCTTAATTTATATTTTCTAGAAAGTTCAAACAATGTTTAAAATGGAGTTCGTGGTTTAAATGATAAAGCTAGTATTACCACCATACAGTTTATTACAGTCTGTTGACAGAGAACTGGCATAAAGTCAGAAAAGAAAGTAAAAAGGCCTTCTTCTGCTACCAAGAAATATAATAATCTCTATAAAGAAATGTGCACACTATTATTATCCAATGTATGTATTCATTCCCAGGTTGACGTTACATGCGATTCTGCACAGTAAGTTTGGGCTGCAGGAATCTGTCTTTGGAACAAGAAAAAATGCTGTAAGTTCTGGCAAATTGTTACCCCTTTAACCTTTTTCAATTTTGTAGCATTTTTATAAATCTTTATATCATAGAAGAATACAACAGACCTCTCATCTACATAATCCTATTATATAGGGGGGGGGGGGGGGGGGG
>CM070032.1:123056055-123072283 GCA_036250615.1 Ptychadena robeensis | reverse complement strand
ATCTTCCCATCAACTCTGACCAGCTTCCCTGTCCCTGCTGAAGAGAAGCACCCCAGAGCAGGACGCTGCCACCACCATATTTGACAGTGGGGACGGTGTGTTCAGAGTGATGTGCAGTGTTAGTTTTCCGCTACACATAGCGTTTTGCATTCTGGTCTCATCTGACCAGAGCACCTTCTTCCACTTGGTGGCTGTGTCCCCCACATGGCTTGTGGCAAACTGCAAACGGGACTTCTTATGCTTAACAATGGCTTTCTTCTTGCCACTCTTCCATAAAGTTCTTTGGACTTCATGGTGTTGTTGCTCCCAATATTCTCTTAGACAACCTCTGAGGCCGTCACAGAGCAGCTGGATTTGTACTGACATTAGATTACACACAGGTGCACTCTATTAAGTCATTAGCCCTCTTCAGGCAATGTCTATGGGCAACTGACTGCACTCAGACCAAAGCGGGCTGAATAATTACGCACACCCCACTTTGCAGTTATTTATTTATAAAAAATGTTTGGAATCATGTATGTTTTCGTTCCACTTCTCACATGTCACCACTTTGTATTGGTCTTTCACGTGAAATTCCAATAAAATTGAGTCATGTTTGTGGCTGTAATGTGACAAAATGTGGAAAAGTTCAATACTTGTGCAAGCCACTGTATGAACTTTTGGTTTAGGGCTTAAAATCTTTAATACTGCTACAGTTTACATCTTTAAATGAATGAAGTGCTTACCTCAGATCTGATCTCAGACTCCACTGTCCAGTCCTCAGGAGCTATTGAAAGCAGCAAAGCATTAATTTGACAGGCAAAGTAAGCAGAAGTGTTATCAAAATATTGCTTTAGAATGGGAACTTAAAGGGTAAGGAAATCTTACCAGAAAGATTTTTTTTCGTCCCCCTACAACAAGCTTACCCTATCAACTTTCCCAATAGCTCCAATTGGTCAGCCCAATAAAATCCTTGGGGTTAAAACATAAAGGTGGAAGTGTTAGACCAAAGATCCAATGGAAGGATGTAAACAAATCAGGTAGCTATTCAAATGAAAAAGTATGGGATTTTGGCTGTGGAGGTGAAGGAGGCGATAGATACTTAGTGTTGGGACAAATAACCTAAAGTAATTTTTAAAATATCATTTAAATACATATTGCTGCATTTGTATATTTAACAGAAATCAGTAAATGAAGAGGGGACTGACAAAGAGCCACAACCTCTATTTATATGTATTTTATGAGGTTTAATAATTTAATGCTGAGACTTGGGGTACAATTACTGGTTGAAGAAACATGGACAACATTTGGCATTTAATTTGAAGTAATTAATACCTTTCGAGGACTACACCAACATTTGGAGGAATTATATGGGGAAGACTACACTGTGGACAATGCTAAATTTGGACCTTAGTTAACAATTGGTTTTTTTCTAGTAAGCAAGTAAGTTGGAGGGGGAACATTGAGGTAAAAGTGCAACAGTACTGATTTAGAAAAAACATTTTTTCGCCAGTTTATATTTTGTACTTTAATAACTAATACATTGTTGCTTTAGGATTGTGCATAGTTTGGGTCTTTTTGTGTAGCATGTAAGAAGGTATCACTCTCTCTAGGAATAACTAATTCTTTCACCTAGTGTTGATTACTTATTTAGCCTTGTATTCATAAAGAGGGTGAATGGGTCCATTCACACTAGGTGACAAAATGAGTAAAGTATTTTTCACACCACAAGAACCCTCCACCCAACGAAAAATAAAAAATATGTCTGCTTCTTATGGTGTGTAGACAGAACCACTCAGGCTGATTTCACAGTGCCTAGTAGAGATTGGCCCATCGGCATCTTTTCTATGTCTCACGGTTTTACTGAGCCCAACTCACACACAGTGGTAGATGCAGATGGAAGAAATGCTCTGAGTGATTTATAACAGAGTGTCTTATGGTCCACAAAATGTGGTAAGTCATTGAAACCAACTATGCTAAACAAAGGAAAGAAGGAAAACAAGTAGAAAAGGCTGAATCTGTGCAGAGGACCGAACAGAAGGAATGAGTGTGGCAAGAAGGCAAGCACATAAGCACATAAAAAGTGTACTGTAACTACAGCCCCCCATACACGTTCCGATTATTCTCCCGACCGATTTTTCGTCCGATCCTGTCACCCGATTTTCACCTAAAATGTTATGGTCGGTCGGTCGGCTGGCACGAAAAATCGGAATTCGAATTATCACCGATCCTTCAGTCCGACCCTATTTATTAACAGCAGATCGACCAAAAATTTACGGACAGGTCCGAAGCGGTCCCGATCGATTTTTCGGCCGATTTTGAGAAATCGGGATCGGTCGGGTACATAATTCCGAATCCGATTAATCTCCCGATCGATTTATCTCCCGACCCGATCGGTCGGTCAAAATTCGTACGAAAAATCGGAACGTGTATGGGGGGCTTAACTCTTACAAAAAAAATTGCCCCTCTTTTATTTGTACTTACAATCAGCCAAACGAGGAGAGAGATCAGCAGAGCCTCCAGAAGCCAAAGAGGGAGACATTTGTTCAGCTTCAGCCAATTCTTCTGCCTGTTCAAGAAAAGTATGAACATCTGCACTTCATCTCTAAAGTACTCAAATGTTATAAGTACTTGGGGATTCCTTACCTGAAATAAAGGCTGTGCACTTTCACATTCACTACTCTCTACTTCATTCTCTGGTAAAGGGTCTGATGCTTCATAGCCGTAAAATGCTATTAAATCTTGGACTTCCAGCTCATCTTCCTGCATAGCAAAAAACAAAACAAAACTAGAATACTCTTGTAATAATATACTCAGAAATAGGGTTGCCAGAGGGTCTTTAACTCTCCCATACTTATCTACCACTGTATATAGTGGAAAGAAGAAATTTGAATTTGTACTGATTGCACTCCCTTTATCTGTCTTTCTGGTGAAAATGTTTTTTTTTATTACATTATTTATTCTTTTTAAGTAGAAGTCTATCAGCATGGAAATTCCTGACTTGACAATATGTCTACTTTTCCTTACAAAAGAACCTGAAATATGCCAGATTTGTGAAGAAATCTCTAAAAGGACACTTGTAACGACTAAGAGATGTAAAGACACATTGCATCAACGTTGCGGCGTCATTTCCGGTATAGTTTTCATCCCAATTCCCTGCCAACAGGCAGGGAATATGAAATTCTCTGCGACCAGGCAGACTTTTTTAAAAGTCCGATCTGCCTGTTCACGGACGGACACAGCCTATGTTCAGCCATTACTAAAGCCTTCCATACACCTTTAGATTACTCCATACAATTTCCATTAGATCTACCAACAACCATGTAGTGCCAGGTCCTCCCTGATAGAATACATAATGATAAGGTTTAGAAAGCTCCTCATATTACATGGATTTGGTAGGGGAAAAGTTTATTGTACAGAAATTGTATGGTAAGTTTGTAAGTTGTATGGGGGGGCTTAAGGCTGTCATACACACCCCGATGGTGTGTAGGCTGACCAGTCCCGATAAGCACCGAGATTCAAACGTGATGACGATAAGCGGCCGATTTTTAACCTGACCGACGGCGCGAGCGCGCACGCCCGTCGGTCAGGTTAAAAATCGGCCGCTTATCGGCATGTGTATGGCAAGCATTAATGAAGACCTTTCTCAACTATCCAGTCAATCTGTACCCAAATCAAGGAGGCCCTGGTACTACATAATTGCTAGTTAATTTAAAGAAAATTGTACAAAGGATTTAAAGATGTGGGGTAGCCATACATGTTTAGAATCCTGTTCATTTTGCTGGTGATTGGTCAGAGCGCAGCGAAGTCACCACGCCGCTGCAGTCGCTGGCAAAGCAAATGGGAATCACCATGTGTGTCATGGACACATAGATTCCCGCTCAATACTTATAATACAAAGTATTTGGATCTAACAGGGATCTGTTCCTTGCGCAATTTCAACCTTTTCGGGTGGATCACTCAAGGTGGGTAGCGATCGATTCCCCAAAGATCAGTTAATGATCGTTCTGTGGAAACGTGCATGCAGATCGTTCTGTGAGGAATCAATGGCATATTTATATGCCATATTTATATCCCCAAAATGCCATATTTATATCCCCAAAATGTATCTGGACAATGAAAGAAAAAGCACCAGGAGCTTTTTTTACTTGGCTTTGTCATTATAATTTATTTATATAGCGCCAACATATTATGCAGCGCTGTACAATACATTAAAGTGGAGATACAACACAGGATAGTACACACAGGTACAGGTAATGTCACAGGAGGAGTGGAGGACCCTGCCCGGTCGGGCTAACAATCTAATAGGTTGGAGAACAGAGTATACATTAGGTGGGGGGGGGGGGGGGGGGGGGGAGTGAGAGCTTTGTTCTACCATCAGTATGGCTCTCTGACCTCAGCATATCCAAAAGGTTCCATCAGCTGCTACTACTACTACTACTACTTCACGGAGTCTCTGAATTAAAATAATGAGAATTTGTCACAAAAAAAATAAAAACTAAAAAGGTGTGAATGAGTCCATAAAGTATGGAGTTCATCATGTGTATCTCTTACCTGTAAGTCCCCAGTGGCCCAGGATGGTTGTTGCTCCTCCTGCGCCAGGGTCTCAGCTATTCTTGACCCCTTTAACCAGTGGACCAGTGAAGGCTAGGCAGCAGGCAGGGGATCAGACTGGAACTACAGTGGAGCAGAGTAGTGCAGCATACGGCCAGTGGGTGTCCCTAAAACCACACAGAAAAAGCACTTTTTTTTTAAAACTCAAAAGGCATCCATTCTTGAAACTTGCTCCCATTGTTACAAAAATTTAATAAAATCAATAGACATCTCTGACAAACTTTTCTCTGGGCCGTGTATAAGACACAGGCGAGCCAATCAAGGTATGAAATTGCGTCCTGCTTCGGCTAGATTCCACAAATACCATCTCTTTCTATTTATGGCAGCATGCATTCCATTTCAGTTAATTTGTTGCAGTAACTAACTGCAAGACTGAATCAGAACTAGGACAGCTTACAGATAACGCAGAGCGATTTATTGCGATGTAGGGAGTCAATTTGAGAACTTCTTATTGGTAAATCAACTTGGGGCAGGGTAGCAGTTTTCTGCAGTCCTCTAAATCATGGTTGTCCAACTTTGGCCACTGAGGGCCATGGTTTCCTGACCTCACGTCATTTAGTGGGGTCTGGAGTGGATTCCGGCCCTCCAGGACTAGAGTTGGACATCCCTGCCCATTATTAGATGGAGTACTGGTCTAGAAGCCCTTGGTGCACTTTTCTAGGTCTGTCAGTTTATTTTATGCTCAGCCTGGCACACGGGTCCTGTATCAGTATGCTGTGTTTGTACATGGATGGAGGGCTCTCTTGGACAAGCTTGCACAGCACATTTTACTCACACAACACTTTTCCCTCAGCCATTGCAGCTTCCCACACACAACTAATGACGTGTACGCGTCTATGTAGGATGCCCGTCTCCGCTATCTTCTCTCATGCACCCGCCCGGCTCGCCTCACAATACCCTCCACAAGGCGCTCGCCTGCTCTGCCCCACATTCACACAACTTCCGCCGCATACACCGGCGCCTCCCCGCAGGGTCCCCACCGGGCGGAGCTAGCCCCGGTCGTGCCACACCCTGTACCCGGTTACCTCCAGCCGCCGAGTACCGGAGCAGGAGGAGCAGCGTGGCCCGGATGTGAGCGGCGAACACGATTGGCAACTGGGCGGAAGGAGGGGCGTGCCTCAGGTAGGGCTGTCACGTGACGCGCATGAGCCGGTCTCCAGTTAGTTACTAGTAGAAGGTGGGAAATGGTGGTGGGGTTGGTGTGTGAGGAACAAGAGGGTGAAGGACTAGGAGTGAGGTCATGGCTTACATAATGTAGGCTTTCTGGCTTCATATCTTTTCTACTCATATAACCTGTTGAGCTTTGATAAGCACCCCAACTTTATCAATCCATCTAACAATACCTTCTGTAAAACAATGGCTCAGTCCATGGGTGGTGACATTTCTCCTCCATACATGTCAGTGAATGTAGCCACCTTGTGCAATGACCAGCATGTTGTCTTAAGCTAGGCATACATGGTTCGATTTTAGTGTTGGGGGGGGGGGGACCCCCTCCTCTAAGCGTACTGCTTGGCAGGGATCCCGGCGGAACACATAGACTTTACCTGCTGGGCGGATGCTGCGTTCAGACATGTGCCGATGCAGAGGTTCAACGTACTTCACTGCGTTCAGCCCTGCATTGGCGGAACAGCTCAGAACACAGCGTCTGCAGAGCAGGTAAGTGAATGTGCTCCGTCGGACGCATGTGGAACCCCCCCCCCCCCTTAGATGTACCTAAAACTATTAAAGTTAATACTGATCAAGCTTAAATCGTATACTGCACACATGGTTCGATCAACGTCAAGTGTTTGATAGCAATCAGAACACCGAAGAGTGATCGGACATGCTGAAAAATTTGCCCGATTGTACAAGGATCAAACTAAAATTGTAGCATTGTGTGTGTTGGTCGGGGCGATTGTATTCGATGATACATTTATATATGACTCTTTCCTGTGTTTAAGTCACGTCACTTTAAGTCATATTGCGATAAAACCTTCCATGAGGTACTACTTTGGATTCGATTACTATCGGTGTCCAATGAAAAGATCAAGATCTAAAATTGAAGATTGATAATGCTAGAATTGTAGCATTACGTTTGTTTGTTTGTCGGGGCGATTGTATTCAATGAACACATTTATATATGACTTTTTCCTGTGTTTTCTGATCAAAACTAAAATCGTAGATTTTGGTCATATTTTGGTCAAACCTTTCATGTGGCACTACTTTTAATTCCATAACGATCGGTGTCCGAACAAAAGACCAAGATCTAAAATCGAATCAAAGATTGATTGTGCTAAAAACCGAACAGTGTCTAAACCCAAGAACAAAGACGTCATATACTAATGACCTCCATAGACATGCCGTTATGTTGTAGATCAATCTTCAATTCGATCAAAATGCGTGAAAATGATCGATTTTCCAAGAGCTGGTTCGATTTGTGTATCAATAAAAATTTACCAACATGTCCGAAAACCCTTTGATCAGGGTGTTGTTCGATCGAATGGAAATATCAATAGCTGTATGGCCGGCTCAACAGAAGAAAGGAGAAATGTAACCACACTTGGACAGCAGCACCATCTTCCTGTGGTTAGGTTAGGCCTGGGTTTCAATATGTTTTTCATTGTGTTCAGTGCATGGATGGCAGGAAAACAGGAGCAACACTACCAATTCAATGCGTTGTGACATTTGCAGGACATGCCTGATGTGGGACACACCACAGTGACCTGTACAGTGACTTATACAATACTTGCCTGTTGTTTCAGGCGCCTATTGGTGGCATCAAACCCACTGGTTTTCAATGGGCGCACAATTGCCCAGCCCTTAGTGTTACATGAAGGGTGTCAAACTAATACAGAGTGGTACAAAATTAAAGTAATGTTTGATTATACTGTTTGGACTTAATTAGGAAAGCCACACACCTGTCTATATAAGACCTTACAGCTCACAGTGCATGTCAGAGCAAATGAGAATCATGAGGTCAAAGGAACTGCCTGAGGAGCTCAGAGACAGAATTGTGGCAAGGCACAGATCTGGCCAAGGTTACTAAAATAATGTCTGCAGCACTTAAGGTTCCTAAGAGCCCAGTGGCCTCCATAATCCTTAAATGGAAGACGTTTGGGATGACCAGAACCCTTCCTAGAGCTGGCTGTCCGGCCAAACTGAGCTATCGGGGTAGAAAAGCCTTGGTGAGAGCGGTAAAGAAGAATCCAAAGATCACTGTGGCTGAGCTCCAGAGATGCAATCGGGAGAAAGTTGTAGAAAGTAAACCATCACTGAAGCCCTCCACCAGTCTGGGTTTTATGACGGAGTGGCCCGAAGGAAGCCTCTCCTCAGTTCAAGACACATGAAAGCCTGCATGGAGTTTGCTAACATACACCTGAAGGACTCCAAGATGATGAGAAATAAGGTTCTCTGGTCTGAGGAGACCAAGATAGAACTTTTTGGCCTTAATTCTAAGCGGTATGTGTGGAGAAAACAAGGCACTGCTCATCACCTGTCCAATACAGTCCCAACAGTGAAGCATGGTGGTGGCAGCATCATGATGTGGGGTGTTTTTCAGCTGCAGGGACAGGACAACTGGTTGCAATTGAAGGAAAAATGAATGCAGTCAAGTACAGGGATATCCTGGATGAAAATATTCTCCAGAGTGCTCAGGACCTCAGACTGGGCCCGAAGGTGAACCTTCCAACAAGACAATGACCCTAAGCACACAGCTAAAATAATGAAGGAGTGGCTTCACAACAGCTCTGTGACAACTGTGTTCTTGAATGGCCGAGCCAGAGCCCTGATTAAACGCAATTGAGCATCTCTGGAGAGACCTAAAAATGGCTGTCCACCAACATGTACCATCCAACCTGACAGAACTGGAGAGGATCTGCATGGAGGAATGGCAGAGGATCCCAAATCTGCAAAAATCTCTACAACTCTGTGTTTTATGTCAATATGGGGTGCTGTGTGTATTCATGAGGGAAAAAAACTGGAAATGGCTGATTAATAGTGAAGAATTTAAGGGGGTCTAAATACTTTCCGTACCCACTGTAAGTATTGGATCCACTATCAACCATCAAGTTTTCAGGTTTTCTGAAGTCTTTACTATATGCTGATAATGAGATGATATTAGGAGCTACCTCTGTGAGGGACATGAGTGCTATTATTTCCTCCTTGTTGTAGTACCTGTATAGAAGTCACCTGTCCACAGAACTAGCTTCCATGGCTAAGAACAAGATCGACAATAATGTCAGGAACAGGACAGTATACTTACACAAGGCTGGACTGGACTACAACACTATCGCACTATAACACTACAACAAGCAGCTTGGTGAGAAGATGGCAACAGTTGGCTCAAAAACAACTGTCAACGTCCCTCAGTCTGGGGCTCTTTAGAAGATCTCACCTAGTGGAGTTGCAGTGGACATAAGAATGGTTGCAGCACAGAACTAGACGTGATAAACTTGGCAAAGATCTTAGAGAAGCAGGATCCATAGTCACCAAGGAGGTCTCCTCTTTTCAAGACAGCACATGTACATGTAGCCCCCCTATGGGTGCTAGAGTTAAGTGAAGTAAGGGGTTAACTTGGAGAGTAACTTTGTGTTTCTTGCAGTGCAGCTTGTACATTTTCCCTCCAGAATTTAGGCGGGAAATTATCGACAAGTCTGTTCGCCTGGGATGACCTTTCAGCTATGTGACAACAGCAAGCACCTGCCCAGTCTACTTTGCGAACATTTTGGAGGAACATGAGTCATCCCTCTGGCTTTGGTGCTGCAAAAAGGTATAAAAGGGTCAGCTCTTTTAGCTCAGGGTCTCAGTGTGACCCAGGGTATATTCCCCCTCCGGGGCCCCCTGTTGGTCTGAAGCAGGGCCGGGACAAGTCAGAAGGGCAGAAGAGGCACTTGCCTCTGATGAGCGCTCTGCTGAATCTGGCGCGCTGCTTAGGGGTTTAAACTCCCCTGAAGCGGCGTATAAACGGGAAACGTGTTACACTTCATATCTCCCTCTGAGCTGAGCTGCCAAGCAGTGCGCCCCCCCCCTTTCCAGCCGGTCAGAGGGGGGGGGGGACCATCGCCGATCCCACATGCTCCCCCCGTTCGCTCCTCCGGCCCCCTCCCCCCCCCGCCCCCCCCCCTGCTCTGACGGCTGATGGGTAGTGCTCTCCAGCCGGTCCAGAGCGGGGGGGTGGTGTGTAGATCACACGGGGACGGGTGAGGCATGTGGGATCGGCTAGGGTCCCCCCCCCCCCCGCTCTGACTCGTGCTTGGAGATGGGTGGCGCTCTGCCCTCAGCTCATCCTGTCCCTGTAAAGTGTTATTACAGGAGAAAGTGTGTGCATAAAAAGTCCATTTAGAGAAGTCGGTCAAGAGAGAAGGTGCCAGAGAGGTGTCTGCTGTCAGTCGGGGGTCTCATGTCAAGTCCATACCTGCTCCTTACCCTCCTCTCCCCATGAAGAAGCTTGCCCAATTTTCAATAAAGTTGAAAAAGCATCTACACTTCTTCCCTCCAAACTTTCATTGCCGCTGCCCATTCCCACACGCAGCAGACCAAACGGTCTCATTGCGTTACCATACAGGTCCATCTGTCCATGAACATCTGAATGATTCAGTCATATACGGATGTTTTGTGGTGAAGTTTGAGATTAAAATTTTGTGTTTCTTGGTATCAATCCACTATGTTTTGAAGAAATTCTCCCGAAGACCCTAAAACAAGAACCATCCCTTCCATCCACACATTATGCTTAAGAGGTTTTCTTCTCTCTAAGGGCACAGGACACCTTAATAGTGATGGCCGAACTTCGGCCAGTCGTCCGCGACAGGCGGATCTGACTTTTAAAGATCCGCCTTTTCACATGCAAGATTTTTTTAGGCGTGGAAGTTTGAGACTGAAAAACGGGATGTGACGTCAGTGAATGACATCTGGTACCTGGGAACGCATAGTTCCCTGTTGCGAAGCCAATGTGGACAATCACTTTCCGGTTACTTCTTCTAGTGAACAGGTTCCTTTCTCGTGGCGGAGTCACTGCATCCTAGATCCACGGAGGAAAAATAGAGAGCTCCTTTCTCCGCCCACTGTCAGGCCTCCGGGGCTCAGGGTCCCGGGTGGCCCCTCATGCGTCCCCAGAGTTGGGGGAATTGGCTCACCTCAGTCGGGCCTCTCCCCTTTCACTACTCCAGCTGCTCCCTCCAGGGGGGCAAACGCTCCCCCTCCACGCCAGACCTGCCATAGCCTCCTGCTCTCCAGCCTGTGACAAGCTGCATGCAGCATTTTATACATACTGGCAGAAATGGATGGGCGTCGGTTTCCCCCTGCTAGAAGAGGGGCTGGCCTGGATTAGCACACTATATATTGCTGTCTTGCCCTCAGTATTGTTGCTGCTTGATTCCGCTCTGATCCCTGTTTGTTGCCTTTTCCCTGTGATTCCCTTGCCTGTGCTCCCCTGTGATTTCTTCGTGACTGTTCCCGTTACCAACCCCTGCTAACCCGCAAAACGACCTTTCTTGCCTCACGGGCTCCCCGACCTTCCTCTTATCTGGAATCTGTTTTGTCATCCGCCCCTCCAACACCCTGCTTGTTACACGTTTAATGCATGACTCTGCCACCCTTGACTCTTGCCTTGTCCTGGACTTTCTCTCGAGACGCTCGTCCCTTGGTGACCCCTCCCGCTATCACCTCCACATCTGGCGCAGCCTGCCGCAACCGGGGGTCGGGTGTGGTGGACAACTCTCAGGCGCTCAGGGGGAATGTTGGTCAGGTTAACACGGGAGACGCCCAGTGCCCTAGGGCCGTGGGGAAAAGGGAACCGAAATCATTAAGAACACCCCGGTGCCCAACCAAGGGGGGAAAGGCGGGGGACCCCTCAAGTGAGCAGGGAACATAGGCCCAGATAGAAGAGAGTCCCGAATTAGGGGTTCGTACTGGGAGGGATAGAGAGACCCTAGGGTGTCCTTTCGAATACGGGGGTTAGACTATAACCTTCCTCTCTCCCGTGATGTCTCACCAAAAGTTCCACCGCGGCTCAGACACTATCGTTCAATCTCTGCTATGTACAAGCGGCACTCTAAGCCCTTACAACCCGCTAACAGTGGATGGGTCGAACACTAATTCAGAATTGCCAATGTCAAAACCTACTTACGTTGAATAGGAGTTTAAATACCCCACCATGAAGCATTATGACAAAACCGCGGCTGATGAGTGTATTCATCATAAACAGCGAAATGGGTGGTTTGGCGCAACACTACAAAAGTCAAATTGACCTCTACGATTGGCACAAAGGTGTTGCCCGAACTGGTTTGTGTGATGTAAATAAGGGAATGGTTTTTTTTTTTGTGTGTTAACATATGCTTTCTCCACAGCTACAAATAAACCCATCCGAAAAAGATCAATCACCCCGCCCAAACCCGAGCCGCATAAACAATTATAGACTTGCCAGAGGCACAAAATACAAAATCCAGAATGGGTATTCCCTAAATACTTTATATACTAGACTTACTCTCAACTTGTAAATCACTAACAAAACAATTCCCTACTAACCACTTATTGGTGGTGACTTAGACTGAAAGATACATGCGTGCTGCACGGGAAGTGAGATGCTTTGTCATAAAACCAATTCATGGGCACAAAACACCCCATACATCCCAAAGGTTCGCTCGTCAGCAAACTTATTTTCTGTGCAACTGTATTAATAGACCCACATTTTTTTCGGACTATAAAGGACGCTTTCGGACCATAACAGACGCACCAACAGTGCCCTTTTAGTAGCAGGAAAACACAAAGAAAAAAAATTTTAATATATCATTTTCACATGAGTTTTCGATATATTAATGCAATGAATTAATTAAAGTGCCACTATTCAATTCAATCCAGTAGAGGTTCACATTGCAGCACGAGGATACAACTTCTAAGCCACAAGCATTTTTATTCGCGTCCAACACCTGATCTCTGGGAGGACAGGGGGACCAGGGCTTCATAGTCTCTTACTCTCTACCGACTGCTACTCTCTCTATGCTGGCTGTTTACTGTGTCCCATGGGGCTGCAGAGTTGAACTTGACTGAGTGATGATCCTAACACAAACGGAAGGGTCAGAGCGAGGGATAGGATGTGCAAGTGTCATCTAATATCTCTCTCTTTACGATTATAAAACTTATGGCCCGCAGGGCTACCTGAGCTCCTGAACTGGATAGCATATGGTGAATGAACCACATAAACAGGATACAGATTGGTGCGAAATGCCGACACTGGCTGGCGAGTCTACTTCATAAAACTGACACGAACGCATAACGCTCTCTGTTCATGGTGGGGCACTGGGGGTAGTACATATCTGGTTACAATGATCTGTCAGGCCCTTAGATAAAAGGGACAACTTGGTCACTTCCCGCCCCACAACCCCCCCAAGTTTGGGGGAGGTAAAAAGTGCACCTTAGGTTCAAAAAATACGGTAATTTTAAAGCACTGCATAATATGTTGGTGGTATATAAATACAAGATAATAATAATAATAATCATTGGAAACTAAACTAGAGATTGTAGCCAGGCCTGTAACCAACATCAATAGTCTGGCCCCAAAATGATTCTGTTGAAAGGAAAGGGACAAACCTAACCCCAGACATGTAAGTCTAATATTGCGGAAAGGCACTTCCCAGAAAATTAGACGCTATTGTATGGTCTGCATCTTGGATTTCGATTGAAATGGCAGATTGCTAAATTATATGCACTCTCTCAATTGTAAGTAAAAGAAGTTGAGCTTGTTCCACCATCGTCTCACTGTTGGTCTGGCCCGCTGGATTCTAAGCTAGCTGCTTAGTAAAACACCAAACCGTCCCAGTACTATTCTGCATTATGGAATATAAAGTAAAATCTTGTTATATAGGAGGGGAATTGGAAGCAGAAATACAAAGGGGGTTGTGGCTAATTAACATGGAATGGCTGGTGGGATAATGACATGTCAGGTTGGCAATGACATTTGATTTCATGGGCCATATCATGACTTGACCCTTGTTTTAAATTGCTATGACGTGCCTGTCTTCACGAGCGCATCATAGCCCACATAGTAAGCATGGCATATCTATTGAAAATCAATGGACGAGTGAAAATGATGTGTGCAATACACATGTGTTGTTTATCGGATATGTTTTTGTCCGCATCATGCCCATAGAAGAAAGTGGGCATTTTATTAAACACACCCATTTAGCCAGTTTACCGGCAAATCATGCCCCTTTCCAATAATTGCAAGTGCTATTGTGTCAGAAATTAGTACAGCAGGCATTAAGTGATAGTGCACACCAGACAATGTAGTGAATCATCGTGGAGTGGACACTTTTTTGCATTAACTATGGCATCTGAGGTACAGGCTGAAGATATAACTGAGCCAGTGTAATTCTTATCATATACTGTATATTCCAATGTAAGGGATATTGGTTATTACAAATTCATGTAGCTTGGGCAGATCTTCGCACGGCATTAAATGGCTTATTCGGTATTTGCAAAATAGAAAGAAGGAAATATCTGTATTTCCTAAATCCTTCCAATGTAATAACTTGACCTGGAGAGTTTTTACGGCACAAAACTAGAGCATCAGTATAAAGGAGATGGTAATTTATGCTATACAGTTAGAAAGGCAGAAGGCTCAAAACATGATTCTTGGCTTTGACACAGACATAAATTAGAGATCCATACAGTTAATCTTAGGCTGACTAAATCTTTGACACATCCATAGCAACCTATATCAAAAGCAATTTGCTATGATGTACAATTGCTACCTTTTAAGAATAATAATTTAGTGTTACGTAACATTTTTATATATAATAGATGAATAATGAAATCGTTGGAACAAAGTTAGTACCATAGTTCATTTGTGTATTTCCTTAGGAGTTGTATATCGCCGTGAAATGAAATTTTTCTTTAAAACTGGTGGAATAAGAACTTTTTTTAAATAATAGCGAAAACAGCGCTTGAACGAGTGATTTGTTATTATATTGAATAACATAAAAACGAGTAATTGTAAAAATATACTGAACACTTCTAAAGCTGAGCATAAGACGGTCCAATTCCTGCACTATCTGACACCGATCCATGCCGTGCGTGCTCCAGCATTCCTTAAGGATCGGTCGTGCAGGAATTGGATGCAGCTACTGACGAGGGATTGGGCTAAAATCGTCCTGTCAGATCGCACAGTTATCCACAGGATGGTAAATTTAGCCTATCCCATTAGTTCGGCTGGGGAGACGGTTGCCCTCCACCGAAGTAATGAGCTGCACATAAAGAGTGCCGGCCGGATGCTGGGCACTAGCGGGCGGCACATGATGACGTCATCACACCCGCTCCTAGTGCAGAGAATCGGACAAGGAAGACGGTAAATTGCACCGTCTATTCCCAGCGTTAAACTTCTTAGATTGTGGTGTCTGCATTAGAGTTGATTTCTTAGACTGATTTCTGAGTTTAAATCTACTTGCTGATAGGATGGCAGGGAACTGTTGCCTGTGAAACCCTTCTGATGTTTGATCCACCTCCTCCACATTAACATTTAGGCAAAGTTGACCCCTTACCCCACAGTCAATAGTACAGTACAGCCAATTAGGCAGTTGTCTCACCCTAGCCAAACCCCTTTCCTATAATGATATTCTTTGTGAGGGGTCCCCCTAGAGCCGACATGGGCACACTAAGGCGCCAGGCCAGATTCTGGCCCCTTAGTTTTATTCTTTATATCTACCACGTATAGGTTCTTGTATGCTATGGAAAAGGGGACCACGAAAGACTTGAGCATACAAGACCCCCGTGGCATAGGATTTGGTATGCCTACAAAAAGGGAAACCACAACAGTGTGTGGGGTCCCCTCCAGATCATGCCAGACCAAAACATGTGCATTAACAAAAACATGAGCGCAGTATAGTGTGAAAGGGCCTGTAGAAATACCTCTGGATTTTGGCCTGTAGGAATACAAAAATTCTCCAGCGTTACTATTCTTTGTGGTCGATCACAGGTCATTCGACACAGGTATGAACCCATGTGTGGAGGGAGTAAGAGTCCAGTGACGCGTGTGGCTTGGTACTTATTCCACAGCGTGGGTGTCTGGGGTTTGAATTTGGCTTGTTTGGGAGGGGGAACTGGTATTGCTCTGCTTTTGCCAGAGTCGTATGTCTTGGGGGTCTGGTATAGTCTGCAGGGGATGCTGGTATGGATATGGATTTGGGGGGAGACAAATCAATATAATAACTCCCCTGTGCAATGCACCTCATATTCATGTACAGGTGGTATTACAGTTGTTAAGCTAGCCATACACTCTGCGATAAAAATTACGATCTATTAAAAACCGACCAATGTATCCCGACGTCGGAGTCGTTTAGATCGTAATTTTGGTAAATACTGCCACATGGAAAATCCAATTTTGGATCTTTTTTTGGTTTGATCGAAAATGTCATCGAAAATAATCGCTGTTTATATCGGACAATATAAAATAATAAATATATATATATATTTATATATATAATAATTTTAATTCTTATACATAGAATTACATATCAGGTATAGGTCTGGAGGATATGTTTGGTCACTATTCCATCCCTAACTTCTAATCCAAAAATCTACTCCTGTTCCCCTCGTGGGACTTGATTGGAATAGTGGCCCCTTTAAAGTTAGTAGTGAGTAACTATATCAAATGTTTATATATATA
>CM070032.1:123031284-123045826 GCA_036250615.1 Ptychadena robeensis | reverse complement strand
TGGAAAAGTTGGGGGTCGTCTTATACGCCCAGTCATCTTATATGCCGGAAAATACGGTATATCTCAACCTTCTGCTAAAGGCTTCTTTCACCAATAAATGTTTCTACTCCTACCACTGGAGAGACAAATTGTTAATGCAAAACTCTGATTGTAGTTGCAGCACTTTCTTTGTAACTGCATTATTTCTTATTAAATGAATACAATTGCTAAAATTAATGTATGTGCCTAGAAACTAGAACATGAATTCCATGTCCATAATAAAAAACCTTTATATATATATATATAAATTTGATTTATTGTGTGCAGTATATGTACATATATTACCAGCTAATGCCTCTATTCTAGCTGAAGCTGTCACAGATTTATTCGATCTGAGGCTTTGTGTTTCTTCTTCATCCTGGTGACTCTTGGGTGTGCTGGGCAATTCATTGTCTGTGCGGTTCTTCGGCTTGGCTAGCTCAATAATGCGGGAACTAGCAGATGCACTCTTAGCTCCTTCAGTAACCTGCAACAGGCATCACAAGGGTGATTTACGGGAATTAACTTATCATTAACACTAGAATAAAAAAAAACAGGTAGAGCGCCTGTAAAAGATGCACATTTTTTGTGTAAAAATGTTATCCATGCAGACTTTGTTACATGGTAAAATTTGTGTGCCTACTTGCTCTAGTGATCTATTAAAAAAAGCAGCCCTGAGTATGAAGTTGGCCATGCAGATGTAAATTTTTCTGTGCGTTAAATCAAACAAATCCATCGTTTAAGTCTTTGCTAGATTTTCAACTTCTGTTTTAACTATTTGCTCAAGTAAATGTGATTTAGATCAAGTATAAAAAGGGATTTTTAGTTAATTTTATAGGTATTTAGCAAGTTTTTTTTAGGTGTTCTAATAATTTTTATATAGGCACACACATTTTTCTTAATAATTGGAAAGAAAATTTAAGGTATTCGGTTATGCATTGATCACATTGTTTGGTAGCACCATTGATCAATGTTAAGCCCCCCATACACCTTTAAGGCCCCCATACACCTAGCGAACCGTGGCCCATTTTTTCATCTGACTGATGTGCATTCATGCTCGCGGCTGTCAGGCAAAATCGCAGGTGCCCACATGGGGCGACAGATCCCAGACAGATCTGCTCGGTCAGACAGAGTATGGCCATGTCCGTAAATCTCTGGCCGAAGCCATTCGTTTGAATTGGGACAAAGGGCTCCACCGATACTCTGAGCGACGGAGTGCAGCATGATGACGTCATCACGTTGCACTTCATCACTTGTCTATTGGCCCCAGCTTGTATGGGGGCCTTTTGATCACTCCATATGATTTCCATTAGATTTACCAACACCTATGTAGTGCCGGGTCCTCCCTGATAGAATACATAGTGATTGGAAGGTTTAGAAAGGTCCTCATATTACATGGTTTTGGTAGAACAAAATTTGATTGTACAGAAATTATATGGTTAGATTGTAAGGTGTATGGGGACCTTTCAATTGAACAGAAATTTGAAAGATGCGTGTATGGCTAGCTTAAGGCTTACAACTCCAGGATAAGGATTCTTGTTAATAAGGTTGCAGCCAACACATTTACAGTCATTTGACTCAAAAAAAGGGATTCTATCTTGGCAATAAAGCTTTTTTAATTGAGACAGTATTTCTTAAAAATGTGAGCTGTGCATTTACTTACAATGCTGTAAGCAGAACGATCTTCAATCCAATATGGACTGACATTCTTTGGCTCTGCCAGTTTTTCCACTCGTGGGGAAGGGACAGCTGTTAGTGCGTTAGAGCTGACAGGCCATATAGGAGATGGTCTGTAAAATAAAATACAATTGGAAAAATATATTGTTCCTTCACTATTTTGTATATGTCAGACTTCTTGTGTGACGGAGGACACAAACTTATCCATGTTGAAAAAGAAAGGAGATATTCTGAATAAACCTCTTTAGGTAGGTCATACGTTACCACAATCCTTCCCCTAAATGACCATCTATAATTTTTTTAAAAATTTACAATGATGTATTAGGTGTTGAGAATGTTTATACAATTTGACTACTGAATTGTACAGATAAAATAAAAGTATTTGTATACATCATTTGGTATTTCATTCAGGCCCATTGCCAAAGCTGTTTCTGATATTCCAAAGCTCTCTAAAATCAAGTGTTTTTCTGTCATAGTATTTTACCTTTGCAAAAAGTTAATTCATGCAATTTTGTTCTTGGTAAACATTCAACCAGCAACTGTAAGTGGTATAATTGCAAAGTAGAAAATATCATTGAAACCCATAAATCATAAATTGGCATGAACACAAAGAATCACAGAGTGGGGTCACTAAGTGCTGAAGCTACTTTATTCCAGGACATATTAATGCTTCAGCATACCAAACAAGTTCTAATTTGTGGGAACAGTTTTTGGATTTATATTTTCTGTGCTCAAAGCAAGGTCTATAAAACAACATAGTTTGGTGAGTTTTGTGTAAAGTATAGCTTGATTGGCCCTCAATGAGTCCTCCCCTCAACCCCTATAACACCTTAGTGTGGAGAGTATAGGCCAGACCTTTTGTTTCCATATTGGTTCCCAATCTCACAAATGCTATTCTTGATCAATAGCAAACTTCCATAATTGGGTGAAAAGCCATTCCAGATGAGTGTAAATGGCCAATGTACAATGGAGGTTGAGATGCCTATGAATTTAGATGTAATAAAAGTTTATTTAGCAGTAAATACAGTTACTTTTGCCCACATAGAATAACAAGCATTTGCATTTTAAATGACTGGATACTTGAATTGATTTTGTTTTTGAAGACTCTCAACTACAATATTAGCCTCAATGTTCTTTTTTTTTCTCACAGCATTACATAATGTGTTCACATTACCTGTCTTCAATATACATATTGTTCAATGATTTGTGCTTTGCCAACTCTTCCTGTCTTGCAGTCAGACCTGTAGAAAACAATTCATGAAAGGAGATTGGCATGTTGTCTTTTAATGGAATTACATATTTACAGCTTTGTTAGTCATCACTTCAGTCAACACATCTGCTACATGCCAGCTTTTGCCCAAAATATATTTTAATGTAGATGAAGAGTTTAGTTAAAAGCACAGAAATCCCAGGATGTGTGTACTACAAGTATATCTTAGTAGTCACACATTTAACGATAATATAAGATAGGTACAAGCATGAACCAGACCCCATTTGTATGGCTGTAGGGCTAAA
Source organism: Ptychadena robeensis (assembly GCA_036250615.1). NCBI lineage: Eukaryota > Metazoa > Chordata > Amphibia > Anura > Ptychadenidae > Ptychadena > Ptychadena robeensis. Next base: position 123,042,616 of record CM070032.1, on the reverse strand, counting down.
TTTGTATTAAGATGCATTTATCACAAAGCGCTCCTGGAATAAATGCAGCTCTGTACTCAATGACATTCAATGTTTCCCAAAATAAAGTTGTGTAGGTGCCTGAATCTGAATCATTCTTCTGAAGTCTTTGTACAGCATAGCTGTAGAGGGGAAGAATCAGCACATGGAGCCAATCTGTTACTGATAGGTGCATTGAGATAAGTGGAGAGATCAATGTGGCAGGTAGATGAACTAATCTGTCTATCAAATAATTGTTTTTTGTCTGTGACCTGTTGGAACCATTTTTCTTGATATCATATACTTAAGAATAAAAAAATTACATTAACTGATCAGCAACAAAAAGCGAATAAAGAGTTAAGCAGGGTACAGACGTGGAGATATGGGTCAAATCGATGGCCACTTCGAGCACTTCGACCGCTGGTCTCCAAGCAAAGCTTCAGCTGAGCCGGGGAGAGAGCAGAGCCATCTCTCCCCAGCCAGCCGATATCTGCTGCAGAGTACATCGGACGGATCAAATATCGAGCCGTCTGTACCCTGCTTTAGACTTGTTATCAGTGCTATGGGAGATTCACTATCTGTAACTAAATGAAGGTCCCCATACACCTTACAAGGGAGGACCTGGCACTACATAGTTGTTGGAAGATCTAATGGAAATTGTATGGCGGGATCTAAAGGTGTATGGTGGGCTTAATTACAATTATAAATCAAAAGTTGCAACAGGAACAGTGGGGGAATTATCAAGATGCTCGTTGCTGTGAGTCTACTGAACAAGAAGTAAAACACTGATGGTAAAATATATATATTTTAGTCTCTCCTGTCCTATTCAAAATGAAAAGTTTTGCTTTTAGAAATAATCATGCGCAGGAATTTTTTTAAAAAAAAACTGGCCCATTAAAGAGTTCACAGGTTCATCTTATTTAGTAAGCTCTATGCACATGTAGTTTGTTAAGTGTCGAGTCTCTGCTGCTATAACAATTTATTCTCAATGTGTTAAGGACAAGTGTGTTGCCATTTGAACATAAAGCATACAGTATATGCCATTATGCATGTGTAATTGCAGTCTACCAATAAGGTGACAACAGGTAGGTAAAGGGTCAGTACTAACAGAAACTTGACTTACCACAAACAGAAACCATGTTTGGCTTGTCCTGCCAGTATACAGATGGTCTGGAAGCAAAAGTAAAATCCTTAATTTTAGCACAGTAAAAATCTATTTAATTTGTTCACACAAATATTCACCATTGCCCTGCTTTGTTTTTACTATCATCTGATATCTAATATTTTCCTTTAAAAAAATTGCATTTTCTGGAGGACATCAGAAACATCAGGCTACACTTTGTGTATCATTTTGTATTCCTTTAATAATATATTGTTGACATTGATCAGATTTATTATGTACTTTCTTTATAAGATTCAGTTATTTTCAATATGTGGTAAAATAAACTCATGACATTGTCTGAATGTGTTATAACAGTGCTCAATTCTATGATAACATTAATTAAAACGTTTTGTGAAACTTATCTAATCATGGCATCTGTAGACATACTTTTTAATTTTGTCATGGATATATGTAAGCTTAATGGAAGAATCATGTTGAGGTAAAGTTGCCTGGTCAGTATGTCTGGCTCATAAGAGATCCTTCCCTGAGAGACCCCTGCCCACCCTTCATTACTATGGGTACTTTATTGTTTTAGGTCTCAGTAAGGCCCTCTCTACAGGCTTGTTTTGGTGCAGTACAGTTGTGGCCCGTTTCCCATTCTGACATAAACATGGGCTAATTGTGCCACAGCTGGGGCTGGGCATCATGGACATGTAGGGCCACCACAAGTACACAACTATGAAAAGAGAGGTTGAGTATGGTTAGGCTAGGTGAGTTTGGAGTTGGTGGAAAATATGAGTAGTCAGACACGTTCTGTTCATCCATGAACTTCCTCAGGGACAGAATGTGAAGGGCACGTAGTGTCCCTTTAGTGTCTTTTTTATTTCTATGCAAATTAGGGGTGGGCCTCTCTGACCAATTTCCTAAATCAACACCCAATAGAGTGCATTGTAAACAAATATAATTGTATTTGTAATATCGAACACTAACAAAAGTTGACATCACTATGCACAGTATCTAATTAAAGCCTTTCTCTATTACTGAAGGCTTCATGCTACGGAGCAACAGAGCAACATTTCCACCCACAGATTTATTTCCTCCTTTATATGGGTCCCTTTTTCTGCTCAGGACTTTCCCAAAACATTTACTGAGAATCATGACATCATGGGAAACTTAGATCTCTGCTGGTTTGTCTTATGATTTATTCAACATGTAGAAATGAATTAACTCTGCTTAAAAAGCCAAGAGATCAGCATTAAAGTATAACTAAAGAAAAGTAAAGCATTCTACATTTGTAGAAAATCTCCCCAAAGTAAGGGATGTGCCCTCCAAGACGGTTGTCACCATAACAAGCATCCCTATTGGAAGGTTTATTTTCTTTCTGTTCTGGTGGAAAGAAAGCATTTTGGTTTCTGATCAGGACAATGATAACCAACACAATCTCAATCTATTTAGGACAAATTCAGACACAGAATCTTCATAACAATGTGCCTATGTATTTATTCAAACCGAATTGGAAAAAGTCCAGTTGCTTTGACCTATTACTGCAGATTTTCTCACTGACTGGCACAGCAGTGGAAACCTGGCTGTGCTTTTAACACACTGTTGTCTCCTAATGCCAAATGCAAAAATAGTTTTACAAAGGTTGGTTCTACACATATAGTGACTTCTCACAATGCCCATAAAAATCTATTTAATTGTTGATTAATGAACATAATATACATATGTGTAACTGAAATGAGTTCATAAAATAGGAAAAGAAAAGACAATGTAAATCAGTAATGAGTTGGATGAAATTACACATTCTCAGGTGACCATTGAATATTTAAGTGGTATGAATGCAGACAAAAAAATTTTCACAAAGGGAAAATGATAAAAGACGTAAGTCCTCATTCTAAGGCTGGCCATACACGGGCCAATACCCATGCAATGGATGACCCACTCGAGCGCAGTGTGGTGGCAGCACACTGTGATAGTCTTGCTAGACTATCAACAATTATGAAAAGAATCACACATGTGCACCCAAAGGTTCAATGCAGGACTCTGTGCTGGAAATCTGTACGGACTTATTTGCTGTAATATCTCCACAGAAGTTCACAAAGCATAAAAGCAGCATAAAATAGTGGGCATGTAATGTTACCAAGGTTTAGCAGGACCCAAAAAAGGCTTTTTTATTCTCTATATCTGCTGTTTGATCTGTAGATTTGTTTGAATTACCCAATAAGGATCTGTTGGGGGTTGGCTGTGGTGGGCTGTGGGGTAGGATTTGTTGGGGGTTGGCTCTGTCATGAGATTAGCCAGGTGTAAAGACATCAGTCTCCATCCGATGTGGAGACCGCAGTGGAGATCGAGGTGTACTACCTGAACTAAGACTGGATCCCTCTGAGACCCTTAAGGTGGCCATTCACGGTTTGAAAATCGAGTACCGAACAACTTAAAAAAAAAGTTATCGATAACATACAAAAAAAGATCTGATGTTATCGTACATGTTGGTAAATTTTTATCAAATTTGTAAGCATCGAATGTAAATCTAACATGTCAAATAATTTAATTTGATCGTGTTTGTTTGATCTAATAAATTTGAATAAAGCTATTTCCTGTAAAAAAAAAGATATTTTGTTTGAGTACATCCAAATAAAATGTTACTAAGTCGAACGAAAATAAAGTGTGTACGTTTGATATAGGCACAATCGATATTCAATCAAAATATCGAATATCCTGATCGAATCTATCATCGATTGTGCAAACATCTATACGTGTATGGCCAGTTTTACATTGTTTTACATTTCTTTCATTGACTATATTTTCTATATTGATCTAATGTAAAGGAATGACAAAGATGTGTATCACACATGCTTAGACTACAATAAGTCTCAACACATTTTGAGATGTCACTGGCTTCTTTTGAAAATTGTTGGCTTCGAAACTTAACTCACTAAACTTTCTAGTTTAGTACATTTTTAAAACTCTATGGCAGAGCACTTAAACATAATTTTTGATAATAATTAACTAATATGTAATAATTTGTTGCTTTATATCTTTTTACAATATGATGAGTTTTCATTTGGCATATAGCCATAAGGTGGCGTTGGCACAAATACATACCTTTTTAAAATTTTTCATAACCAAGTAAAAATTTTTTTAACAAACAAAATGTAAATGTTTTCTATTAGGTCAATAGAATATATTTATAAATAGGAGAAGAATACATTTATAAATAGGAGAAGAATACATACATTAATATACTACATGTCTCATTAGGAGATTATTGCATTCCCTTCATTGTTTTACTTTTTTGACAGAGGGGGTGCAATTTCCCAAGTATCTGTGCTGTGCAACCTAAATGCCACCCAATTCAGTGAACACCTGTATACAAATATGATTTATAGCTAACAGTCATTAGTTGGGTTGTGATAGACATTGTTAAATAAAACCTGAAAAATAATAACTAGTACTCACCTGTCCCTCAGATATGTTGAAGAATTATGACTATTAGTTTAATTTCAATATCCAATAAACATCTATATCCGTATTGTAGTTCCTTTTACAAATCCCAATTTCTGTACCAGACACAGAAGTGACATTACAGCTGGTGGGTGAATGGAACCACAGCTAAATGCAGAAACACATGTACCTGACACACCTAAAAGTGTCAGAAAAGATTTTGCTAGAGACCTTCGCTTTTAAATAGAATGAGGAATTGGCAGGGGAATTAATAATAGGTAATGGTATTTTAATTTTTTTATTTGACAGGCTCAATTAATGCGCATTTATCCCTATATTCCGTTATGGTGCAGCTATACATTGAAAACGAAGACTCACTTGGGATTATTCTGATTATTCTCAGCGTCTCTTCAGGGAATATTTAACTGGCAGCTCAGTTCTTGGTTCTAAGCACAGTCCTTTTAACTGACATTTTGCAAACTGAATGTAGAGATAATTCAGCTCTTCTGTGACAGGTTGACTTCTGCTTAGAGAAAGTGACATGAAATGATGAATGCACGTGGACTGTTGGCCAATGCACTGTTGATTACATACGGAATGCCACCATATATTGTTCTTTCTTGCTGGGCCCATTTTTGCTCATCTGCCTTAGCTTACCAAGAGAATACCGGAGTCCCCTTGTCTGCTTTGCAAAATCATACCCATCCTACTCTAGACACATTGATATCTCCACTTCACAGCTTATCTCTGTGCATGGTCTTTGGGTGCCAATCTGGAGCAATCATCAGCTCTACCCACACAGAATAAGCATGGCAATGCTGGAAGCCAACCACTTTATTTTCTAAAGACTCCAACCTCAACTACAAATTACTTGCTTCCGCTCTTCTATCCATATTCCTTTGATCCCAGCCCTGTGAACTGCTATTTGTATAAATGTCTCAATAGTATAGAAGAAGATCAGGGTGATAAGATAGACCTATCATCACAGATACGAAAATTCCCCCTTTATCCCAGGGGCACGAGGACTTCACAGGCTTAGTAAGTTAAATCCAATACGACAGTGTTCAGTGTTATATGTAAAACATTAGTCATTTTAATAACAATGATAAAACCAAAGCAAAACAGAAAGTCTCTGAATAGGTTATTACAGCCAAGTATCACAAGATTTATCAAGATCAGACGGTGTGGTCACAGTCAAATAACACATCCATGAAGCCCTGATGTACGTTTCGTCAATGTTGACTTCTTCATGGGGATCTTGAATGACATATTTTTAATAAAACAACATCTTGCAGACATCACCAGTAATGAAAGTACATAAGAATATCAAACATATTGTTGAGTGTCAGTGTTAGCACTCACATATCTAAAAGCATACATGGCATGACCCAGTAGATAGCTCAATTGGGGACCACCTTGGTTGGGGAGTTTAATAGGGAACAGAGAGCCCAAATGGATAGACCACCTCAGCACGGCAAATATCTAATGGAGGGGTTAAAATATTTGGCTAAGTCGCTGCTTCAGATTGAAGTGTATGAATGTTATTCATCAAAATAAAGTGTTCACTGTGGTAAGTGCAGTGGTGCATTGAATAGGGGGCATGGGTCAGAACCCCAGGTATATAAGTGAAAAACATCAGTTAGTCATAAGTCAGTACGACCTAAGCCTGCCATACACCCACCGAGCGGCGGCTGATTTTGCCGCCGCACGATGGACGTGCGCGCTCACGGCCATCGGTCGGCGGCAAAATCGGGGGTGCCATCGGTCGGCGGCAAAATTGGGGGTGCCCACATGGGGCGACAGATCCCTGTCCGTGATGACGTCATCACGCTGCATTCCAGGGCTGATTGGACCAGCTCTGTCGGCCCCCACTTGGTGTGTGTGTGGGGGCCTTAACGTCATATGTCAAGCCATGCGTCCATGACTTTGTGGAGCTCCTTGTCAAAATCAACGAGAAGGGGGCTCAAATCAACAGATCAGGGGCTATGACAGGCTGTGGGGACAGCCTTGTCATAGCCCCATTGCTGTCAATTTCCTGCTGTGTTCAACACATTTTCCGGCTGTGTTCAACACAGGGATTTTAGCGCAAGTATAGCTAAATCCCATAAGCAATCATACTACATGCAGTCTACAAATGTTAATGGCAATATTTTGCAACTCATTGACCAACTCTACTCTTGATTCCATGAATAGAGAGACCATGCACAATAATTACAACACACTCTATTACATTTACATATTTTCACTAATCTTATTAACATAGGTCCTAATTTAGCCTTTCTTTATGACATTTAAAAATAACCCACTTAACTGACTTCAGACTGTAGCTATAATAAACAGAGTAAATTAATGTTATTGTCTCCTTTCAAACAAGACTTTGTTGCTTATTGACGACCAGTGCTGAGAGCAATTTTAGAGTTCTGAATTTGTTGAGAACAAGGTGGGGGTTGATATGGAATGGATATACAAGAGAGTGACACAGTAATTACAGGTTTTCCCAGCGCTATGGCATTTCAAATGTTTGTTAGTAAGGGTCACCTGTAATTACAGCCTTATTGTGCTCTTTAGGGGATCCGCGATTAATAGGCTGTAATTAAATGACAAATAAGAAATAATGGGTACCCAGCAACAAATAATAACTGTTATTGTCAATCTAGTGGCTGGTGTTTCTATTTAACAGTGTGGATTTTAAATGTGATTAGTGCTGGATGGCATGAGATCTCTTACAGAAACAGTGCAAAAGCAGAGGGTAAATAGGCAGCTAAAACATTTACAAGGAATATTTCATGTAGCAATTTCATATGTAGGTATTCAATGTACAAAATGCAAATGCGTTCTGCAAGTTACTTACTAATTAAATTCAATCTGCTAATATTATGCCATCCTTAGTTCATTATTGATGATGCCATTATTACATGAAACTGATCCATTTTCTTTTTTTTGATAATATCATGGTGTAGTGGGAGTAGCGTGCACAGTGCTGTACATAGCTTCCTGAAAACAGGAAGTTGGGGTAATATGCACATGTGATACCGAGTCTTCATGATTTAAAGAATTGGAAAATGGAAAAGACAATAATTTTCACTGAATAACGTTGTTAATTCATCTTCTAGGTAATGAAGCAAACCCAGTCTCACATCATGTAGCTGGCAATTTATATTGTGAGCAGTTGACTAGCAGTGAAATCAAAGTAAGAAATTTCCAGTACAGGAGGGGAAACTTTATGACTATATAAAACCAAATGCAACGTTGGAGTAAGGGCCCCCATACACTTTTAGATTTCTCATGTCATATGAGGGACTTTCTAAACCATCAAGTCTACCTGTGTTCAATCACAGAGGACCCGGCACTACATAGTTGTTGGTAGATCTAAAGGATATCTGACAGAGAGATCTAAAGGTGTATGGCCAGCTTAAAGTAGAATTTACTGATGAGCTGCTCCAATTAAATCCTGTTAATATTAATGACTAGAAACAATGAGATTGTCATGAGATTGGCCATTGAGAGCAGTAAAAATCCAGCTGATCAAAGTATATTAAATTATAAAAGACTTCTATACCTAACTGTTGATTTCCAGTATTCCAAATTGGTCATAAGGATCCAACACATGCCAGAGCAACAATCCCCCTTTATCAGGGCATACCATATAGAATAAAAATTAGAACTCAGTGATGTTTTTGGATGTTGTATACCTCTTTGGCATGTTTAAATACTTGATTTCAGATTTATTAAGTACTACACTTCAATGAAACATTTGTGTTTGAACGTAAAATATATTGTCTTTCACTCACCTGTCCTCGTGTTTCGTGAAATTTGCCTTAGGTCGAGCAAGGATGTCCAGGCGACTACCTAAAGACCCAGTCACCTGAGCTGCACACATACTGAGTCTGACATAAGTGGTGGACTTAGCTAAAAGAAGCGGAGGAAGGGTTACTATGACATAGTACATAGCTTAAAGGTATAAGAAGCCACTTGAGAATTTAACTACTTTGTAACATATCCTCTACACAAACACATTTATTTCAAGCTCAGCTAAAGTTAATTACTTTGTTAAGCGATAATTATTCTCTTTGAAAAATGTTATAGTCGTGGTATTAAAACTAACCTGAGCTAAAAACAGACACTGGGAGGTAGCACAATTTGTCATTGTATTCCTAAATCTCCTGGGCTGTTATACCTAGGTGAGCTTGACAATACATTTTAACCTCAGAGCTCCGGCAGTCTCACCTTACATAATACCATGGCATCAAGACAACTTATTAAAAGGGCGCACACCCTTGAGTATATCTTATGTGAGTATATTCTTATATTATTATGACTGGAGTTTGCAGTCTACAAAAACGTACTACAAAAAAAGAAAAAAAAAAAGTATGAGCAGGCACATTGGGACACCAGATTTGACTATAAAAAAATATACATAATATACATTTCCATGCCATTATGTTTAATATAGCACATGGCAATACTTGGTAGTATATTGTATTAGAAAAATCTTTTATTTTTCATGTGTGTGGAAAGCCCGTTGATATTTAGGTGCTGCCTTAATGCAATGCTCATTTAATGTGACATAATGCGCATTAACGCACATGCATTAACACGCGCTAAAACCTAATTGGGCCGCAAGTCAGTTTTCATCACCCTTTTCTGTTTGCTCAGCTGTCTGTACCATTCAATAATAATTATATTTACACTATAACTTCCTTATCTGTCAATGCCTCATGGCTGCCCAGACAGAATTCTAATGAGCAGAGAAGGACATAGAGTACATAACACTGATCTGTATGCATAAACCATATACATGTTTGTCAATGTATATAGTACAAGTACTTACCCTATTCATCAGTGCTTGGATGTTCTCATGTTCCGAGTCTAGTCTTCCCTCTACTTTTTCTGTTGCTAAGAGACTGAGTATGCTCTGGTTTCCAGGGGAACTAATAAATGTCACGTGGAGAGCACCAGGGTGTCATGTGACAAAACAGGATAGGCATGACAAGCAAAATATGGGAACAAAGGAACTTTTAGGTGAAATGTATATGAGATAACATACTTTGTACTTTTCTACAAATCTATGTATAGATATGGATTATAAACAGAGGCTGGATTTGAGATAGAAAAGAACTAGGTATGCAAGACAAAATCACTTTTTTGGACATGCAGCTTGCAATCATAGTTGAATGCCAGCAGCTCTTCAAACAGTTAATTGTTTTTGGTTACCATGTGTTTAATCTCATGTTTTTAAATGAGAAGTTACAATGGAGCTCATTTACAGAATGTTAATAAAGAGTATATACTCTGCTACAGGGAATGCTTTTGCTTAGATGCGTCAATGTTTAATAGCAGAGGAGAATGATGTTCAGTAACCTCCAGCAACTGACCAGATCTTACCAGAACTGAGGAATAAAGGGTTCATCAAAAAACACTTTGATGTTTTGGAGAAACAAACTGTTTATTTAGTCTTTCAAGTTTACAGTATTACTATAATATACAATTTTATTTTATAAGTTACATGAAAGAGATACATCTAAAATACAATGATGTAAAATGTACAAATAAGTACAGAGATGTCATATAAAAGACATTTAATTGCAAGTTGGTTTCTATAGATTACTTCTCTTTGTCTTTCTAAACAAAACAATTTTACCAAAAGTGACAGGTTCTCTTCAAACAATCTCCCCTCCACCACCACTCAATTGTGTTGAATCAGTAATTGCAGAGTTACAGACTTCATCTGGCATTAACACAAACACTTTGCACTGGGAGCTTTATTGAATGGGTCACCAGATGTCTGAAGACCAAAAAATTACGCATCATTGTGTCAAGGGTTAGATCCACTGGTGTAAAGCACAACACCAATGGACGGACCAAGTTCTGATTGCAATCCCATTAAAAGTCCTTTTAGGTGGACTAGAGCAGAGGTTCTTGTCCGATATCAATTCTTGACCTCAAATGGTAAATAGATAATTCTGGTCAACTGTAACAATACTTTTTCCATATAAGTTAGCGTTAAGCTAGCCACACACGATTTTGGTTCAATCGATGCTCGATTAGATGAATTTTTTCATCGATTGAACGAAAATCAAGAAATGCTCACATGGAACGATCAGCGATAATTGTTCGATGAAGGCAGAAAAATTTATTGAATTTTGATCGGACATGTTGGAAAATCATCGTCGATTGTGGCAAAATCGTTTTATAATCGTCGATGTTTGTGGTGTTTCTCCTGGATCGATTTGATTCGATATAACAACATAGACCACTTCAATCTGAACTTCAATTGTTTCCATACCAAAATCGATGATTTTAGTAGTCTTTTCTAATCGAAAACTCACCACAATCGCAAAATCAATGTGGGGTGTATGTTGATGCGATTAAGATCGATTTTCGATTAGACGATTGAATTCCTCAATCTAATCGAACATTGATTGAACCAAAATCAAACCGTGTGTGGCTAGCTTTAGGCATTACACACACACACACACACACACACTGACCTCCTAATTTCTTATCGCCATCAGCTTAGCTAAAGAACAATGTGTAAAGAGCTTCATGGAATGGGTTTTCCCATGGCTCCTTTGTCTGGTGAACTGTTTAAACTTAAGCCCCCCATACACCTTACAATCTTTCCATACAATTTCTGTACAATCTACTTTTCTTCTACCAAAACCATGTAATATGAGGACCTTTCTAAACCTTCCAATCACTACAGGCAGTGCAGAATTATTAGGCAATTGGTATTTTTGAGAAATAATTTTATTATTGAACAACAACCATGTTCTCAATGAACCCAAA
>CM070032.1:122973403-123003603 GCA_036250615.1 Ptychadena robeensis | reverse complement strand
GTGGTTATGTTTGCAGTGTTTCCAGGGCTGATCAAAGTTATTTAAAACATAAACATAAACCTATAAATGCACACAAAACATTGACACACAATTTTGATGCCCAATTTCAAATTGATCAGATTGATCAGCTGATTCATTTGTATTGCTTTGATTGGCTGATCCTATTTTAGCTATGTTAGAGCACAACCCAACTTGAAGGGCCCACACTTTACTATACATCTGGTTGTTTTCTACCTTTTAACTCTCTTGCCCTTCTTCCTACACTGCTAACCTCTGCATCTCTATTTTACAACTGCTAACCTCTGCACTTCAATTCCATCACTGCTCACATTTGTATTTCTCTTCCATCTACTATAACATCTGCACTCCTCTTTTTGCAGATATATTCTTAGGAAATTGTGCCATACATTGTAGTGAATGAGTGTCCTCACATAAACCATGAATGCCCTGATATAAACATACCACTTCAACAATGAAAGGTATTCTTTTAACTTTATGAGGACTTTTGCTTGATGACTGAAATACATCCTATATACCTGTCTCATTTCTTAGTATGTACTAATTACATTTAATTTAATTATTTAATGTTCTGAACATTTTGAACTGGCAAGATCATATTGTCATAAACAAAGTATTGCTTTATATTTCAGACAATATAATTATAACAAGATTATTAATAATATTATTATTATAATTAGGTTTTCCTAATAATATCATAATTATATTACATTTTAAAATATATTTTAGCATTTGAAGTAAATTTAGAATTTGCATAAAACCTTCACTGTGCAGTCATTGTTTGTGTTGAGCTTGAATATTTGATTTTCTAATATATAGCTCGAATATCGCCATTTTGCGAATATATCATCTGATATCTGCCGCCATCGCGATTTTTTGTGAGTTTTTGCAATTCCATTCATTGAAATGGATCGTGTTTATATAATCGCGATGCAATTTTTTAAAATGGAAATGACTAATATTCTCCCAGTCGAATATCCGAGCTTCATTGACATGCATATATGGCACATATTTGATCGCAATTGCGATTTTTAGATCACAATCCATGTCCACAAACGCGGATATACGAGATTATGAATATCCAATCGAATATCATTGCGGATATTTGCAAAATTAAGCAAATTCAAACGCTGCCTAGTCATTTCTGAATAGTCATTGTATGCCACATCATGTTATGTATCAACACAAAAAAACATAATATTCTTCACAGGCACCCAACCCCAATAGATCCTCCTGTTGTTTCTTACCTATGGTTTATTCAGCAGTTGCTCATCTTCTACTATTGTCACAAATAACATAAACCCAAGAAGAGAGCAATATAATTTACATTAGACTAAATGAAGGGAAAACCGGTGGCCACGTTTTGGATTGCCGTGCTTGGTAGGGCCTCATATACTAAACAAATATGTATGAGAATTGGGGTATCTGGACCACGTATCGTGTTGCCAGTGATGCTACTGTCAATGCAATGTAAACAAACCCTTCTCCACAAACCTTACCTATGAAAAAAATGTATCTACATACAAATCAATTGGTTATAGACAAAGAATTTTTAAATAGTTTCTATCTCATGAAGCTGATCAAATCCATTTTGGGTTATTAGTCTTTTCAAACCTTAGGTTCATTCTCTCAGGCAACCAGAAACTCTAAAACTTAAATGTGCTGGTAAATATTCAGAAGAATAACATCAAATAAATGCAAGGCACGTATGACAAGGTATTAATATGGGCCCCACGTGAGTTTTCTATGATTTCTCAGATTTAATGAGAACTGTAGTTACGTGGAGGATGCCAGAAACCAGTTGCATCTGTTCACAGCTGGTGATCCTTGACAGCAATCTTCTGACGTAACAATGTTAATAAACACTACCTAGTCTTTAAAATCTGGCTGTTGCTGCATATTCCATCACAAATATTCCTCTGAGGAAGATATTCGTAGCCATGATGAGGTTTGGGAGTTGTCACTATAGCGTCCCTGGTTCTCACTTTATATATCCTGTTGATTTTATTAAAATTCGAACATTATGATAGAAGAGAAAGATTGCATACCTCGATCACATTTTAATTGCTGAGGGCAATTATGCATCCACACAATCTCTTTAAAAAGCTTACTTAAAAAAGATTACTTACTGCTCTTGTTGCATAAACCCTTAATGCACATAAAATGTGAGACACCACACACACACATACACACACAAACACCATGTTTCTAATGTTCTTGTAGTCTCTAGGGTCCATCCCTGCTCCTCTCTCCTGTATCCTGACCGTTTCCATAGTAACACAACATCCCTGGGACTCTGGCCAGTTCTGACTGACAAGCAGTTTTGCACAGGATGGCCAAGCTGTATTATGAACATAAGCCTACCAACTGAGCCTGACATTGTATTGCTGCCTTGTGTATATGACACCAAAGACCACATCTCTTTAATATGGTGTCCATCTTGCTCAATGCTGTCTTCTACTATGTAAACAGAAACTCATTATAGTGTGTTATCTTTGTTTCTCTTGGATGAAATGACTGCTTTAACTGTAATATGTCACTGCATCTTTAAAAAGCTAAATCTAGCTGAAGTCATTAAGGGTTTCCATTGGTATTTTAGTATAATAATGTCTTACACTTTTATTTGCAACGTCATTGGATTAATGTAGCAGCAATGTAGAACATCAGCATATTCTTTAGAGTAAATTATACCTCTTTTTTTTAACAAATTTGCTCTCACTGTGAGTGGCAGATAAAGTGCTTAATCCTAGGGTTTACCTTCCAGTAAAATATATAGTAAACCTGGTACTTGCGCCTTTATTTCAGTGCATCCGCCACTCATTATCTCCAGTAACTATTTTTAACATGAGACCCCATGCCTTCAATATTCTCAGGTCCTGTGACCATTTGAAGTACATGAAGCAAAAGATCTCCAGATTGTTTTTTTTACAGGACTCATGTTTTTAGGCACATAGCAGGCCTTTATCTCTTTACCACTTAAGCAGGGAACACGTGTAGATATGGAAAAGATCGATGGCAGCTTCGAGCGCCGTGCACCAATCAATCCCGCTCGAAAACAGGGATATCGGACATGACTGTAAACCACGGTCGATGTCTGTTGCTTTGCATGCAAACCGCGGGTCTCGATGCAAAGCATCGTCAGAGCTATGCAGCAGTGCTGTGTCTCCAGCTCCGCCGATATCATGCAGCAGCGTGATGATGTCATCACACTGCTGCAGGGAACCTTGAACGGCTCCTATATCGAGTTGTGTGTTCCCTGCTTTAGGGTCTCCTTGTTCCCTTGATTCTCAAAACAAAGGGCTCCACATTTGCCAAGTTTACTGGCTCAGTTTCTTTTCCAGATTCCGACTTAAGGACCATTTACATGCTCATTTAAAAAATCTCGTAATTATACATGTTCATAGTCATAACTATACATGTCATTTTAAAGTCTCGGTGCCTCTGGTTTGTCATACATAATACAACATTACCATATAGTGATTGCACAATCATCTTAAGATTTTTTTACATTTGTCTGAAAACTTGCCTAAATTAACCTCTTTCATTCTATTAGCCAATTAGAATTTTTATTACATAGCAAACCCATCATGCCGTGTTTGGCAGGCAATTATTGGGTGGTTGCACATAAGAATAACATGGGGGTGATTCTCAGTGATTGACAAGTGTCAGTGCCCCCCAAATGTCTACAGAATAGGTAACAGATTAGTTGGCCTGCCCTGGAGGTCTTCCTGAAGCATTTTAGAGAGTGCCTGGATGCTCCTTACATATTCAACACAGATCAGACTGAAAAGGGGTAGATTCTGTGTAGTACCACCGGCATCATTGTTTTATATCATCTAGAAGAAATATTATAGCTGGTCTCTTGAACTTCATTTGAGATTGATGCCTTATGGACCAACATAAGAATACGGTCTACTTGTGTAGCCGTGAACTCCAACTCTAGATCTGATGCTAATTTTGTGATAACAGCTGGCAGGTCAGATCCTATGGTCTTTAATAAAGGTCTGTTTGCCCGTGAGAGAATGAAGACATTTGAACGTAAAGGACTTCAAATTCCATCAACTCTCATCCATCCATCTTTAAAACGTGGGGCCCTGTGTTTAGAACAAATGAATGGGGCGGGTTCTGTAAGCATGGACACAAGTAGACACAAGCCCTAACAATTATTATTATTTTTATAAATTATAATTATTTTTCCAGGCTTCATACTGTCAGGAGCTACCATTACTGAAATGCAACTGGAATATAAAGAGCATTGGCTCTGTATTTTTCCATATTATACACTTTCCTCACATCTTTGCTACTGCAACTGCGCATAGAATGTGGGTAAAATGTTTTGCATATTTGGAGATGAAAAGTAATAGATGATGTTATCTGTATATTATATTCACCTTTGAACTGACACCGGAGATCACTCATTTGGAAGAGAAACTGAAATCAGAAGTGAACTAAAGCTGTTTTAGTGAAATTGGGTACGTGGCGGAAATAAAAGGCATTTTACCAGAAATTGTGATTGTTAAATGAAATGTAGAAAGCATCATCCACAGTATGTTTACATGTTAAACCTTTGAAAGGTAGATGTGAGCAATATATATCAAAGTCAATGAAACTGAAAAGTAATGGATCTAAAGTCCATTAATGAATGACTAGATTAGTACTATGGTCTAGTAAAGATGTTTTTTTTATATATATTAAAGTCCATTAATGAATGACTAGATTTGTACTATGGTCTAGTAAAGATGTTTTTTTATATATATTAAAGTCCATTAATGAATGACTAGATTTGTACTATGGTCTAGTAAAGATGTTTTAGTTTATATATGTTTCCTGACAGTTCTTGAAGAGATAACAGTGGTTGAATACTACATTTTGACAGGCGTTATAGATTTTTCAATTATCAACTTGTACGGAGAAGCGGCATGTTGCATCTCATCGTTGGTCACCTTTAACTTTCTCTGCTGACTCAAATCGAAATGCCTACCAGATGTCTGGTAGACGTTTACAGCATCTTGCCAACTGTTAGTAAGGACAGAAACACAGGGAAATTATATATATCCACTATTAATTAGCTCTCTTTTCCAAAACTACTGAAAATAGTTACCTTTGGCACTTTGTAGGTGTTGGACTTTGAATGCAAATGCCATTAAAATGTCTTCCTCAGCTGACTAAAAAAATCAGGATGTTCATGAACACCTTGTGTTAGAACAGTGGTTCTTAGACTTGTGGTCAGGCCCCCCTCGGGGCCCCCAGGGGAGCACAGCTAAGGGGCCGGTCTCAATGGGAGAATCAGAATGTCAGCCAAAGAGAGGGGATAGAGAGATCTCTCACCGCTATGAGTTCTTTTCTCCCAACCCACTGTCAGCCAATCAAGACAACCATGGGGGAGCCAGCTGCAGACAGTAGGTAGAGTGCATGTTATGTGTGTGTCTCTGTGTGTGTTGGTGTCTATGTGAATGATACATGTTTCTTTATGATTGATGTGTTTATATATGATGCATGTCTTTGCATTCCATTTCATAGTAGCCACGCTATGGCTTTTTTTAAACCATAAAGGACCAGCTAGCGGTACGGCATATTTTACTGGTAACCCCCCCATATTTCCTTGTTGCGCAGGCCCTTATTCTAAACCTGTGTAGTTTGCATGAGGGGGGCTCCATATGTTCCTATATGGAAAAGGGGGGCCCTGCAAGGAAAGTTTGGGAACTACTACTGTTAGAATAAGAGGACCCAAGAGGAGATGCTAGACATTATGCATTGGAACTAGCTTTTAGTTAATGAAGTGTAGTTTACTTTTCGCCTACAGCTTGTATAAATTTGAAGTATTGATAATGATTGTATGAATATTTATATAAATATATACTGTATATATAATATTATAGCAGCAACATATTGTACAGCTCTGTATAAAACATGTGTAATAAATTTGTTATGTATGTGAATCACAACATCTTGTAATGTATGTCTATAGAGCTAACTGACCAAAATTGGACACTTTCCAATTGAGAGAAAAATTGATAATCTTTCCCCTTTACCAAGTGGGTCAGAAACAACTTTTTGCTGTACCAGTGCAGGTTATAGGATTTAAGTTTACACCGTTTCTGTTGCTTTGGGCATTACCACTAATTTCCCCTTGCTGTGTGCTCCTTGTTTTGCTGTTCATGGCACCCTAGATGATTATAGAATGTGCACAGCTCCTTTCCTCCCTCTCTCACCTGTCAGTCATTTATAATGAGTTTTGGGGTCTGAGCTAACCAGCTCCCCCTCCTCTCTCTCCAGCTTCTGAAATTATCAGACTATATACAGGTTTATTACATATTGAGGAGTGTTTCGCTGCTATCTGCTGTTTGTTTATGTTATGTATATGAATAAATTCTGCATTTTAATACACTGGGAACCTTTAACATTTTTTCTGCATACATTTATTATTATTTTAGAACTCAGCTTATGCAGGAAATTATTGGTAGCAAAGGGCCAATTAAAAGTTTCCTCTGCCTTTTTAAACTATATTTATGTCATAAAATACATTTTTATGTAATGACTAAATTATTTTAATGATTAAATGTATGTAATCAAGATGGAATTAGTTGCTTATGGAGTATGTACTCTCTCCCAAAATGTGCTGAAAAAATTACAACAATGACAGCTTATACTCAATTCCAGAAATTAATGAGATTTCAGGGGCAACTAACGTTCTAGAGCAATACTTTTTCATGACCAACTCTAATAATAGCATCCCGAAATAAAAGCACAACCCGGCAGGAGAGACAGTGCTGGCAGCTTGGTGTGTAAATCTCTGTGAGTTTTGGGCTCTCAGCACTGCCCCTCTTCCCGAGTGGATCTGTAAACAGTATGTTTCAGGGGGAGGACAGGTTGAAGTGAAGTCTTTATGAGTTAGTCTCTAGGCTCTCAGCATTGCCCCGCCTCCCAAGTGAATAACAGTATACAGCAAGGGACAGGAGGGATATGTTTGGCCATTATGGTTTCTTTTTTAAACATATCATTAAATTGCTGTTTTCTATAGGTAAATCTTCAGCACCTTTTTCATCTGTGCCAGATTGCATCTTTTCAGAATATTGTTTTGCTTGTTTTCCTCTCCTAAACCTGGATGTATCTTATGGCCAGGGGTGTCTTATTGTGCAAAACATAGCGGTTATTTAAGACAACCCGTTATAATACATAATAGGGCCAAGTCTTTAGATAAGCCTTTCTGAACCAGATGTTGCTAGGTGTACCATGAGAAGTGACCTGTGTTAGACATACTTCTTTGCCTAATGGAGCTTGCACAGTCCCAGTCAAAAGAATTGGGCTGTGTCCCTGACCTGGGAATGAATGAGCCTCCTTTTTTCCCCATATAAGTAACAACCAGCACAAATGAGAATAATATTGACTTCAAGACTCACTTAATTTGGTAGTCAAGCTCCTTTGTTAGACTTCACTGTCCCTTTATCCCTTCAATAATCAAAAGTTCAAAACCCAAAGATTGGCACCTTTGCCTCATTGTGAGGAGCCAGGCTGGGTGTTTTGGAAGATCTGACTGGATATGTATTCGACAGTCTGGGGTCTATCTTTCTGTGTTTTTCACCCACTCTGTCTAGGGAAAGGGTGGGTTCCCTGCTTTAAAATGGGGTGGAATGTGGTTTAATGTGGTTTCTGTTCTTTAGTTTTCAGTGTATGGTGGTATTGTAAATATCAAAATATAATACATGACTCCCTTCAGGTTAGCTTCTCTAGACCTCTGCTATCTACCTCCTGAATGGACACTAATTTAAAGTGGTTTATTTTAATTGGTTTGATAGATGTTTGTATTGACTGTTGTTTGTACTTGCTTGTGCTTTATAAAGGGCATATCTATGGCATCATAGATATGTGGATATGGAGTCGTTTTTTTTTGTCTGCCAACTCTACTTTATGCATTCTTAATGTTGATGAATACTTGTTGCATGCCAAATTTTCTTTATTGAGACAGAATTTGTCATCTTTTGAACAAGGCCATAGGTGAAAAATGGGTAAAAAAATTGAGTAGTGGGCACTTCAATTAGAATACAACATTTTTCAGACAATGTTCTATTCAAAATCTTCAAATTTTTTATATTTTCTTATAGCCTCCAATTAGTATTCCATCTTGTTCATTCTCTACCTCTGTATTAGATCGACTATACATGATGACGTCATCACGCACAGCCAGTCATGCAGAGAATCATCCGAGCACCCTTTGTGTGCCAGCACTTATTTGGATGGTGACATGTATATAAGGATCATTCTAAAATTTACGGACATTTACATTTTACTGTCCGATTCCTGGTCGAATTGTGCTTTTAAGCATTAGATTTGCGGCTGACTTCCCGGTAGATCGACCGCAAATCTAACTGTCAGCTTTAGCTATGCCTTTTAGGCTGCATTCACATTGGTTCATCATGATAAAGTTTGTGTTAGAATGGTATCCTGCCAATTTTTGGTGAGTTTTGGAATGCTAGACATTTGGATAGATGGGATGACATATGAAAAACAAAAGTATATACTTCACTGCACACCATAACTTCATATTCATATTTTTACACCCACAATTTGCCACACACATCTTACATATACTTTTTGTCGAGCCACTACTGCTGCATCTGTATCAAGAAAATTGGCTTATCCATAGCAGCATTTTAAACCACACTGATTCAAAAATAAGCACATCTTTAATAAAAGACTGTCAGCAAGCAAGCAGATCAGAAGATTTACAGAATAAGGCACGGTGCATTGAACGTTTCAGCTTATCTTCTGTTGGAGGTAGCCTCCAAGCAGATAAAGTAAGACCCCATCATCTCATTACAGCATCAGTTAATCAGAGCAAAGCTGCAATGGGGAGTTTGCTCATGTTTTCATCAGGGGGAGGCAAAGGTTTATGTGTTGGTTTCAGTGAGCCCCCCAAACTCTTTACACAGATTAAAGTAGAGAGATGCCGCTTCTTGCAGAGAGGATTCTGGGAGCTCTCTGTGGGTATAAATAGCCCTGAGCAGCTGTTGTAATCTCATTTCATCCTCACACATCCCCGGGATGCTAATAACAGCCAGTGATTCAGAGAGACTGCAGGAGAAGGCTGAATCACTTCTACACCTCTCTACAATTGTATTCACAATCTCCACCACCTCCGATTTGCCTAGAGTATCACCTGTACTTCACTTATTACTGGAACTATCCACACTGCCACACTCTGTATTATCTTTCTCTTTTAGAATTGCCAAGTATGTAACATTATGTTCCCCACCCCAGAAGTTATTATTATTATTATTATTATTATTTTATTAGGCTGATGGGCACTAAGGCCCCCCATACACCTTTAGATTTCTTTGTCACATTTCCTTTTTTTTTTACCAAAACCATGTAATATGAGGGACTTTCTAAACAATCAAGTCTACCTGTGTTCAATCGCAGAGGACCCGACAATACATAGCTGTTGGTAGATCTAAAGGTGTATGGCCAGCTTTATTATATACAGTAGCATATCCACAAAAACATCACAAATCACACAACGCTCTACTTTCACAACATGGGCAGAATATATCTGTTAATCTGTAACAAAGCCCTTGAGTATGGAATACATCTTTTTGTTTTTATTATAATAATTTCCCGTATTTGCCTTTGATCTTTTGTTTGTGATCGCTTTCACATTATTCCCTTTTGTCTGTCAGCAATGACTTTTGTTTTTTAAGTGTGGTAAATAGCTTGTTGTGTTTTGTATTTAGGAAGATTTTTACTTACATTTGCATTCTTTTCATCCTTCAGTCTCTACCTTCTTATTCTAGTTTCTTCTTCTTGTGGCTTTGTATGACTAATCTCATTTGTGACTAGTGATGGCCGAACATCAGCTGCGGCTGTTCGCGAACAGGCGAATCGAACTTCTGCAAATACCCACTGCGAACATGCGAACGGCAAACCTCCATTGACTTCAATGGAGGCGAACCTCTCACACCTTCAGGTCATATTTGTACCTCACATTTAGTCAGATCTCTCTGCTATGCATAATACAGCATACCAGAGAAGCCTTTTTGATTCCAAGTAATGAAGGACTACATGTAACGAACACCTTAGGCTATAGCTACATATCACTAGATTGTAGTGTAATAGTTTGTAAATAGCAAATTCTCCCTTAATCAGCAGCAGCTCTCCCTATCTATCTAGTACTGGATACACGGATAATTAAATGGCCGCTGGGGCTTCTTTGAGTAGGTGGTGGGGGGTATCCTTCCAGGAGCGAAAGGAAGTTTTATTGGCTGTACTGTACCATCTGACGTATAGGTTGTTGGGTCGCCTTGTGGTCTCCTTTTAAGGTATAGGGGCGGGTAGTAATGCACCCGTAATTTTCGGCCGGCTTGTGAACTGCGAACTGCTATGTTTCCGGAACTGTTTGCCGGCGAATTTTTCGTCCATCACGTATTTTTGTGACTAACCGGGTTTGCTCTTTTCCAGTTTTAAAGCAGAACAAACTAACAATAGTTAACATGTGATCGGGTGTGGTAGTGGGAGAAAGTTATCAAATCTGGCTGTGTCTCTTGTGATGGAAATATTATTTTTTTTTATTTGATGAGTAAAACAGCATATATTCCCATCCCTTGATCATCTATTTCCTAGGCCAGACTGGCCAACTTTGATCCGGCTCATTTTAGCTTCTCAGTCTTTGGCCTTGTCACCTGTGTTAAAAGGTCTCATCCTTGGGTATCCCACCCCTCATTGCCCGGCGTTTTAACCTCCGCTACGCACTGCTGGGCCCAGTTGTTTGTACCAAAATTTAGTGCACCATAGCGTTTCAATGGTAATTTTTTTCTTTAGTGTTGTAGGCCTTAACTCTCCCAAAATATGTCCGTACAAGGTCTAATAGACATCCTGACTGAATATAATAATGTTTGAAACAAACAATTATGTAAAAAAAAAATTTATTTCATAATAAAATTAATGACAAAACCACAAAAATCAGGGCACAAAGCTATGCTGCTTTGTACTAAATCCGCCCAATAAAGTCTCTGGTGCCCCAATGTGCCCATTTGCAGTTAACCCTCTCTAACCGGTGTGAATGGATGTGGTAAATCCCCCAGGAAGTAGAGGTGTATGCAATCGGCCCACGTGGCACCATATACTTTTTTTATCTTTTGGTGATTTTTTTTACATGATAGTACATTGAAAGCATTTTTCTACATGAAAACGATTTCATGCATCTACTTTCAAATTTCCCGCCGCCCCGATGGGGGGGGGGGGGGGGAGAGAGAAAGAGTACGTAGGGGTTGGCAGCATGTCACATCAGGCACACCGGACAGTGCAAAACGTAAAGTATGCACTGCCGGAGCCCCGATGCGTACTGGACACACCATCTCGCCCGTGCGATAGTAGCTGTAGCAGCGCTGGACGAGATGGTGCCGTCCCAAGGCTAGGGGCGTTTTAAAATCCAGATAGCCGGGGGGCTGGCCGGGATTGAGTGAGGTAAGACGTGTTTTCATAGCAGCTCCGGCCGCCGCAGTAGCATCCTGATTTTTTATTATTATCCGCCCTAACGGGAAATTAGAGGGGGTACTCACCTTCCCCAGCTGGGCACAACAATGTGCAAGGGATTGGATGGTCTCCTTTCCTCCCTTTCCTTGCCGCACTCCTGTTAGAGAACCAGGTGGTTTAGATCTTCCGCTAACTGATGCGGAGGTGGCGCGGCGGTTTCCGTCCTTTCCTAATTCAAGTCTCGCGGGGCGGATGGTTATTCCTGCAGAATGGTATAACGTTATGGCAGAATTGCTTGTCCCTAGGCTGACGGACCTCTACGGTCATTGTCACAATGATAATTTCCTCCCCTCCTCCTCGTTCTACCAGGCTTATTGGTGCTTCTTCTCCCTAAACCTGCCAAGGACCCTTGCTACTGTGCCTCGTATAGGCCCTTGCGCTCCTTAATATGACCTGAAATCCTGACTAAGGTTCTGGCCAACCGCCTGTCTCAGGTGTTGCACCTCCTGATAGGGTCGGACCAGACTGGCTTCATGCCGCAAATGTCCACAGATACTAATTTGAGGAGGTTTTCACTCATTTGGGAGCCGCTCTTCCTTATACGGTACAGAGGTGATAGTCTCCTTAGATATGGAAAAGGCTTTTGATTCCTGTGGACTGGGAATTTTTGTCGGCAGTCTTGCGGCTCAATGGGATTTGGGCCTGGGTTCCTATCGATGATTGCCCTACTTTATGCTACCTAGACCTTCGCGGCAATTCGCATTGGCTCTGATGTTTCCCCATTCTTTCAGGTTGGCAGGGGCACTCGTCAGGGTTGTCCTCGTCTCCCAGTTTGTTTGCCTTGGCGGTGGAGCCCTTGCACGGCCTTGCGCTCGGCTGTCCAGGTTGAAGGGTATCGCGGGTGGGAGCTTTGGAGGATAAAGTTGCATTGTATGCAATGACTTATTCTTTTCCTGGTGATGCGGACGTCTTCCTTGAAGGGCGCCTTAGCAGTCCTGATAGATTGCGGGTTTTCTCTGGAGCTTCTGTCTCTGTGTCTTTTATCTTTCTGTAAGGGCGTTACAGTTGGCATTATTTGGTTTATATGCTTTTAATGCCTGCTAACTGTCTCCCAGATTCTTCCTTTGATTCGCCTCCTCCTGACCTCTCCCCTGATCCCCCTTAAGTGGGTGCCCACGATTAAATTTTGGGTATACAGATTACTGCGTTGCCTTCCGTTACATCCCCCTGAACTTGACACCTTTGGTGCATTCCTGAAGACCAGGTTGGCGGCCTGGCAACCCTGCCACTCTCCCTATAGTAGGGTCAACCTCATTAAATGAAGATCCTTCCTACACTGTTGTATGTCCTCCGTAATTCACCGGTTTGGATACCCAGCACAGTTAGGTATATTGATTCGATCCTCTCCCGCTTCTTATGGAATGGGGCCCCGCCAGACTTCGACTCTCTATCCTACAGCTCCCGTGGTTGGAGGGGGGGCTTGCCTTTCCTAACTTCTTCCATTATTTTTGGCTGGGCAGCTGGTGGTGTGGTACATCGCGGTTTGGTGGAGGAGAGGAGGGACTCAGGCGGTGGCCTTGGAGGCCGCTATATTGGGATCTTATGGTCGCTGGTCATTTGATTCCACGAGGTCCTCGGTCGCCACAAATCTTACCTTCGCTCATGAGGTTTACTCTCCGGCCTGGAAGAGGGCGAGTCAGCTGCTGGGTGCTTCCTCTTCAGGGGTGTCCCCGCATATTCTCTTTGGTGTAATCCTACTCTGCCCATTTTTTCCCTTATACCAGACCCAATGGGAGATGTGGAGAGGGGGGCTCTCTTCGCCATTGTCCAGAGTTACAGAGTAGGTTTGATCTCTCCCGAATGCATTATATTTTTCGGTATCATGCAGCTCAAGCATGCTTTCAGTCAGTCGCAATTTGGGCCTCTGCCTCTGGAGGGTACAGACTCCTAGTCTGGAGTATCAGTTCGGGATTCTGACTGACAGAAACCGCGTTTCCTCCTCTCTATCGGGATGGCGAACTGCCTACCTCCCATCTGGAGCGTTGTCAGGGGCGTGGCAACAGGATTTTCCTGCATGACGACGAGGACTGGGAGATATGTGGTCGTATCCATTCTCTTTCCTGGTGTCGGCGCGAGACGGCTGATTCAGTATAAGATCTTACATAGGGTTTATTTCAACCCCCTGCCCGTTTATCGAGAATTTATGCCTCAAGGTCGGCGAACTGCGGCGCTGCGTTTATGCTCCGCGCTGGGGTTCCCCATATTTTCTGGATGCCCTATATTACAGTTTTTTGGGCGAGAGGTTATATCTTTTGTGTCGACCCTTACTACGGTGCCGATGACCCTTGTTTTTGGTTCTCTGTTTGTTGGGCCTGGTCGAACACTTGGTCCCGACTGTGGCTTGTGCGCCGCATTTCTCTCTCTTGCCTTGTATTATGCGCGAAGCTTATTGTATTACAGTGGCAGAAGAAGGACCCCGCCGACCTTGGCGGCTGGAAGGCTTTGGTTAATCCTCTTCTTCCTTATTATAAAACTACATACGCCAGTAGGGGGTTGCCCTGAGAAATTTGATAGGATCTGGGGAGCTGGGTTCTGCCCCATCGTCTGCCTGACTGCTCCTATTGGGGGGGGGGGCTCGGGTCCAGAGTGTGTGAATGGGTGAGTGACTGAGATATTGCAGTGCTCCACTTTGTACATCTGATATTTAATGTATTATCCTGGCTTGTTGAATGTCTTTGATGGAGGCCTTGGATTTCTATGTACCTGACATTTAGAACGGCAATCTATCGTTATTCCGGGGCCTTCCAAGCTGAGTTTGTTACGCCGTTAATGCTGTCATGGTGGGTGGGACACTGCGATGGGGGTGATTGTGTGAAGTTGGGTTACTTTGTTGGCTTCTGTTGCGGGTGCGGCCTTTTTTCTGTAATTGAAAATCTTTCAATAAAAAGTTTATTCAAAAAAAAAAAAAAAGATGCCAGATAGCCATTACAGGTCCTTTGTCCGGGCCCCTGTGTCAACTTAAAGAACACATTGAGTCAAAAAGTTTGCCCACCCCTGGCCTAGGCAGTACCATGGAGACTGCTGCTGCTAATAAGACAGAATTTCATACATAGGGTTTTATTTGTTGGTTCTTTTTTGGCACATGTATGATTTCAGCACTGACCTATCACAGGACTGGAAATGGAGAAAAAGGTCAGTGGATCGATCTACAGTACCACGCACAATATCCACCTTTTGTACATGTAAGGCCATGTCTCTGGCATGGCCTAACATGGCCTGCTTGGCGGGGATACCGACGGATCACATACACTTTAGCTGGCTGGTGAATGTCTGAACTAGGCTCAGTGCCATGAGAACAGAGCATCCGCCGAGCAAGTAAAGTGTATGGGATCTGTCAGGATCCCCCGCCAAGCACTGTGCTTAGCGTAGGGGGTCCCGACAGATGTGGAGACATAGCCTTAGTTTTTATGAACATATGCTGATACAGCCAATACAGCTTATTAAATATTTTGTTCTTTACATGTTGAATGTGCTGACAACAAAATCACATAAAAAATATCAATGGAAATCCATTTTTTTAACCCATGGAGGTCTGGATTTTCAGTCACACTTAAAATGAAACTGAAAAAAACTCTACAGTCCGATCCAACTTTGATGTAATGTCCTTAAAACAAGACAAAATGAGTCTCAGTAGTGTGTGTGGCCTTCACATGCCCTTTATGACCTCCCTACAACGCCTGGGCATGTGCCTGATGAGGTGGTGAATGGTTTTCTGAGGGATCCACACCTGGACTAAAGCATGCCCCAACTCCTGGACAGCCTGTGGTGCAACGTGGATTCAGGTCTGGGAAACGGGCGGGCCAGTCCATAACATCAATCCCTTTGTCTTGCAGGAACTGCTGACACACTCCTGCCACATGAGGTCTAGCATTGTCTTGCATTCTCCAGACTCTGTCACGTCTGTCACATGTGCTCAGTATGAACCTGCCTTCAACTGTGTGCACCAGTGGCGACTTTGCTAATCTTGGTGTTCTCTGGCAAATGCCAATCGTCCTGCACGGTGTTGGGCTGTATGCACAACCCCCACCTGTTCACATCAGGCCCCCATACCACCCTCACGCAGTCTGTTTCTGAGACACATTTTTGGCCCACTGGAGGTCATTTTGCAGGGCTCTGGCAGTGCTCCTCCTGTTCCTCCTTACTCAAAGGCGGAGGTAGTGGTCCTGATGCTGAATTGTTGCCCAGTATACATCCACTTTAAGAGCATATAGTGCCTACAAGTGTAGTGTGTGAAACCACTCACGCGGCCAGGTTCTTTAGGGTGGATGTCCTCTGCTCGCTCACCAGGTTCCGCTCACAGCCCAATAACTCCAAGGTCCACGCCAGCAGGTGTTACAGTTTTTATTGAGGAATATGTACACGCTTTCACCATCACCCAGAGGCAGGGATGGGGTTCAGGCATGGGGATATACGTTCCAAAGTGTGTTGTTCACGAGCTGCTGGACCAATGGCTGGGTGTTGGGGACCTTCTCCAGGGTGTAATGCTGGAGGCCTGAAGTTCTCTCTGGAGTAACAGGAACAAACCAGAAACAAGCCGGGAAGAAGCAGGAGAAAGCCCAGAAGTTTCCAAAGGACTTCTATTTATCTCCATGGAATGGGGACGGCCTAAGGCCTGTTACTGGGCAGGACTATGTTTGTTACATTTTGGAGGGAAGGATTCAAATACATACCCAGACATGATTCATGGTACCAGCTTTTCGTAAACAATAGGTGTAACCCTTTACAGGGATACACAAACATTATACAGCAAATAATAAGCATATATTACAGTGCATATATTACAGTTATGTGACCGTTTCTCGGGTCACTACAAGCACAACTGGTACAAGTAGAAAACCCTTGACTGATGGACACATGGTCTGATTATAATAGTAATGATGATATTATTAATACAAGTGCACATAACTATTTTACACTGTCAGTAGTTGTCCTTTTCCATCATAGTTATAATGCCTCAAAATCCAAATTTCTTATAATTTTTCATCAACAATACTTCCCACTTCATTCTTTTTTTTTATTCTTCCCACACATCCCACATTCATAATCATTTAGCAATCACTCCCCACAAATGTGGGCCGATCTGCAAGGCAACTGCCACCAGCTTAGTGTAATGTTCTATTTGCATTTCCAGCATGAATATATGCACATTAATTATCACATTACACAGTGTTCATATCTGGCAAAAGAGAAAATGCAGTATGGCTAAACAGTAGATATGCATAAATGCCTGTACATGAATTGTGCTGTTTAACAACGGTATAATAGAGACCTGCATTTTATGTATGTATCTCTGCAAAGATCAACATCTGTGGTGGCACGAAAGAAGAAATCTATCCATTGCTGACAAATACAGAATCACAACCACTTTAATAGAGGGGATTAAGGTTAGCGGTAGAACATCTGTGAATGTTTTATTTCTCTCTATGCCTCCTGTACCAATCCCGTCATGGCATCGCAGAGATAAAACATAAAAGGAAATCTCTCCACTGGACACAGATAGAAAAGAAAATCTAATAGAGATTTACTACTATCTTCCATTTTGTCTGAACAAATATTTTTTTTTCTTGGGCCAAAACTAGTACCTGAACTTAGACATTCTTTTGTAAACAATATTTATTACTGAACTCTAATAATAAAGACAATTTCTCACCTAAGGCTGCAACTTCACAATTTTTTCCCCCCATGATCGGCATGGATAAAAAAATGTCGTGTAGCACTTGACCTCCTTGTGCCCATGGTTTAGGGTGGGTGATTATGCACTCATTAAAAATTATTGGGCATATAGCAACAAATAAGTGCCTATGTACATGTAAACATCTGTAACGGGACATCATAGCCCCATTACTTTTAATGGCCAGTTTTGATCACATCTCTTTTCCCCATGATCGGCACGGTGGAGTTCTGACTTAACTTTTGTTCACAGAATCTCAGAAAAAAACTAAATGGGTATTACATGTAAAAATTATGTACATAAATTTTTATTACTTCATTATGTTTTTCTGCATTTACTGTATTCATAAAAACCAACCTTATTAATTGCACTAGGCACCTCCTGTGTGTCACTGTGTAATTTATGGACTCCATATGTAGCGACTAGAGATGGACGAATTTTTTGAAAGTTCAACATTTTTCTTTTACTAAATTAAATTTCTCGATAGAGCAACAGTTCAATTTAATTAAACTAGATATGCTAGAGCAATACTTTTTTTTCAAATGTTTCCCCAAACCTTCTCTACATCTTCATCAATTTTGGTGATGAGAGCATGACAAGGGCTTTGCAATCAGCTCAAAATCAGCTGGTTGAAAAAATTCGACCAGCCAGTACTGCATGCACATTCCTGTCATGCATGTACACAAGAAATCTTACATGAGGGTATAATAATCCTTAAAACTCATCGAGTTTTGAAACACTTTCCCACTCTTTCCAAAACTTTAGGAAAAAATTGCTGGACATACATGGATAAACACCAAACTGTCTACTTTTGAAACTTGTGTGCTTTCACGCACATGCGGCAGCTGGAATTCATCTGTAATCATTGCCATTTGCCAATAACATTCTCTGGTATTTAAAAAGCTGGCTGGAAAAAGTCTCGGAGGGAGTTGAGAGCAAATTAAGCAATTGGAAAATCTTTGGCAAATATGCAGTAAATGAGCAGCAAACATTACAGAAATCAGCATTAATGATTAAAGACGATGGCGGTTGAGATAAGAGAGAATATATCTTTAGAAATGTAATGTGCAAAGAAAATGGAACAGCTAATGTGCCTGATAAAGCTGTAAATATAAAGACATATGCTAGTATACTATTCCATACAGTGCAGCCCTCTCTATTACCTGAACTCAAAAGTGGACCTGAACTCAAAAATGAAGATGTAGAAAGAAAAGTATTCAAACTAAATTGTTTTTCACTTTGATTATCACATGCATGAAAAGAAGCAACTTTCTGCCTGGTATGTTACCCAGCTATCCTACCAAGAGACAACAGAGTGACTAGAAGAGATTTAGAGATCTCCTAATTTAATGTCAATTCTTATCACAGAAGTCACAGGACCCATGGTCACTGACTGCCACCTGAGCTCGGAATTATTATTTCCTTATACAGACTTATTTTAGCTTTGTGTGTGATTTCATGTTTTAAGCCTCAACCACAAGTCAGGAGCCAAATTAAATGGTTTAAACTGGTATCTGAGATTGCTTATAGTTCTGCCCTTTTATTCCCACACCACAAGTGAGAACTTAAACACATATAAGCCAGAAACCAGCATTTTTGAATGTGGCTGGGAGAAGTGTGATTTAAGTTGCATTTTGCTCTAGTTAGTTAGAAAACAAATCAGTAGTATGGATGAGGTAAGAAACAACAGTAGGGGTTGGAGAACTTGGTTAGCAGACTATTAAGCAAACTATTTACCCGAATAAGATGTTCAAATTAAAATCCTAAAACTCTAGGTGCTCTAGGGCAGTGTTTTTCAACCACTGTTGCCTGGTGTGCCGTGGGTTTTTGACCCCACCCTCAACCCTCCTATCTAGCTGCCTCTTATAGTATAAGTCTTATACTATAAGAGGCAGCTAGATAGGAGGGCTAAGCAACCGCATCCTCACAGAGCCAGTCCGTGTATAACACGGATCGGCTGTATAAGTCTTATACTATAAGGCTTATAAAGCCGATCCGTGTTATACATGGACCGGCTCTGTGAGGATGCGGTTGCTTAGCAACACGCGTCCCCACAGACCAGGGGCGGTGTTTTTGCTCTGCTGGTACGCATCTGCGTTCCAGCGGGGCACCTGCTGGCGGGGACCGGAAGTGCGCCGCGATTATGCGTATCGTCGGTGCCCTCCGATTTTTTTCATGAAACAAGTGTGCCTTTGCCCAAAAAAGGTTGAAAAACACTGCTCTAGGGTTCTTAGATAGTAGAATACTGTTGGCAAAAAGAGAAGAATCACTGCAGTGCTTTAATACATTTGGCAAGGAGTCATTTGAGAAATGTGTTTAGTAGATTATGCCTCTATAGTTGTACATTTTAGCAATAAAAAATAAATAAATAAATAAATAAATAAATAAATGAACTTAATAGAAAAAGGCTTAGATAAACTCATCAAAGTGCTCTGCATGGACAATTTATTTTGAAAATTTCTAGTCTGTTCTATAGGATTTGGGTTTTATATGAATTTGTCAGTATAATGAATATTAACACAACCATTGTAATTATATATAGAGATATAAATATGGTATGTGTTTGGTAACATTATAGCAATGCTGATACATCTCCTTGAGGTCACACCCCAGAAAATATTTCTTTGAACACAAGTTTTTTACTCACAATTAGGATTCAAGTATAAGCAACCATTTAAATATACAGTCAGGTCCATGGGACATTAACACAATTTTAACATTTTTGGCTCTATACACCACTACAATGGATTTGGAATTAAACAAACACAATGGGCAAGGCAAAGGCAGATATTCAAACTGTTGTAATTCCTACATCGTTCACCTGATTTCGATTTAAATAACAATTAAAACTGACAGTCTGCAGTTAAAGCACATAGTGTTTGTTTCATTCCATTGTAGTGGTGTATAGAGACAAAAACTTAAAAATTTTGTCAATGTCCCAATATTTATCCCAATATTTACCTGGCTGTATGTTTAGTTATAATTGCATAAACAGTTTTTTCTTACAAATAAACTTTTATTGTGGTACCCTCCCCCCCAGCAGACACTGTACAAGCTTCTGTCTTTTTCACCATATCCATTATAAATTCATAGAGGGGCTGTAAACCTGATTGGCACATATCTCTTTTCCTTTCTTAATCTGAATGCTTATGCGATGGATAGCTAACACCAAGGCAGAATTAAATTCTATTAAAATATAAATTTAAGTATTTAAAACACATTCCTAAAGGAAACCTTTCCTGAGAGAGACACAGATGTTGCCTTTGCATAATCTGCAAATACTAATGCAATATATTGTAGAAAGAACATATTCAGAGAAGGATTCTCATTGGATTCATCAAAATTCAACAATATGATGATCATCTAATTCCATCATCCTTAATTTTAAATTCATTAATGAATAAATATATGCAAAAGAGAAGTAGGGACATCAAAACACAATATAGGGGACATTAAAACACCATACATTATCACAGGATAATCCCAATTACACCCTGGAATAATGAATGCTTTTTTAAAGTTCCCCTTTCACTTTTCTACATATTATGATTTTAATATATTTTGTAGAATAGGTCAACTCTGAAATCACAATATACAGCTTTGGAATGTTGGCCTCATCACATTAAATTAGAAGACGACATTTACATTTTTTATTCTACAGATACTAGTTTCTTGGCTGTCAAGTTTACCATGTACCTCTATAAATGTGCTAAAGGCTCAGAAAATAATACATCTAGCCATTCCACTAAAGATTATTCAACAAACAAGAACTAAGATGGTTAATCGTTTTTGACTGATGCATGTGGTGCTCCCAACATATATAAGAAATAATCAATTTCATAGAGGAATTCTTCCCATTCTTACTCTTTCCTTATTGACTCTTCACTCAATAAATTGGTTTAACATTCACATCAGTTATCAAACTGGGAATTTTTTATTATATGCAGATGAATATAAATAGGAATCAGCTTTTACTTTATTTTAATTATTAAAGTAAATATAAAAAATATGTATTCAATTTATGGAGTGAAAATACTCAACATCAACAGTACAGTTAGTGTGCTAATTTTCAAATGTCTGCATTGAATTAGATTGGAAAATGTATTTCCTGTATTTCATTTTTGTGTTCAAACCACCAAGTCTTAATTTAATTTTTATATGCTTCACTAAAAAGAAGTATTCCTAGTTAAACAGCATTCTATCCCATTAGAATAAGGAAGCTTCAACACCTCTGTCCATGGGCCTTAGAGGCAAATCATCTCTTACATGGTGTTCAGATAGAAAAACATCAGCCAACAAGGAACAAAAAAAAATAGAAATAGAAATGGAGAAAAAGAAAAGACAGCATGTAATAAGTAGGAACATTTTAGCTGGGTGCAATAGAAACTGTCTCAAACTGGACCTCTATATTTTTATCTGTATATAAACCAATATCTGAAATAACTGTTAGGCTATGTCCCCACATAGGCCATCAGCAGCGGGCTGATGCGGCGGTTGTGGCCAATGATCTGAAACGCAAGTCACCACGTTCTGATCGCGGGCTGCGTGCGGTTGTGGCCACGGGTGGCCGTTCGCCCCCTGAACGCGGCCATAGACCTGAATGGATGCAGTTAAAAGAAACGCTTGTCACTTCAACCGCACCCATTCACTGTCTATGGCCACGATCAGACGGGGAGGGGCAGGAAGTGCTACCCCAACCCCCCACCTCCTGGCTGAAATCACTCAGCTGCGATTCTAATTTGGGAGCCAGTGGAAGATCGCTGGGTGCTATTTATCTCCCTCAGCTCCGCACCGGGATTAAAATCGCCAAGTAGGAACATAGCCTTAGATGGCTTTTAGTAGAGAATATTTGGTGTTCAAGTGATACCCTTTATTGGCTAATTGAAGTCATTAACCCCCTGGGTGTTACGGGCTTTTTGCACCATTTTCTATGGCCGGAAAAGCCGCGATTGCCAGCTCTCCCCCTGGCCCTCTACACACCGCTGGTGTCAAATAGACATCAGCGTTGTGTGGGGAGAAAAGCGGCACCCCTCCATTAACATGGAGGTCTATGTTAACACACACACAGAGAGACAGCTGTTGTGCCTGATCCCGGCACGGGCGCAGTTTGATTCACGATTAAACTGCGGGCATAACGCCAAGGAGGAAGAAGCAAGCTTTTAGGTATTAATGACTTCAACTAGCCATACTTTCTGTATTCATCAATAGCTAACATGGTACAACACTTTTAGTACTAAGGTTACTCACCAATGCTCTCAGAATCCAAAGTACCTACCCAGAGTGCTTATAAATTCCAGTCCAAAATATTATTACTATGTAAATACACTGTATTTCAGAGACTTTATTATCCCCTTCCTCACAAACTGAGTCATTTTGTTTTGCACAAGTTAGTGGAATCTACTATTGGATAAAGCATTAATTATATTTTTAATGACTAGATGTCTGGTTATATTTTTTAATTGTTTTTATAAAACAATAATGTTAATTATTTCAATAATCACTATTGAAGACCTGAAGTTGGCCTTTAAACCAAGAAAAGATAAAGATTTTTGATCCAGATTCACTATTTACAGCCTCAGTTTATTGGAATAATTTTAGACAGCTTCCATTCTTCTACCAATGTTCCAGCAAATATCCCTTGTGACCTGTTGTCACCTGTATGGTCGACCATCAAGCTCTCTGGAGCATTTTTACTCACACTGTCACTCAGCTCCTGCCACGTGCTGCATACAGAGCCGTTATTGTTAAACAGAATATTTTAAGAAGCCAATTATACTGGTTACATAGCACTTACGTACTAACAATTTAATAAGTGCTTCAACTATTCCACGGTGTCTTTCTGACAGAGCGAGACAGAGGTGGTGGTTGGTGGGGGGGGGGGGGGGGGGGGGGGGGGGGGGGGGGGGGGGGTGTTGGGGTGTGGGAGAGAGAAAAAGATAGACATTCTGTAATAATATAGGAGAGAGAAAATTAAATAGAGAAAATAATTGCAAGGGAGATGAAGGGGAAAGAGAGTGAAATGAAGGTTTGCTGGAGAAAGAGATGTACAGACAGTAATGCAGAGGCAGAGATGAATAGCGAAAATAACATGAAAGAATCAAAATACAAATGAATGAAGAAATAGGCACCAGGGATATGGGTGGGTGGAAGAGGAGATCAGATTTTTGGTGAACAAAAAGGTATATAAAAAAAATATGGGTCAGGAAAGGCATGGGATTAGAAACGGATAATACAAACATCAGATGGGAAGAACAAAGAAAGATCAGAGGTGCAGGAATACATTTCCTGTTTGTTCAAATAAAAGGGTCATCAAAATGAACCAACTGATATAGAACAATGATACAGAAGAATGAAAAATGTAAGATTTGGATGATTTTATGAAGATACATTACTGAAAGTTCATCGGACCAGCAAGCCTTTTTATGTTCCCCTTGACCTCACTGGCTGTCAAAAAGCAGAACAGAAATGTCATTGTTAAAGTTGAATTCCATGCTCATGCTTTGCATTACGTTAAAACATCACAAAACAAGTGGTTTCATTTGTTTTTTCAAACCTAAGGACATAAAATACAGGGGTGATTGACCGCTGACCATCAACAAATTGTCCACACAATTGACAACTGCTATGTATGGTGTTTACAGCCATTCTATAACCATATAACTCAACTTAGCTTTAAATGCTGTTGATCTCTGTTCCTGAAAAATTTGCTTTGTCCAAGCTCCAAGAGAGCGATAACTGAAGCCACAATTTAAATTTTTTTTTCAGCGATTTACCTAATTACAATTCCCATTATGCAATGGGAATTATAGCACTCATTTAGTGCGATTGTGGGCATCAGTGTGGGTAGAGTGATTTATTATTATTGTTGTGCTTGAATATTTAAATTCAAGTTCAGGTTCATTTTTAAACTTCTTTTTCAGAGGTTACTAAACTGTGTACATGAATATGCAACACACGCAATATGGTGTGCATGTTTGAAACAGTGCAGATTGTGTTTTGGTCTATAGTGATTTTACACTTCAGTTTCGTTAATGCCGAATATTTCAATAAACTGGATGGAAACTGCACTTTTTTTTACCTTATCCCCGACTCCCTCTGGTGTGACTGGCGCTATCAACCTCTTCTATCCAGGGCTCGGTTTTGAGATGATCACAGATAGTTATGCCCACGTGTAATATTATGTCTCTGCTAGTGCCACCTACTACTCCACCCTTAGCCTGCCCTCCCTACTCACCCTACCTCCAACATGCATTCCAAGTGTTGGTACAGATTTCGAGTCATCTCTGCTGATGTCCCTGCTGTTGTGCTGTAAATTTGAGGAAGGCTGTTGTACCAAATGATCTGATTGGTGCCAGAGAGTGATGGCATCCTTTCTCACACATTGTAACCTAAGGTATTAAAATGTACTATTTATATGCTCCTACACAATCCAGGATTTACCATTGCAGTGCAAATATTGCCCTACTGCAAGCAAAGCCTAACTTTAAATTTTCACCTATTAACTCTTTTATGCCAAAAAGTGGCAATTGGATTGCAAAAATGAGAAAAAATCAAAAGTCAATACAGGAATGTAATCATGGGCAACATCCTAATGGAAGGCATACAGTGGGGCAAAATAGTATTTAGTTAGCCACCAATTATGCAAGTTCTCCCAATTAAAAAAATGAGAGAGGCCTGTAATTTTCATCATAGGTACATTTCAAGTATAAGAGTCAAAATGAGAAAAAAAATCCAGAAATCACATTGAAGGACTTCAAATTAATTAGTTAATTCCTCAGTAAAATAAGTATTTGGTCACCTACAAACAAGCAAGATTTCTGGCTCAGACCTGTAACTTCTTCCTTAAGAACAAGCTCCTCTGTCCTCCACTCGTTACCTATATTAATGGCGCCTGTTTGAACTTCTGTTCAGTATAAAAGACACCTGTCCACAACCTAAAACACTCCAAACTCCACTACGGTCAAGACCAAAGGGCTGTCGAAGACACCAGAAACAAACTTGTAGACCTGCGCCAGACTGGGAAGACTGAATCTGCAATAGGCAAGCAGCTTGGTGTGAAGAAATCAACGATGGAAGCAATAATTAGAAAATATAAGACATACAAGGTATGTACAAGTACAAGGTACTGCTAATCTCCCTTGATCTGGGGCTCCACACAAGATCTCTGTTTGGTAAAAATAATCACAAGAACAATGAGCAAAAATCCAAGAACCACACCGGTGACATAGTGAATGACCTGCAGGCCAAAGTACCAAAGGCTACCGTCAGTAACACACTACGCTGCCAGGGACTCAAATCCTACAGTACCAGACGTGTCCCCTGCTTAAGGCAGTACATGTCCGGGCCCATCTGAAGTTTTCTAGTTATTTGGATGACCCAGAAGAGGATTAGGACAATGTCATATTGTCAGATGAAACCAAAGTAGAAAACTCAACCTTCGGAGGGAGAACATCCCTGATCTAGAGGAGATCTGTATGGAGGAATAGGCCAAAGTACCAGCAACAGTGTGTAAAAACCTTGTGAAAATGTTTGACCTCTTTCATTGCCAACAAAGTGTATAACAAGGTATTGAGATGAACTTTTCATATTGACCAAATACATATTTTCCACCAAAATTTGCAAATAATTATTTAAAAATCAGACAATGTGATTTTTTCTCATTCTGTCTCTCATAGTAAGGGTGTACCTATGATGAAAATAACATGCCTCTCTCATCTTTGTTAGTGGGAGAACTTGCACAATTGATGGCTGACTAAATACTTTTTGCCCCACTGTAAATGTCCTAAGTTATAGATGGCATTAATAGGCAGATTAAAGTACCCAATCTTGAAATGGGGTTTATGGTTTTAAATGGGTTAAATGCTAAATTGTTCAAAAGTAGCCATTTTCACATTATGCATATGGAAGTGCATTTTGATTTCCTCTCCAATGAGATAACATGAAAGATCAATGCTCCCGGGGAAGCATTTTCTGAACCACAGCATACACAACAATTCTGTGCTTTTCCCACACAGAACTTTTGGGGTACCATTAACTTATAATGGCACTGCAAAAGTGAGATCTCACTTGCAAATCACATTCTACACAGAACTGTTTTCCCGTTACAGTGAAAAGCAGACAACAACAAGCTTTAGAATTGACACTTCAGACTATTATAAAGTCCATATTAGGAATGATGTTACTTCCAATGCTAGACATATACTTTGTATAGCACCTTCGTTGGCACTTTCCTTGTAATGTGGTTGAATTAATCAGAGCGGTCCTGTCATAAACTGATAGTGAGGTGCTGCAAAGGGCTGCTGGTGGTTTCTATAATACAGTTCAGTGACAAGAGAAGAGCTTTTCTAGAGCCAGAATACAAGCCCTAATAGGACCCTATTCGCTGAAAATGGAAGTGCCGCAGGGTTTGCTGTCTGCTATAGATCTTTTCTGTCATCTAAGCATATGGCACTTTACTTTCCTCTTCGCTAATCTCATTCTTTCTCCTATTTCCTATTATATTTCAAGCCCTCCTCATTTTCTCTCCTTTTTTATTCATTACCCTCCCCCTGCTTGTGTCTCTAGATAGATCAGGCTATTACTTTTCATTGTGCTTTCAATTTTTTGTATTGCCTAGCCAAGAGTCTCTTGATATCTCTGACTGTCTCTAATAGTACTGCTGTCTGATCCATTTTTTTCCCTGTTCTAAAATGGCTTCTAGCTTCCCCTTTTGGTAAACATTCCAGTGCTTGTATGCATCTTCTTTCCAGGCTAACTATGAATGAAGAATTATGTGGGCAAAATAAAACAAATACATGATGCAGTCTGTTTCAAGTATTAAAATTGTTTTTTTTCCAATGTAACATATTTATATTATCTGTCAGTCTTGCCTAAAAGTCTAATTTTTTCCCATTAACAGATTGAGCATAAGTGAAAGTAAAATGGGTGATACAAATCATTTAACACTCACAGGAGGGCTTACAATATATACAGTATATCACAATAAGTGAGTACACCTATACATTGTGGTAAATACTTTTATTATTATATCTTTCCATGGGAAAACACTGAAGATATGACACTGATACAAAGTAAGGTAGTCAGTAGTCAGTGTACAGCTTGTATAACAGTGTAAATTTGCTGTTTCCTCACAATAACTCAGATATTAATGTCTCCACCTCTGGCAACAAAAGTGAGTACACCCCTACGTGAAAAATTAGCAAATTGTACACATTTAGCCATTTTCCCTCCCCAGTGTCATGTGACTCATTAGTG
Organism: Ptychadena robeensis; assembly: GCA_036250615.1. Taxonomy (NCBI): domain Eukaryota; kingdom Metazoa; phylum Chordata; class Amphibia; order Anura; family Ptychadenidae; genus Ptychadena; species Ptychadena robeensis. The sequence goes on along the minus strand of CM070032.1, from coordinate 122,976,131 downwards.
TCACAAGGTGTAAATGGGGATCAGGTGTGTACATTTTTTTGTTATCACTCTTACACTCTCTCATACTGGTCAGTGTAAGTTTAGCATGGATCTGAGAATTTGAAAATGAGAATTGTTGCTCTACAAAAAGATTACAAACATCCAAAAATTGAGCTACAGCACGGAGGCCAAGACCATACAGTGGTATGATAGGACAGTTTCCAATCAGGCTGTGGTCTACCAAAGAAGCTGAACTCACATGCTCAGCGTCCTATACAAAGTTGAAAAATAGCTAATAATGAAAACTAATTAAACGAATTAAAAAACAAAAGTCTTTCAGTGCTCAGACAGCACTCCACACGCTGAATCAAATTGGTTGGCATAGCTGTCATTCCAGAAGAAAGCATAATAATAATGCACAAGAAAGCCTATAAACAGTTTACTGAAGACAAAGAAACAGAGAATATGGATTACTGAAACCATGTCTTGTGGTCTGATGAGATCAATATATAATTTTTTGGCTCAGATGGTGTCAAGCATGTCAGATATTGACTCTTTTTGAACAATTTGGAAATTTCTCACTTAGGGGTGTACTCACTTTTATTTCCAAAGGTTCAGACACTTATATCTGGTTATTAATTTGTTTAGATGGGGCAGCAAATGACACTGTTTTACAAGCTGTACATTGAGTACTTTAGTTTAATTTACTGCATCAAAGGGTCATATATTCAGTATTAACCAATAAAAGATATTATAAACTATTTACCACAATGTCAGGGGTGTTCTCACTGTAGTTGTATTTATATAGTCAAAAATGTTAGTTTGAAATATATGAAATATATCAGTGAATGTAGCCATCCTTGGCTGGCTACTGCCTAGATCACCAGGTGAGAAGAACTAAGTAAAGTATACACAAACATCCTCTGGCTCATAAGGTTTTGTATAATATTATTTATTTTGTTTTTGAGTTTACATACAATTTAAAGTTTAACGTCAAACAACATCTGTACCTGAGGCCCTGTCTACATGTCAAACAATAAGGCATTTGTACAGAATTGTGGAAATGCAGGTTGTCAATATTTCTGTGAGCTATGTTTTCAATATCACACTTTGCTACATAGCTACTGGCCATAGGACAGCTTTTTATGCTCATTCACTGTTTTGCTATTTCTCTCCTTTCTCTTCTTCTTCCCCCTTACACTTGGCTCTGACCTTCTGATCGCTTTGTATTTAGTGTGAGATGGAAAATGCTAAAGTTTATGATTCTCACTATCCCCTCTATGTACCCCTGCATCTATCCTCATTTCAAAATATCACATTCTGGTAGTATAAAGAGATAATTATATGCTTGATTCTAGAATAATGGGGCAATTAAACAGGCAATTAAATATGTTGGCATATATGTATATTTTAAAGAAGCAGTATTTTAAATAATAAATAATCATTATATTTGACTACCCTGTTCATGCTTTAAAAAAAAAACAACTACTAGTAGAAAAACAATGCATATGTTGGGCCTATGGTTGAAAAAGAGCCTCTGCACGAAATAAGTCACATTGTTCCAGTTGAACCCCCCACCATCTGTAAGTAGGAGGTGATCTCATCCCCAGCCAGGAAGTGAGGTCTTCCTGGAACACGGCCCTGAGAGATCAATCCTTGTAAACCTCTTTTAATGTAATAATATTTTCTGTTGTTTTTTTTTACATTTTATTCCTTTCCATATTATTTAAAGCGGACCTACCACCAGGAATCTATGTTTTCATTAATGGCACTAGAAGTGCCAATAATAGGGAGGAATGCAGTGAAAAACCCCAAAAACGTACCTGTAATGAGCAATTTAGTAATATATTCAGGCATTCCTGTTCACTTCCTGGTTACTGGAGGTAGCAGGACCCGGCAGAACGTCACAGCAGCACGTGATTTTTCAGTGTAAATCCAACACATGGTGGTGCAATATCGCGGGTGGCCACTGGGGGCCTTCAGTGTTTTCCTATGGCAAAGCAGCTCACTGAAAAATCACGTGTTGTGACGAAGCTGCCGCGGTCTGCTCTCTCCATAAACCAGGAAGTGAACAGGAATGCCTGATTATATTACTAAATTGCTCATTACAGGTACATTTTTAGGGTTTTTCACTGCATTCCTCCCTATTATTGGCACTTCAGGTGCCATTAATGAAAACATAGATTCCTGGTGGTAGGTCCGCTTTAACCATTTACAGTACCTTACTTTGTTGTACTAGGTTGTGCGCCTCTGTCCTTGTTAATATTTGTCTGTTACAGGGGGCCACACTCCTCCATTTTGAGAGCTGCACACCTACATACAACTAAAACACCCACCCCTCATACTGACCCCATTCTACTGTGCAATCTTTGCTCAGGCTCCATACACCTACTGAGGGCTCCTTCTGGTCGCTGATATCACTGTAGCTGTGTAATCACTGCTGAAGGTTGTGTGCAACTTTTTATTATCTTTCTTAGTTTGTCACAAATATGATACAGTCTGGCCTCAGCATTAACATATAGGCTGTTATTCACATAGTGTAAATACTTTAAAAAAGTGTTATATGTTTAAAAATGGCAATAGGCTTTATTAACCACTTATGTAACGCCCATCTAAATCTATAGGTCTATCCTACACATGCTGATAATGGTACTTGCCAAGGGTGCTACATTTCTCCTTTATAGATATAGTGCATATACAGTGCTGCTTGAAAGTATGTGAACCCCTCAAGTGGTGTAGATGTTTCTGT
>CM070032.1:122925066-122937612 GCA_036250615.1 Ptychadena robeensis | reverse complement strand
CTCCTCTTGTGGTTGTCATCCTAACTTCGTCTAAGGCCCAGTACTGTCGGTTACACCTGCTGTCTCCTGCCCTCGACCCACGCCTGTTATCTGGACTCACTACTTGCTTGCCTCCTGCCCCGACTCTGGTCTGTGACCCCGACCCTGCCTGAACGCCGCCTGCCCAAAGACCCGGACTCTTCTGCCAGCTGGTCGTCCCCTCCCTTAAAGGGGAACTCCAACCACAGCATCCAACATCGGACCTGGCCACTGTGTGTGGGAAAAGTCCACAGGGGACACTCAAGGTTTCCTGCCTACCTCCCCTCGCCTGGTCGAGGGGGGCTCTGGGTGAAGACCCACAGTGAGCTTAGACTCCCAACACCAGCGCCCTCCCAATACCTCCTAAGCGCCGGCAGGTGTAACATATTCTGAGTTAAGAAGTGAAGATTTAAGCTAATAAAGCAATTTCAGAACTACAAAAAAATAGAAATTTGATCCATTTTACTATAGCATACATGAAGGTATTTTGTAAAAGAAGGAGTAACTTCTACATTATTGTGCATGCATGGTGTTTCAAGTCTCGCGTTCCACTTGGTACTCCAAAATGCAGAATAAGTATGATGTAATAAGTAACGAGTTGCCCAGGGCCCTCATTGCCACTTGGCATTAGTGTTTGCCTTAAATGAAAACACATAAAATGCATTTGAATCACCCACAGTGATTTTAAACTTTAGAAATGTATATAATACACACTTGACTATGGAGTAGTCATCATGGGAACCAAGCAGTGGAACACACGCTCTAAGGAAGATCTTTGAGATATAAACACAAAAGTATATTTAATACACAGCCTTGACTGTATTAGTAATGTCTAACTCTTCGTGACAATCAGCTGAATCCCTGGATCTACCTTTTTGTCATTGTTACTTTTTAGGTTTACTCCTTTTGTCTATTCATAAAAGAAATTTCATTTTCTGACATTTCTCAGCTTTTAATTAGCAAATTATTATCACAGTGAAATGCATTTTCACAGAATTGTCTATTTGTAACAGGTGAAATTAATATTTAACTGTATTCACCATTAAAATGTTGCCTTTGTCAACAGTGACCCATACATTCAAATAGATAGGCATTATATAAACATTTGGAGTGGTCTCTATAATGGCATGTGAGCATTATTACCCATACCCTTGTCCAGATCGACTAGTATATAAGACATAGATTATGGTGCCCAGAGATGCTATACATAGTCCATATGTTATTTTATAACTGGGTGGATACATTACAAGTAGGTGTGTTTATTAGCCAATTTTGTTTAACCTAAATAAGTAACAGTTACACAGACCAAAATAAAGATTTAACTGGGGTTTTAGACTTTTCCTATTTTACAAAGAAATGCTGCAGAATCATACAGATTGTAATGAAGATCAACACGATAAGCTAGAAAAATGCTAGAAAATCAATTCTTCATAATATGCCTTGCAGCTTTTGGTCTGCTAGCACTCCGCCACTAGAACAATATTAGATAAGAAATGAACAACAGGGGATGAACATCATTCTCTGGCAAGTGTAAAGATTAATTTAATGAACATTTGTAAAAAAAAGAAGGCACTCCCTTTTATAAACAATTCAGAAAGCCCATTTGATTTGGGGTCCTTGGTTTGGAAGGTCCTTTAATGAAAAAGGTGGATATATTTTGCTATGTACTCTTTTGCTTGTACCCACAGCAATATCTGTCCTTTTTGGTGTATTTGGCGGAATATTACCATGTATCAAAGGATGGCAGTCAATATACAGCCTTTTTCCTCCTAGCTGGTGGTATTTACCCTCAGTTATAACTCAGCTACAATATATAATAGGTATTATCAGGAATCAATCAAACTATGCATATATACCATAAAAGACACTGTTACTTAGTTACAATAAGTATTCACACATACAATATATCATGGCCATATATGTACACACACAATGTTATTGTCCTATAGATTAACAATATAGACAGGGATACTTAGCCACAAATTGTATGATGGTCCTCTAGCTCACATAAGTGTAATATGAAGGTTCTGTCATGTAGATTTAAAGGTCTAATGGAATGTTCCATTTTGAAAAGAAAAATATAGTCTTATTTTACATAAGGACCTTAGAAACTGCAGAACAGAAATTCCATAGTCCATGTTGTAAAAGCACAACCATCAGTTTTTAAAGCGGTGGTATTAGAGTAGGCAGACATAAGAAATTTTACATGCACCACTATTAATGAAAATCCATGTCAACAGGACAACAGTGGGTAGGTTTGAACCATGCCTAAAGCCCCCCATACACGTTCCGATTATTCTCCCGACCGATTTTTCGTCCGATCCTGTCACCCGTTTTTCACCTAAAATGTTATGGTCGGTCGGTCGGCTGGCACGAAAAATCGGAATTCGAATTATCACCGATCCATCAGCCCGACCCTATTTATTAACAGCAGATCGACCAAAAATTTACGGACAGGTCCGAAGCGGTCCCGATCGAATTTTCGGCCGATTTTTAAGAAATTGGGATCGGTCGGGTACATAATTCCGAATCCGATTAATCTCCCGATCGATTAATCTCCCGACCCGATCGGTTGGTCGAGCAAAATTCGTACGAAAAATCGGAACGTGTATGGGGGGCTTTAGATGCCAAAAAGTTTATATATTTTAACCCTCCAGGCATTGAACACTTTTTTAACATTACATTGTAAACTGCCGCAATTTTCCCCCCTCCCTCCTACCCCTTCACATTCCTGGATGTGCTGAAAAAAAGCAACTACACCTCCTTTAAATGGAAGTCAATGGCATCACCCCCACCTGTTTTACGCTTAAAAAGTGGACCCAGAAGAGATCGGTGGATTCACCGACACTCACTATCGACACGGCTCACTCAACATTGCGGGGTTTTTAAATGATTTTTATATGAATAACTAATGAATATAGCTATTAATATAATGTTGCTCTTGTTGGTCTCTCTTGTAAAATGTTTCTGCCAGCTTGTATTTAGTAGTACTTTACTGTGTCAATGTTCTTTAAATGATTAAATTTAGCCTGGCAATGCTACCCAAACACCCTTATGCTAACCTTATCTTACTCACTGATGTGTAAGAAAAATATTGGTCATCTCGCAAAGGCTTGTTGTGTAAAAATACATCTGTGCCACAGAATTGAGCGGCAGGCAGTGGGAGGTGAACAAGGCTGGAGGCAGATGGAGATGGGAGGAAGCATATTTAGTGCAAGCACATATTGACGGTCATCATCAACCCACAGAGTAACTCCGGGTGTCCCTGCTTGTGCTCATCCACTCATTAACTCATAATTGGCTTCATCTGGTGGGTTTAGAAATAGAAAAAGAGTGTGAACAGAAAGCAAATTGCAGGATGTTTTGAATGGTTATGCCAACAACAAAAAGGCTAAGAGCTCTGCATCTTAAGAAAAAAAACAACAACTAGACATCAAATAGAAAGAGAAAAATGCCAAGCAGGTTCAGGCTCTATGGGAAACACCTGTAGCAAATGAAGGCTTGCATAATCTACACATGACATTGTTTGGTCTTTGTGAAATACCAATTTATGGTATATGCTTTACAACTAAAACCTGATATTTCATCTATATAATAATCACTTCCATTTTTGAATTTAGAGTTTATAGTAAAAGTATAGTTTAGAGTGAAAGTATAGTAACTTAAATTTAGCACAACACAGCTTGATGTGGTTAATTTTTCTTTCTTTTTTTTAATGGCAATGTGCTTGGAATCAAAAGCACATTTTAATTTTCTAAATGCGCTAATGCAAAATAAGGCCAAGACCCCCACAGATGGTGGCTATAGAAACATATTAGGGGTATTTTTAAATATAAGTAAATCTGACGTTCATCAAACATTCACAGCAGGGGGATTTTTGTGATACATGGGTTTTTAGTAAAGGTGATTGATTTACTGCCAGTAAACGTTTAATGAAATCATATTTACTGCTTTTAGTGTATATATACACTATGTGAACAAAAGATTATGAACACTTCAATAATAGGTTGTTGGATGTCTGATTCCACAACCATTGGTATCACATTGCAGGTGGCCTACAGCTGGCAGCTATAACAACGTTGGTGCACACCTATCTGTTTTTGCAAATTGCTAACAAGTGCCCTGCATATGGTACAGTTTTCAAGAAAATACATATTAATGAGCCCAAAATGGAAATCTGTGATCAGGGTTAGTCAGTCTAACATTGGTTGATCGTACCACTACACAGTGTGATCAATTTAAAACTGATTGATTTACTTAGCTTGATACACATGGTATGGTGTGATTATCAGGCTGCAGCCCAGCAATTTCTGTGAATCTGACCATCATTTAGCCATGCTGAAAATCCACCCTCCTACAAGATAACTAAATGGCTCATGAATGGACAGTATTGTTACCTAAAAAAATATGTGATACTTAGGTATTTTCCATAGGTTAACATTTTGACTTGTCTGGGTGTATATGGTTGCATAGTTACACTTTATATAAAATTATGCCTCCATCACTGCAAAACCCTGGATTGTCATTTCTCAGCAAAGCCAAAACCTCTGTAGGTGTTTGGACAGCAGTTTGTGAGGGTGGGCCGATTCTGGACCATGGAGTGTTGGCAGCGGGTGATATTACATTGCTGCTCTATTACTTACTTGATGGGACCCAGGAGACATTTAGGGAGGCATTGGTGTTTAGTTCTATCCCTGAGTTAAAATATTGAAATCATTATTAATATAGAGTTTTGTTAAACCTAAAACAACTGGCACTGTGAAGAGCAGCTATTAGCCCAATATAGCTGAGATATCTTTCGATAGACCATGAGCTTGAAGCTCCATTGACATCTTGCTTTGTAATTGAAGTAGTATGAGGTTACGATTTCACAGACAATAGACATGGATCTTAAATCTAGAAAAGAAATGATGGATGTTTCTCAATTCCTTAAGCCCCCCATACACGTTCCGATTTTTCGTACGAATTTTGCCCGACCGACCAATGTGGTCGGGAGATTAATCGATCGGGAGATTAATCGGAATCGGAATTATGTACCCGACCGATCCCGATTTCTCAAAATCGGCTGAAAAATTGGCCGGGGCTGCTTCGGACCTGTCAGTAAATTTTTTGTCGATCTGCTGTTTATAAATAGAGTCGGGCTGATGGATCGGTGATAATTCGAATTACGATTTTTCGTGCCAGCCGACCGACCGACTATAACATTTTAGGTGAAAATCGGGTGACAGGATCGGATGAAAAATCGGTCGGGAGAATAACCGGAACGCGTATGGGGGGCTTTAGAACTACTCTTGAGCATGTACTGTATAATGTGATTGCATAAAAGCTGCTTTTAATGCTGAAGCCAGATTGAAGATTCTTTTTAACCATTATCTGTAAACCCTATGCCTCATTTCCAATATCTTCTACAACCAACAGAAAAAAAGGGCAACTGCAAAATTAACCCAATGAGAAAAGCTATTTACCCATGTTCAATGGAATCATATTTGTAATAGTTTTTTTTTCAGTTAAAGATTTCTAAAAGACTATAGCACCTTCCTACAGCAGTCCTTCCCTTGTAGTCACATTTATTTCACTAAGATTTGCACAAAATGCTTATGTAAATCAGGGCATAGCTGTCAAGTTTCCCATATGGCCTATAGTTAAGGTCGACACACATATAGAGGGTGGGGAACAACAGATTAGCTACATGGTGACAGTCATCACGCTGCGCTCCATCGCTCAGAGTATCGGCGGGCACCCTTAGTGTGCCAGCCATTAGTTTGGACGGCATGATGCTAATGCCATCGGCCAGAGATTTCCGGACATGTCCGTTCTGTGGCCGACCGAGCTTTGGGGTGACAGGGATCTGTCCGATCCGCGGCCTATTTTGCCTTTACGTGTGTGGGGACCCTTAGACTGGTACATATATGTAATTGTGTTTACAAGGGTGTGTTGGTTGCCATTTTAAATAGTTACTAATTTAAAATGCACATCCCACCATTTATATAATAGTGTATTATGTATATAATAGTGTATTATGTTTAAGCACCCAAATAGGTGTTGCTAGTGCTGTATTAGGTAGGCCAGATTTCTAGAATATATTAAGAGGATACAATAGAATGTTAACTTTTTCTTTGGAGAAAATCTTTGTGTTGCTTTGTTTTGTGCCTTATAATTAACGAGTAAATAAATTCATATTATCTGTACATGTAAAGAGATATACCATTATTACCTATTGTACATACTTTCATACAATTCCAGATTCTGCACTCAGGATTCAATATACTGAACATACTTTATACTGATAGAATGTACCAGCACACAGTGTGATCACTACAAAACTAATGTATTCTGTCCCTGACCTGTGCACTTGTTCCATGGTATGATCTGATACAAATCCATTGAATTCTAAGTCCATTAAAATCCATTGAATGTGTCTTAAGGTACCCATACACGTTGCGATTATTCGGGGACCAATGCGATATTCGATTTCGATGCCCGATTTTTGCTTTAGTGCTATTTTTAAAAGTCGATTATTCGTCCGATTATTCGGCCAATTATTCGTCCGATTATTCGGCCGATTATTCAACCGATCGGCTGGTTGGATTGGGAATCTTTTAAGAGTGGCCGACCGTCCAAAAATTACAGGCATCCTCATTCGGGACCCGACCGACTTTTCGGCCGATTTTTCTAAAAACAGCATCGGTCGGACTACATTTGCATGTTAGGAATCCCGAACGATCGACCTACCCGACCGACCGGATCGGTCGGAAGGGCTAAAATCGCACGAAAAATCGCAACGTGTATGGGTACCTTTAAGATGTAAGGGATACTCATACTAATAAGGATAATTTGCCTTATTTTTGGAAACCAAGTGATATACATTACATTAGGTGAATTATATTATATAAGTTTCCTACTTAAACTTGACTCAACATCTTCATCATAAAACTAGGCTGTAGACATCACAGACTTTTTATTTTTAGCAATATCATGTTCTAAATTCCATTACAAAACAATTGCAAAACATTTTGTCTTCTAGTTTACCTGGTGATTCCACTATAATTGTATGCATTTGACAAACTGTATGAGATTTGAATAAACAAACGCAGCATGAAACATTAGGACTAAGAATTAGAAACAAATGCGTGAAGTGATTATATGATTCAAACTTTTACTGGTGGGTATTCTGTACAAAATATTCTCATTGTTAGTAACATTTAGTTGGATTTGCTCAGCTGGAGGTGTTTTGCAGCTTATCCCTGCCATTTCAAGTTTGGATTAGTGTGTAGAACACGACCTAGTATAGCTTAATAATTAGTTTGATCAAATTGGTCATTAGAGATGGGCGAACACCGGCCTGGAGTGTCCGCGAACAGGGCGGGTCGAACTTTTAAAGAAGTCCGCCGTCCGCCCTGTTCGCGGACACATTCAAATTCCCCACCTCTAGGCGGGGAATTTGAATCGGAAAAACCGGATGTGACGTCAGTGACGTCACATCCGGTCTCTGGAACGCATCCTGGAACGCATAGTTCCTGGTTGCGGGAGCCGGCCGAACTTCCTGTTCTGAGCCGGTATTTTCACTACAAGACCGGCTTCATGCCGGTCTTGTAGTGAAAAGATTCTTCCTCCGGCACGATCTCGCAGGTTCTGATCCTGCCGGAGGAAGAATTTAGATCTTGTTCTGGCCGGCGAACGGGGCGGGTCGAACACCCGTACTGTCCGCCGGCGAGAGGATCGGCGAACATGCCGAGTTCGCGGCCGAACTGTTCTCCAGCGAACAGTTCGGTCCATCCCTATTGGTCATGTGCTTCTCTTCTCTTGTAGAAGGACTTTTTAGCAGAACTTGCCATCCCTAGCAAGTAGTAGACATTTTTTTGTACTAACATTTTAATAGCATTTTTGTGACCATTTTTATCGCATGATTTTGTGAGCCTTTTTTAAATTGTTTGTCAGTGAATGAAAACTCATAATTTCTTGGATCATAAGGATCTTTTATCTCTGCTCAGATATAGGTCTCTTTTTTATGTTCTACAGAGGCTTTCTAAAAAATATAATATATTGGTAGTATTTATATGGATATCAGCAGGGGGGACAATAACAGCAATCCAAGAATGTACAGTTGCAAGAAAATGTATGTGAACCCTTTGGGATTATGTTGAGTTTTGCATGAATTGGTCATAAAATGTGCTCTGATCTTCATCTACGTCACACTTATAGAAAAACACAGTCTGCTTAAAATAATACTACACAAACAGTATATGTTTTCATGTTTTTATTGAACATAACATGCAAACATTCACAGTGCAGGGTGGAAAAAGTATGTGAACCCCTAGCCTAATGACTTCTCCAAGAGCTAATTGGAGCCAGGAGTGAGCCAACCTAGAGTACAATCAGTGTGATGATATTTTATGTGTTGCTGAGAGCTGTCCGGCCCTTTAAAAACACACACCAGTTTTGGGTTTACTAGTTTCAAGAAGCATTGTCTGATTGTCTGTGAACTATGCCTCACAGAAAAGAGCCCTCAGAAGACCAATGATCAAGAATTGTTGACTTGCATGAGGCTGGAAAGGGTTACCAAAGTATTTCCGAAAGCCTTGATGTTCACGTGTCCACAGTAAGACAGACTGTCTACAAATGGAGAAAGTTTAGCACTGTTGCTACTCTCCCTAGGCATGGTCATCCTAAAAGATGACTGCAAGAGCACAGTGCAGAATGCTTAATGAGGTAAAGAAGAATCCTAGAGTGTCAGCTAAAGACTTACAAAAATCTCTGGCACATGCTAACATTTTTGTTGACACATCTACAATAAGTGAAACATTAAACAAGAATGGAGTACATGGGAGGACACCATGGAAGAAGCCATTGCTGACCCAAAAAATATTGCAGCACGTTTGATGTTTATAAAAGAGCACCTGGATGTTCCACACTACTGGTAAAATATTCTGTGGACAGATGACACCAAGATTGAGTTGCTTGGAAAAAACACACAACTTTATGTGTGTGGAGAAAAAAAGGCACAGCACACCAACATCAAAACTTCATCCCTACTAAAAACATGGCGGAGGGAGCATATTAGTTTGGGGCTGCTTTGCTGCCTCAGGGCCTGGACAGATTGTTGTCATTGATGGAAAATGAATTCCAGAGTTTATTAAGACATTTTGCAGGAAAACGTAAGACTATCTGTCTGCCAACTGAAGCTCCGCAGAGGATGGGTGATGCAATAGGACAATGACCCAAAGCATACAAGTTATTCAACAAAAGTGGCTTCAACAGAACAAAAGAGTCCTGACCTCAACCCAAATGAAATGCTGTGGAATGACCGTAAGAGAGCAATTCACACCAGACATCTCAAGAATATTGCTACACTTAAACAGTTTTGAAAAGAGGAGTGGTCCAAAATTACTCCAGATTGTTGTGCAGGTCTGATCTGCAACTACAGGAAACATTTGGTTGGGGTTATTGATGCCAAAGGAGAGTCAACAAGTTATTAAGTCCAAAGGTTCACATACTTTTTCCACCATGTACTATGGATGTTATGTTCAATAAAAACATATAATGTTTGTGTAGTATTATGTTAAGCAGACAGTTTTTTTCTTTTTTTTAACAATACATTTTTAACACATTTTAATGTAATCATACAAATACAAGGGATTACAACAAAATAATATCAGTACTATAGGAAATAAAATATATGCCTCAAATAAGAATCTGGTCTGAGTCATCAGTGCAGAGTTCAGAGCAGATCAGAGCACATTTTATGACTAATTCATGCAAAACTCCACATAATCACAAAGGGTTCACATACTTTTTCTTGCAACTGTAGTACTGTACAGTGGACCCTTGAGTTACAACCAGTTTGAGTTCAGACCAACTTGAGTTACAACCAAAGCCTTGACCTAAACTGCAATTACAGGGGAGGCCAAAACATGTTTCCGCTTGCACGGTTGTCAACAAAGATCCAAATTTTAGAGAAACAAAAATAACAAACAAACAAAATAACCCCAAAATAGTAGGAGGAATAAAGGTACAGAAAAAAGTCACAATTAAAAAGAAGAAATTTTTTTGGAAGAAATATGAGAGTGGCTATCATTTGATCAATTTCATTGATAAGTACACCCAGGGCCGCCATCAGAAATTTCGGGGCACCATAGTAGGTCATTTTTTGGGGGCCTAGTAGCACATCCCGCCCACCTACCCCCAGTTTGAGGGCTTACCACTACCCCTTTAATCCCCTGCTTACCCAGGGGTGCACATAACCAGTACCAGGAGATGGTGTTTGGTATGCACCCCATAGGTAGCATGGTTTTAAAAAGGGCCGTCTTCCTCACTGTCCCCCTCCCTTTCCTCTGCTTTAGCTTCCTGATTTTTTGGATTAGTAATTTAGAATTTTTTTATTAGTAATTTCACACCCCTATCTTCAAACCTTCATAGTTTTTACTGTAGTGTATACATGAACAAGTTAAGTTGTTTGTACAGCTACTTAATGTGTTTAAGCTTTTTTTTTTACATGTAAAGTTTATTGAGCTTTTTATAAGAAACAGACATACAAACATACACCGAAAAAAATGGCAAGTATACCAATGACAGTCTTCCCATGAAAGCCTGCTCAAGAATAAAGTTTACAAAAATAGATCTATACAATGTATCCCTGAGAATTGGTAGTTCCAAGGGGCCTAGAACCCCCTGGGCCAGCATAAGCAGCCTGTAGAATAAGAAGCACTTGCCAAGAGGAAGAAAAAGGAAGGGAGGGGTCCTGGGGAATTGAACCACAGGCAGTGAACAAGGGTCTACCCTTTCCAGAGAGAGACCCCGACGGGAATAATCATACCTGAGATAAAAGACGGGTATACTCCGGGGTCGATTGGAAATCCATCCAGTAATACCACACCTTCCGGAACTGTAATGTGTTTAAGCTTTAATCTCAGCTCAATCTGCAATATCAACCCTTTCTATAAGAACCAGATTCCTGATGTTCTTATGGAAAGGGACTCTCCTTTTAAACCCAAACTACCTTCCATTTAATTTGTATGGGAAAAATATTCATGTCGTACAACTAATTTACAACCAACCCTTGAAAGTGAATTAGATTTGTAAGGCAAGGTTCCACTGTATAGGGAAAAGTAGATTGTAAGTGAGTGTCTTAATGCCAAGCCTATGAAACAACAATATTGACAGTAAGAAGAAACTTGTTAAACTGTACTGAGTGTATGAATTCTTACGCACACAAGCTAATAAAAACTTTAGGTCACAAAAGGTTATAAAAGATTAAAAGGTTATAACATTGAAAGCACTAATAATATTGAAAGATCAGAGTAATATCATAAGAAAATTATGTAAAGGTCAAAACTCCAGGGCCTTACTCATCATTTACATATTGTCATATAGATGTACAACCCCTATTTTTGCTTTGCTCATATGGACATATTATAGGGAAATACTGCCAGAGTTGCATTTTAGAAGGCTTCATATCTTACATTAGATTAAGTGTTGCAGCTTATGAATAAAGATATTTCAAGATAAGCAGCTTAAATAATAACTCTTCAACTGTACAGTCAGTCAAAGTATTGCAGTAACACATGTTTTGCTATGCACATGTTTATTCATTTTTGTTTATTGGACCAAAACCAAAAACATAGAAAAAAAAAGCTAATTGAACATATTGTCACATAAAACTCCAAAAATGGGCTGGATAAAATTATTGGCACACATAACTTAATATTAGGTTGCACGCCTTTTGGAACAAATTACTGAAATAAGTCGCTTCCTATAACCATCAAAAAGCTTCTTACACCTCTCACAGCTGGTATTTTGGACCTTTGCAAACTGCTCCAGGTCTCTCTTATTGGAAGGGCGCCTTTTCCCAACAGCAATTTGAAGATCTCTCCACAGGTGTTCGATGGGATTTAGATCTGGACTCATTGCTGGCCAAATTTTTGACGTATGTTTGGGGTCATAGTCCTGCTGGAAGACCCAAGATCTCAGACGCAAACCCAGCTTTCTGACACTGGGCTCTACATAGTGATCCAAAATCCTTTGTTAATCCTCAGATTTCATGATGCGTTGCTCACATTCACCCATCCAGTGCCAGAGGCAAACATCATAGAACCTCCACCATATTTCACTGTTGGTACTGTGTTCTTTTCTTTGTAGGCCTCATTACGTTTGCGCACATCGGATAATCGGCCGAAAAATCGGGTGAAAAGCTTATGGGTGGCTTTAGCCATTGTTTTAAATGGTGTTATGTAACATCACTACAATACATTGACATTTATTTTGTTGTGTTGTTGTATATTAAAGAGTCTGTTGATGCTAATGCTCATTAATGTTATTGTGAGTATAAACACTTAAAGACACACTGAGAATGATACCAATAAAGCCTAGGTCTACCATGGAGTGGCTTCATTAAATTCAGGCTTGGTTACAGAGGTTTACTGCAAAGTGTTCCTTTGTCAATGGTCATTCATTTGTTACTTGTTTTCTATCTAGTTAAGCTAGCCACACATGGTTCAATTGACTGTACAATCAATGTAATTCGATCGATTT
>CM070032.1:122911694-122924966 GCA_036250615.1 Ptychadena robeensis | reverse complement strand
TCGATCGAATTGATGATCGATTTGATGTCAATTGAACCATGTGTGGCTAGCTTAAGTCTTGTTTCGATTCTCTGGGGAATAGAACTGTAACATTTGAAAGTGGGCTGTATATCTAAAAAGGCGATTTCTGCAGTTAATAGCCAACATAAAAACCTGATAATGGTTAAAAAAAACACAATATTACAGATGTACCAATTGACAGTCTCTGAATTTCTCTTGAAGCCTTAAATTAGTTCCCTCAGATTGGAACAATGTTGGTTGACGGCTGATCCCTCAGATCATATCCTACCTCTGTGCACTGCATGAGAAAATTACTGGTTTTCGTGACCAAACATAAGGAAGACTTTAAAGCCCAGAAAGACTGGAAACCCTTAGCTAATTACACAATATTTTTAAAATAAAACAATCTAAAGACCCCAGACTTAAGCTGGGCATAGACGCCTCTATTTTCTGTTAAATTTTAGTGCGATCGTTTAACAAAATCAATCGCGCGATCGATCGGATACAAATTGATGCATGTCCAAAGTGTCTGATCGATCGATTTTGCTCTAAATCGAATGTAAAATGGATCGTGCACGGATCCGTTCTGTTTGAAAAATGTT
This sequence comes from Ptychadena robeensis, assembly GCA_036250615.1. NCBI lineage: Eukaryota > Metazoa > Chordata > Amphibia > Anura > Ptychadenidae > Ptychadena > Ptychadena robeensis. The sequence continues at coordinate 122,924,364 of CM070032.1, read as the reverse complement.
GTCAAAAGCACATGAATCGAGTGCTGTTAGTTGTCTCATGCGATAGTTTTAAGTGATCAATTTATGAATCTTGTGGAAATTACCTTTGTTTGTTTGCTGTTGTCCCTGTTTGCTGTCACTGGCCAGTTCTTCAGCTAACACCACTCCAAACCCATAAATGTGTGCATGCAAGACATATTGAGACTTTCAGGATAGAATCATCCAGGAATTAAGGACATCATATGTTGCAGTCTGCGATCGATTTTGCAAATGAAATTGATTTAGGAATCGGATGGTCAATTGGCTTAAAAATTTAGGAAAATCGAGATGTCTATGCCCAGCTTAATATAGATGAAGTTCGTGTGACAAGCACTATTCAGTTCTTCATTTTATTTTGATAAAGAAGCGACACATGCTTTTAATAGAGCCCATGGTTCTTCTAGGGCACTATTTCCCTAACTACCCCATAATCACTGCTAAAAATTGCACAGCCAACACTAAACATGTTAACATAATCATTGTCATATTCTTGTTTACTAACAGTAATGCTTCACCTAGGAATTTATGGCAACAGTTAAAGCTTTTAAAGGCTAGAGGTTGGGATCTGTTTTGCCAGGAGAAAGGCTTTTGCTCATTTGTTTTTTCTCCCCAATTTAGATAAAACAATATTATGAAGTCTTTTTTGCTCTGTATGTGTATATAGAGAGGAAAATGTTTTACCTCCTGACATTTTGCTACTGTAAAAGATATGTGATTGGTAAATGTCCTTTTTGAACGTATAAAGTGGCACTGTTCCAGAGATTTCTTTCCCCTTGAACAAATACACTTTTTCTGTACCAGTTGATATTTACTAGAGATAAGGACTTATCCATGGGAAATTATAGAGCTTGAACTGTAATATGTGTTTTCTTGTTTTTGGACTGTAGAAAGCACTGGGGAGATAAAGCCATAAGGTTACTGCTCATGTTTACTTGGAGGGTTTTGTAAATTAAAATTAGGACTTTTTTGGAAGGTCTGCCTGTCATATAAAAGTTTGTGTAACAAAGTTTTTATACAACATAAAGCTAAACATCAGCCAGCAAGATACACAATAATTCAGTTTTTTTTGTATATTATTACAGATGATTTTAAACAACAAAAATAAATTTAAGTAGTGTTGATCGCGAATATTCTAATTGCAAATTTATATTACGAATTTCGGCCCTTTGAGAATTTACGAAGATCTCAAATATAGTACTATATCTCTTAAATCAGTACTGGGGACCGCGTTCGCCATATGCGCATGTACAAGTGACTTTTGCGCAATTAAGGTAATAATGATGGGAGATCACTAATTCCTGAATTTACTAATTTATTGTTAACATTAGGCAAACAATTTGGGATATTTTGCGAATACAAATGTTGCCTATGCTGATTTTAAATATAAGTAGTATAGGTACCTGAATTTTACATGGTAACATCCTCCTAATCAATCAAGAGGCAAGCAAAGCAGTATGAAAGTTAAGATTTCTGTGTTAAGGTAGCCATACACAGGCCGATTTGTCACCGATCGATTCCTGACCCAATTATTTCAGGCGATCGTGGAATCGGCGATTTATCAGGACAGGAATCAATGGCACAATCTTGGGATTTCGATTTGTGGTCGATTTGGACATGAGCCGATCTCCGAAATGGCTGATTCAACAAAATCCATCAATCGGAAAGATTTCTGCATAGAGAGCCATGGGTCCACCAACATAATTCGATTGCCAAAGGATCGACCAAAAAAACCAACATGCCAGTTCAATGTCCAATCTGATTTTGTTTGGTCGATCATTCAGGGTGGGCAGAACTCCATTGATTGCCGATCGATCTCGTGAATGCGCGCAGTGATCAATCGGTCAAAAATCTAGTGAGAAACCGACCCGTGTATGGGAGCCTTTAGACTATTGACATGAACTGTAAGTGTTGTAGATTTTGTTTTTAAAAGCAAATTCTACAGCATTACTTTGTATTACATAAATGAGGTATTATTCTCAGTAATTGTATTATCTTTTTTAAACATTGAATCTCTGAAAGAGACTCTTACTTTTTCATTGAAATGTTGAAAGATTGCAGATTAAATTATTTGTTAAATAAAGCCAATCTGGGGACGGACCTGGTGTCAAACAGAGAAACAGCTTGGCCTTTAGGAGCTGTTGAATTTCATGAACAAATTACTCAGACAACTTCCTATCATGGTACCATGCTGGAATTCACTGAGTGCTCCTCAGCACTGCTGGTTCTTTGACAAATGGTGGTAGAATCATATGGTCCTTGATTTCATACAATTGTGTACTTTGAACTAATTGGAACACCTGAATCTAATGATTTGGATGGACCCCAATACATTATATAGTGTATGGCTAAGTTTACACTGGCGTTTTTTTACCACCAGGTAAACGACCGTTTAGCGTGGCAGACGGGCGGACGCCACATTAGGCGTCTGCCGGTTGGTTTTCGGGCGGCCGTCCCATAGAAAGTCTATGGGGTCCTTAATTACTGTAATCGCTGCAAGTTTGCAGACTCTACAGGAGTCATATCCCGAGTGCAGAGTGCACTGGCGGAAAATCGCCAGTGTACTTAGCCTAACTCAGCAGGCCTGCCTTTGTGTTGTGTTAGTAGTTGGTTTTTATGCTGCCATCTCATGCCGATAAGCGGCGATTTTTTATCTGACCGACGGGCCGTGCGCGCTCCGCCGCGTCAGGTTAAAAATCGGCCTCTAATCAGCATGTGCCCACATGGGGCGACAGATCCTGTCGCCTACTTCTCGGCCGGCCAGAGAACGGACATGTCCGATCTTCTCTGGCCGATGGGAGCCGATGAAAGCCGATGCCATAAGCTGCATGAAGCGGCGTCTTCATTGCAGCTTATGGCCTGCACCACAAGGGTGCCCGGCCGATTGAAGGGGCCCCATAAGCAACGGAAGCTAACGTGATGACGTCATCACGTTAGCTCCCGGGAAAGATATCGGACTAGTCGCTACACACATCGGCGTGTGTATGGAGGCTTTAGTGGGAATCTATCATTGTGTCCTTAGAGCACCCCCATACACCTTTAGATTTCTCGTCAATTTCCTTTAAATCTCCTTTGTATTACCAAAACCATGTAATATGAGGGTTTCTAAACCATCAAGTCTACCTGTGTTCAATCGCAGAGGACCAGCACTACTACTCTTTTTTTTGTTTTTGGTATCTAAAGGATATCTGACCACACCTGTCAGCCTCCCGTTTTGGCCGGGAAAGTCATGTTTTTATGTGGCTTTCCCGGCCAAACCAGATTTCAAGAAATCCTGATTTTTTCCGAATTCTTGAAATTGAGCTAATCTAGCAGGGAGAGGGTGTTTACCTCCTGCTAATATCCCACCCTGCACATTATCATCACAAGGGGGTGGGACTTATCAGGAGAGTAATGCCCTCTCCCTGCTAGATCACTAAAAGGAAGGCCGGGATGCAGGAATGACGTCAGTGATGTGACTTCCGGTACGTGGACCGCGGAGGAACCACTCCATATTACCAAGTGACAACGAGACTTCCTGTACATCCCCGGTTTGGTAATGCCCAAACTGAAGGTATGTATTGACAGAGAGATCTAAAGGTGAAATGGCCGCTTAAATTTATTGTGTAAAAATAATCAGATTTGCTATTACCTTTTCATGAGGTAAAGTAAGAATGCACACTATGCAAGTCTCATAATTTCTCTGCACTCAGGAAACTGCCAAATTATATATGTCAGTGCATAAGATGCACAATAAGGGTGTTGTCAGGACCCCGGCCGTCCGGGCTCGGGCACCCCACGCACCTGCTGTGGCTCCCCCCGGTCCTTTACCTGTGGCTGGGCTTCCTGGGGTCTCACAGGGTGTTGCTGGGGTTTCTCCCACCCAGCGCCATTTGGAGCCGCCGTCGGCCGCCGTGCGCGTGCGCGCCCTGCGCGCCCCTGCGCGTATGCGCGCGGCGAGCCTTCCACGGAATTTAAGGGCTGGCTTGGGGGTGTTCTAGAGTGTCCGTCCTTCCTCCTGGCGGACCCTGGAGCACATCCTATATAACCTGCCAGCCCCTGCACTCAGTGCTGTTGGAATACAGTGCCTGTAGATGTGTTTGGAGAGTTATATTGGATTGATTACCCGGCTTAATTACGCCTGCTTCGTACCCGACCATTCCTGACTCTGGCTCCCTGACCCTGCGTTTCCTGACTCTTCTCATTGCCTGCCGCCTGCCTCGACCCTCCGCCTGGTTCGACTATCCTTGCTCACGCCTGCCCCGACCTCGCCTCTGGACAACGACTACGTTACTCATACCAATGAACTGTTGGGCTGATACTTCCCCCTAAGGGGTCCACCTCTGGGACTCGTGTCTGCAGTCTCCTGGGGGGGTCAATGGGAAAGCAGGACCTGCCACCTGGGGGGAAAAATCCACAGGGCCCTCAAGGGATCCATGCCTAACTCCCATTAGGGGGGCTCTGGAGAAGACCCTCAGGTGGCTTAGATTTCCCTGTCCCTGGTGCCCCTGTGCTAATCCAGGAGCTGTTGGCACAACAGGTGTTCAGTAGTGGGGAACCAGTAGTTCCAATGACATCACAGCTAAAAATATATAAGCATCTTAGAACATCACTCCTCCTGATTCCTAAATTAGATATCAGTGTGGTGGGATATTCAAGCACAAGTTTTCTAAGGCTTGCTTCTTGTTCTAAGGGAGCAGTTTACCTATAATTTTGACTGTCAATCAAATCAAACTAATATAACTATTTCATTGTAGTTCTCACACATTAAATTACTAGGAGAACTACTTGTGCACCCTGGAGGGCCCAAGTAGCCAGGCACTATCTTCACAATTTGATTTCCGAGTATAAATACTGAAATAGGTAATATCAGCTGAAAGTATTTTAAGCTTGCCCCCACAAGAGGATAGACTGATTATTCTTCACAGCAAGCTGATAACTTCAGGTATGGCAAGAATACAGTCTCTGATGCTTCTCAATAACTAAGTTACTTGTACTTCCTTTATGATGCTTCAATGCTCTCAATATGAAAAAATTGCATAGCAGTTACAATAGCATTAAATGAAATTTTATTCTTTTCTAACCTTATTTAATGATTGTCCCTTTCCAAATCAATACAGGATTGAAATGCCAGACTGAACTACACTATTGAATTGTCTGAATTGGGGTTTTTTCATGAAACAACTAAAATAAGCAACTCTCTAAGAAAGTTAACTCATTAGGTTATGTGAGTTATGCATTGATATATACTGTACAATGAAAAGATTCATTACTACTGTAATTTTCCCCCCAAAATTTTTTTGCTGTGTTGTTTGATGCCAATGTTGCCCTAATACTCGGGGGTCTGTACTTGGATGCTATTGTAACATTATGTATTACATTTTAAAACATCAACTAATACCCCATTTTGTGTCTTAAAATAATTACGTTGATTTTATTATACAGTACAGATCTATGCACTGAGCCAACTGTTTACAAACTTGCAAAAGTCACAGATTAGACTAACCCAGAAATAGCCAAACTGCGGCCGGTAGGCCTTATCCATGCCGTTAAGTTCTTATATCCAGCCCTTTGTCACCTTGGTGATAAGACGTTCTGGCTCCCCTCTTCCCCACAATGAGCAGAAAAGATTGACAAAAATAGGGCAATACACATAAAAAAGGTAAGCTTATTTGAGTGCGATTGGGCAAATTTTGTTAATTAAAACATTTGAATCAAAAATATTATACAATATAATATCAGTTAGATTTCCACTTATAATATATGTATATACTGACTCATATATAATGTACTGACAACCACCCTTATGTAATCCTAATGGGCAACTGCCTGAAAAATGCCCAGAAACTTTTTTTAGATGAAGGAAATTTAATCTGGTCCACCAATGCATATACTTCTAAATACTTACATTGTGCATAGATTTAAAGCAGACCACCCCTACCACCAAAAATTCATCAATGCATGAATCATGGCACTAGAAGGGACAATAATAGGGAGGAAAGCATAAAAAAATTAACTGTAATTAGTAATTTAAGAAGGTCCTCACAGCCCCTCCTCTCTCCCTAGCTCTGATGAGGCATGCCACAGAGTCCCCAGAAGAGCCATGCAGTGACTTGACTTTGAACCAAATTTATGCAAAAATTACATATGCTTGAGTAATCATTTTTTCAAATGTACCTACAACCCTTCTCTACATCTCCAGCAAATTTGAGGAAGATAGCAATTCACTCAAGTCTGCCTACAAAATGCAACAATTTTCATTTCTTGATCTGAATATAAGCTGAATGTCCTTTTTTAGCACATTTCAGGTTCTGAAAAATTTGGCTTATATTCAAGTATATACGGGAAGTATATTCAAATTTTTTTGAGTTTTAAACTTTCATTGTAAATAAATATTTTGTAGATTTCGAGTATATGTATGCTTTCAGCTAATAGTGTATCAGGCTTCCTATAGGCTTAAAGGTATGCCATAGATCAATGTACACAATGATTACAATTTATTTTCATTTTGTCTCAAAATATATATGTAATCTATATACTTGATGTTGAATTGATTAGTTTTGTACCCCTATGAAATTGAAGAAAGCATTATGGAATAAATATGTAACTGCATTACTGTTGACTGGGCACCCAGCAGGCCTCTTTGGCAGATTGTTGTTTTTGAGAAATAAAAAAAAGTTAAAATGTTTAATCTTCTGCAATTTATCCTAAAGTAAGAAAAAACTAAGTAACTTTTGCTGGAATCTTAATTCCTAAAGCTACACAGACAATTTAAAACAATTTGAATATCGTGTGAACTGCCACCACGTAGTTGAATTTCCATGCTACAAACAGATTTCAATGTCACTAGGCCTAATGCAGGTAAAATGTAGATTAACCATATGGTCCAAAATGTTATTTTATTAGCCCATGTAGCGGGTCACCCACTCCCCATTTTATGAGAATTGGAGCCAAAGGATCACATTATTAAAGTCCCTTTCCCAACCCAAAACAATGATGTATAGGAGCATTTTTGCTGGCTGATCCTCCAGTTTAGAGAGCGCTTTATCTTTATTCATTTTTATTTGTAAGGCATTAACATATTCCACAGCGCTGTGCATTAAATAAGGGTTGAAATGCTAAACAGGAGAATAGACAAGCACTCTGCCCAATCAAACTAATGATCTAAGAGGTTGAGGGAAAAGATATACAATAAGTAGGGGGGAATGAAGCAGGCTAGGTAAGTTAGAAGTAAGAAGATGGGTTAGACAGCCTAAAAGGTAGGTTTTCAGGCCTTGTTTGAAAGTATTATAAGTGGAAACACGTCTAATTGCATTAGACTAAAGCAGGGTACAGACGCTAAGATATCGTCCAAATCGATGGCTGTTTCGAGCGCCGTGTGCACTTAAAGCCATCTATCTGGCCATATAATATACCCCCATCGCTGTTTTCGAGCAGGACAAATCAATCCCGTTCGAATACAGCCATATCGGACATGACCGTAAATACGGCCGATGTCCAATGCTTTGCATAGAGACCGCTGGTCTCCAAGCAAAGCTTCAGCTGAGCCAGGGAGAGAGCAGAGCCGAGCCGAGCAGCGTCATCACGCTGCTGCAGGGTACATCGGATGGCTCGAATATCGAGCCGTCTGTACCCTGCTTAAGAGCTTACATATAGGATCAGCAGTTGAGATGTAAGAGCTCAACTCGATCAAACTTCGATTAGATCTGCTTTTGCGATTGCGATTTTGCGATATGGACTGGTCAGTCAGTCTGATTGATCATACGAGCACACAGTGTAATCGATTCTAATAGATCAATTCTTTTCCAAAGGCATGATTGATTTAAATTTCAAAACCCGTAAGATACTTGATTGATCGTATCGAAATTTACCAACATGTGTGTTTTTTTCTTTTTTTTGTATACATTTTAAGGTTTGATATACTTTTTTGAAATTTTCAAACAATCAAAAGAGGGCACAATGGAGCAGGACACTGGAGCCCACAGTTGAGCTTTAGGTTTTTAGAAGTGGGGCGCTCTGAAGGGGTGACCTTTTTATAGACAGCTGCCATAATAAAGCAAGTAACTAAATAGTTGTTATTAGTGCTACCTGTAATAATGATGTCCACCTGTATACGTCACTTCAATTTATAGAGCATCACATCAGGCTAGGATATTGGAACTGCAGGATTCTTCAAAGAATGCGGTTGTGGTGTGCACACCAGCTGTGTATTGCATGCACAAACCAGTGCCTTGCCATAGCAAGGTAATGTGCACCCTGCCCCCAGCCGACCAGTAGTGAGGTATATGCCACCGCCATGCCCTGTCTCAGGGGGAGATAGCGGCAGACAGTCATTGAGAGGGTAACAGTGATGGACATCCCTCTCCATTATATTACTATTAACAAAGGGAATTCTGCACACCAGAACACTTTCTGTGTACTGGAGCACACCCTGCTTTCCCACCACATCTAGGAAGAAGAGCCCCTCTGGAGTATATAAACGTCATAAACTTACCAATACCTCCTGCTGGGTATATGGCAGGAGTTATGTGTTAATATACCATTGGCAATAGCATATATGTGTTTGTATAGTCTTTTTGTGAAATCACATATTTACTGGCTTGCTCAGGGAAATTATTGGTCTTCCTAGAAGGAATTTTTTATGGTCTTTTGAATGGCATAGGATTTCATAATAATTGGTCACCTGCTATATAACAGCTCAAATGTTTACTTGTTTGTAGCTGATTAGTCCCATGACTGAGGGTATTGTCTTCTTTAGGTTTAAGTACTGAAGAAATATCAGATATCATATGGCCTTATGGGGATGTCAGATTCCTACTCTTCTTTAGGTTTTGTGGTTACTTCATTCAGCCCGTTAATGCCTATACGATACAGGTATAACATATTGATTGAACCACTTAACACAATGAAGGTTCAGGAAGTGCAGAAGATTGCAATGATTTTTTCAGCATTAATTTATCATCAATACAGCATATATTAGTAGCGTTTACAGGGGACACATTCTGAGCATCTCAATTCAAGCAAAAGTTTATTTAACAAATCTCTAAGACATACACGGATTAAGCTTTTCCTGTGTCTTTTGAGAAGTAATTCTAATTACTTTCTTTCACTTCAGCTATAAATTTGTTTTTGCTAAGGCAGTGTCTAAAAATTGATGTTTAAAGGACTGTGTGAAATTGTCACATTAATATGAAAATACATGAGCAAATTCACAAAGAAGGTGCTAATTGTAGCCCACACTAACACTGTATTTCTTTGTAGCTGAACATGAATTCTGAATATTTTAATTTTAAGAAATACAAATTTTTAAATTGAATTTTTTTTTATAAATAAACAAACAACTAAAAAAGTTAATTTCGGAAAGACTTAACATTTTCACATTGATGTTTTGGAAGGTTAATGTTTTTAGTGTTTAATAATAAATGTTGAAAGTTTAAGTATTTTATTAAAAAGTTAAAAACATAATTATTGTCATTAAAAAAATTCCAAACCTAGATATTGTTGACAATTTGTCATCTGTGTTTCTGTAAGAAAACCACAAAGTACATAACATTTAGATTAAGAGAAAATACAATCCCTGACATTTTCTGAATAGAACCACTTCCATACCTTGTACATCAGATCTTTATTGACAGGCCTGACTACTTTTAACTATAAAATCTATAATCTCCCAGACATGACGGTAATGCATAGTTACACTGTAACTATGTAAACGTTCCTACATCTACCTCAAACTATGTATTGTCGAGCCCATCTAATTGCCCACAAATTTGGATAGGGTTCTTTTTTTATTCACATGTAGCAAAGAAAATCTGAAATTCATTGGTTACACTTTGCATTGTATATACCCAGTAATAACATTTTGGATTGAGTTTAAGCGGTTTTAAACTATACTAAATTGAAAAAAGCACATACCTTTAACATTTGCACAACCTTTAAAAATTATGCATAAAAAAACATTGTTCCATAAATATACATCATCAAGGTTGTGCAATTTTTCCACTGCTGAAATTCTGCTATAAGTTATATGTGGTATTATTACAAACTGAAAGTGTGTAATGCATGTCTTGGTGCAAGATTATATAAGCCTGTGGGCCTGAATCCAATGGATAGGTAGTGTGTACTGATACTTTTGTCCATAGGTTTGTGTGTAAAATGTTAAAATTGTCCAAAAGTTCATGTATTGCAGTAATTTTACTTAAAAGGTGAAACAAATATATGAAATAGACTGATTACATGCAAAGTGAGATATTTTATGGCTTTATTTGTTATAATTTTGATGATTATGGCTTACAGCCCATGAAAACCACAATATTAAATCAATAACAAAGATGAAAAAGATTTAGCTTAAAAACATTTCAGACCTTTGAAAAATGTAATCATGCACATGTACTCAGTACTTGATTTGGGCCCCTTTTGCATCACTTACTGTGGTGTGGCATGGATGCTATCAGCCTGTGGCACTGCTGAGGTGTTATGAAAGACCGGCCTTCAGCTCTCTACATTATTCGGTCACATGTCTCTCATCTTGCTCTTGGCAATGTCTCATAAATTCTCTATGGGGTTTAGGTCAGATGAGTTTGCTGGCCAATCAAGCACACTAATCTTATGGTCATTGAACCAGGTTTTGGTACTTTTGGCAGTGTGGGCAGGAGACAAGTCCTGCTGGAAAATGAATCTCCACAAAGCTTGTCTGTGGAAGGCAGCATGAAGTACTGCAAAATCCCCTGGTAGAAGGCCACATTGAACCAACGCCAAATTACATGGCTCCATAAATCAATAGATGCTAATTTTGCATCTCATTTGGGAACCAAGGAGACAAAGTCAAAGTGTTCCAGTTCCTGCCAATATTTAGCAACTTCACACATCTATTGAAGAGGGTAGACCAACATTCTACAGGCCGCAATCAACAACTTGATCAACGATATGCGGTGGAGATGTGTTGCACTGCGTGAGACAATTGGTGGCCACACCAGATACTCTCAGCCCCCTGTAACACAAAACTGTGCACATTTCGGATTGGCCTTTTATTGTGGGCAGTCCAGGGCACACCTCTGCAATATTCATGCTGTCTACTCAGCACCTTGATATGCCACACCTGTGAGGTGGGGTGGGATGGATTATCTCAGCAAAGGCAAAGTGCTCACAAACACAGATTTAGACAGATTTGTGAACAATATTTGAGAGTAATGGCTCCTTTGGCTATGTAGAAAATGTTTCAGATCTTTAAGTTAATTAATATTTTTGGTCATAGTGTAAATAGTGATGGGCGAACATCTGCCAATAGCGTTTGTGGAACGTTCACATACACTTTTTGAAAAAAAAACAACGATTTAAAAACAAGCCTGTGGTTCTCCCCAAAACATACTAGACCCCTTTTAGCATAGGGTCTGGTATGCTCTGTAAAAGAGGGTCCCCAAACAGTGTGGTGTTCCCTCCAGAGTAAACCAGACCCCTTTTGGCAAGCCTGAAAGGACAGGGAGGGGGCACCCCCCTATACCTTCAAGCCCCAAGCCATACCTCAACCAAGGGAAGACCCTGGGAACTGTAAGAGATCTTCTGTTTCCCTATATCAGATGCACCCCGACTTCTCCCGCGTGAGCCGAAAGCTGGTACCAGAAAAGTTGTCCCTCACACAGACAGAGAATATGTGCTCAAGACAGACTCTGCATCTTTATTAATGTTGGGTGTATTTATACAGAAATACAGTGATGTCATTACATACATTAGTCCAAGATATAACCATATTAGGATTTCACCATATACATTACATCGTATCTAAAGAATTTATGTTACATAACACAAAACCATCTGGTTCTAATTTGACAATAGCAGGAAGGAGATTACATAAGCATACATATATATATATATGCAGAAAGTAAAAAAAAAAAACATATATATATGCAGAGAGCTTCCAGCTAGTTTAACCCCTTCAGGAACCACTGGCTAAGTATCAAGCCATCCGGCATCTTTTCAAATAACAAAGGGTCTCTTTGAAATGCGGCCTGGTGGGTATGACATGGGGCCCGTCCTGTCCTTTCATGCTTGCCAAAATGGGTCTGGCTACTGTGCGGCACTGCCCCCCCCCCCCCCCCCCCCCCCCCCGTTTACTGTAGCCTTTCTGGGCACTGTGGGCAGCAATGATTTACTGTTGTGCTGGGATCCGCGCCACAGTTCCTTGCTGTTGTTTTCTGCAGAACTTCCTGAAGGACCAGCGCATGTCACTTCCTGGGATTAAGGGGATTGGTCATGTGTCCTCACTGATTAATCATGGTCCTCCTGCACGCATATAAGTGATTTAGTCCTTTCTACATGTATCAAGGTATCTGTGTCCTGCTAAGGCCCCTGAATCCTGTTGAGATTCCTGTGTTACTGATTCTTGCCTGTGTTCTGAGACTCTGATACCTGTTTAACCCTCTTCTGCCTGCCTTCACTCTCCTGTTGCCAACCCCGACCTTTTGACCTGTCACACCTGCCTATTGCCTGCCTAACTATGTCTCTGCCTTGTCCTTCAGTCCTGCACTGTTGCTCCTGGTTACAACCCGGCCTGCTGACAATGCCTGGGACTCTGATACCTTTTTCTGGTGTCCCCTGGTCCAGCTGCCCCGTGTGCCTCCCTCAAGAGGTGTTCCTCTCGGGAAAGTCTAACCCCACCTTCAGCGGTATTGAGAAGAAC
>CM070032.1:122881761-122903793 GCA_036250615.1 Ptychadena robeensis | reverse complement strand
ATATTTATTTTATCTTCAACTCAGGCCTCTACCGCTCCTCTTTATACCTCCCTATTTCTATTTCTGGGACTCATTCCATCTACACTATGTTATAAGGTATGTCGCTGCTTGATGTTGCATATGGTATTGATGGGGCCGTTATATACCATGGGGCTGATGTGGTCATCTCTCTGTCCTCAGCCTAACACATAATACCCGATTGGGGCCCTTGAGGTGAATGCCCCCTACTATCTAGGGGCTGACAAGCTGGTGCCTCCAGTGGATTGTCTATCTCGGTGGGCACCCTGCTGAGATAGATATACCACTCCATGTACCTCCCTGAGGAAGCCAATAACGGCGAAACGCATCGGAGAAGAGTGGGGAGAGTTAATTGTATGTTGGATTTGCTGCAATATGTGATAAACTGTGCTTTTACAAATAACTATTGTTGAAGTTCAGGGTGTGACTATCTGTGTATGTAACCCAGCCACACACCTGCAATATCTACAACTCTTTTTATATGTATGTTTCACAATTTGGTCCGACTATTTGTTAATAAAGACCTTTTATACAATTAAACAAAAGACGGTATATCGATTCCTTGCACCTGCAATGCCAGAATTTTAGTTATGTACCAGGTCTCTATAGACCCAAGTTTAGGGTATACCATTTTTTCTAAACGAATGGAGATATCTTGCACTAAAGGACAAATGGTTTGCAGGACAAGTGAAAGAAATCATCTATGTCAAGTTGAAGCAACCAACCCTGCTTAGGGGGTGGGACCATAACCTCCCTAGCGGTTGAGACGAACCCACTTTGTTCAGTTTAAAAACCAAACTCTGAACGAACTAGGGGTCCGGAAAGCTGCAGCGATTTCGCAGCTATTCCGGGATTCCACATTTAATGCATTTTTAACAAAAGTTCACCTCCAGGCATGTACACTTTTGACCCATAGATTTGACAACAGTTTACACCTGCAGATTAGTAATGGATAAACATGTGGTTCGCATTTTCACATCAAATTACATTGACTTTAATGACAGACGAAATCCTCAAACCTTCAGGTCATAGTTGTAGCTATAATACCAATAAAAAAGTGTGCAAACACCTAGACAGTGTATTTTTTTCTTTTGTAGAAATCAAAGTTTAAAAAAAAAAAGTGTCGGGTCCCCCCAGAGCATACAAGGCCCCCTTTTAGCATAGGGTCTGGTATACTCTGAAAAAGGGGAACGACAAACAGCGAGAGGCCCACCCCTGAGCATACCAGACCCCCTGCTGGCATAGATACTGGTATGCTCTGGAAAAGGGGACCACAAAAAGCATAGGGTCCCACCCTCCCAGAGCATACCAGACCCCTTGCTGGCCTAGGGTCTGAAAGCTCTGCAAAACTGGACCAATGAATGATGTGGGGTCCCCCCTTTCAAAGCATACCAGACCCATTTGGGCAAGCCTGGAAGGACAGGAATTGGGGGCACCCCCCTGTCCCACCAGAGCCCATGCCATACCTCAGCAAGGGGGAGACCCCTTCTTAAGGTAAGGGGATCTCTTTCCCACAACCTTGCCCCAGTGTTGTGGTGGCACAGGTGGGTGCTTATTGAGCATCTCGAGTATTCAGCAAAAGGATCCCTGGATCCTGCTTCCCACCCTATTGAATGAGTAGGGAAGTCCTAAAGTCTTAAAATGCTTCCCACGAAGGGTCAAGTGTCCAATAAACTCTCTTCCCTGAAGCTTCAAGCTATTTGTCCCCTGTTGTCTAGGGACTAAATGACATTTCTCGAAACGCTCTCTGCACATGTGCAATGTCCTCATATGCCCTCATATGTAGACATCACTCATGTTCAGGACTTAGGGTCCTGCCTACAACAATAGGTAGCTGAAAATAGCTATCCTAACTATTAAGCCCTACATGAACGGAGCACAAAAGAAATAATGCTAGGGTAGGCTGTAGAGGAAGAAAGAAAGTGATTATAGCCCTTTAAACAATCCCAATTTTCACCTGATGTAATATTCATATATGAGGTTGTATGAAATATTGTAAACTATGGCTTTACTTGACATTTTGTGTCATTTGCAATTACTAATATATCTCAGTAGTTAAACCATGGCTTGTACTTGGTTTCCACTCCCATTGCTTTCCTAATTAATTCCACTTTGCAATTTAGTGAACTGCCAACAACCTGGAAAAGTGCCAGACATCATGTTAACAAAAGGTCTTGATAAAGACTAGGTTTCTAAACAGGGACCAATTTTCATGTCCCATTCTCTTTTATAAGAAAATGTGCCCTTACACAATTATGTAATTATCTCAAGAATTTAATTTTGTTTTTGGTGACTGTCGGTCTGCCACTTAGTCAATACATTGTACATTTTAACTCTTTTAGGTAAGTGATTAATGGTAATATGTTCCAGGTGAATCTGCCTATCTATTCCATCTGTATTCCCAGATATATGGTCTTAGGGTTATTTCACACCATAAGGTTTTTTATGGCATGAAAAGGTAGGCTTTCATCCATTTTGGAACAGGAACTCAGCCACAAAATGGTAGGCTATGTAAAATCATAGATCAAGGTCAAGGAATACCAATGGTGGAAATACACGGGTCAATACCCGTTTAATTGATTAACCATCCAGTGCATTGTGATGATGTGACCACGCTGTGCTTGAGCTTTGACGCAGCACTTCTGTGCAATCAATCCTGTTCAATACTTGAAAGGGGAACCCCCCAAGCAAATGGCAATTGAACAGGGTTAACCAATATGCTGGTTCCCTGTTTGTTCGAGCTTCCTTCAAGCAGGATCAATAGATTGGAGAACAATTGATTACCACGAATGTTCAGGGCTATTGTTTGTGCTCGAACCTATTCATATTTCGACTACCTAATTTGTAAGCTGATTGCAAGTACCCTAAACATGGTATAATCACAAGAATTTCATTTATGTAAAAACTATTTATGTTAGAGCAATACTTTATTTTTTTGTAGTATACCCTGGACCATTCTATACATCTCTAGCAAGTTTGGTGATGAATCAACTCACAAATTTGAACTGGTCGAATTTACAAAAAAAAAAAATCGTCAAGGCTTTTGTAAAGTTAAAACTAAAATTTTTGTTGTAACTCTAGTTGGTCTTAAGACAAGCCACCTGTAACACCATAGGTCCACTGTATTGCTCTATCACATGTAGTTTTTTCATTCCATCTACTCTATTGTAGACATTTTCTGGAATGGCAAATCATTTTTCTCAGTTAAATGGTTTTGATGGTTGAAGTGGTATCCACTAAAAAAAATAGGCTGGGAAGAGACTTTATGAAATGTATTTATGAAATACATTTTATAAAGTATACTCTATGTTTGTTAAATATAATTATATGTTTTATAATTCATAGTTTAATCATTACTTGCTAATATATATATCATTATCACACTTTTTTTTATGTATACCTACTTAGCATTTCGACTGTAATTTTGTTTATTGATCTGATGATTTTATGGATTACTTATACATCCTGTTCTCATGTATCCTACCATCCTTGGTTACCCTTATATCTGTAGTCTTATTACAGCCAAAATATTTCCTACTTTTACAGACTAAATATCTACACCCCTCATCCTGAAGAAGTGGAAAGTTGTGCCACGAAACACTAGTGTTTAGCGTTGATGCATCTCTTGTTTTAAACTATTATCAAATAAAAAGAAAAATATTTTTACGGGCGACTCTACCCAGCCTATTTATTCAAGTGGACACCACTTTACCCATCAAAATTACCATTACGAGTATCCTGGACCAGGCATCCACGAAATTGGACCTCCACAGGCACATTAGAGCGCGGCCTTGAATTCACTGCATGGGGACAGTGAGGAAAATTATCTCCACCTGCAGATTCATCAAACATGTTGCTGGTCCAAACAGCTGACCATTAACCAGGGTCATCTGACGACCAGCAACCCATAGAGTAGGTGACAACTATCCTTACAACGTTTGACTCACCACCAAAGACTCTTTCTGACTTCCTGAATATAGTTTCTTGACAGCTCCTCTAACGGTTCTTTTCCCCTGCCAATTATCTCTTTTTTATCCTTTTTTTTTTAAGTTGGACCCTCACATTGGGGGAGCACAAACACAAAGCCATCTCTAACCTTAATTAAAAACGTACCCGTTGTGCCCTTGAGCTCTGGTGATCTTTGTTTTTAAAAAGATGCCATTCTCCCTGGGGTTAATTAACTTCAGCAACAACATGGCCACTAGATGGTGCAAGATAATGGGGTTTTCATTGGTAAAAAATATCTTGTAGCTTTATAGAAGTTGTGACATTACTGACTTTGTTGTTGCACCTTGTCCTTCCCAAAAGAAAGTCAGAAGGATGTACTATATTGTAGTTACTTTGAATTTTAAATTGTTGGGCATATATGAAGTTTATTCAAATGTATAATAAGTAATTTTTCCTTTTATTATACAAATCGTTTTTAAAACACATACCTTTTTAAAAAACATACAAGTATTGTGTTGGGGAAGTCACATTTTCATTATTCCTAAAAACTTGGAGACAGAATACATTTATAGATTTGTTTTTAATTCCTAATATTGAGTAATGCATTTCTCTATTCACTTGCTTTGTGAATTCTTTTTTCATCTGGATTGGCTTAGGAAAGAGTCACACCATGGCATTAAAGAACCTTTTAATGAGATCATTATTGGATATAGACAATTCTGTCAGGTCACGCAATGCTGACACCTGAACTTTCTGAGTGCTGAATCTGAGACCTTGACTATATCTAAAGATACTCAGTATTTTATTTTTCTGCAGATTTGGATCATCATTATGTGTTTGCTCTCCTCTTTTATATTAATAGGTTTTTGAAGTATATTTCAGCTTAACATTAATTAATAATAATTGCATTCATCCAGCTCCTGTAACTGTTATTAAAGAAAGAGACCTGAAACTGAAATGCATGATAGGTATTGCTTTAGTAAGCCATGCTTTCTTTAGGCTAAATCTACACTGTCGTTTTTCACACTGCTTGGAAAAGTTGGACCACCCCAATTCTAAAACAGAATTATTAAATAAGGTTAAATAAGTGCCAAATTCCTGTCCAAAACTAGTGTCCCTATGCCATAATTGTGTAAATAATTGCATTCGAGAATTTTCATTGATCTTGCTGAAGACTAATTTTGTCTGAGATACTTCTTTTAATTATCTCCCCTTATCAGGGTGTAACACAAGGCAATGACTAGGTGGCAATCAGCTGTTTGTCAGGCAGATTTCTATTTCAGGTTCTTGACCATCACCCATACAGTGTTTAAAAAACAAGTTGTTATCATTATCATATTGGTTAGAGTCTCTTACTGAACTTCAAGCAATACTTCATATAAACACGGTTTGCATACTTCCATACTTCCTGGCTCCAGAACCTCAGCTTGTCCCTCGGGCTCTGCTAATCTCTACACTCCTGGCACTACATTTTGGTACATCATTAGGTGCCAACTTGCACATGTGCATCCAGGAACCGCAACCTGGGGTTCGCCTGCAGCAAAGCCCATCAGACCTTGCAGGCTGCTCTGGTTAACACCAGATGGTCCCTTAGACTCGGCACCCCGGATTGTACCTTTGCCAACTGTGCAAGTTGGTCCAGTGGGTCCACACCCTTGAATATCCAGTGTCACCCTTGCTCTGGTGTCACCCGCTGTGACAGTCACCCTTGAATATCAAGTGTCACCCTTGCTCTGGTGTCACCCGCTGTGACAGCAGGGAGGAAGTACTAATAAATTCTGAGGTGTTCATACCACAATAAAACTAGGGACCCATAATACAATAAATCAGGAGATGTATGGTACCTATGGTACCATAAAGTAGGTTGCTTTTAGTATAATAAAGCAATGAGGAGGTGATGTTTCCTGAAAGCAGTGGACATGTTACAGTAAAAGAAGGCGTGCAGGCTACACATACTACTATAAAGCAGAGGACAATAGTAACATAAATAAGGGGGCTCATACTATCTTAATGCAGGTAATAGTAACTTAAAGCATGGGCGCATGCTACAGTAAAGAAAGAAATGCTACTATAATACTGGAAGTGCATACCATAAAGCTTGGGACCTATGTTATCACAAAGCAGGGGTCTTATGCTACCATCATACCATCATAAAGCATTGAGGATTATACTATGATAAAGCACTAAGGATGTAAGAAAGCAGGGCCACGGGTAGTGAACACAGGACACACACACTGGTAACAATTTAACAGTTTAACTTTTACTTGAGGTTGCATTTCAAAGAACAGGAGATTGTAAAACTTTGTTTTAAGTTGGAAAACAGTCTTTTAGTAAGATATGTAACTTCTCCTGTATAACCCAATCATTTCTTCTTTGCAGAGGTCTCCCCATCCCTCCAGGGCCGCACTGATTACTGCTGAGAACTGTGCGTTGGTCAGGGGCTGAACATGTTGGGTATCGACAAGAGCAAAGGCTTACGACTGTTGGCAGGTCTTTGCACCTGGGAGCCAATTTGCATTGTCCACACACCTTCCTTCAAGGGCCAGGGTACCACACTCCCCTCCACACAGACCATCTCTCTCTGTATTGCTACACTGGCCAGGGTGGCCATCAGAAATTTCAGGGCCCCATTCTAGTAAATCTAGTAAATCCGGGGCTCTGACAGGTTGGGGAGGCAGCCCTGTCATAGCCCATTGCCGTCAATGGGCGGCTTGAGTATTGTATTAAAATTCCTGCATTCAATGTAGGTATTTTAGCGGACATGGAGCTAGGGCCTTACATATGCCTGCTCTGACTTTCATTCCCCAGATCGCCAACACCCTTAGAAGTCCAATCTTTTTTTTGGGATTAGTAATTTACATTTCCAATTTGACACCCCTATCTGTTCCCTGCGATTATCCAAGTTACATAAATTGTATGCGGGCATTCCCCTGTCCCCACCTGACGGCAGCCCTGACACTGGCAAGAGGCTGCAAACCACAGAGTTCCTCCCCTTTCATGTCCTCCCGGCCAGAGCTCCCTCAAGTGGGTCTTCCTCATAGCCAGGTTTCTTGCTACCTGGTGCACCCCCGCACAAGGAGATAATACTACCTGAAAGCAGTAGGTACTTTCTACAACAAAAGAGATGCATATTACTGTAACACAGGGGCTTTCTACCATAATGCAGTGGGGAGGGGACATCAAACACCAGTGGATACATATAAGATTAAGCAGGGGGTAAATAATAATACAAAGCAGTGGCGCATAGTATCATTAGGCATAGTTCACATATTTTACAATTTCAAGCTTTCTGAATTATGCATTAATTCAAGACAATATCTACATAATTGCAGATACAATATTATGAAAAAAATGAAAAACTAAATAGGGCTAAGATGGGCTAAATAAAATAGATTATAGCATCCTTAGCCATACCATATTCATAATCTGCTATGGAAGTGCAAATCCCCCATGCAAAATAATAGCTTCATTAAACATTTCACTGCTGTTAGCTAGAGCGTTAATGGTCATTTAAGAATGTTTAACTTGTCATTAACAGAATTCCTGCTAGCAATACGAGAATGCTGCAGGCAAGTCAATGGTGTCATAAAATGTTGTGTTAAAAGGAGGGATACATGTTCTATAATCAGAGTCAACATAGGCTATAGGTAACACTGGTCAACAATTGGTAATAAAGTGCTATTTAGACAAACTGAATTGGAGCTTTATTCATATTCAGATCTTTACTTAGTCACTTCTATAAGTCATAAATAGTTTTCTTCATAGCTCAAAAAAAACATAAATCAGAACATATGCATCATTGTCAAACACATAATTATATTGTATTTTATGCAATGAGTACAGTAAAATCTTAATATGTAAAGCCACATTGATGCATATAGAGGGGCAACACCTGCAGTGCAGCGTAGAGGGGAAGTGATCACTAAAGGTAGCCATACAGGGCCAGGAATCGGCCGAAATTCCGAGTGACCTGGCGAGATCGACCAGGAATCTCCCGCATGTCAGAACGCACAGTGAGTAGTCGAAACAGATTACACTTATGTACCACTTTTTTTAAGAGTGTATTAAATGGGCGGAACATCCAGAGGGTTCATCATAAAAATAAAATTAATATAAAGAGACAGTATTGACCAGACGCTTTTCAAAAAATAGAAGTAGAAGTAAAATGTATTTAATATTTTATGTTGTTTACAGCACAACATTAAAAAATATTTTAACTTTCGAAATATATTCTCTAGACATGTGCTGCAAATATCATTTTGTCATCCCCTTCTCACCTCCGGATTTGTTTCTATAGTTACAGGATATTCATATTTACTTTGCTTTTGCTGGAAAGAGAGTAAAAACGCCAATTGTTTTTTTTTGTTTTTTACCAAAAACTCTTAACCAAGTGCTCATTTCTTTCCTAGTAAACATTTCCTTAAGGATAAAAGCGATAAGAGTAAAAGCCATATAGAAGTTTTTTTTTATTAAATTCTAGCAAGTTATCTATCCTACAGTAGAGCGAATGGGTGAGATATATTTTCCTACCACATATCTAACCTGTAAAATGTCTTTCCAAAAATTGAAGAACTCTGTTTATGTGCCTGGAGCCATCAATAATAAAAGCAGACAACGCTTTTTCTAAGAGCGCAATGTTGAGAGGTGGAATGTGCTTGCTGCTACAGTTGAGAGGTCTAGTCAAAAATCTCTTTTCTTCCCAGCACATGTTCCATAGAGGGACATTTGTCCCATTGATTAAAGTCACCAACACAAAATATAGTAATGAGAAATGATGTCTATAATTTACCAACTGTATAACTAAAAGAAATATAAGCTTAATAGTGTGGGACAGCTCAAATTTTCGGAAGCATGTCAGCTTTCTGGACAGATTTACTTAAAAGCTTAATTCCAATTCGGCCTTACAATAATAATTAGCCAACTTTTGCAAAAATAAAAAATGTGTAAAGGTTTCTCTGCAGTACTCTAAAGACCTCTTCTCTGCAGAGTCACGGCTCTCTGATCCAGTGTCATTTGTCTTACAAGTTTAATGATATCCAGGGTACATACTTGCTGTGCCCAGCCAAGCACATTTTTGTGTGATGTATGCTGTCAATTAATTGGAATGTCAAAGGTAATTGAACATTTAGAAACAACTACTGATCATGCCAAAACAGGTGAAGAGAGAGGTTTTGAGTGGGAAAAAGAAAGCCACTATCCTGGCTTTACTGGCACAAGAACGTTTAGGTGGCTTCTATTATTAACATTTTAAAGACAGCAGTACAAAAGAACAAAGTCAAGAAGCAGGCACTTGGGGTTAACAATTCTACAACCCGGCAGAGGGATACACCAAATTAGGAATATGACTGAGAGGAATAACTACATCCTAATTTAAATGTCACTTAAGAACTGAGGCTATCAAGTGATCTTCAAACACAGTGACAATCTGAGACCGGGGTAAATTGCATGGTAAGAACATTGTGAAACAGGCTTCTACAGGCTGGGTGTGATGTGAAGCTAGAACAAAAAGCATTATCATTAAGAGTCAAGCTGAAGTTTGCTGAAGACCAACTTCTCTCCAATGTTTGGGTAAGCCCAAAACCAGGTCATCTCATGGTTTAATAGATACCTGGAGAAGCCTACAATCCGCAGTGTCCTACATCAACTGTTGCACTATGGAGGAGGGTAACTGACGATTTGGGGCTGCATCACGAAGGCTAAAATTGGGCAGATTTTTGTTTATGTTCTCCAACTCATAGGATTGGTATTCCCAGCAAGACAATGATCCATGCTACAAAGGTCTAGATCAGGGGTGGGCAAACTTTTTGACTCGTGGGCCACACTGGCTTCTTAAATTTGATAATGGGGCAGGACCTAGAGCCTGTAATGGCCGACCCGCCCGTCATGCATTGGCAATGCAATTAGCAGAGATAATTCCTAGAGACTGGTTGTTGTCATGAGGATGCACCCATGATCACGCCACTGCATCGTCCCCAAGGCAACATTTGTTGACAAAGGGCCAGAAAAGAAAGCTAAAGTCTTGTCTTGGCCAGCCCAATTTCTATATTGGAATCAAATGGAAAATCTTTGGAATGACATCAAAAGTGAGGTATATGGTCACAAAATATCAAACAAACCTGAGCTGTTAGTTATTTTGGAAAACAAGTGTTATAAAGTACACAAAAGCAATGTGAAAACCAATTGGAGAGCATACTAAAACCTATAAATGTTGTCATTGTGCAAAATACTGATTTCCTTTATCCAAAAAGTGTTTGCTTTTTGTTAAAAAGTAAACAGGGGATTTGTTTTAGTTTTTTTATTATTTAACATGTGCAAAACTACATGATTTACTACATGATACTCTAGGGAACATTTTATTTATTCAGCTCAAAACATGACCCTTTATAAAAGATAAAACCTGAGAATATAATGATTTGCTTTTTTTCTGCCAGGCTTATAAATGTTAAACCTCCCTGGCGGTTCACTGAGGTCCAGATTTCTGTACCAAAAGTGATACAGTGTTTTGCCTGTGTGCCTGCAGCTCTGTAGAAGTGCGGAGAGCCCAATCCAGCATGGGCGCAGTTTGATTCACGATCAAACGGCGCTCGTTCTTGATTCGGGCGTAATGCTAGGGAGGTTAAACTGGCCATAGAAGCTATGCTCTGCGGGCGTACATTCGACCGCAGCATGATGACACCATCACACCATGGTCAATTGTTCTGCGAAACGAAAGACACCATTTGCAATTCGACTACCAATATAAAACTAATAACAAAAAAAAATTCTTAGAAAAAAAAATTGTCATGTACCTTTAAATTTTAAAACTTCCGCCTGCCTCCGTGACATCATCGTGCACGAGCGCAGATCCCGCCTCCGGTTATTTACGGAGGCACTCAGGGGACAGCTGGATCCAGCTGTCCCCCGAGTGCCTCCGTAAATAGGGGATCTGCGCTTGTGCGTGGCTTCCTGCATAGCGCTAGGAAGGTTAACTTAGCAGGTATATTTTGTGGGTAATTTACCTTCTGGGTGTTTCGCACGTTAGACGGTTTCATTATAACCATGCCACGGCAATCGCGGCGGAGCATGACATGCTCCGCCGTGATTGCCTGCCCAGTCGGAGGTTCAGAACATAAATCCCGCATCACTGGAGACGCCGTAGTTATGCTGAAAAAAGGCGACGCCCCTCCATTAACATGGAGGTCTATGGCGCCGCCTACCCCTGCCCCCCTTTGCGTCACCAGTGACACGATAGGGGGCAGACCCGGAAGCATCGGCATACATGGGGGAAACCGGCGGACAGGGGAGTATGTCACTACTTAACTCGGGCTGAGTTTTACGATGCATGAAACTCCCAGGAGGTTAAACAACAGTAGAGTGTTGTACCATGTTAGCCATCGATAAATACAGAGATTTAGGAGTTCAAGTGATACCCTTTATTGGATAACTGAAGTCATAGAAAAAGCAAGCTTCTCTATCACCCGAACAATCCCTTTCGGGAGAACATCAAATTTTATGGTTGTAACATAGACTGTATCTGTACATTATCAACAAAAATCTGGATGTCGAGCGCTTTGCATCTTTTTTAGACAGCAATGATTTCAATTTAAGATTTACTGTGGAGTATGATGATTGCCAGGTGATTTTTTTGGATACTAGTTTGAGCAAAAACCTTGAGATTACCTCAGGTGAAAACAACATTAAAATATGCCTATATAGAAAACCCATAGCCAAAAATACACTCTTGCAAGTCTGCAGTTGCCACTCGAGACACACTGTCAAAGCCCTTCCAAAGAGACAACTTATTAGACTCAAAATAAATTGTCCAGATGTAGAGGATTATGAGGTGGCCAAAAATAATGTTATCAAAAACCCTTATAAAAGCTTATATACCCTTATAAAATTATTTACAATGCGTGCAACCAAGTGGACAATATGGATCGGCCACATTACACATCAGATAAGGACAGTGCCCCCCGACAGGTAAACACACCCAGAAGGGGAATAGAGGTCCTTTTGTTACTAGATTTAGTTCAAACTATTCACAGGTCACTCTGGCTTTGACTAGTGTATATTATTAGCTTAATTAACTACCACCGTTATGTAGGTGGGTGTTTTCTAGGAGTGGGGCTGTATTCAGGTTTACCTTTCTTTTTAATGTAGGGGTCATTTGTTTGCTTTGCTTTGTCTCTATGAGGAAGCTCATGTTTGAGTGAAATGCGTCAGAGAGCTTTGACTTGTGTCTGGGGGTGACGGTGTATGATTTTGTACCAATGGTTTTATAATTCTAACGTTTGAATAAAAAGAATCAGCTTGCTAAATTCCCGTCTTGAGTGTGACTCTCCTTGGGATTAATCCACATGTTGTATCACAACTGTTTTAGTGTATTTTTGGCTGTTGTGTACTTGGTAACAATTGTACCTGTGATTCCTTTTCTCCATCTGCCTACTGTCACCACCATCTCCCACTTAATTTTCTCTCCATCTGCTAGGATGCACTCATCTCTATTATTATCAGTCTCCTTTTGTCTAGATTCTACTTCCATATTAACAGTTTAGTTGTATGAGTTTAATATTTTAATATGTTGATATTTAGACAGAACTTGGAGGAGAGTGGTAAAAAGCAATCTACAAGACATAAGCAACTATAACCACTGCATACTACACTCATTAGTACACATACCATAAGTGGTGCAACCTACCTACCTAAATATGTTTAAAAAGTTTGATAAAGGTAATAAGCAGGGCTAGGCAGTTCATAGTAAAGTGGAATGCATGGTAGCAAGTAATGAAAAGAGGCAGTATCGGTAAAAAATTACAGGTTAAAACACCATTTCAGAGAATACAAACACAGAAACAGTGTCATGGCAGGTGACACCAGAGCAAGGGTGACGCCAGTGATTGAAGGGTGTGGACCCAGTGGACCAACTTATACAGTTGGCAAAGGTGCAATCTGGGGCACAGAGTCTAAGAGAACGCCTTCACTGCAGACGAAACCCAGATTGTGGTTCACTGGTGCAGGTTGGCAGCTGATGAGATACCGAAACATAGTGCCAGGGGTGAAGAGATAAGTGGAGTCCGTAGGATGAGCCCAGAGTCTGGAGCCCGTAAGATAGAGGAGGTAATGGGACAAAGTGTCGATGATCATGAGGTAGGGAGAGTCTGAAACCGGGAAGTCAACAAGCAAGGCTGGAGGTAAACACACAAGACCTATTGTCCAAGCACCTTCCTGGTGCCTGAGACTCTCTTAAATAGGGCAGGAGGGAGGAGCAGCTGGCAAGATAAGGAACATCACACGTGTCCAGCAGAGGGAGCTCTTCCGCAGGACACTTAACCCTCTGAGGCAAGGAAGATATTAGGAGCTAGATGCAGGCAATGCAGAAGCTGCAGACACAGATCCTCTTGCCCTGTGGGGATCTGTGACAACCAGCCAGCTTCAGGTGGGGATGCAATTATACATTCTGCTGGCTGCTTGAATATATGAGTAAACTAAAACTGAACAATGCTAGTGTCTAGGGAACATACCTATCAACTTTAAAAAAATACCTCTTCCGGTCACTTCCAGTACTGGGACAAAATCTCAGATTTGTTGAAATCTGAATTTGGCCAGGAAAGCCAAAAAAAAAACGTGACTTTCATGGCTGAAACTGGAAGGTTGACAGGTATGCCAGGGAAGAGAGTAAAATAATCAGGTGATCTGCATATTCTTGAAAACATGCCTTTGAACATTATATGTCAGAGATCATAGTCATGACCTAGATAGTCAAGAACTAGTTCTGCCATCCTACCTATCATCTATCCTACTTTATGCAACTTTATAAGACCTTCACATTAGGGTGGATTAGAAAGTTGCAAAAGGTGAGAGAGGTCTGTTCACTCCACTGTTCACTGCTACACCTGGGTCTACTACTGTACACTGTGCTTATGACCATTGATTATAATGGGCAGCATCTGATTTGCAGCAAAATCCTACATAACCAACAAATAAGTGGGTATTAGTGACAATAATGGAGGTACTTCATAATTTTCTTCAATTTTCACTGTATGTTTTTCTTTTATGGCTAATATTACTGTATACATTTGCTGAAAAATATTGGTTAATATATTTTCATATTTTGAATATGGGAGCTAAACATTATTTTTTTCTGGGTGTCAAATACTATAGGTATGCCACATTCACTCTTTTATTTAAAGCTTGTGTATTACTAATAATCCATGAGCTATAGATATTCTTTTTATTCCCTGAATTAAGAAAATTGTTCCTTTGGTGTAAGAATGTTTAAAATGCTTCTTTAGAGACTTCTTTCTGAGAACAGCTTGATTAATTCATCTCAAGAACCCAAATATATCAAACAGCAGTCACTGTTGTTTTTTTTATGCAAATGAATTTGAAGGAAGCACAGCGAAACCATAACATACGGTATCTTGTCTAATGTAAATCCCAAAAATGTAAGGGTATATTTCATAATTTGGGATAATCATTTACCCAAACCCAATCTTATGCTTATTTCATAATTTGTTAAACAATTTGTTTTGGGAAGAAATCGATCCTACCCTAGTATTTAACCTTCTGAGCATTCAGCCCGAGTTAACTCAGGCTGAGTTTCATGCATCATGAAACTCAGCCCCAGTTAACTAGAGCCACGCTCTAGGTATCGCCGTCCTTCTACGGCGGACGGGAGCATCGGCATGTATGCCGATGCTTCCAGGTCCGCCCCCGAGGGGGCGGGGGTAGGCGGCACCATAGACCTCTCTGTCAAACTGGAGGGGCGTTGCTTTCTTTCAACGTAAGTCCGGCGTCTCCAGTGACGCCGAACTTATGTTTACCTCCTCCAGCTGAGCACAATATGCAATGCAATATGTTATGAAAAAACCGTGCCATGGGCGAAACGCTCAGGAGGTTAAAAGACCATAAGCTACTATTATGATATCTCTTGATCATAACCATCAAGTGGCATCAAAAAAAAACCTTTTAATATTTAATAATATATATTTAATATTTTAAAATAGGGCAATATCGAAACGTTTCCAAGTACTGTATATAACCATGTATAAGCCAAGTTTTTCAGCCCAAAAAACTGAAGCTGAAAACCCTCCCCTCTGCTTATACTGTTTCCCCACAACAGCTGATCAACAGCTGATGTGCTGATCCCCACAACAGCTAACAAACTCCACACCGCCATCTGGTGGCCAGCTACTGTTTCTGGTGGCCCATTATAAATGGACACAAAATTTTATAGGAATTCAAATAGAACACTCCACAACCTATGATTCAAAAACAAAAATAAGTTTCCATTTCATGTATTGGTCGCAATAATAATATAATAATAATAATATTAATAATATAAAAAAGAGTATTAAAATGGAAATAATTTTTTATATTTGAACATTAGAATTGCCTTGAAAACCCATCCTGTAATAACAATAAACCTGTGTTCTCTTAACATTATTGAGGTTGTGGTACTAATATTCACCTGTTTGATTCACTTCCTTGGGGCAATTGTGCTTTCTCTATATTTTTCACATTTAGAAATCTCCACTATCTGACTTATACTCGAGTCAATAAATGTTTCCAGTTTTTGTAGATAAAATATGTACCTCGGTTTATACTCTGGTCGGCTTATACTCGAGTATATACGGTAATTCACAGACTGTGTTAAGGCTACTTCCATTTATGTTTTCACATTTGTTAATTTAGTCTACATTCTCTCTATCTACTTCCAATATGCATGCTCTGTTGGGATTTGAAGGAGCACACTCAGTTTGATTGCCTTGGGCCTCATAATTTGTTGTCAATTAATTGATAATCTTGATAAAACAAATTAAAACTTCAGGCATGATTTTTCCATATTTGTAATATTTCTCTATTAAATGTGCATTATCATGATTATCATCTACACCAATGGTGTAGTGATATAAGCCATCCATTCATCCTAACCAAGGTGACCTTGTATCAGTGACAAATTAAAAAACAGGAATTAGTGGAGTAAAAGGGAAAACTGGCACTGGCAAGACTGTTACCATAGTAACTGCAGAAATCAGTTTTAGTTACCAAAACACTTACCTCATTGCAGTCAATGAGAAAAGATTCTGGATCTTAGACACCACAAATGCCTTCTATTTTTAAGAAGACATCATGGACTTACATTAATATAATTTATCCTGGCTATTCTGAAAAATAACTTCAAATTCAAAGCACAGCTGTTTTTTAATATATAGTTTAATTATCATAGCTCTGATAGAAGTGATGCTATGAGAGGTCCCACAATACCACATTGTCTGGGGCCAAATGTAGACAAATCTGAATTAAAAATGTCTAAATATCATTACACAATATGCTTCCACTCTTAGACTGACATTTTATTGAAGTGGAGCACAAGATGAAGATGTTAAGTGAGTGCACTTACATTCCAATAAAAGGACAAAAGGTCAATAGAACAACATGACTGCTGGAGGATGCAGAAGCAGATTCTTTGATGCTAATTCTAGCTGCAGAGCTGTTTCACCAGATATGATACATTGGGTTTAAAGTTTAAGTTTAGCGTTATGTAGTTATTGGCTAACTGAAGTAATTAAAATGCAAGCTTTCAGGATGTCTCCGATTCCCTGTTCAGGCTTCATTCCCTTTTTGCAATTCAGTTTTTTGACTTATCACACTTGACTGATAGAAGTGAAAGTATAGGATTAGTCAGTGGAGATAGGGATCAGCAAAAGGGCTAGTTTACAATGGCAGTTGTTAACTGACCGGTAAACAGGCAAAAAGCACAACCGACCGGTGGACACCTCATGTTGTGTTGGCTGGTCGGTTGTGCTGTTTGCTTACCGGATACACCTGTCATAGAGTCGTTATCAAAACGACCCACGAGTGCCTGCACAAGATTGCAGGTGCTGGAGATAGGTCGTGCCCAAGAGATAAAAAGTCCAGACCTAATTTTTATTTCCTTCTACAAATGTCCATAGAACAGGTAAGCAAAGAAATACCAATAATACAGATATTTTAGATAAAACTTGATAGCAATGAGCATTGTAAATTATGAAAGTTTAAGTCAGGAATTACATTTAATCATAGTGGTACCATATATACACCAGTACCATAATTCTAAAATCTTTTATGATGTGGCCTCTGCTGTAGAAATAGACATCTGTTTTCTTGCTGTAGGTGGTAGTTGATGTACCTATGTAAGCTTCTTCAACATAGAGCATAGAGCCCTGAAGGGCATTTTTTTTACATGACATCAAGTACACCACATCAGAGGATCTGCAAGATCTGTATGCTAGATCTTATAGAAATACAAAAATATAGAATACCAATGCCTTAAAACACAATATGTATACATTTCATTACACTACAATATTTATCTACAGGAACAAACAACAGGTAAGGAGAAGAACTTTATATAGTCTATTTGACAACAGTACTGGCAATGGGTGTGTGAGAGAAACTGAAGATTGAGAACTTTTTATGGAAATGGTCTACCATCCACAAATAATGTCCCCTAGTATTGTCTTAATCTTTATGTGGCAGCTCAAAGTTTAGCTCCAAAACAGACCCTTCTAAAACCAATTGTAGATATTTTGTAGGGAGACTATATAGTTTAAATCTTCTGATCTCTAAAACTTGCAGAGCACCATCCATTCCCCAAGTTACTTTTTTTACTTCATCACTAAAGAGCAGATGCAAAAACCTCTGAGCTACACCACTGTTCATAACCCTTCAAATAGCTTGGCTATTTTTGAGTTTTAAATATATCTTTTGTGACAACAGACTGGGAAATCTGTTCTTAAATCAGAAGCAATAACGGCATGGGGTCAATTAGCATTTATGTATGGGTAGAGTCAGCTCACTATCGCAGCATGATTTCGAATTATTCTCATTTTTAAGCTAAATGACCAGGCCAGAGCTGCTTTATTTAACTAAGCATAGATGCACTAATAGCATTAGATATATGTATTTACATAAATGAATGAAATCCAGAGCCCAGAATTTTACTTACAAAGATGCGATTGAATTAGGCTACCTTCTGTTCTTAATGATGACAGCAAAAAGTAATGTTTGATTTACTCGCAATGTACTCTGGGTAGCCATTTATTAGTGCGTGGAGACTTACATCCTGCTGCTTCACACAGGGAACATCATCAGAGTAGAAGAAAAGAGCTGACAGGGAACAGAAAGACAATCAAATACAGAGCTCCAGTGGCCACATTACAGTTGGGCTCACAGCATTGCATGTCGAACGATAGGAAGCTCAGACATTACGAATCATGATGAGAAGTTCTAAAGATGGAAATGTATGCTGCTAATGTGCAAGAAAAGAAATTATTAAAATAAAGCATCTTATATAATATGGTTCACTAAAAAGCTGACCAAATAAGGGGAGGTCTGATCTTTTAGACCCAAGCAATCAACCTCTAAATTATATTAATATTTATTATTTGTGGTCTGTCAAACTCATCAGAAAGCAAATAGAGTTCCAGGTGATGTTAGGTTTCAGGAACATACTGTGGGACTTAACATAGTTCCAGGTGATGTTAGGTGTCAGGAACATACTGTGGGGCATTACAGAGTTCCAGGCGATGTGAGGTTTCAGGAACATACTGTGGGACATTACAGAGTTCCAGGTGATGTTAGGTTCCAGGAACATACCGTGGGACATTACAGAGTTCCAGGTGATGTTAGGTTTCAGGAACACATTGTGGGACATTACAGAGTTCCAAATGATGTTAAGGCCCCCATACACGGGTCAGATTCCGCGCGTGCACGCGAAACGATCGTGCCGGAATCGCGTGCAGCCCACCTTGTCCGATCGTTCGCGTCCGATTGATCGGGGGCTCAGAATCGGATCCGACAGAGAACCAACATGTTGGTCTTTCTGATCCGATTATGCACACATCAGGGGGAGTTGCCATTTGGGAAGTAAGCGATCGAACACGGATTCGTCCAGGAATCCGTGGGACAAGGTGGTATGCAGCGATCGGATACTCTTAATTGGCCGATTGATCGGAGCTCCGATTCCTGCTGAGATCGCCGGAATCGATCGGATCAGTGATCAATCGGCCATGGAATCCGACACGTGTATGGCTAGCTTTAGGTTTCAGGAACACACTGTGGGACATTACAGTTGCAGGTGATGTTAGGCTTTAGGAACACACTGTGGAACATTACAGAGTTCAAGGGGATGTTAGGTTTAAGAAACTACCAGTAAAGCACTCTGCTACAGCTAAAACTGCTTTTTTCTATTATATCTGAAATCTATACTACAAAGTTGAAATTTCAATTTTCAACTGTATTATGCAAATTTTCTGCTCAAAAATTGGGAAATTGGGAAAATGCATTCATGTCAAATAGTGTTGAGCTAGAATATTCGATTTTTGAATATTTAGCTCGAATATCACCATTTCACAAATATTCGCGAGTATATAATCAGATATCCGACGCGATTTTTCATGATTTATTGCAATTTTCGCGATCACATTCATTGCAATGGATCGCGATTATATAATCGCAATGCAATTTATTTCAATGGAAATGACGGATATTCTCCCAGTCGAATATCCAGGCTCCATTGACTTGCATGCATTGCGCATATTTGATCGCAATTGCGATTTTTAGATCGCAATTCATGTCCACAAGTGCGGATATTCGATATTTCAAATATGGAATCGAATATTATGGTGGATATTCGCGAAATTACGCAAATTTGAATATTGCCTAGTCGCTCATCACTAATGTCAAATAAATTTTTCTGCTTTTTGACTGTCTCAAATGCTAGTTACCAAGGAAGTTGACACAAAGCCTCTTCTGGGCAGACAAATATTCCTTCCCTCAGTTTAACAGAGCTGTGGATGTGGTCATTTTTGAACCAGGTAACGGTGTGAGTTTGCTTTAGCCATCATCTTCACAATCTTCATCTTCACAAGTTCTTCACAATCTTCACAAATGTAGTAACAGAAATAATATCTTTTGCACATTGACTTTTGCACAGTTGAAATACAATTTGTAGTTTTTCTTAAGAATTTCAGTTATGTTACGAGCTTGTGATTTTGGTGTGAATGAACCAAACACGTGACAGAACATATCTGCATGGTTTTTGCCTTTTCTAGGCAAAAACAATATCAATTACTGTTGCCTTTTTATACCAAATCTGAAAATAGCCTTTTTGTATTATAATAGATTAAGGCTAATTGCACAAAGTTGCCAACTTTTTATATTGCTTTATCATAAAAAGTTCACTTAAAAACTTCAGACAGATTTGAAATCACCACAAAAACACTACAAAACCCATCATGTTATCTACCATTAAAATTTAGTGTTGACATGTATTAATAACCTCCCTAGCGCTCAACCCGTACCGCACCTTTTGTAATGGTGCAGTATGGCGGATCGCCACTTCAGCATCAACAATGACGCAGTGCCAGGACCGATCGGCGGGTTTGGCACAATAGAGAATGGCCGCATGCTTATTTCCTAAACTGTTCCTGTCAAATCGCTGTATAATTACATGACTTATTTTATTCTTAAAATTACTCATAAACAGCTACAGAGAAAGAACGTGAACTCTGGTTTCCACAAGGCTCGTCCTCCTGGCTGACTTTGCTTTGAGTGAGGTGGCACAAAGACAGTACCATGTAGAAAATTTGTTGCTGATCTTTATTTCTCTCTTTATCATCCCAACATAGAGTTATCTGCTTAGAGCACAAACAAGCATAGTTGACTATTTACAGTAATTTATGCCTTCCCTCGCCCATTTATGCTATTACAAATAAACAAGTTTGCCCAGTAACGAGACAACAGAAATATTTGCAGCATATCATTCATAAAGACGTTCACAGTGGAGTAACTAAAGAATCATACCACTCTTTACTAGAAAGAAGAGCCAACAACAATAAACCAAAAATAGCAATAATACTAACAATAGATTTCCATGGTATAATGTGCTAAGAATCAAACTGAATAATTTATGACATCACAAAACATGTTCCGCAACATCACTTGACCGTGTCTAATTTGATTCACTATTATGTTCCCAGGCATCACTTAGTGCAGTTGAAGGTCACAATAGTAACAATATGTACTATTCAGTATTTTTCTAACCTGATTGATGTATAATTATAAATATATAACTGTGCACTAGTAAACAACCTCTAATACTACCCCAATATTGGAAGTACATTAGCTATAACATTGATAACCAACACATCCAATTGACTCTCCTCTGCTACTATAAGCATATTGTCAGTCATTGTTCCATTTATCTAGAATCATACACACACACCAAAAGGTCTATAGAGTGTTTCTATGGACCTGTTAAAATATCAGACACATATTTATATTTTCTAAAAAACAAAACTGTCATAATCAACCATTGCAACCAAATAAAATTATGCAAATTCTTTCCTTCTACATTAAATAAGCAGATCAGAAATTTCAAGAGGCATTGTGTAGTGATTAAAAAAAGCGAAGCTAATTGTCTAATTACATGTTAATTAAACATGTCTTAAAGCCTTGGCACTTCATGGACCTTGAGGTTTAAATTAGACTGTGTTTAATTAAACCTACTGAGAAATAATAAATTACCGTGTGGAGCCACTTGAACAAACAAATTACCAGGTCATCTTTGCACTTTACAGGGTAGATCTGATTCATGTTTATATAGATGGATGGCCATACAATAATGCATGACATGGAACAATTTTTTTGTTGATGCAGAAGGGGAAAGCATTTTGGTATGTATGAAAATGGATTTATAACAGAGATTTTGAAAGTTGCCATGGCATGATAGGTCCATTAAGATGGCAATGCCCAAATTTAACAATGTTTTGTTGATTTACTTGACAAAGTATGAGCACTTATCTGACTGGGTATTTACATAATATATGTCTCAGGAAAGAAGAATGGCATTGATAGAGCTTAAAGAAACGTCTGTCACAATGATCAAATATGCCCCATGCTCAAGTTTCCACTGGCCTTAGTCTTTTAAATCATTGACATGCATAGGTCATGTGCACTGGGGTGACACCATTTCATTTACAGAGTAGGGGACACACCAAAATTTTCTGCAATGTCAGTGTGACATCTGCAGTAAAGTCTTTG
>CM070032.1:122849817-122881749 GCA_036250615.1 Ptychadena robeensis | reverse complement strand
CCCCCCCCCCCCCCCGAATCATACAGACCTGAGTGTATACACAGAGCTAGCAAGTGTGAATCGTATTCATGCGGTAACTCATATGCAATACTGAGCATATAATGTGAATGAGCGCATAGTGACAGCATTTAAGCTGTCAACGGTTCATGGCTTAATGATCAGCCCCACACATTTTCACCTCACCAAACTGGCCCTCTCCAAAGTTTGGACACCCCTGAATCTAACACACATTGTTTCCACTAGTTTCCAATGCCATCGGATCTCCATTCAATAATGGAGTTGGATGGAGCTGCAAAATGCATTGTATCTGTTTCATATGGGCTGTCATTTTGGTTTCTGCATATTATTTCAATACATTTACTTTAGTTTAATAAATTAGTTTAATAAATAAACTTTTCCTTTATCAATAGAATTCAGATTTTTTTTTACCTCTGCTCCATCTTGCCTGTCCTTTACCTGTATTTTTTGTATTGCATTTATTGGAAAAAGCAACCATCCACTTGTATGTGGTTCTAAGAGTTCATCCAGCCATAAATGCACCAACTTTTGTTACAGTGAGTTGTGCAATATAAAGATAAAGAAAAGTTTATTTAAATTTTAAGTAAATTGATGTAGAACAAATTGTTAAAATTCAGTAACTTTCAGTGATGCAAATGCATTTTTAGCAGCTTCACATGAGCTTTGCATTAAAAGTACTAGACATGGTAAAAGACAATAGTTTTTTGGGAGGTTTGTAATGGCAAAATGCTGACAATGTTATTGAATTGTGTCTCTACAGAAAAGGGAGAGAAAGTTACATTAAAAGCCATCGAGTTTCAAGAGAACATTTCATTTCCTGATCGTATATATTTCTTTAGAAATACTATATTTGTTAATATTCTATTTTAAGCTTTCTGTGTTGAGGTCTTCCACTTTCCAATCCATTTATATTAAAAGGACCCTGGTTTAGTATCTATACAAATAAAGCCATTTCTGCTTTAAAGGATTCCCTATTGATCTCCCTCCTCCTGTGCCCGCAGGAACATAGTGACCTATTTCTGAAAACTGTGTGGACTGAAAAAGACAGAACAAAGAATTGTGTGTGTGTGTCAATATCACAACAGAAGGTGGAAATAAAATTTGGCTGTAGGTCCTTTCACATCTGTACTAACATGTTATGTTAACTGGCCTCACACTTAGCTTTTCCTTACATACAGCAGTGGAAATAGTGTACCGTATTTAAATTTTAATCTGAATAATTATAAAGGGCTCCACTGTGTGCAGAATATGGTGATTGTGTCTCCAATTAAATAAAGGTATCATTTAAAATGCGAGTTTAGTCATTAGTTATTTTACATACTTTTGGTATTTTATCTCAGATTAGTATTTTCCTAAATGTCATATTAGAATAAATTTGATATTTCCCCACATGAAATGAAATCTAACTATCAAAAGTGTTTATTTGTTATTATATCAAATATATTTGATTATATCAAATATATTTTAACAACTATTGGAAGACTTGATAGCAATTGTTTTGTGGCTTTTGAATGAAAACCAGAGGTTATTTTACTGTATAGCAGTATGTCATCCTGCTTGTATGATTGCAGTGATAGCAGCTAGGAATGTTATCAAAAACATTTCACATCTATTCCTGTGTAAAGAGTCTGATACTCTTTTGATGTGATCTTGAAGAGAAATGTGGGAGCCACAGAGTAGCAAATGAGTCAGAATGCATGTAACAGGAATTTTAGTTAAGAAAATGTGCGATTATTATAAATGTAAAGATGGGTTGCAGCAAAGGATTTCTTCGGAAGCCATTTTACCTTTTATTTTGGGCACAGTAGGGAAAGTGCAGCATTGTTTGAGAGATGCAACAGGAACTCAAGCTTCAAACTTCAAAAGTAATAGTTGACCTTAGAATATGTTTCC
This sequence comes from Ptychadena robeensis, assembly GCA_036250615.1. Classification (NCBI taxonomy): domain Eukaryota; kingdom Metazoa; phylum Chordata; class Amphibia; order Anura; family Ptychadenidae; genus Ptychadena; species Ptychadena robeensis. The sequence goes on along the minus strand of CM070032.1, from coordinate 122,879,838 downwards.
CTATTAGAAAATGAATGTTCCTGTTATTTTTGAGAACTGTCAATTATTGGTCACATTTATTAATCCAATCAAAATCGAGTGAAAATTCAGTCGTTTTTTGATCGGACTGGATGGTAAATTTTGATCGGTCGATTGAAAATTGGTTCGGTATTTTGAGAACCAAGTGTGGTCAACCAATTTTTGATCGATTTTTTTTCTACCTATTCTACCTCACTTCTGATTGAAATTTCAATCGGACTATTTTGGATCGATTGTTATGTCGATTGAAAAAAAAATCGATCAAAAATCTTGTACTACATATGGGGCATGATACAATCGACATACAATTTTATACCGACTTTAAAATTGATCGTTTTAAGTTGATTGATTGAAAATCTGACCCGTGTATGGCCTGCTTAACTCTATATGAAGTCAAAACTCTAAATCTTTTTAAATTTACATGTACTTTAGTTTTTTTTACACTTCTGGTATCTTGACTTGTGTCCCTTCATACATCATGATAAAATAAACACTTTTAGATCTGTTTATAATATATTCACTTGGACTTTTCATTTGCTACAGTCTAACGCTAAAGCTGACCATGCACCTTTAGATCGCTCTGTCAGATATCTTTTAGATCTACCAACAACTATGTAGTGCCGGGTCCTCTGCGATTGAACACAGGTAGACTTGATAGTTTAGAAAGTCCCTCATATTACATGGTTTTGGTAAAACAAAAAGGAGATCTAAAGGAAATCTGGCAGATAGATCTAAAGTTGTATGGGGGCCCTAACATATGGTAATTCCTGACCAAAGTGGCCTGCAGACACATGACATGTGAACAAGGGCAGTGTCTGTAACAGTTACTAACAAAATGTCAGTGCTTTTTAGTGTTGCTCATGTAGCATGTAGAGACATGAAAGAAGTAGAAGGATGTCACAGGTTAGACATGTGCTTATCCCATAGGAATGCACAGTATACGATGCATACATTTAAAATGGCACTTTCTTTTTAAAAAGTTTTTTTTTTTTTTTTAAACTCCAAAAGTTGTTCCCGACGCTACATTTCTCAGCCAATCCCATTCAGTCTTTCATAATTTGATTGCATCTCTATTTAGTTATATGTATGTTAGAAATATTTTGAAATACTCTCAACAACACTTTATGAACTAAAATATAAAACCTTCAAATGGTAGACAGGCAACTTCTGACCAATGACATTGTGTAAGTTTACAACAACCATTGTAACAGAAAAGTTTCTGAATTCAGATGTCCATAACATTTGAACAATAGTATAAATAGTCTTGCTTTTTCGATTAGGCAATCAATGAAAGACATTTCTCCCACTGTGCACTTAAACTCATATATTATTTCTATCACTAAAGGAAAGAAGAGTTTGCAGTTGTGGGACTAACAGAACAGAAGCAAATTTTCCTGCTGCAGGAAAATGACAGAAGAAAAGAGAACTCCTCTGTCTGACACCACCAATAGATCTGGCTCCATTTTACTTCAGGTATAGCACAGGTGTGTTTAAGTATTTAAAAATATCATATACCCTGAATATTACATATAATTAGTTATATCTACATCTAATTTTTAATAGTTTTGGATCTGAAAAGAGAATAGCTGAAATTTTAGTTGGTCTCATAATGTGTTTCAGTTTCTGTTCTGGTGACAGCTGTTGAATTTTTAAATTCCAATAATTATTTTCCTTTAAAAATGTTCATAAAGACAGTAGAGAGCTAACCTTAAAAATAGCTTGAACCATATGATTTCTGATATTATTTTACCTGATAATTTGATGGATAATTATAGTTTTGCACAAAAACTATGCCCCCCTCAGCCTTGTAAGACGCTCATAACGTAAGTAACCTGGTTATTCCATTTAGGGTATATTTTTCAATTACACATTGGAATCTGCTGGTTGACATCTGAAGTTAGATTTAACCAAATTTACTACATGCTAAGGGACATATGACTTTCTATTATGTCTTGACATGTCAAACCTTACAATTGAAAGAGGGTTTACTTTGTTTTTCTTATGACTTTATTTATTTTATTGATTTGTAATAAAAATGGGCTGCAAAAGCCACCACATCTAAGGATTGATAGACTACTATATATTTAATCTCAGCTCTTTGGTTTCAATATCTTTCAATATATATCTTTCAATATACAATCACCGGCCACTTTATTAGGCACACCTTGTTAGTACCAGGTTTACCCACTTTTGCCTTCAGACCAGGCAACATTTTTCCAATCCTCTATTGTCCAATTTCGGTGAGTCTGTGCGAATTGTGGGCTCAGTTTCCTGTTCTTAGCTGACAGGAGTGGCACCGGTGTGGTCTTCTGCTGCTGTAGCCCATCTGCCTCAAGGTTTGATGTGTTGTGCATTCAGAGATGCTCTTCTGCATACCTTGGTTGTAGCAAGTTTTTTGAGTTACTGTTGCCTTTCTATCAGCTCGATCAACTCTCGACCATTCTCCTCTGACCTCTGGCATCAGCAAGGCATTTGGACCCACAGAACTACTGCTCACTGGATGTTTTCCCTTTTTTCAGACCATTCTCTGTAAACCCTAGAGATGGTTGTGCATGACAATCCCAGAGAATCAGCAGTTTCTGAAATACTCAGACCAGCCCGCCATGCACCAACAACCATGCCACATTCAAAATTACTTAAATCACCTTTCTTTCCCATTACCCATTCGGTTTGAACTGCAGGATTCATCTTGACCATGTCAACATGCCTAAATCCATTGAGTTGTCACCAACTAATTGGCTGATCAGTAATTTGCATCAATGAGTAGTTAGACAGGTGTGCCACTAAAGTGGCCAGTGAGTGTATATTGAAATAATAATATATTTAATATAACAGGAAATTGGCAGTGTACCTAAAGACATTAAAAACATAACATTTCAATATTCATTCATATATTATGTTAATTTCCATAAAGACGAGGAGGAACTTCCCTTTGTTACGTCACCCAGAGCAACCCTTAACGGATAAGTGTACTCTCAAAGTAAATGCACTTCCCACACGTTCTGTGAGTGTTCCTTACCTGTGCAATCGCTCATAAGGTTTTCCTGGTGCCCTTTTTAAAGCATTCCTCAGCACTGAGAAAAAAGGCTATTGATGCCTACAGGGAGCTCTTGAAGCTGAGGGCAAGGTAAATAAACTCTAGAAGCTGAGGGCAAGGTAACTATGCATCTAGGGGAGGGGCAAAGGGTGCTACGGTTGTACTGTAGGCGAAGTTCAACATATTTTTAAATGTTTATGGTATATTGTAAACCTTTCCTATTTTCATATTGTGATACATGCAATATGCCTTCAAATGAATCATAGGGTTCATGTGAAGCATTTATTACTTTTCATATTACTACTTCTCATCCTGAGAATGCATTCATTTCCTTACTACATCTGTAAATTTTGATAAATTCAGTAGCTTTCCACATGCAATTTGCCAGATAGAGCCCCCTCAAATAATATCTGGAGAACATGCAACACTGTTGAGCCTATTCCTTTCTAGTCTTACTGTCCTTGGCTTACATAATTTCATTAATTGGATTTCAGTCTTTTAACCTTTCCTGTGTATTCAGTGACACAAGGGATTTAAGAATCTCAGACTCCTATGCCTGTAATGCACGCTACCATATCCTCTCCATCATCACTGACATCAAGAAGGTGGATCCAGGAAGATTAGAGGACTCCATCACTGGAGGATACCACTGGCTTGCATGGAACAGATACGCAAACCCCAAGTGTGGGTTGCGGTACATTTTAATTACCAAACGTGGTAACCTAAGCCACACTTGGGATTACTTCCAAGGAGGTGGAGGCTCAGTATCATACATGGGTGTTACCAGACCTTTCTCTTATTATTAAGAAAGTCTTTATTCAAAAAAATTCATGTAGATTTAAGCTGATAAAGGAAGAAAGAAAAATCAATGAAAAAAAAAGCTTCTTATGGAATCATTTACACTTCTGCTATTTTTTTGTTAAAAGAGCCCCACCCACATAAATAAACAAAGCACACAACTGATTTATTCATAGAAATATTATTTATTGCACAGATAAAAATCCAACTTTTTATTAAATATAAACAGACAGCACATTTGTTTGGTTAATGTCATTTTTTTTCTTGGGTTTTATTATTTTTCCCCACAGTTTTGAATAAAGCAAAGAATTCTTTCAAAGATTACAAAAGACAGCAACTTACAAGGAAGAAGATATATACCCATTACTGCTGTAGCGAACCAATGGCAAGAGATTGTGACCAGCCTCTCAGGTGCTCATGAAACTACAGAACAAAAGCTTTCTAAATTAAATGATGGACAAATTAAGTGCATTTATGAAACTACAGGGACCGCTTTACCAACACAAAAGGCTATTTAAATAAAGTGTTCTATTGCTATGTTCCATGTCTTGCTGGGTTCCAAACTATTAAAAGAGCTCTGTCAATACTTACTTGACACTTTACAAATAATGCTGTAAATAACCATAACATGTGTAACGCAAGGCATCCAAATGGATACACTAATTTATTTGCTGAATGTTTAAAAAAAATATTCTGGCTGGTTTCTTGCCTTGGATGATTGCAAGTGCTTTTGGCAGAGTAGACATATATAAAAAACTAATATGCAGTTTATTGTTTAAGATACATGTGCAGCAAAAATTTCTGAATTATGTAGCTTACAACTGTTATAAATGGGACAGGTGTTTGTCACACAAGTTTCTATGTAGCAATTTAAATATGTAAGAACATATACTTGTGATTCATATTTTTGAGATGAAGAAAATCACTTCAATGCAGAAATTGTTCACTGTAGATTTGCTTTAACAATACTGTTCCCTATTGAACTATAACACACAATATTTTTTAAGTTATACAGGGTCCAAAGGTGCTTGGCAATCTTCACAAAAATTTGAATATTCTAGAGAACTGAAAAAAATTATAAAGATTAAGTATTCAAATTTAGTGAGTACAAGTAGACACCATTAGAAACACGATCCACTTTTTTTAAAGGGGACATTCCAGTAAATAGACTTCCCAGCAATAGTATGCAAGTGTGCCACCTTTCAAAAGAATCTTTCAGCTTATTTATCCAGTTCTTTATTCTCCTTCATTGTGGAGAATCAACTGGGCACTTTTGGGCCACCATTTTTTGTAATGGATACAGCAGCTGATTTTGTTACAAGGAACCATGTTTTTAGTAATATTCCCAATATGTATCACCAATCTCTGTCCAACATTTCATAAAAAAATTTATTTCAGAAATGTCAGGGGCAATAAATAGGCATTAGTTTGTCAGAAAATTAACTTTTTTTTATAAAGGTTTATCATGTTTAGAACCATAAATATAAAGGGAAGACTCGGGTTAAGTATTGCTGTTATTGCTTAAAACATTAAGAGAACAAAAGTATTGAAATAAAAATTAAACTTGCTATGGAGACTTTCAATTGAAACCAATCTAAAGTTGAAGAAAATCATGTTACATTCATATTTATCAGTATTATGGTGTAACAAAATATACCCAACCGTTTTACAGAACCTGGAGCTGGCTACATACCTTTATCTTTATTTAGATGTCTTATTAATTTAGTAAATCAGTCATTTTGAATTATATCTATGTATTATTATATTTAGATTAAAAAAATGTTCATCTCAGGAAAGGAATGGGATGTCTTTTTTATGTTTTTAATGTCTTAAAGCTTAATAATTTAAGACAATAATTTTGCCCTTTTGTATAAAATAATGTCTACAATGATGTCCCAGCTGAAGGTTAATGCAGGGAGTATCTACGGACACAGATGACTAGGGCATATATTAAACAGAATATTTATAGTAAGCAATATTCTCATTACGATTGGGCGAAATAAATTAAATCATAGTATTAACATTTTCATTTCTGTATTGCATGTAAAAAAAATAATTCATTATCACTAAGTGCACAACATAAAAACACTAAGAAAATTAGAAACATATTCGAATGCATCACTGTATATATTCATGTAGCACACCAAAAAAAAGACCACCATTTTTCCTTAGTGGGTAATTTTATGATTACTAACACATGGCATATTTTTTACAAGTGCATTGAAATTCACTCTGAACCATGCGATATTTGCAATTTTGAGGTGGCCTTTACATATCAGAAATATCCCTCAAGTGACTTCAGTCTTTAGAGGTATATTTATACTGACTATACAAATACATGTGATTGTCTGTATGTCTTTGTAAAGCTTATACTTCCTCCTTATCGCCACAGGAGTAAAGCTGTTCATTGGTGGCAGACAAGTCACCAAAGAGCCCCTGAGTGAGAGTATTTTTTGGGCCCTACATTCAAATATTGCCAATCACAACATCAATTTACTGTATAGATGTAGAAAAAGCACAGAAGATAGATCTAAGCTATATTTAGCTGTAGCACACATACAAGCCACATTTACTTCCACTTCAAATGGTATCAGTAAACAATGGCAGAAAATTTTGGATGTTTCAGTGTCCACCCAACACCAAGTTACAAACAAGCAGCATGACTAGGGTACCAGGAAGTACATTTCCTACTTCTTAACCGACTAAGCATTCCTTGGGTCTACATGAAAACAGGAGTTCATACCTCTTTCAGGTCTCCAAACGTGTGTAAATATTACTGTATGAAAGACCTAGAATGCCCTACAGTCTTGGGTTGCTCCAGAGACTTTAACATGGTCTACCTCCCCCTGCATTGACGTGATAGGAGCATTCTGGCACATCCATTGTTAAATGATAGGGATGCAGATATGAAAAGGAATTACCTGGGAAAATATGCAGTGAACACTTAATCAAATTATTTTAAAAGTTGTAGTTTTCTTGGCTGCATAATTGAGCATGTTTAATTTTAACACTAACATGGTGCATACATATCTCTACCTGGAGTTTGTGCGCATTTGTAGTGAGTTAGTAACCTACAAGGCATTGCGTGCTAAAATCTCACTTTTTGTTTACATTGAGTGCCACTGTTTAGAGGACATTGACGCGGTTTTCTGGAAACATACGGACAGTGGGAAAGCTCTGCAGCCAGGAAGCCATTACATTAGGCGTCCCCCAGTCACTTTTTGGGCATTAATTATTTCAATCCCAAATGCACACATTGTGCAGGTGCTTGAACTTTCCCTTGTGACTGCCCCCTTACTTCTCCTAACCATTTAACATTACAATCTCCTAAACTTATACAGCAGGAGTGTCAAATTCCAGCCTGCAGTGTAATTATTTGGCCTACGTTATTGTATTTGAAAGTTTATTAAAGTAATGAATGCCACAGATGTATCTGTTATTTGATATTAAATACTATAACACATGTAAAAGAAATATCTGCTTGTTCCAGATTCCGTTTTTACCTAAAACTGAAATTATTTAGATATATTAATATACTTCATAAGAAGGAAAAACTTCCTCAATTTTAGATATTTTATCAATAAATATGGTTGGTTAGAGTTTTGTACATGGCACTCAAGGTTATTGACAAAAAACTAAAACCATGAATAAGGACTTGAAGGTTTTCTGCACCATTATGGAGGAACACAATTTTCTAAAATTCAAATCTTGTCCAGGAACTTTTTATGTTTAATTACTGTAACTATTGTGATAGACTTAAAAAGCACCCACGTAACGTGTTCAATGCTCTGCTTGACTATGTGCACAATTTGTTGTGCAAACAAATGGATCAACATATCTAATTTATTTTTCTTTTCATAATCTAGAAAATAACTCATTTCCATCTTAATATGTTTTCATTGTATTTATGGTGGCAGAAATGTTACAAAGACTGAACTTTAAATATACCATCCCTGAGTCATTAAAATTGTGGATTGATGGGTTTTTACAGTGGACATAAATATCTTTCTGCTTTGTTATGAGATCACAAAAGGTTACAAGGACAAGTTGTTTTTTGTGTTTGATTTTTAATTTTAATTGTTTGGCGTATTAAGCAGATTTAATCAGATACCACTTGGTTTCCAGTAAGTAGATACACATTGGACACATTTACTGCACTTCAGCACTAAATTTAACCCTTGCACATTTGCAAATATATCTGTGGCTGCCAGGCAACAGAGGCACTGTATTGACAACATATGGAACAAGGTATAAGCCAGCAATCCACTTGGTTTTGAGAATTCACAACCATGCCTTAATTGAATTAAAAAATCATTACAATATTTCAGAGTTTCTCTTTCATTTTCTAAAGAAAAATGGTTTGCATCTTTGCCTTGCCAAGCAGAATGAAATTTTTTTTCTTTGTTTTTTGGATTTTCAGTACCTAGAATGATTATGTTGATATTTGTGTTACCGGTCTTACTGACAGTCAACTGGATGTGTCAAAATCATCTATTTCTACTGACCTTTATATGATGTCTCTGAGCAGCAAAGCAAACAAAGACATGTTTTTTTTTTTTGCTCTGTCTGGTAACGTGCTTAAGATTCATTTCACATGAAGCATTTAAAACATGAGGTAAATGAAGGCTTGAACTGGTCTGTGTTGTTTTAAAATGGTCAGTGACTATTATCTGTTAATTGTATCTAAAAGAAAGAGTGGCAATATTTCCTGCAGCCAAAACTGGATAACTGGATATCTGATTGGCTGATGCAGACAACACAGAAACCTGTACACGTTTATTACAGCAAGCCCATTGTTTCATCATGGATACATGGTTATAGCTGTATATAAGCAGTACAGACCTAAAAAGTTCTAAAACATGACTGGACAACCAAAAAGCAATGAACTACACTAATGTACTCTACATGACAAGCCATATAAACACCTTCCCACAGGGGGAAAGTGGTATCAGAGCATTAAATAAATAGTTTTAAATACCTTTTCTCCAGAAGCTATATTCTACATAAAAATACATAAAAATAAGTTAACTTTAAATTAATTCATGCAACTAGAAGATCGTCATGCATAAATAAATTCATATTTACAAATGAACTATGTTCAGTGGCAGGTTATATTGCTAGATTCTACATAAAAACAATAAGGAATTCTATGAGCTCTAAGAAGAAGAAACGATTATCATTAGAAGTGCAATGTAGAAAAATTACTAAACTTCAAAGAAATTTGACAGCATTATGACTTAGATTGCCCTATCAGTGATGTTTTTGTATCAACAAAAAGAAAGTAGTAGTGATATCACATTTCTGTAGACATGCTATAAATAGTAAAAATTAACGAAGAAAGGGTAACAGAGGCTATACAATATAGAATAAATATATACACTTTGCACGCACCAATCAGGTGTACTTTTTCATTTTCAAATGAGGTGATCATATTCTCAGTTTTTACCAATAAGACAAAGGCATTTCATTGATTGTTGAATTTACACACTCAGATAAATATATTGGTGTGCTTTGTATACTTTTAAAACTAGTTTAATAATTGACATACTCATGCTTGCGCTATAGATGTACAAAAGATCATCAGCAGACACATGATAAGGGGAGGTTAATGAGATGCCCAAATGTTGACATTAACATGCAAATTGTATGCCGACTGAAACTAAGCCAATTAAAAGCATAAGCTGCTGTGCTTGATTGGCTCGATTTTATTCTGCATATAATTTGCATGCTAATGGTGGCTATTCAGCATCTTATTAGCCATCTCTACTCATGAGCTCAATACTTTCTATTAGGATGCTTCACTGTTAGCACCTGCCTGCTTGTCTTACTGTACTCTATAATTCACTGTTAATGGGATTGATTACAGGAAGTTAATATCCTCCCACTGCCTTGTTATAACCTCCTCAGGTCTTAACAGTCTCCTGACAGAATATTTATTATTGGTACCATCCATACACCATACTTGTAAATTTTAATGTGCAGAAATAATGGGAAAATACAGTGACACCCCTGACGCCACGTCTGGTATTTGGCACATGGCTCTTCCACGTTCCAAATGCAGGAAGTGACATCACTGACGGGATAGTTGATGGCAGGGATATGTAAGTACAAGAATAGAAAGAGGAGGAAAGGAGATTAAATGTCTGTGCTGTGTATTTTACAGTTCAGTTCATACACAGTACACATTCATATTATACATTTTTATGCTCCACTGTGTAAGGTGATTGTTGCTGTATGACAACACTTAGATGTGTGTCGCTGACATATGAGGACACAGCAAACATAATGGAAACTAGTATAGAGAAAAAAACTCTGCTCCATTAAAAGTGCTTTTAATTGTTGTGTTTTCAAAGTTTGGGAAGACAACATTATACTTTTAAAATTTCATGCAATGATAAAGACCCCGGTTTATTCTTTAAGTCAGAGGTCAGTATTTTTGTGTTAATGTTTTATATTTTTGTGCTATAAGTGTACACATTTTAGCTTTGCTTTAGACATAACAGGTCATTCCCAGGGGATAGCAAAGGCTCAGAAGCCTTTCCTTTATAGCTGTTACTGTCTTAATCTATCAGCAATGGAAAATAACCTTGAGCTACACAACATTTCTCAGTGTTTATCATAGTACCTTGATTTTAAAAGTTGCATAACAAATGCAGTAAGTTCAGGTTGTCAAAAGGATGTATGGACACAGGGCAGCCCAGTCATTTTAACAGAGAAATAGACTATATACATTGTATTGAATTATATAACTGAACAGCTCCAAGTTTGTATATAAAAAACAAACATTTTAATGGTGCATATCTCATATACCTGGGCTTAATTCACTAAAAACCAGTAAGTAAAATATTTCATGCAGATAAAAATGCTATTTTGCAAAAAGTTGCTTCTTGAATATCAAAAGATTCATCATTTACATGCAAATTATTTTTCACATGCTAAATGAATCGTACACCTACCATTTATTTTAAGTGAATGCTGCCTAGAATTCACAATAACATGCATCCTACATTGTCCATAGTGCTGATGGTAAAAGGAATCATAATTTGTAAAAATCAGTTGTACATTAAAAAGTAGAAGATCTTTATTGGTATTTGTTTTTTGTTTCCAATTTAAATTGTAATATGTAATTTTAACTGAAGGTTAAGGATCAAGAAAGGAATTTACATGTTCAGAATATAAAAGTAATTGTCTTTCAGGATTTTACTCTTCATTTTACACTTCCCCACTAAGGGATATTACCCTCAATATGATGTTAGGACAAGAAGTAAGAAGATGTGATTGGACCAGAAGAAAAAAAAGCACTTGATACAGGACTTGTATCTTCCAAGCCTACTGTGGTGGTATGTCATATCCAAAAACTAAGATCTCTATGAATAAGCCCCAAATAAATGTGGTGAAATGCGTCAGAGATATGTGGATACTTGTTTTTTGTGTATGAAATACGCTGGACCTCATAGATAGGTGTGATCAAAGCTTTTTGGCTAGAGAGGGAGTCTGTGTGGGGAACTGTATTGTGGAGTGTGGGTCTAACACTCTTTGTATGGCATTTGTATGTTGTATGTGTTGTACAAGGCCTAGTTTGTGCCCATAAGTACTACATTTACACCAAAAAATTAAAAATCTTTAAGGCATTATCAGGAATTCAATTAAAAAAAGAAATCCACTCCCCCTTAAAAAAAAATACAGTTTGTTAGATTATGGATTCCATAATGACACCGTATTTCTTATTGAATCAAATAACATGAAAAATATGATTTGAGCAGGTGTTAAGTGCTAATTAAAAGACTAATCTTGTCATTAACCATGCAATGTGTTTCACACAGTCAAACTCTTCCTTTACACTTTGTATGAGTTATAACTTTCTTATTGTATATTCAGATAATGCAGTCATTTAAAATTTTTTTAACACAGACATAAACCAGGCATTTGTTTTTCATGCATACATAATCTATGATGTGATCTAACTGATCCTCTTTAAGCAGTGTCACTGTTATGGAGCAAGACTACATAAATTACAAATTATATTTTTGTGAAGTGATCACTGCTTGATAAATAAGGCAAAGTCATGACGTTGTCAGGACTGAAATGCCTTACATAAGAGGCATTATGTAACACATAAGCTAAAAAGTTCTTAATTCACACTGAAGCACTACTTACTCCACAAGCATCTGCCACTTAAACATGTCAAAAACTGAAATTGAGACTTTGTGACTTCATTATAGCATTGAGTAACCTGTCTACAAAAATGTTAAATATGGGTGAAGTGATATGGACATTCCTAATGTTCCATTGGAATATCTGACCTTTTGATTAATATATCTGTATAATGAGCATCAACATTATAAATACATAACTTAACTCCTATTTCAAGTTGCAAAATCATATGTACAAGCATTGAGTTACAGAAGGTAGATTATCAGAGAACGCAGGTTCATTAAATACTAGAAGCATCTGCATTGAATGTATGAATTGTTGGTATAAGTCACCTGGAAGATGCCCATCCAAGTGAGTAGCAATACATCTGTCTGAGATAGGTAAAGAAATTTGGAAGCATCCATCATTTGTATCAGAGGATCTATATCCCACAACACAATATTTTCCTGCAATTGCTTATTGTAGCATATAAAGAATCTAGTCTCTAGACGGGTAAATGTAAGAACTGTTGCACAGGAGAGAGAGCGCTGTCCTGGTTCAGAGAATGCAGCACGACTGTAATTAACTGACGGGCTCTGGCTGCTGGTTGTTGCCTTGGAGCCCCTGATATTTCATTTTATCTACTGTAATGATGATAAATGATCATAAAGTTTCCTGGCAAGCCTTTCAATCTCAGGCAAACATGAAGTACATAAAGTGCCTGAGTAAAATTTGTATGCAAACATGCAAAATCTATGTGAGCTAATATAGTTGTGCAGAATGCCTGTTTCATTATTTTATTTACTTACTATTTTTTAGTTGTCATTAAGCCCGATCTAGGCTCATTGTGCACAACTATTTCATTTGAGAAGGATTTAGCTGGAAGATCAGTTCCCTGTAGTTTCATGTTTGATAGAAGTTGTGGAAGTATAAAGCTCTGCAGCTTAATCTAGCTAGAGTGCAATACTTGTTAGGGGTATGCCCCATTCACTACAGGATATTATATTTGGCTCTGCAAACCCAACTACCAATATAAAGGCCATTCTTCAGTACAGAGCACGGCCAGCCCACTCGTCCACAGCATGCACTCCATCACAGTTGCTCTATTTTCAGAGAAATGGCACCAATGCTGTTAGGGCGATCTCTTTTTCTCCAAGTAATGTGTCCCTTTTAAGGCTGCTCCCCTTGTTCATTACTTTAAGCTTGAGAGACATCTTTTTGGCACTTCCAGCTACCAATCCATCAAAGAAGAAATCCTCATTAAATACTGGGTTCCTGCTGTTCTTGATAATGGTGCTTCTTTGACGGTGAACTTTACCAGGGTTTAGATAGAGGACAACACAACAGTTAACACCTTTGAGATCACAGAGTTTATCAAAGAGGTGTTCTGCAGCGATTAACCGCACTCTAAGCCTTGCATTAGAAGGGTCATATTCCACTGATAGCCTCATGCTGCCTCCTTTACTAAGGACTACATTATGTTCCTTCTGTAGAAGGTCCAAGGGCATGGTCCCCTGTTGACCACCAATACCAGCACCCTTTGCTCCTCTTACTCTTCTTCTTGGCATGCTAGGGCTGGTGTCTGCTGAACTGCATTCATCAGTGGATAATGAACTGTTTCTAGCAACAGAGTGCTTCAGCTTCATAAGTTTTGACTGTGTGTCTGGGGTAAATATCTTTAGTAGGGAGACAGAACGTGAAAGCAGTGGTGAGCTAAATGGTGAGGACTCTGCAGAAGAGCAAGTATCACTTTCACCACCACTAAAATATCGGTAGGGGTTCATTAAGGACATTCCAAAGTCTGATGGATTCAGCTGGGAACCTCCTCCTCCTTCTGTAGCACTCCGTCTCTGAGAGCTGGGAGAACTTGATTGTGATGGACATGGAGAAAGTGAGCCCTGTTCACTATGAAAGAGAGATTCCTTTCGCCTTGTATGAGGACTTTCCATAAGAGTCACAAATCCATAAGATGTCTGAGCTTTAGGTACATAGGATAGAGACATGGCAGTTTGAGACTGTGGATCTGCATTAGTACCCAAATCTTCCTCTGATGCCCACTCATCAGCACTTTCAATCTGAATTATATGGCGGTTTGCTGCTTTTACAAGGTTACGGCTCTCTGAAGTAGTTTTGGTTGGTAAACGGGGACTTCGCTGTGGTCGTCGGCCCGACAAATTCTGCTCAGAAGCAGACGTTCCGATATTGGGTTTTGATGCTACTGCTTCACCTTCAGCTCCCCCTTCAGTCGGCATGAGTTTTGGGGGGATAAAAAAATCAGGAATTTTGTCTGGAGTCAGAACATTGCTGTATGATCCTCCTTTAGACTGTTTGTCACCTGATTCCCCTGTTTGTCGACCACTACTATGGTCTACTGTGCCTCGGATCCTTTCCAATAACCACATTTTATCTGGTATATGTTATATTGCAGATTAAACCTAGAAGAAAAACAACATAGGTTAAAAGTCATATAAATAATTAAAAGCTCTAGCATACTATGCTCATAAATACAATCAGTAATATTGATAGTTAAATAAACTGAGCTGTTTTTATTAGAGGGAAGGAGTCCAGTATTGCCTTGTAAGGGCTGAGGAAATTCATACTGCTGTCATGCTTAAGGCTCTGGTGGCATGTTATAATAAAATCTGGTGACAAATTCAACCTGATAAAACAGTGTGCCTCTGGTGATATTGTCTGCCTCAGGCTACTGGTAGCATTGTCAGAATCGTGGCATCTCATTATTTTGCACTGAAGATATAATTTAGCTCTTGTGCCATGATTTTGTTGTAAGTCTGGTAGATCTGGTACCATGATTCTGATGCCATAATCTGATAACTGTTTATTTCTGGATGTAGGATTCAAGCCACTTTTAGCCTGGTTGTGGCAACAGGATTTCAGTGCTCATTAACACATACATTTATGTTAACTGCTTTACATGCTAAAATTTTCTTTTAAATATTTTTTATCCCTTGTGACATTTACAAAAATTTTAAATATCTCTGTCATGTGTAAAGCACACCTAAACTCACATATTGTACTACATACACAGTCTAGACCTATCAAGTCTCCCGTTTTGGCCGGGAAAGTCACGTTTTTATGTGGCTTTCCCGCCCAAATCAATCAATTTCAATAAATCCCGGATTTTTCCCGGGTTCTTGAAATCGAGCTGATTAGCAGGGAGAGGGTGTTACTTCCACCGCGCCGCGCACATTATCAGCACAAGCGGGTGGAACATTAGCAGGGAGAGTAGTGCCCTCTCCCTGCTAGATCAGCTAAAAAACTGGCAGACACCGGGAGTGACGTCAGTGACGTCACTTCCGCTACGTGTAACGTGGTAAGAACCACAGTCCATATACCGGAAGTGATGTCACTGTACGTCCCCCGGTTTTTAAATAGCCAAACTTGACTGGTATGACACAGTCCCTCACTTGCAAACACCACAGAAGTGATCCCTAGCACCACCAGGCTATATTTTCACCATTTCAATTTATAATCTAGTGGCCATACATGTTACTGCAGATCTTTAACCCCCCAGAAGATTAAACCAGATGGCTGCCACAGACAACAGCCTTTGAGCCGTTGAGAGTCGTTAAGTATATTTTTAAGTGGAATTGTGGAGCACTTCTCCCCTTGTAATAGTTTAGAGATAAGTAAAGAATAATTTATTTTTTTACCACTGTAAAACAGACTTGAAATTAAATTCCTTTTTTTACAATTATTTCTTCTTAATTAAGACAAACAAACTCCCTATTCTAAACCCCAATTAATGATGAAGAACGGATGCTGCGATCTGCTAAAAAATACTGCAACTTTTGCAACAAACAAAATCCATTATTTTAAGTGTCATCTACAAAATGCTTGTTGTAGTGTGGATCTGGGTTGTCCTTCAGAGTGTTCTTTGCATATTGCTACAGAGAACTTGTGGAGGGGTTGGCCCTGTGACAGGTCATGACACTGCCTCCTACTATTCATATTTATTTTTTTAAATATAGCTTTGATTCTGAACTTTGGAAATAGCCTTTTTTTCTAATGCAACAAACAATATAATATGACCACAGTAAGGCCATACCATGTTTATAAATGAATCTAGTTACAAATTGATTATAATCAGAAAGACAATTTAGAATTTTATATTTGTTTTTAAATCTTCTACTAAAATAGATCATCTTGGGTTTAACACAGTTATAAAGAAATATTATTATTTTAAAGCATCTTTTTTAAGAAAAGCACCCTGAAAAAGGACCACAGTGTCACTGTTCAACTTGCTCTCCATATGTTAAACTTTCCTTAAACTTTACATTAGCCTGACAGTCTCATGGTTACTATGTAATTGCATATATATTGTATATATAATTTCATGATATTCAAAAACATACAGTGGTGGACATTAGAATTTCGTTTGAAGTAATCAGAAAAGCATATATAAAAGGTTAGTCAATCTTTAACCCAACTGTGGCAAAAATACATTTGTATCAAACTACAATAACTCTAGCCAAAAGCTGCAATATTTTTCCTTTAATTTTTTACTACAGTGTAATATCTAAAAAAAGGTTGTAGATCTGCTACCCACTTCTTCTTTTATATTATGATAAACATTGTTTTATGACACAAAACTGTGTCAAATTACAGTGACTGTCAAATGATATACTCCAGATTCATTAGGAGGTACACTAGATTGAAAGTAGTGAAATATATTGTTTTTTCAATTGAGTTCTAAGCTTCCACTTATATTACCCTCAGAACAAATACTGTAAAGCAGGAGCTTTAGTAAATGGGTTTCCATGACCCAGCAACTGCATGCAGACTTAGCAGCCATTTAAGGTGTGTTCTGTGGAGTAAAGATTCCCACATCTCTATCAGTCTCTCTGATGGATGCATCTGGGTTTAGATGAAGGAGGCATAATACTATGAGGTTGTTTCAGCTGGCACAGCTGTCGATCAGCAGGGATCTGTCCGTCTATGCCCAGCTTTACAAATAGAAATAAACTTTGCAATAAACTACTGCCAATTCACTTGTACTATACCTGTACTATACAGGTGAAGTTCACAGATACTCACCTCCCTAAGAGCCACCACATCTCCTACATTTACCACTGTCTACAGTGATGCATGCTCTATTAGAGCTGGTGCACACTATGTGTTGTCCAAGTGTACATTTTGCATGCATATATGCGTAATAACACATATCAAATCCTTGTTTGACCTATATAATATAATCGCACCCTAAATACACTCTTAGGGCCCAACATTTACACCTCAGTCCACTGTTCTAAAACCTCAACTGCTGCCCTGCTTTTAGTGATGTAGACAGTTGGGAGGAAGCTGTCAATCATCAACTGCCTCCATGTCATTTACCAGAAAATTGTTGCATCTTTTTACTCTAACCACAGAACTATGGTATAAAAGTAGATCTCTAACAGTGATTTATTGTGCATGTAACACAAAATATTAGTTTCAAATATATATATAAAGGGACCTGAACCACAGCAAAGCTGTGAAGACTGTGAACCTCTTGAAGGTGCTAAATACCAAAGACAAAAATGGAGGCTGGAGGGCTGGGACTGAGGTAAGTAAATAATTGCACTCCAATCTTCAGGGAACTGAAGATGCATTTACTAAGTACATATTTTTTATACAAAGCTATTATATATATATATATATATATATATATATATATATATATATATATATTTGTAGTTTTCTAATTCATGTGGAAGTGCATTAAGGGTTAAGGAATGTTCTCCTTTCTGCTTGATTATTCATCGCCTGGGGTTACCTGGCACAAGCAAGCGTAATAGGTACATTAGTGTTGTATCAGTCACATGTTTCCTGACTCTTCACAGGAGCCAGGAGTATATTTCTCTCCCCCTCCCTTGTTCTCCATACACATGCTCCCTGTGTGGCTTATCACCTAGGTGTGGCAAACATTTTGTACAGATTTAAAACAATGGGGTTTTAGCACAATAGTAGTGCCGGAAAGTGCCACTGATAATGCTAGGATGCACTAATAAAACCTAAATATTGGCAGGTGACAATAGGCACTAAAAAACTGGAATATTTTATGTATCCTGCTGTTTTGTATCCTATACATCTAGACATTGCTCTTCTGGTAAGGGTGAAATTGGCTCAATACTGCTTTTTAAAGATAAACATTACTTTTTCATGTTATCACTGATTTGTGGTGTGGTGATTTTAAAGCTGATGTAAGTATATGTGTTTCTGCAACCTAATGACAATCTAGGAAGGAGAGTGTATTTTGATCTAAAAGGACAGGCCAACCTATGAACAAATGAACACAGCACTTAGCTAGACCCCAAGCAGACCCTCGATCATTATAGTGGCTAAATCATTCACCCTACTCTATATATATTTTACAGAAACACAGTAATCTTATAACGTTGACTTTGGTTTGTACCCCCATGTTGCATATCACCCCATTTTTGTGTACATGTATGTAATGTATGCAATGTACATGCCAAAGCTTAATCCCCCATACTGGTCTTTCTTGCCTTTCTGTACACACCCAAAAGCATTGTCCCTTCCCTAGCCTGCTTAGAATGGAGAAGATCACAGCTCTGGCTGCTCAACACTCATTGATCTAGTTTAGCCCCTCTCACATCCAGCTCCTCCTTTCTGTTTCAAAAGAGGCTGACTTAGAAGGTACAGTGATCCCAGTAATTATTATCTAATTTAATTACGTAAAAACAATTTTTTTTAACATTGTTTTACATCTTTTATTTCATTAAACGATTATGAGATAGATATCAATACCACCATAAATATTTGCCTTTTCCATTGTTTCAACTTTAACACAGCACACTTTAATGCACAAATGATGCATGAATGGGCCCTTAGAATAATAAAAAAAACACCTATTGATTAAAAAATAACTCTAATTGATTATGTTGTTGACTATTTGCTGTGTAGAATTGTATGACATAGTCATACACTCTTTCACTATAGGTATTAATTGGAAAAATAATTTAAAAGACAATAATATTTGAACCTCAATATTATTTAAACTCAGTTTATAACCACACAGTATCTGTTTGTAGTATGTGGTAATCATTTAAATTTGTTCCACAATTTACATTTATTTTCCTATGAAGCAGAAAATCAATAATTTTGTTGTAGCAATTACATTTTTTTTCTGAGTTAGTAATCTTATTTTAATATATTTACATTTCCTATGTCATAAATAAAGAGAGCAGATGGCATTTCTATCTCATAAAATTTTGAGTACGATGCTTTAATGGGACCAGCAAATATTGGGAATGCAAAAGAAATATGAGCGGAGACAGGGACATATCCTTTGCTTGCTCTCATGGTGATAAATGAACAGGGTTTAATGGAAGTGCTGTGTTATTTATTTAAGGTAGAGTACTATGCAGTTGGTGCTCATGCTTTCTCCTCACTAAATACTAAAGTTTTTATGCGGTTTAATGATTATTTATGTTATCAGCATTCTATTGTGTGGCTGACTTGGCTGATTTTACCTTTATTTAAACATATCTAAATGTATTTATTTTTTTAATAATTTTTTTATCCCTAACATGATGACATTTAATTAGACCTGGTATGGCAGCACCACCAGTATTTATTCAATGAAAGATTTAAGACTTAAGACCTTAAGTGACTTTTAAGACCACATTAACATGGAAAATAAATACCCTAGTTATTAACTGAGAGAGTTAACACAGATTTTCTGCTGCTTCTTAAAACCCTTAAGCTGGGAATAGATGGTATGATTTACCGTCTATTCCTTATCCGATTCTCTGCACTAGGAGCGGGCGTAATGACGTCATCACGCCCGCCCGCTAGTGCCAAGAATCAGACGACACTCTTTATGTGCAGCTTATTACTTTGGCTGGGGGCAGCCGCCCGCAGCCGAACTAATGGGATAGGGCTAAAATTTACCGTACTGTCGGATAACTGTGCAATCCAACAGGACGGCTGATTTTAGCCCAATCCTCGTTAGTTGCAGCCTCCAATTCCTGCACGACCCGATCCTTAAGGCATGCGGGAGCGCACAGCATTGGATCGGGGATCGGATCGTGCAGGAATTGGACCGTCTATGCCCAGCTTTACACAGTATATTAATTCCCAGCATAGTTGGTTGAGGTTACCTTTAATAAAGTATATCAAAAGCATTTTTTTTTTACCAGACAGGAATTATTCTTATTTGTATTTTACTTAAGCCATTTATCATGTATATAATTATCGTTCATCCATGGTTTGCTTTGTAACAGGATCAGAGAGTATTTCAAAAGAAAAAATATCTATTATTTCAATTACATCAATGGGTTTATAATAGGATTATGGAAAGACTGAACTAGTATGCACACAGGAGGGGCATTAAAAGAAAAGATGAACAAAGTCACTGGTAACTTTTGTGGGCTATTTACAGCCTCTAAAATATATTACAGTAATTGTACTTTATTATAAAGCGGAACACAACCTTCAAGATCCAGGATGCTGCAAAATGGCAGTGTGATAGTGGCACATTCTGTGTTTGAGACCATGGCTCTACAAGTGATGCTCCATTAGGTAGCATGATCTACTGCCTGACTGTCAATTTGGAGTTCCAGCTCGAAAGTTAGCAAAATGGATCGTTGGTGTTGCTGCCACATAAACAAACTTTGATTGTAATTTTTCTCTCATTACCAACCATTTAGGTAGATTTGCTTGACAGGTACCAATGTTTACCAGAGAAACAAAATGATGTGGCGCCCTGCTAGATTAAAGAGCACAGTCTTTAATCATAGCCACAGTGGACTTTGATGGAAGCATTACATTTAAAATGTTTATATAACTGATAGTAGTTCATGCATAGAGATGGTCGAAAAATTAGCATTTCGAAATTCGAATTTTTAGGTAGAAATTTCGATTCGCATAGTCGAATTTTGATGGGGTCATTTCGACTTTTCGCCGAAAAAGTCGAAAATCAGCCTGATATTTCGACTGAAATCGAAATTTCAACTTAAAAAATAACTTTGCTTTTGATTTGTCGTGCCGCTAATTTGCGTGCGAGT
The DNA here is from genome assembly GCA_036250615.1 of Ptychadena robeensis. Classification (NCBI taxonomy): domain Eukaryota; kingdom Metazoa; phylum Chordata; class Amphibia; order Anura; family Ptychadenidae; genus Ptychadena; species Ptychadena robeensis. Next base: position 122,858,823 of record CM070032.1, on the reverse strand, counting down.
ATCGCCATTTTATTTAAAATTTTCGCATGCAGGAGTGATTGGATTCGCATTGGCGTAAATTCGCATGGTGCTAGCTAATTTTGTCAGCTTATTGCAAAGCCTCTGAAAATGGTATCCTCACAAAAATTGCTGGAGTTGTAGAGAAGGGTTGGGGAAACATTTGAAAACAATAAGTTTTGCTCTAACATGTCAAGTTTGTGTATAAATTGGGTTTAAATCTCAGCTCTGGTTGTAAAGTTCTGCTACTATGTACACTGATTCTTCTATTATAGCTCAAGCTCATACAGCAAATCCAAATTTTCCACCTTATGTGAATTTTTGACCTTATGCGAATTTTAGGCTTTATGCGAATTTTTGAGTGTTTTATGCGAATTTTTTGCCATATACGAATTTTCTACTTCGACTTTCGATTTCGCAGTCGAATCGAAATTCGATTGGGAAACTCGAAATTTAAGTAGAATCGAATTTTATTCATTTCGACCATCTCTATTCATGCAAAAAAATCATCAAGTAATAAAGCTAATTGGTCAAAAGACTCTCAAAGTAATATAAATTAAGTCAAGACATAAGGTTAGTTGGTCATAAGACTTCTGGTCATAAGACTCTCGACCCGTTTCGCATCAGCAGTCGCTTCTTCAGGAGATAACCAGTAAATATATTCAGCTATAGAAAGATAGAAGATATCAATCAATTTTTGTATCCAGTATAATATCTCTATAGTTCATATGAGTTAATAGTAGGTAACTATATTTGGGGGTAAATATAGTCTTTTGGCCAATTAACTTTATTACTTAATGATTTATTTGAATGAACTACTATCAGTTATGTAAACATGTTAAATGTTAAATGTAATGCTACAGTGAAAGTCCGCTGTGGCTGAGATTAAAGACTGTTCTCTTTAATCTAGCAGGGTGCCACATAATTTTGTTTCTCTGTTTGAATTTTGGATGCGTGTAGTGCTAAATTTACCTTGGTAATCGGGTGTACCTTCTTTATTTTATACCAATGCTTACCTTTACTCCCATTTACAAAAACAAAGTTTAAAATTTTGATATACTTGATGTCTTTAGGTTCACAACTTTTCTGTTTTTAAACCCTTTCACTTGCCCCATTTTCCGCTCTATAAGAACCCAGCCAAAAACTTTTGTATGCAATTAAAGCAAATTGTGAGGACCCCAGCTGTACCAGTCACTGCCTGCTGATGGCACTGTGCTTGCCTTTGCATGGGTTGGTCCCACAGTCACCAGCAGGTGGCTCCCTGCAAGCGTGGGCTGCCTCATTAGCTTTAGGGCTATATAGGTGTGCTTCATTCAGACACGCTTGCTGAGCATTCATTTCATTTCTATAGCAATCCCTGTCTGAACCTGGACCGACTCCTGTTTCCATACCAATCCCTGTCTGAACCTGGACCCTGGACTGACTCCTGTTTTCTTTTTTTTTTGTCCCTGTGCAATTCTGGACCTTTTGCACCTGCATTTTGTTCCTGTATTGTGAGTCCAATAAACCCTTTTTGTTTCCCCATACCTCTGTCTGGATGTCAGTGTGTGCAGCCTGTCTGGTCGCCCCCTTCTCTGAATCCTGACACAAATACAGCATCACACAGAGCCCATCCGGCCTAAGTACACAGACTCTGTATCTGCGGGCTGTCAGCAGCCTCGCCCTCCTCCACACCCTCACCCATAACTTGCACCAACAGCCAATCAGAAGGAGTAATGAGGACAAGGATCATTCATAGCTTGATTCCCTACTGTCTTCAAGCATGTTTTACTGTCCTCTCCAAACACTTTACTGGAGAGCTACAACACAAGGTGTGGTTTGAAGTTCAGATGAGAACGTCTAAACTTCTCATAACAAAAACAACATATTATTGTTGAAATATTATTCTATATTTTTTATTAAATATTAATGTAGACATTTTAGTTCAAAAATATTGATGCGGGTGCGTCTTATGGTCCAGTGCATCTTACAGTGTAAAATTTAAAAAAAATGCAATATGTGCTTATGTACTTATTGTTCTGTGTGTCATTAGAACTCCTAGAAGTTCAAGCAGTTGGCCTTTGCTTGGCAATTACTTAATCAATAGCTGGTAAATATAAGGTGCTCATGTGTCCGCACTAAACAGTGCTTAGAATTTTATTTTCAGTCTTCAATAGAAATGATGTTGTTTGTTATATGGGATTTAATTAAATAAGATGCCTCACATGGCTTTTTATTTCAATGTGTACTTTTCTTGTTTCTTGTTTGTGTTAAGCCCCCCATACACCACATACAATTACCATGCAACTTCTGTACAACCAACTTTTCTTCTACCAAAACCATGTAATAGGAGTCTGAAGGTGTATGGGGGGCTTTACAGATAATGTTTCTTCGTGCGAGTACAAAGATTTACTGCCTATTAACACCAATTTATTTGGCTTTCTTTGGTGGCCTTCATATCTCTGTAGCCTTCACCTAGCTCATGCTTGTTATGCTCAAGATAAATAGAGGAGATGGTTAATTTACATAATTATTTAGAGCACACTTTCATTAGAAAATTCTAAACAGAATTATGTGGCTGAGAAGAAGAATTTATTACCTTGGGTGTTTTGCATAGCAAATGTACTTAGTTTACATTTCTTTTTTTTTCTGTGGGGTAGCCCTTTAAAGAGTTCAACGTAAACATTAATGTAGTGCTTACATATCAGTACTTGCCATATGTGTTTACTATAATATGCTAAAAAATGTTACAGCAACTGAAACTGATGGGATTGGCTCGTAGCTAAGAATGTTTATAATAAATAAGAATTTTTTGAATCTGGAGTTATATATAATAAATAATCATGCTTTAAAGGCTTATTAAAGCCCCCCATACACCTTCAGATTCCTCCATACAACTTTGTAGTATAGTGACCTCCCTGATAGAATACATAGTGATTGGAAGGTGTAGAAAGGTCCTCCTATTACATGCTTTTGGTAGAAAAAAAGTTGGTTGTACAGAAGTTGCATGGTAATTGTATGTGGTGTATGGGGGGCTTTAGATTGCTTGGATACTGTGTTGCACCTTGATATTTTGACCTATGAATGACCTACAAAATAGTTTATACTGCATACTAGGTCATCATTTAATATTTGTAATTAAAGGTAAATAAATGGGAGTTTTGTGATGAAAATTATGCTCCATGAAAAGAGTTTATGACAACTTAATAGAGGAACTTTGCTAGAAGTATTGAGTACACGATTGCACAACGTTAGTGGTTACCCATTGGTTGTCATCCAACCAATCCTTGCGGTTTAGGTTGGGATACTGTACATACAATGAAACCTAAATGTCATGACATTTTGGTTGCAATTATTGTATTTTTCAGACAATTAGACACATGGTCTGAAGGTGCGACCCCCATAGCGAGTGGCCATGTTCACGCTTTGGCTTTCTGCCAGCTCTCCTGAGTCAGATGAGAGATGTAGCCACAGCCAGATCTCTCATCTGTACTGTACTGTTTTGTGCAGCTCACAGCTGGCAAGAAGGGAGATTAAAGCTAGCCACACATGGTACAATTTTAGCGTTCAATCAACGATTTTCGATGAAAAAAAAAAAAGATTGATTGAAAGTTAATCGATGTACTGCCCACATAGTACAATCAACGTTCATTGTACGATTGTAGTAAAATCGTCGATTGAAAAGTGATCCGACAAGTTGGAAAATTTTGGTTTGATTGATCAATGATTGAACTACATTTCTGAAAGTGTTTTGTTTGTTTAGATTGAATCATCTCGATGTGCGCTATTAACATATGACTACTTTCTGTGGGAAAAAAAGTTCCTGTTAAAAAAACATTAATCCAATCGACGATTTGAGATTACTTCGATCAATCTAAGTACAAAATCGAATCGAACCTCTATTGAATGATAAATTGTACCATGTGTGACTAGCTTAACAGTGTAGAATCCCCCTCATTTTTCTGTTTTTCCTGCTCTAAAAACAGGGTGCACAGTCTTATAGTCCACAAAATACAATGCCTTATAACTTTCTTTTCTGTATAGAAGTTGTATTAAGGTGTTTTGTTTATATGCTTTTTTATTTTTTTCTTGTACAATTGTAGGTAGAAAAACAATATCACAATATAATCACAATATAAGGGAAGATACATAAGATACATAATCTACTAGACATATGAGCTAATAGAGAAAAAACTTTCTAACTATCTATTAGGACGATCGGTATTATAGGGTATTATAGAGTGATATAGAAGGTCAAGAAGCTAAAAAAAAAAACTACTGTAGGTTTACATAGATGGTGGAGTGTTGAAGATAAGGCTCACTTATTGCCTTGTTTATCTGCTGGTGCTTCTGGTTCCAGATACCAGACGTACTTAAGTTGCAAAGCATTTAGTATGTTTTGTTTGTTTTTAGCATTTAGTTTAGCACTTAATATGTTTTTAGCCTGCTGCATTACTTTCTAACCAACACAGGCAGTGAATCCTTTGTATTAAGTACTCCATCCAGCTGGTCTACCTTACTGCTGTAAGCTGTTCTAGGGGCTTTCAGGAAGAAAATGTACACAGCTACCAGGGCTTAAGCGAATTACAAACAACCTGGCCCTCTGAATCCTTTTTTGTGAGGTATTTGATTAATGCATGCTAGGAGATGCTAAAGGTCTGGTTGCAGAGCGCAAAAACAGACTGAAGGAATGGAGGCAAGGGAGGGTCATTAAGAGTCAGTAAACAGCAGTAAGCACTGAAATTCTATTGTCTGTTGTATCAATAGGTGTCTTTGCCAGTCATGTATGTCTACCTTGGCCCAAAAGCCCCCCATACACCACATACAATTACCATGCAACTTCTGTACAACCAACTTTTCTTCTACTCAAACCATGTAATAGGAGGACCTTTCTACACCTTCCAATCACTATGTATTCTATCAGGGAGGTCACTATACTACATAGTTGTTGGTAGGTCTCATGAAAGTTGTATGGAGGAATCTGAAGGTGTATGGGGGGCTTAAGGTACATAGCTAGCCTGTGTGCCTGTATATAGTCAGTATCTGTTCCCATTCTGTATGCATGGACAATACACCATAATACCTTCCTTTTCTGTATGAAGGGTGTATCTATTTTTCTTGTTCTGTGTGCTGCAAGTATACTCAGTATGTGTTTGTTTTCTAAGCTTTTGTTGTAGAGTGAAACTCTTCTTTGATATTATACAACAAAAAAACTTAAAGGGACCACTGGCAGCCTAATTCACCACATCCTATAAACGTATTAAAGAAGAGGGGGGAGGGGGGAACTAACCCTCAGGGGTGGCCACCCCTGAGGGTTAGTTCCCCCCTCTTCTTTTTCTTCTTTGATATTGTTTTATCCTTTGGTCTTGCCCCTATTTTTGTTACTCCTCTCTGGACTCCATCTTATCTACCATAAATACTCGAGTATAAGCCAAACCAAATATAAGCCGAGGTTCCCTAATTTTATCTACAAAAACTGAGAAAACCTATTAACTTGAGTATAAGCCTTGGGTGGGAAATGCAGCAGCTACTTGCAAAGTCAGATAGTGGAGTTTTCAAAATGAAATTGTATCATCTTCACAAAAAATGAACAAAATCTCCACAATGTCCACCCAAGTTCATTTACATTTTACCAGCCAGTCCAGCTCGCAATGCCACAGATAGAACACCAAACGGCGCCCACAGGTAGACCAGCAAAAACCCGGACAGGTAAGTTGGACTCTGACCCTGAATCCAATATAGGCTGAGAGGAGCTTTTTTAGCAATATTTTGTGCCAAAAACTGGGCTTATAATCCAGTATATACAGTTCTTGTGTATAAGCCAAGGGTTTGCAGCCCCAAAATTTGCTAAAAAAAGACACCCCCGGCTTACATGCTACTGCAACACTTAAGGCCAATGTCTCTCGGACGATAGTGAAAGTGAAACTGTCAGCCAATCACAGCCTATCCTCTGTGGTTTAACAGTGTACACCCAAAAGTGTACTTAGTGAGGAGATTCTTCTTCTCCTAGCACATACTTTTGCCTTTAGATACAATGAATTGCCATTTTCACAGTGTTGACCAAATTCCCAACAACACCTCTCAAATTTCACTTGGCCTTTCTCCCACATATATAACCCCCCCCCCCCCTCCTCCTCCGCATCTTAGCCAACATTATTGATGGACCCCAGTCTAATCTTTTTTACACCTCATTCAATGGGTGTGCTTGTTTTTCCAGCCTATTCAAAGCTACTGAGAATTGCTTATACAGCCCAGGGTATCACCCCCTATTAGACCCCTCGCTAAGGTGGTGGCATCACCTCCACAATATAGCTGGGTGTTAAAGAGTAGCAGTTAATAAAATATTTCTCAAACCAGTTTTTTTACTAGCCATTCTTCCATAGGATGGGAAGTGGGGGACATATACATTCTCAATAATCCCCCCACCAATGAACCCCTACAATACTGGGCAATGATGGGGGGTCACTCCCTCATTGAACTGTGGGTCTCGTTTGGCTCAGGCCCCCCTTTCCAGGCTTTTGCCTGCCTAAAGAGTGTCTGCTATGTCCTGGGGGGGCATGCTTTTTTGTTGCCCCCCTTTATCAGGCCTTCTAGCACTATGCCAAGTTGGGGGATTGGTTATGAAATCTTGGTGGGGCTTTACATTTATTTTATAGTTAATAATACTATAAAAATTACAATATTGCACTCTTTCTACTCCTTCTGTTTCTGCATTATGGGGGGATTAAGCAAAAGTGCTTTCAGCATTTTTTAGGCTTTTGCACAAATGTGCCAAAATGGCCAATAACACCCTGGACAAATTTAGTGCTGCCCTGGACAAATGTCCATGGAAACCTAGCTTAAGTGATGGTTCCGTTTCACATATGTGCAGCTAAAGTCAGAGGTTTGTTTTGTTGAGCAAATATTTCTAATCCATTCAACAAGTAAAGTGAGCTGGTAATCTTTCCCAAACCTAAAAGGGAGACCCACCCATTACACAATGGACACAATAACAAAAAATCCTTACTCACTTGCTAGTGCTCAACATATAAGAATTGCCCAAATAAAAAAAATAAATGCAGCCACGGCTTGTGGCAAGTGCTTTCCCACTCAGATCCAAATCTATAAATAAATGTGTAGAAATTACACAGTATGGCAAGACAGAAATGACATATAATGCAGCTCATCTCTTATGTAGCTGCTTTTATTAATCAATAATCTTTTTAAAGGTTTAAAACTAGCCTTTTACTGCCTACAAATTGTTAAGAGTTTAGATTTGTTATTCAGGTCTAAGGGGTTGCGTAAGGACGCATTGGGACATGCGTCAAGGATGCGTTATTGATGCATCCATTTTTTTTTTTTTATAAAACCAAATTGCATTGGGTTTCGTTAATGTCAACGCAGGGCTTCACGTTGACATTAACGCAACCCAACATAGGCAATCAACGCATGTGTGTACTAGTCCATCGATTTACATTTTATGCAACAACATCCCTGTGTTTGATGGATGTCAAGCGCAGGGAAATTTAGGGCATGGAAACATAGCCTTAATCTTTAAGCTTCATTTACATGGGCAGTGGCAGCAGCCAGAGTGTGTAGGTGCTTGGGGGCATTCACAAACACCCCCATGTTTAACCATATGGGCAAGCAACTGAAAACCACCCCAGAAATGCCTCATGTCTTATTCCCTATGTGGCTGCTGTAATTGGTCGTTTAATCCACTATCTGTACTTAGGCTGATAAAGCTGCTGTCCAAAGTGAATTTTTTTTTTTAAATAGATACAGTGAAACAAATGATGTAGCCTCCCAAAATGTATACTTTTCTGCTGTGTGGTTGAGTTTTGGGAAGCCAGAAAAAATGCCTAAATCACACAGACCCATGTTACATGAATTGGCCTGTTGAATAGAATGTGAACTTATTAACATGCAGTTCTAAATGCACATTTCATAAAGATGTGAACCAGGACTAAGAGAAGAATAGACTCTTCCTATTATAAAGAAAATGTATGTGTGTTATAGGGAGAAAATGGCAGGTTGGGCAAATTGACACACTTTCTGTAAATGTGTTGGGTATTATTACTTCCAATAAATAAAAATCAATTGCTGAATTTTAACAATGTAACATAAATAATCATTTTTGAGGCTTTGACTAATCTAGTGGTAGAAAAACGTACAGATCAGTCACAAATCAGCAAGGAGCAATATTATAATGTTAGTATCCCAAGATCAAATATAGCGCTGTATCATGATTTACAACTTCCTTTTACACCTTTACACATTATGCCTTTTCTACATGTGGTATTTCCACCCTGAAGATGCTCTGGTGGTGGTAGTTATTGTATATTATGCTTCACAGTACAGCATTTAGCCGGTCAAATACTGGAACAGGAAAAGGTGAGAGCCACATGCTCTCTGCCCTTCTTTGTCAGTTGGAAAAACTGTGCCATGAACTATGCCATCTCACTTGACTTTACACGTGAAAGTAAATCTACTTAAAAAAATGTAATATTAAAATGTGAAGATCATTTACCTAATACTTACTTGAAGCACATTTGGCAGCAATTGCAGCTTCAAATCTTTAGTCATTATGCAACAAGCTTTGATTTATGACATTCTTTTGAAAAAACTCTCAAGTTAGGTTTATTAGGGGCCATCAATGGACACCATTTTCTGTTCTTTTCCAAAAATCTGGTCTTGCCCAAGCTATCCCTGAGTTTGTGTTTACAGGGAGTGCAGAATTATTAGGCAAGTGGTATTTTTGAGGAATAATTTTATTATTGAACAACAACCATGTTCTCAATGAACCCAAAAAACTCATTAATATCAAAGCTGAATATTTTTGGAAGTAGTTTTTAGTTTGTTTTTAGTTTTAGCTATTTTAGGGGGATATCTGTGTGTGCAGGTGACTATTACTGTGCATAATTATTAGGCAACTTAACAAAAAACTAATTTATACACATTTCAATTATTTTTTTTTTACCAGTGAAACCCATTTAACATCTCAACATTCACAAATATACATTTCTGACATTCAAAAACAAAACAAAAACA
>CM070032.1:122830123-122842778 GCA_036250615.1 Ptychadena robeensis | reverse complement strand
TATATATATATATATTGGCACCAAACTGCTACAGACCTGCTGACCAATCACAGGGCAAGCCATTAGAAATGTTGTATATTGTGAATCGATTGCTTTTGCTTGCTCTCTGATAACCTGGCTCTGGAGCTGTCTGCCCTCCTCAACTCACATTGACATCAACAGAAATGTCTAGTAGATCTAAGCATGCAAGTATATACAAGGAGACGGAACTTACCCTACATTTCTACACAGGACAGATGATGTCTTATTAGGTCAGATTTGCATGAAAGATTTTATTTGATAGATAGATATATATATGTACAAGTCCTTAACTGAAAAATAATGAAAATGTTCTATCCAAATCAATAAATTAATATAATACAATTCTGTCTCAACATATACACTCCAAAGCTGACTTAAACCCTCTCTGAACAGATGTTTCCCACTTCCCAAGCTGCCTGTTATTCTTCAACAGTGCTGTCATCTGTCCATTCTATCTCCCCTCCTGCCGCTCTCAGGTCTATGGAGCTCACTATCCTCTGACAGCAACACTGTAATTGAGGATGGTTAATAACGGCTTGTCTATTCTGCTCAATACAGCACACGGAAAAAGTTTAATCAATGAAAGCGCACAATTTGGCTCTCTGCAGCACAGGGTCAATGATGTGATTATACAGGCAGCCGTTTCAGCACCAAGGAATAATACGCTAACATAAGGCACACAATAGTGTTACTGACCTCTCCACTTGCTCCAGGAAGAGAATGAGTTACTGTGGGCTCAAACAATAGACGAATGGATGAGCATTATAGGAGGTGACTGGATGTCTGCTGCAGTTCTCTTTCTGGCTGCAAATGTATGGCTATGTCACTGATCATCTTAACTCTAACATCTGCAATCCCAAAACACATTTGGTCTTTTTTCCAAAGACTTTATAGACATTGTTAATAAAAAAGGCACAGCTGAAACACACAACAAATGTTATGACCAAAGAGTATTCATCAGTAGTACCCAAATGATGCACTTTTAGGATCTTTGCCTCCAACCAATCTCTATGACATCATGATGGATCTAGGGCAGACAGTAAGGGGCTTCGAGACAACGCCTCTACTCCCTAGTTGATGTTCTTTGTGCTGCAATCACAATTGTCTTTACCTACCTGTAGCTTCAAGTCCGGACAGGACAGGTGAATGATTGTAGACTACGATCTGGAGACTAGGAGGTCCTGATGGGTTTCTCAGGTATTAAACTGAGAAGGTCTCCCCAGATTGTTCTTATTATTTGCTGTTACTAGTCCTAGGAGTAGAGTCAGGAGTCCATTCTATGGTTCAGATGACAGACGGAAGCTGTTTTTACTTGCTGTTTCTGTTGTGATAACAGTTACCAACGTAGGTGGTCTTCTCTGGCTCCCACCGACTGACTATGAAGTAGCCAGGACTGTACTGTAATATATATCCACAGGCCAGCCAACCACATGTGCTGCTCCTAATACACACCTCCCAACTCTGGGAGGCCCTAGATGCACACTCACCTAGTTCATATCCGTCCTAGCAAGCAACAAGTCTCCTGAGTCCTCTGATTCCACGTCCAACATCTCTCTGCTGGAGCAAACAGACATAATTACTTGACAAATATGTGCATACATACATCTTCCAGACTCTTCTTTATACATTACACATAATTATTTTATGTATTTAGTACCACTAACACATTCCATTGTGATAAAAAATACAATTAAAAAAAGAGTATCTCTAAAAGGTAATATTACAAAGTAATACCATAAGATCTATGTTTTAAAAGTAGCAATGAGTGCATATGAAATCTTCTTTTTCTATCAATACACAAGGCAGTAAAGTAGTCATCAATGGGTTAATTTGCCCTGCCATGTGTAGCACAGGTAATTTATATATGTTCCCTTCCCTCCTCTTACCTGTGACTTTTCCTCTCTGTAGAAGGCAGCTTTCATTACCCAGTATAGTCCTTTATAGGGGGTCTGCTTGTCTCCTCCATATGAAGACCCGGCAGTGATGCTGATATAGTAACCATTCCCCAGGGAGAGCCAAAGCTTCGCAATCCAGTCTGCCACGTGCTGCAAGGAGCCAAGCGAAGGATGTGAGCGGCACGCCATCTAGCGGGCTATTCCAAAACTACACGCACTTCTTTCACATCGGAAATAAACCTATTATTATTATTATTATTATTATTATTATTTTTAATAATATTTTTTTGTATTTATATAGACGCAAAACATTATGCAGCTCTGTTCATTAAATAAGAGTGGAAATGCAACACACAGTTACAGACTATAACATAAGAGAAGAGGGCCCTGCCCCATTGGGTTTACCCACAGAGTGATATATTTAATGAAAACCTTACAGCACATTCATATGCAAATAATGTATAACCTTTTCAACCTATACTGACTTGAAGAAGCATTTTATAATGAAGAAATGACAGCAGTAACTCGAAGACGTTATTTTTTATTTTTTAACTAACAAAACATGTTTTTAATGATACTTTAAGCATTAGGGAACACTGTAGTGAGGTAATGCACATTTTGTGTCATGTATATCATCAAAGGTTATGTGCCTCATAGATATCATCAAAGCCTTTGATGATATCTATGGGCCACATAGCCTTTGATTCAAAGGTTGTGTGCCTCTATTCTGAGGTTATGTGCCCCATACAGTAATCCCCTGTTCGTTGGTGGAATAGTGGGAGCATAGGCACATGTCTTAGAATGGGATATTCTTAGTGAGGTGAGGGACTTGCTCAGGCGCTGTTTGGGTTGCTGATTGGCTTTCATGTGCTCAGCCGGAACAAGTCCTTCTCCTTCTCTACCCTCCCAAAGAAGATCCTGGGTGAGGACAGGTGAGTTAACCTAAAAGTTAGGTTTCTGGGGCCGCAAGTGGAAAACCAAGGGGGGCTGCCAAGGAATGCCCAAAGGGCCGCAGGTTGGGCACCTGAAGTATACAGCGTTGATGTATTTTGTAGCCACTAGCCTTGCTGCCTTGTACACCAGGAGAAAATTCAGTTACCATTCTTTACCTGTGGATCTTTGTCCTTTTGTTGGCAATTTTAGGAATCCTGTTCCCGATTAATTTCTGCCGCTCTACTTTCTCTTTTGGGGAGTAGCTTTTATAAAAAATTTTAAGAAACCGAAGTTTAATGTCTAAGGGCTTGTTTCCATTATATGTCGGGACCCCTACGTCCCGACGTATCCCACAGACTTTGCCTGCCAGCGGATGGTCTGTTTACACATCCGCCGGTGTAAAGGCTGAACGTACTCGACTACGTTCAGCCTTACACTGGCGGATCGGCTCAGCGCAATGAAGACAGACCCTCCACCGAGCAGGTAAGTCTATCTGTTACGTTGGGACCTCACAACTCACAGGAAACTAAAGTCGCCCAACACAACAAAAGGCAAGGGGGCCCTGGGCCCATCATACAAGAAGCCTGCAGAACCATATACAGTTTCCAAAATGCAGAGATTTGTTAGTATCACATATACATTGATATGAGGGTATGCTAGCTTCAAGGTCCGAAATGCGACCAACACTGTTTTGTATTTGTATGATAGATAAATACTGTGACACTGGGGAATCTGTGTTGATATTCCCCTGGTGCATCCCATGAGGTTCGGGGTTTTATGGCCTATTAGGAAAGCCTCACTGTTGTGTCTTTTTTTCTACTGTCCTGTTGTGTTGCTTTTGTTACTGTTATCTGCACGTATGCACCAGTAGTAGTAAGAAATCACGCATTTTCAGTAGGGGTAGTGCTACTTTTGCACTTTTGTAAATTGACATGTTATGTACAGTGATGTTTTTGCATCCTAGAAATGGATAACACATAGTGTTTTGCTTCCCTTTCAGTCATTTAGTATAATTATATAGTATTGCATCGTCTTTGGTATTTTTCCTTTTGTTACACAGTTTAGCTGTATGCAAACAATGTGCTGTGATCACAGTAAGCTTATTTTATTACAGCTTCATATGTGAATCCAATATGGTGATAAAAACAGAACAAAGAAATCCACAGTAAACAGAAGCCATATTTGAAGTATAATACAGGCAAACATCCTATCTATATTATTTCTATATACCACCCTGCTTAATCTGTTGAACAGACTTTATGAACGTGATTGACTTTATGAAATGTATAATGTTAGATTAGATTTGGTGGGGGTTTTTCTAGTTAACCATCATATTCAATTCAAGACCAATATTTTATTGAATATAAATAAAAGAACATATAAAAAAAACTGGATGGTACATGGAAAACATGCAGTTTATTGCAAAGATCTGAAGATAATCATTATGTGAATGGCTAGCATAAAATGGCTTCCTCCTAAAACCTTAATAAAGTGTTCCCAACCTATATACATTGCATTATGCCGTTTTATTGTGCTGTATATGTTTTGTCCTCAGGGATTTCCAGGCTCTGAATATGAGAAGCAGCATTTACCGTAATCTTTAGAGTAGAAGCTATTTGTTTCTTTTTCATGAGTGCCAAGGGTGTTAACTACGACAAACACTAATAATGATCAGTAGTCCAGCTTATATAAGAGGAAAACAAACAGAATACAGGATGCAGAACATTGCAATAGTAGAGTGCTGAACCTTCAAGTCTGCATACCAATTCAGTGTGTTTTTTCTTTATAAACAGAACAAGGGTAATATCAGACGTTGGATTTTGGTTAACAAAGGAATAAAGGGGGCTTTTTCCCCTGTTAAATGAGGATGGAGGCTCTGCACTTTCATCTCTTATCCAGGGCCATATTTAAACTCCCTTTGGGCATTAATCTTCAGTAGTTATATTTTTCAGGTGCAAATAGCATGGATAAGATAAATTGAATGTAGGTATGCAAACACAAATATAATATAGAGTTAACTTTGTATTTACACCTGAGCTGGTACAATGGTAGAGAAGTGCTCCTCAACACTAAAATGATTTACATCTACCTACTGTTCTTGTCAATACTCAGGAGTTGCTAGTGCTGGAATCCGATTTTTCTTCTTACAGATTTCCAGTATACATGTGAACATGCAGTACCGAAAATAATTACTCTAGGACACTAATTGTTTTTAATGCTGCAAATGTATCTCTAGAGCAATGGCTACCCAACCTGGGGTCTGACCCATGCATGTGGGTGCATGCATCGGAGGGTAGGTGACAGAGAAAGGCTGCAAGCTCAGCTCTGTGCTCCACTCTGTAAACAAAAGTGAAAATGGTAATCCTGAACTGGTGAAATGTAAGCGTCAGCGCCATATTTTGGCTTTTTTTTCCTAGAGATGGTGGAATTTCATTTTAATAATGTCACTATGTCACAATATCAGTAGGTATAAAGGAGGGTTGTGTGCAGGCAAGTTAGGAGGGGGGGGGGGATAATCCCAGGGTGGGAACATTGTGACATCATTTCCAGAAAAAGAGATTTTAATGTGTGCATGCGGTTAGGAGTTGGGATTGGTGGGACCTTGCTAGTCTTGGACACAAGCAAGGATTCACTGATTACAAATAAGGTTATACATGTATTTTTTGTGTCTGTATTATGATTGGACTGCAAGGGACATAGAATACACATCCAGGGATCAATATGGGATGTTCCATCACCAGTGTAACCATAGTAGAGAAAAGCAGAAGTAGTTGTGTTTGCATTTGAAAGCTGGCAGTGAATCTGGCAGCTCTCCATTGGCACCTGTAGAAGGAAGCATAAAGATTTATGAAAACTCCTGGCAGCAGCCAATTTGGGAAAGAAGAGAGAGGGCATAAAGAACAGAAGGTGTTCCATATTTATCATTTTTGTAGTTCTGATTAGTGCCTACTTTTTGTTGGTGGTACAATGGGAACCGCTAGAAATCTCTATTAACCTCTCTAGCGCACTGCTGAGGTCCGGATTTCTGTACCAAAAGTGCACCATAGACTTCAATGGAATTTTTTTATGTTGTAGGCCTGTCACTTTCCAAAATATGTCCGTACAAGGGTCTAGTATACATACTTAATATAATAATGTTGGTTATAAAATACTTCTTTGTATGATAGTTTTTAAAACAGTATGTATTTATATTTGGGTTTTGTTTATAATAAAATTTAACAATATAAGGCATTTCAGAATATTAGTAATACATTGCTATGCATTACTGGTCTTGTCACTGTATTATGGTGCATGACAAGGCAAACATCATCATTAACATCACCATAATAAAAAACTGGGGAGAGCTTGCTAATAACCACCAGCCAATCAAATCACTCCTGTTACCTACCTTCTCAAAATGCCAGAGCCATGGTGGTGAATGTTAGGGTGCTCTTCCCACTGCTTATATATATCTTTTTTAAGCAGCCATTCCAGATGACTGTTAGGGTGGTATATGGTATCTATCAAACATTGATCTATACCAAATATGTATAGATACTAATATAAACAGTGTATGGTCAAATTCAACTTTTCTATTTGTCTTTAATGTTATGTTTTCAAATCTTTAACATGGCTTTTCTGATGTTTGCTTAGGCTTTATAAAAACATGCTGTAATCACAGCTCTTAAAAGGTCCATACTGTGAGGCCCTGGCCCTATGTCAATTCACTCTTCACCTATAGACAAGTTCACAGCCTCAATAGTCTAGTTGTGCCATCACAGACCTTGGTTGCCTCCAAGTCTTACATGTGCAAAGGATGACATCTGGGATTGGCACATCACGAGCCCACGAACAAACAAGGCTGGGCTGCACAAACAATTACACTAAAGCCCCCCATACATGCCTAGATTTTCTGTTCAATCAACTAAAAAAGATCAATTTTGGTGGGTCAGGGAAATCTGTGATTGATTGATTGTTTGCCAACTGTAGTAACAGATATTTGATCAACTTTTTTGTAGATAGACTGAAAGTGTAATGAATTTCAATACAACCAATTAAAATTTACCAACACGTCCAATCCTTTTTCAATCAATTTTTTCCCCAATTTTAATTGGTTTAGGTTGATCTAACTATGTGGGCTGTCATAGATTTTCAATCAATCAACCAAAAAAATTGATTGAATCAAGTTGATTGGATGAAAAATCTGTACGTGTATGGGGGGCCTTAGGCACAGCTCAGATTTCCAATAAACAGCCAATTAGATAATACCCAGCTGTAAACCATTATCACATACAGCGAAGCCATGCAGCATCCAGGTTGATATAGGGCAGACAGTGTTAAGCTGGGCATACACGTCACGATTTTCTGTACAATTTTAGTGCGATCGTTTAACAAACTCGATTGCGCGAATGATCGGATACAAAATGATGCATGCCCAAAGTGTTTGATCTATCGATTTTGCCCTAAATCGCATGTTAAATCGATCGTGCACGGATCCGTTCTGTTTGAAAAATTTAGTCAAAAGCATATAAATCGAGTGCTGATAGTTGTCTCATGCGATCGTTTTAAGCGATCCATGTATGATTCTTGTGGAAATGACCTTTGTTTGTTTGCTATTGGTCACTGGCCAGTTCTTCAGCTAACACCACTCCAAACCCATAAATGTGTGCGTGCAAGACAAATTGAGAATTTCAGGATAGAATCGTCCAGGAATTGAGAACATCATATGTTGCAGTCTGGGACCGATTTTGCAAATGAAATCGATTCTGGAATCGGATGTTCAATCGGTTTTAAAACCGAATGCAGGAAAATCGAGACGTCTATGCCCAGCTTTACATGTTATCTAGTGGCTGGCATGGATTAGCATTTATATCCATGTCCATTTGTTGGTGCACCCTGTCTGGTCAGGTGCACTGCACAGCGATTTTGAGAAGAGATGAGGGGACGAGAGCAAGGCATGCCGAGGACCTAACATATACATACAGGGTCCTTTACTATCACTGTTGCATAGAAATGTGCAGGCTCTTATGAGGTTTGGGAAGTGCAGCTACATTTTAAAAAGTCTCTTTCACACTATATACGCTAAATTGCCTTTATCCAAATGCATAAGAAGCACACTTTGCATAGGAAACCTGTATTACCATTAACACTTGTATGTGTTGCACTTTTCAGTATCATGTGTTATCTCATAATGCCCTGCTGCCCTAGTGTGCGCGTTTCCAATGTATTTGTTTTGGAATATACACACACAGTGTGTCTGATAATGCATATGATGTCTACTGTGCAACACATACAGTGAGTTGCCAGCACAGGTTGCAGTGCAGATAGTGTGAAAGCCCTGAATAACACTAAAGCATGTGGACATGCCAATAAGGACATTGATTTGGAGATTTGGGTCAATGAGAATCATGGTCATATAGAACTGTAAGAGATGCTATCTCCACTTCCTTAACTAGCAAGATGTTGAGGTACAACTCTGTCCAGACACATATTCTAGAGCAGTGTTTTTTAACCACTGTTCCGCTCTGCGAGGATGCGGTTGCTTAGCATCACGCGTCCCCGCAGACCAGGGGCGGTGTTTTTGCTCTGCTTGTACGCATCTGCATTCCAGCGGGGCACCTGCTGATGACGTACTTCCGGCGGGGACCGGAAGTGCGCCGCGATTATGCGTATCATCGGTGCCCTCCGATTTTTTTCATGAGACAAGTGTGCCTTTGCCCTAAAAAGCTTTCTATTTGGAGCTTGCAATTTATACAATTTATTCCTAATATAGTTAGGTATGGATTTGAATAGAGTCTGGCATTTCTGGTAGCGTCTGAATACATTCATTGCAGTTACATCAGCAAAATCTAACTGTGCTAAAATAAATATTTTCTTTGCTAACACTGATAGAATATATCAGCACAGACGTCATGGGTAACACCTGAACATGAGAGTTTTCCAAAGAGTGTCACATTAAAAAAAATAACACAAAACATGTTCTATGTAGGGTTCTTTGTTAAAGACTGGCTACAGGTAGATACAGTGGGGTAAAAATGTATTTAGTCAGCCACCAATTGTGCAAGTTCTCCCACTTAAACCATAAGTACACCTCAACTATGAGAGATAGAATGGGGGGAAACAGTCCAAGAAATCACATTGATTTTTAAAGAATTTATTTGCAAATTATGGTGGAAAATAAGTATTTGATCAATATGAAAAGTTCATCTCTAAAGGCTGCCATACACGGGTCGGATTTGCACCGGATTCCGGCCCGATCGATTCCGGGCGCGTGCACGCGAAACGATCGGGCCGGAATCCCGTGCAGCCCACCTTGTCCGTCCGATCGGGTCCGACCGATCGGGGGCTCAGAATCGGATCCGCCAGAGAACCAACATGTTGGTCTTTCGGGTCCGATTCTGCCCAGATCAGCGGGAGTTGCATTCCGGGAGGTGATCAATCGGACACGGATCCGGCAGGACAAGGTGGTATGCAGCGATCGGATTCCTTAATTGGCCGATCGATCACACCTGAGGATCCCGGCGGAATCGCCGGAATCGATCGGATGGTGAATCGATCAGCCAGGGAATCCGTGCCGTGTATGGCTAGCTTTAGGGTATAAAAATACTTTGTTATATACCCTTTGTTGGCAATGACTGAGGTCAAACATTTTCTGTAAGTCTTCACAAGATTTTCACACACTGTTGCTGGTATTTTGTCCCATTCCTCCATGCAGATCTTCTCTAGAGCAGTGATGTTTTGGGGTTGTCGCTTGGCAACATGAACTTTCAACTTTTTTCTATGGGGTTGAAATCTGGAGACTCCAGGACCTCGAAATGCTTCTTACGAATCATCCTTCATTGCCCGGGCGGTGTGTTTGGAGTCATTGTCATGCTGAAAGACTCAGCAACGTCTCATCTTTAATGACATTGCTGGAATAAGGTGTTCACTCAAAATCTCATGATACATGGCCCCATTTATTCTTTCCTTGACATGTATCAGTCGTCCTGGTGCATTTGCAGAAAAACAGCCTCAAAGCAAGATGTTTCTACCCTCATGCTTCACAGTAGGTATGGTGTTCTTTGGATGCAACTCAGCATTTTTTCTACTCCAAACATGACAAATTGAGTTATCTGACCATATGACATTCTACTGATCCTCTTGTGGATTATCGGAATGCTCTCTAGCAACCTTCAATGTGTAATGGCTTAAGCAGGGGGACACCTCTGGCACTGCAGGATTTTTGTTGTTGTTACTTTGGCCCCAGCTCTCTGCAATTACTCACCGTTCTTGTGATTATTTGGCCCCCATGGGGTGAGATCTTGTGATGACCCCAGAATGAGGAAGATTATCAGTGGTCTTGTATGTCTTACATGTTCTAATTATTGCTCCCACAGTGTGGGAAAACCTTGTGAAGATTTACAGAAAACATCTGTCATTGCCAACAAAGGGTATATAACAAAGTATTGATTTGAACTTTTGATATTGACCAAATACTTATTTTCCACCAAAATTTGCAAATACATTTTTTTAAATCAAACAGTGTGATTTCCTGGATTCTTTCCCCCCCATTCTGTCTCTCATAGTTGAGGTTTATGATAAACAATTATGAAAATGACACGCCTCTTTCATCTTTTTAAGTGGGAGAACTTGCACAACCTACTAATCACTTTTTTTGCCCACTGTCAGTTCATTCTGATCCCAGTCATACCCTGGGATCCAATATAACCTCTTCATGTTAGACTTTCTAAATCCTAGGTGCCCAACCTGTGGCCCGGGGGGCACATGCAGCCTTTTGAGCGGTGGCCCCCCTTGGTCCTCAATTGCAGCCCCCAAAACCTAACTGTTAATGCATAAGGCATAGCAACTCACCTGTGAAGTGATCACACGCTGACCCAGTTTTCCTTATCAACTTTGGCGGTCCTACATCAGTAAAATTATCAATGTTGATCAGGGAAACCAGGTCTACATATGAGCGCTGCACACAGGGGCAGGAGGGGTGGTTGCTGTCAGGTTTTGACTGCCTGTCGGAATCTGGTCCACTGCCCTTCTGAGATATGTCGACGGTCGAAAGAGACTATTGTAAGAATTAAAGGGCCCCATGCTTACAATTGATACTTAAATTTTTGGTTGATGCAGGAAAGTTAACCTGGATTTGTGCTTTGTCCATAAATATACATACCTTCACTCCTCTCCCCTGTCAAATATAGAAGAAGGCCTCCTGTAAGCTCCAAATGTATTCAGACCAGCTATTGTTAAAGTAGGAAATTGATTTGTTGGTTGCTATGGATGAGGCAGACCATGTTATTCTGGTTACAGTACAGATAAAGAGCAGAAATGTGTAAATGTACCATTAATAAAGATTAAAAGAGAAGTTACCACCATTTAAAACAAATATGGGGTTTGTGGCTTTTGAGTTGCCTTCCTCTTGATTGATTTACACGTTGTTATGTATCATTTGTTTTTTGTAATGGAAAATAGAAAAATTAAAAAAAAAAAATAATTGTTAAAAAAAAACATATTTTGGGGTTATATTTAAAGTGCAATAATCTATTCTCACCAATCAAAAGTTAATTGTAGGCAGAAGAGTAAAATGTTCTTTTGATTGAATAATTCTGTACATGTATTCCATTGGGCTAATCCAATGTTTCATTTTTGTACTTGTAATATTGTACTATTATGGAACTCTATTTTATTATTTTTCACCTTTAAAGTCTCTGGACTAGACCCCTCTGGGTCTAGTTCTCCCCACAAAATCAATTATTATGGCACTATGTATTTGATACTATTACTCATATAGATAATGTCTCCAGCTATCTCCGGAGCTGTGCTCTGATAAATGGCAGTTTACAGTTTAAGTATTTATCATGCACCCTGAAATAATACTGTGTCTGGATAATTTAGTTTGGGTGTATGGGAAAAAAACATTTAAACATATTTTTTTTTTTAAGAAATGTGTATAATACAGATATAAGGCAAACATGTCAGCCATGCATGGAAGACACAAAGGGATACTGAAAAATGGGGGTGAAAACATTTTACAGTAAAACAGATGAGCTAGCAATTGATAGTCCTGGCAGCTCAAAAAAAGAATATAAGTAATCTCACATTTTATACATGGTTTCATTTGCTGGGGCCTACAATGTATGCCACATTTCCTACATAAGTTTTATGTAACAAGGATGGCTTGATTTTTATCAGCAACAGCAGTGTTGATATTTGATATTGATCCTCCTTCTGTAAATTTTATAATGATCCTCTTCCTGTAAATGTGACAATGATCATCCTTCTGTAAGCTGAGTGCTCAGCTACTCTCTCTGGTGGAAGAACATTAGAATAGACGTAGAATAGTCCAGAAGCCACTACATGTAGTCTCAGGCAGAAGAGTAATAGGAGGCTCACATGTATGGCATCCTATGTTGTCCATATCCGTGACCTCTTATAGGTAAAGCTTTTTTGTGCTTGCCGAATAATTAACATTCATCTTGAAGCATAGGTGACCCTGAAAGACATATATAATAAAAAATAAACATAATATAACAAACAATCAGTTTGATTCAGATTTCAGATTTAAGCAAAAATGTATTATCTATTTTATTGTCAGTATGTCTTGGGGAGCCTGTTTTGGATGCCGTTTTGTATAAATATTTCTGTACACTTTGAAATATTTGTCTTTATGATTCAATGCTTTCCTCTAATCTATTTGCTTAATGAATTAGTGAATATTTATTCATTTCTGGGCTTATATAGCTGACCAATATCGATCTCTATTTGGGGTCAATGCTGTATTAAAGCGGTTGTAAACTCAAAATAAAAAATCCCCCACATACATTACATGGACATAATAC
>CM070032.1:122786079-122813651 GCA_036250615.1 Ptychadena robeensis | reverse complement strand
TGAATTTTTGACCTTATGCGAATTTTAGGCTTTATGCGAATTTTTGAGTGTTTTATGTGATTTTTAGCGTTATGCAAATTTTCGCCTTTAGAAATTTTGCCTCGTTAACAGGGAGAGTAACGCCCTCTCCCTGCTAGATCAGCTGAGAAGTAAGCCTGGCACTGGAAGTGATGTCAGTGACATCACTTCCGGTACGTGGAATGCGGAAGAACCGAGATCAGTATACCGGAAGTGACGTCCCTGACGTCACTTCCTGTATGTCCCCCGTTTTGTTTTTCAATGTTGATAGCTATGCTTTCCATCCTGCCCATATACATTTCTCAAAAGACATAAAAAGACACAAAACATCTGATGTACTTTGTGATCCCCACTGGCCAACCCTTTATTATTAGGATATGCGTAAAAATGCAAGATCACACTTTGTGCTGTTGCAATGGAACGGTGGCAAAGCAACCAAAAACTACATGGGGAGGGGTGGACTAGTCAATGATGTTAGGGTTGCTGGGCTGAATTGCAATCAAGGCACATGCCACCAAATTATCATCTTCTGCAAAGGGAGAAAATACTTATTTCTCTCATTACAACGCAGGTTTTTTCTCTCTCACAGCTACAATAAACATACCATAACAATAATAGAGTGACCAATCTTTGTTAGAGGGCAAATGTACAAAATCAGCAGGGGATCAAAAACTTCTGGTGTTAGACTTCTTTTTTTATTGAATTAGAGACAAGTAAATGAAGCCCATACTGTAAACTTTAGGGCCTATTTCACATGGACATTTAGAGGTAGTGCGGTCAGTGCTGAGGCAATCATGGCAATCATGGACACTCGTGGCAGTGTCTCACCTGCAGCTACCCATAAGGAGTTCATCTTAATTTAGAACAAGTATGCTGTTGACAAATGTCCAGGACTCCTTCCCAACCATCCCTGTGAATAAACCCTAAAAGGTGTACTGAGATTAACTTGCAGTTGCAAAGAGTTTGTATTGGCTTTTGTTCCATGTTTTTTATTTAGCACAATATGATATAGGTTCTATAATGTGATTTTTTCACTCTGGGTTAAAGCTAAACTTTTGGGTTTTGGATAAGGACCTTTTTTAGAGTACTAAATAAAACATATAAGTGATAGTATTAACATGCAGGTAAGATATTTCACTGTACAGTTCTGTGTTTTGGAAACAGACAACTCAATATACTGTTTATAGCTTTGGATTATCTGGTGTGACTCCTAAATTGTATTTCTTTTTCTTCTACTTTAAACCCTTTTAAAAACTGTGAAGACATACAGGGAGTGGGATCAATTCACTGTGATTTATGGCCACCATACAAATTACAATGTCACTGTGTAATCTTTGTAAAATCCATTTTCAACCTATCTTATCATTTCCAATCTATCTGATCTTTCTGTATCCAATCATAGAGGCCCCCGCATTCTGTAGTTGTTTGGTGGATCTAAAAAAAAGGTGTTCATATATTTTTCCAAACCAGCTTATCAGAGAAATACTAACTAACCAAACTGTAGTTTTCCATGAGTTATCCTGCATTAAAACTTTCCCTAATAGCAAGTAGGGCTTAGTAAAGTTAATCAGGAAAAAAAGAGAAGGATGCAAATATATTTCAAAGTTTAGATAGATTACAACGGCAACAGGAGTTTTTTTTTCTTCAACGCAAGGCCAAGATTGCAAACATTGTCAAAAATTGCAACAATTGTAGTGTTCCATATATGTTCATGTTATGGAAGGTAAATCAATATATGCAATGTAAACAAAAATAACTTTACTTTACAAATTTTTTATAAATATATATATATATATACCAGTTGGCGATATGGCGATATGGCGATAAATCACTTTGACTTTTGTCATTTTGTCTGTAGCTTACAAACCAAAAAAGTGTGGGCACCCCTGGTCTACTTCAGTGTTGACAATCTTCTAAGCAATAGGTAAGCAGATTTATGGAAGATGAAGTTCCCCTTGTATGCATGAAGTACACATCTTCATCTATTTGTGTAAGGCTGACGTTGTTGCATGCCTTAGGCACTGTCTGACTAATGCATTGTTATTATATTCCTCTTTCCCCCTGCTTGCATCTCATAATTAAATGTATCTGATTCACAATCAAGATGTGCAACAGTGCAGAATGGATGACAGAAAGAGACCACTCCTTGCCTCAGATGATTACCCCTGGGAGAGACAGGAGATAATGCAGACCTACTTTGCAGAAATCGTACATTGTATAAAATACAGTAGTTATGTGTAGGGAGGCTTCAGGTCAGTTTAGATGTCAACCTAATTCTCTACTGATGCAAGAGAGTAATAAGCCCATGGCAAAATGTTGATCAATTACCCTTACCTTGAGAAAATGTCTATTGCTCTATCTCTCTTTCACTCCCTTTTTCTATTTTTTAGTACGTGGTTATATATCTAGTTTAAATTAGATACCCATATATATATATATTGGCATTAAATTGTATGGAACCTCCCTAAGCAGCAATTGTTTACTTAAATAGCTTTATAGCGTTCAATAGCTTGTAGTATGCATAAAGAACTGCTACCTCTTGAAACATATCTTTTATTTTTTCCCAAAAGCTGAATCATTGAACACATTACTGAAATGTCCCTTTATTTGACCCTAAAGGCCTGTTAAGGAACAACTGTTCTAGAAGGCAATATGGTTACAGTATGATCAGTGAGGCCCTTCCTTAGCTCTTTCAAAACAAAGAAGTCATTAGCCAATCAGTGCTCAGCAAAACAAAGAAGAAAAACATTGCATCAGCACTTTTACAAATCAGCACCAGGATAGAGAAAATAGCCAATGGGGTAAGAGGACACAAAACCCTGCGCACTGGTCCTACTGCGCCGAGCCATTAAAGAAGCATGCACATCATTAAGGCAAGAAAGGGTGTATCATTGAAAGTGGAACCAGCCAGCATGAAATTAGTTAATTTGAATTATTGGACAGCAGTACTGAGCAGAAACCTATGTTTTTTTCATTTGTTTGCTGCAATCCGTGGCTTGTACGATACCTTGTGTTAACTTACCATGTGCAAAAAAAAAGCTTTTAATCTTCAACTCATAATTCAGTCTGGTAAAATACTGTATATTATTCACAAAAACACAACCCCGCCCAAATGTCTTTTATATTTTTGATTCTTCGCACACCCTTATTGCAACATGACTTACCCTTACAATATAGGACACCCCAGGGCCTTGCAGCCGATCATCAGGATGAAGCCACCCCTGAGCTGGTTTACTAATAAAATTTCCTTTACGGGTCCATTCCTCTCCTGACAGTTTATATGTCTCTGTTCGTGAAGTCTTTCTACCTCCTCCTGAGGCACCCCCTCGCAACCGGTTTATCACCTGCAGAGTACAAGGTGTGGAACAAACTGGATCACAAGCTCCGAACACTGATCCCAGACTCCCAGAAGTCCCAGGTTTCTCCAGTGACAGCTCCTTGCTAGCTCCAGATGGAGAGCGACTCAGGAAAGATGCAGGACTGGAGAATTTCCATTGCCCCATCCTGGGTATCATCATGCAGAAGGTGGTAGCCATATCCTGTTCTTCTGGACATTGCGACTCAGCAAATGGCTGGCCCAATGGTGGTGAGGTGTTGGGGGAATTTGGGGCCACTTGTCCACTCATAGCTTCAGCTGCCAGAGGTGCCTGCTCATCTGCAGAAGTTATGGAGTCATTGCGAAAGCGATCATACTTGGAGTCAGCCAGCATGCCGTGTGCTGGGATCCATGCAGAGCTTTCAGAGTGATTGCTCCTCTCTCATCCCCTCCTCCTGCTTTCCCCTTCTCCCTGGGGAGGATCCACTCTCACAAGATGATGTCATTCTCATATTACTCATGTACCCCCACCACACACATTATCCCAGCTCAGGTCAGCAGAACCTGCCTCCTCATCAACACATCCCCCAGCCCTTCAACATAAAGGGACATTGTTTAGAAATAAAAAATTAGTAGTTTAAGTTCAAGATGCTCTTGTGCCATAAAACATTTGGCTTGTGTTTACTGTTCGAATTAAAGAACTCAATTATTTCCTGCCTTGTTTCTAAGCAACCACGTTAAAAGGATGCAAAGCTCTCCGAACCAAAAAATAGGCACGTTATAAAGAAGCATTCATCCTGACATCTGGGAATTGTAGCCAAAACTGTGTATTAAAGGCGTACAACTGCCTATATCAAGACAACGAATGTTCAATATATAAAACGATATATATGCTCTGCCACTCCAGAGACGGAGAATGCATTGAGATAAAATAATGCAACGCATGTATTTTGTTGCCTGTGTTTTCTTATGATTGTGTATACCTCTGCTTATCATGGTAAGTATAAGAGGTAAGTAGTCCATCACTGAAATTAAAAGTATTGTGATTGTAGAGTAATGATATGTTCTGCAGAAGGATGGGTTATATAATAATTCCCACACACACTCATTTCAAGGGTGAATGCAGGTCATATGATGGTGTATCCTATTGTATGATAAAACAAAGCACCCTACATTCTGAACACAATCAGATGTGATGAAGCATTACTTGGTATACATGTTCATAAGAATATTTGCTAATGATTTAAAAGCAAGCTGTTGACATGCAGAAATTGAAGTGTGGAACAAGGAATGGGAGGTGTGTTCCATTTGCAGAGATGCATTAGTCCACTCACAAGACAGCTGTTAAAAAAAAAACCCACATGCTAAGTGTAGTGATGTCTTTAACTTAAATGTAAGGGTTAGTCACGCACAAGTAGGTCTAACATTAAACCATGGAAAAAAATAAAACTATAACTACAAAATATATTATATAGAGCAAACACATCACTCCAGGTTCAGAATCAGACTTGTTTCCCCACCAGGGATGCTCACTGCGATGCTATTCAGCCAAATAGGTATAGCAGTAGACAACCCCTTCTAATTTAGGCCTTTAGTAGGCGGATCACATGTGGTGCTAATCTTGGAGAATCCAACTTTAAATTTAAACTTGCTGTGTGGATTTGGTTACATACAGTCCTGAAGGTTTAAGACCACTTGAAAAATGGCAAAGAATCATATTTTATATTGTTGGATCTTAACAAGATTCCAAGTAGAGCTTCAACTTGCAACAAGAAGAAATGGGAGTGAGACAAAACATTGTTTGTTTCGGCATGCTTGATGCAAGCGTTTCCATGAGGGTAGTGGGAACATTTCTCCAATTGGTGAAAACGGCCGCACGAAGGCCATCTGCTGTCTGAAACTGCTGTCCATTTTTGTAAACGTCTCTTGCCATTCATTCCCAAAGGTTCTCAATTGTATTTAAATCAGGGGAACACGCAGGATAGGCCAAAAGAGTGATGTTATTCTCCTGGAAGAAGTTCCTTGTCCTGTAGGCATTGTGTACTGTAGTGTTGTTCTGTTGAAAAAATCCAGTCGTTACCACACAGACAAAGGCCCTCACTTATGAGAAATGCTCTCTGCAAAATCTGGACATAGCCAGCGGCTGTTTGACGCCCCTGCACTTCCTGAAGCTCCATTGTTCCACTGAAGGAAAAAGCACCCCAGACCATTATGGCGCCCCTCCACTGTGGTGCGTAGAAATCTTTTCATGCCAGTAACGCTGGAAACCATCAGGACCATTAAGGTAAAAAGTTTTCTCATCAGAGAATAAAACTTTCTTCCACCTTTGAATGTCCCATGTTTGGTGCTCTCTTTCAAAGTCCAAACGGGTAGTTCTGTGGCGTTCAAGGAGACGAGGTCTTTGAAGGCCTTTTTTGTTTTTGAAGCCGTCTCAGATGCCGTCTGATGGTTATGAGGCTGCAGTCAGCACCAGTAAGGGCCTTAATTTGGGTCGAGGATCGGCCAGTGTCTTGAGGGACAGCCAATTGGATCCTCAAGCTCAGTGCTAGTGACATTTTTTTGGGTCTTCCACTTGACTTTTTTGTTCTACAACCCTCAGGACCATTTAAGAAATTCCAAATGCCTGTCTTACTGCGTCCCGTCTCAGCAGAGATGGCGTGCTGGGAGAGACCCTCCTTTTGATCAGCTGTAAAACAGCCTGTTTCAGTTTATTCGTTATTTTCAATTAATTTAATGCTCAAAAAATGTTTTCTCTCGCTCCCATTTTTTCTTGTTGCATGTTGAAACTCTACTTGGAACCTTGTTAACATCCAACAATGTAAAATATGATTCTTTGCCATTTTTCAAGTGGTCTTAAACTTTTGATCAGGACTGTATTATTCATATTAATGTGGCTAATAAGTGACCAATCAGAGCCCTTTTTTTGATGAAGATGAATATTCTTTCAGTTTCTATCTTTTAAAATCTTAAACTCAGGAGAGGAAGTGGAAAGAACTTTCTAAAAGCACCACAGGCATATTATTTTTTTTTAAACTATGCAGAATTATAATATACATCACCAGGGAGCCAATCTATGGGCCTTGGGTCTGCAGTATGATTATATTCAGCCAGCCAGATATTTAAAAGAAATGTTATTTAAGAAATGAATGCCTAGGTGTATACATATCGAAAGAAGGGGGAAATGAAGATGTGGTGTTTGACACACCCACATCCTCACCTCCCATTGTGAAGACTAGGGACTTTAAAGGCACCAAGTATATGAAACGTTATATTGATAACATTGTTACAAATTATAGCAAGAATTTGGATCGTAAGCAACAGTTGGTCAAAAGAAGATTACGGTATAAACAGCAACAACGTCGAATATAAGCATAATTACATTAGATAAACATTAAATATATTTTGGTCATTCAAACCAAATTCACAGTGTACAAGGAATACAGGTTTGAGCGAGCATTTAGGGGTAACACTGCTCTGACGCGTTTGCCATAGGCTTCTTCAGGAGACATTCTGTGTTCCCCATCTATTAAGTAAATTATGTTGTCAATTTCACGATGTTAAGTACAAAGGAATAAATATATAACCTAGTTGATAGCGCTTACGAGCAAATGATGTAATACTTACAAACTGCATATAAGGTATGGATAGCTCGGGTGCACGAAAAACACTTCGATAGGGTGAGACCCCACAGGGAGGAGGGAGCGGAGAGGGCCCCCAAAACAGCACAGCCGCCCGATGGTGGTGACCCGCGGGATAACAGGGGACCAGGGGGGCAGGCGCTCGTTCAACTACGATGGGAGAAGGGTTATAGGGTATACAGTAACCATCAAGCGGTCAGGGCGGGCGGGGCCAACCTCCCCATAATGGGGACCAAAACCCGAATCAATACAAGTGGTCAAATTAATATGTGCGCTGCAGGTGACAGTTATATGATGATATGTGCCGGTAGTGATTGATGGGTGTATAAGGGTGGCCAACCCAAGTGTGAGGAAGAGGGGGGAGAGGTACACTCAAAGCTAAAGAGGGTACGTAGTGAAATCAGTATGTGAGTAGGGTGTGATCGGGAGTGTGAAAATAAGTAAAGTGAAAATAAGTGTGTGTGCCTATTACCCAATGACACGTGTTATGTATCAGCCCTCAAACTAAGGCTGAAAACAATAATCGCATCCGATGGTGTCCGACGCGCTAGGAACTACCCCATATAAATCCCCTGCCGTCGCCATGGGAAACCCGGGGGGGGACCACGCACACTGACGGTGATGTGTTCAGCACGGCTCCCATGGCGACGCGAGCGCTAGAAGCAAGAGGCCAGAGGACAGCACCGGGAGGAGGGCCAAGGTCTCCACCTCACATGGGAATCAATACACCCGGCCAAGTGCCATGAGCAGCCACCCGCGCCGCCCATCCCCCCAGGATTGGGGGGAGCACCGGCCGGGCGGGAGAGTCCAGGCAACTGCGAGAATGATGGCCAAAGTAAGAGGTCCCATCTGGGAGCCGCGCTTGGCATCCCGGCAATCCCGCACTCACCCCCACCACCGGCGAACCACGGGCACAGATCTCCCCCCACCCCCCATCCCGGGCGGGAAAAGGAAGAAAAACTACCCCACCGCCTCGATCAGAGCACCACAGCCCACCCCGGGGGTAACGACCCATCTATACCCTGATCAACTATCGTTAATTAAATCTCTCGTTACAGTAGATGCACCAGGTGTATAGCATTGCCAGTGTAAATGGTTTTGATTATTAATGCAGTATGGTAACGTGAATAAGTAACGGCTTGATGTGGACTGGTTTGTTAGTGTATAGTACGTCTGCCAAAGGGGAGCAGAGGACTGCTTGGGTATTCCAAATGACTAAAGTGATCAGATTGGATAGAGGGTTAGTCTAAAGGGATATAGGGAGCGAGGCCATATAGAATTATGAGGGCTCTGGATGATCCTGTACGCACGCACTCAATATAGTGTGGTATACTCGATATCCCACGTGATATGAGGGGAAGTAGGCCTTAGAGCCTCCCCTTTGAGAGGTTTAATTGGGTAATACGAAAAAGTACAAAATCCAAGGGGTAAGATAGACTACTTATACAAAGCATCCTGCGTGACCACACTTAAACCTCATTGGTACAATCGTAAACATGTTATATAGCCGTATGAGAAATACTTAACATGTGTCTGGCAAAAACCATATTAAAAGAACTTGGAGAGTGCAACAAGCACTGCATTGGTGCACATTGGGATGGGAAAAGAAAAAAAAGAAAAAAAAAAAGGAGCTGGTCCTAGTAGGTGGGGGTGTCTTCCACCCTGAAAAGTCAAAATATCAAAACCAATAGGTAACGCATTCCCCTAATGGTTTATGTGCCACACCCATATAGGAATACTATGAAAGAAGGGGGACATGAAGATGTGGGTTTGACCACACCCACATCATCACCTCCCACTCCCACAACATTGGAGCATATTGTTTCAGCCTGATTTTGAGGGCTGATACATAACACGTAGGGCAGGGGTAAATAGGCGCCACACACTATTTTCATCCATGGATCCACACACTACTCACATACTGACTGTCACTAAGTACACCATTTAGCTTTGAGTGGAACCTCTCCCCCCCTCTTCACATTGGGTTGGCCACACACCTTATACACCACACAATACACCTAACCGGACAACTAGATACACAAATAACGGCCATGCAGCAGCACAATAATTGGACACTTTAATATCAGGGTTGGCCCCAGCCCAGATGGGGCGGGGAGGGGTGGCCCCACCCACACCGCAGGACTGTACTGTATTACCCTATTCCATCCGTAGGTGAACGAGAGAGGCGCACGCCCCCCATGGCCCCGAGTATCCAGCGGGGTCACAAACCATCGGGCGCATGCGGTTTGGGGGCCACCCCCCTCCGCTCCCTCCATGTGGGGTCTCGCCTATCGAAGATGAGTTTTCAGCGAACCACCCCCCCCCCGAGCTAATCCATACCTTATATGAATTTGTAAAGTATTTCCAGTCATTTGATCGTATAGAGCTATCAAACTAGGTTTATATTTACCTTTGTACCTTTAACATGTGAAATTGAAACATAATTTACAATAGATGGGAACACAGAATGTCTCCTGAAGAAAAGCCTAATGGCGAAACGCGTCGAAAACAGTGTACCTAAAGCTCGCTCAAACGTATTCCTGTACACGGGAATTTGGTTATGAACGCCACAAAATATATTTATGTTTATCAATGTATTATGCTAATTCACTATTGTTGCTGCTTATACCGTATCTTTTTACCACGTTGTACTTACTGATCCAAATGCTGCTAATAATTTAACAAATGTTATTCAATGATAACGGTTGACTACTTGGTGCCTTTAAAGTCCCGAAGTCTTCGCAATGGGAGGTGAGGATGGGGGTGTGTCAAACACCAAATCTTCATTCCCCCTTCTTTCGATATGTATTCATATATGGGATGGCAAGAAACACAATTATGGGAATGGGTAGCTAAAATGCTTTGTATTAGAATGCTAGATGTATCTGAGTTACATTTGATTGCACAGGTATTAGTGTATATTTATAGGTCGCTCCTGTCGCGTATGGTGCGTGCTTGACACATTGGGGCAGGGTTGGGAGGAGCATTAGATAACACTCACCCTGACAGGTAAAAAAAAATACACTGTAAATAGACCCGTACACTTACAAAGGTCCAGAGTCAAGTTAAGCTAAACGGTAGGTCCGCTATGGGCCCGCGGTCCTGGAGGCCACCTCGGCACAGTTGTCCTCCACCTGACGGCGTCCCTCGCATGGGGACACCCGTGCGGGGGCTCCAGGGTATCGTCGGGGCCTCTGGCAGGGACATCCCGTCTGGATCCAGTGGCGTGGAGCGAGCGCCCGTGTGTGCGCGAGCGCGAACGCGCGCCATGAGCGGAGAGGAGCGCGAAGCGGAGCAATCACAGAAGATTAATGAGAGGGAAGTAGGTGTTGTCCCCGGCGGTGACGGCCCCTCCAGGGGGTGGTCGGGGATGCACTTACTATTATAGAAAACCAGGCCAGGTTGGCACCCAGTCATTGCTGGATGATTACATCTTGCTGGTGACATGCTTGAGCTCGCTCCCTTTGTATTGAACACACGGTATTTGACCCTGCTTGGCTTTGACTTCGTCTGACTCTGGAACCCCGACCTCGGATGATTATTGACTCTTCTACTGCGCCGCATGCCTCGAACACTCGCTTGTTTAAGACTACCCCATAACTCTGCCCTGCCTGGCCATATGGCTTGTGACCCAGAATACCTTCCGTTTCCTCCTTAACGTGATTCCCTCTAGGGACCGTACCAACTACCTGGGGGTGGGGTAAGTAGGGAAGCAGAACATTGCCAACCGGGCGCGGGAAAAGACCACAGGGGTCCCCTCAAGGACCCGCCTATCTCCCGGTAGAGGGGCTCTGGGAGAAGAAGAACCCTCGTGTGCATAGACTCCTGCCCGGACACCCTGCGCAGAATCCAGGTTCTGTGGTGATGTGAAACCTAACAGAAATCATACGCCATGTCGATCCCTGGGGAAGATTATGATGGATGACCTATTGCAACCAGGGCGTGACATGACCATCTCGGGTGCGTCAGATGCTAGCAGACCAAGCCAAGTTTTGTCGCCAGGGCGGCTGCCCCCACGCGCTCACCTGAACCCAAGGCTATTGCCTTGCCCACCAGGTTTTCCGGTGGACAGGGCCGAATTCGAACACCTTCCAGTGTGCTGTCTCCTCACTTTTCGCTACTACCGGGAACATTCAGTGAGGAAAACATCAAAGTGGGCACCTGTCATGTCCCTCTTCAGGGTGAGCCGGCAGAGAGGCCTTCAAGCTCGGCCCAAGCAGAACGACCCGGCATGAACACGTTGCGGCTTTCTTCCGGAGGGCCGGCCAGATATACAAGGACCCGCGCAGAGGTGAGACAGCTGACGCGGCTATCCGGGGCCTTACGCCAGTCTGGCGGCCCGTCCCGACGTTGAGGAGTACGTAAGCCGATTTCACCGGATATCATCGATATTGAGTGTGATGAATCCTACCTCAGCAGCCAGTTTCGGGTGGGTCTATCGGAGGCTCTGAAGGATGAGCTAGCCGAAGTGGATCCCCAGACATGCAGGCCCTAATCGAACCGTCTAATAGAATTGACCGGCGCATCAGGGAGGCGCAGAGCTGAACGGGAGGGTTCCAAATACATCCTCGCGGGACACCCGTCATTCCAGTCGCTGCACCAGGACCCCGAGCCCTCCCTCGTGAGCTCTCACCGGTAGGCTCATTGCAGATGGAGATACCCGACATCCCTGAAGCAGAGCTGAACGTGAGAGACGGTTCCAGGAGAGCCTCTGCCTATGCGGTGAGCCAGGGACACCTTCTGCGTTTCTGCCAGGTTTCGGCCCTAGGGTTAAGGTGTTTTGCAAGCCTCAACAGGACTCAGGGAGTCCAGCGGGTTCTCGCATTTGTCTATCCCTCCTCTCAATACAGGGCCCACGCAGGAGATATCAGGACTGATCCATTCTGGATTAAGGAGCCTGTGAGTGTTTTATTGAATGCAAATCGCCAGCACCCACAAACCTCCTTTCCTGCAGAAATCCCAGTCCGTACCCACTTAGTCTTCGCGATGGCTCTTTGCTCCCTCGGGTCTGTGAATTGGGAGACAGACTACCTCGCCCATCCCCTTAGGCCATACAGAGAAAGATTCGGTTCTCTCCGTCATCACTACCCCCCTATTCCCTATGGTTGGGCCTTCCGTGGTTGGTACGCCACAATCCTGCCACTTGACTGGGGCCACCTGGGGACCTAGGTTCACCTCGGGTCTATGCCAGGTGTCAGGTCATGCATGCACCTCCGGCATCTATCTTAACCACGGAGGGCCCCTCGGAATTGTCCTCGGTGCCCTACCCAGATCATCAAGTTTTTGTGAGTGGTTTTAGCAAAAGGGGGGCTGACCGACTGCACCACACCGGCCCTATGACGCCCATCGGAGCGCTAAGGGGGCAAAATCCCACGGCAACATCGACCCTAGTGACGATAAGGAGTCCATGGGCTCTGAGGAAGACTATTTCAGTCCTCACTGAAGAGGGCTTCATCGGCCGTCCACTCACCCGCGGGGGCCGGGATGTTTTTGTCCAGAAACCAAGGACAGTCATACGGCCCATAATTGACTGACCCGCAGTGAACGCCATAACCGGTCAAAAAACCCGTTTACCGCTCCCCCTGCTCGCTGAACTTGACCAGGTCTCCACTCCCGCCAAGGTTTTTTCCAAACTGGACCCAGGGGGCTTACAACCCTGTCCGTGTACGCCCGGGGGACGAGGGAAAGATGCTTTCAGACCAAGTTGGGACACATTCTTTTAGTTACCGTCATGCCTTTGGATATTGTGTGCAATGCCCCAGCCACTGTTTTTCAGGCGTCATCAATGAGTCTTTCGTTTTGTGGATTCCGGACAGGTTGTCATTGTTAACTGGACGACATCCTCATCTACTAGAGTCTTGGAAACAACACCGGGGGTGCACATGCGGAAAGGTAATAGAACGCCTTTCTGAGACCTCCAGCCCTTCTACGCCAAGGCGGAGAGAAGTGTTGTTAGAAAGGACACCATCCATGTACTAGGCACTCCTGATCTCCACCGAAGGCATCACTATGGACCCCAAAGGTCTCGGACATCATGACTGGCCCCGTTACCCCTGGAACAGAAAGGCCAGTCCAGAGGTTCCGGGTTTTGCCAACTGTATAGAAGCTTCATTGCCATTTTTTGAAGATAGTGCTCCTTGCATCGAAATCACCAACACCCCAAAAATCAAGATTCGCCTGGAACTCATTTTTGGCCGCACAGGACAGCATTGCCGGGATCCTTTCTCAAGACCGGCAAGTCAGGCCACATCCTCAGGCACCCGGACCCAGAGGTTGTGCATCATACGTACTGGAGTGTGGACCTCAGAGTTGCAATCGGGGCCCGTCCTGTCCAAAGATCGGGGCACGAACTCGCTTTTCAACAAGTCTCTTCTATTCACGCAAGCTAAACCCGGCGGAGAAACTACACACAGTGTGGGGGGACCTGTGAGCTGTAGCCCAGCAAAGCCGCCCTGGAGGCGTGGAGATACCTCCCTGGCGGGGGCAAACACCAACTGTTTGATCTTAACCAGAAACAAGAACCTCCAATACCTACGTCAGGCGAAAGGCTCAACCCCGTCAGGTAGTTGGGATCCTTCTTGCACGTTTTGACTTCCACCGACCATACCCCAGTGATGCAAGAATAAGGAGAAGCCGACGCTCTGCTCACCGCAGTCCTAGCAGGCCATTTTTGGAGTCCAACGGACAAGGGACCTATAACAACGCCAGTTCTGGTGGCCGGCCCTGGGTGAGGTTAAGGACCTGTAAGGCGTATGTTCTGCAATGCCGGGTCTGTGCCCGATCAAAACACCCCCGGACCCCCGCCCTTTCGGCCCTCCTGCTCCCCTGCCTGTTCCTGATAACACCCTTGGTCCCATCTTGCGATGGACTGCGTGACGGATACCTCCTCCAACTCGGCCACGTGATCCTCACGATTATCGACCGATTCACGAAGATGGCTCACCTGGTGGCGTACCCGCTCTCCCTACAGCCGTGGAGGAACGTGGTGTTTTATCTGAAGGAGGTCGTGCGGTTACACGGTATCACGGTGTACAATCGTACGGACCGTGGGTCTCAATTCAACCTCCGGGGTCTGGAAGGGAGCGTTGGCACGGCCTGCTGGTTTCTCCTCATCCCTCACTTTCTGGTTACATCCTCAAGCCAAGGCAGTGGAGAGGGATGAACCAGGGCATGGAGCAGGTCTGCGTTGTTTGTTCTGGGACACCCAGGATAATGTCCTCCCTCATTCCGGGTAGCGAATTCTCAATAACAACTCCTTGCGCCCACTCACACCAACTACTCAACTTCTCCACCATCAGTTTCTCCCGGTTTCCTTCCGGAGTGTCCACGGTCCACCCGCTGGTAGGACGTCGGACTCTGCCCTACACCAGTGCCTGGGGATTCGCCCGGATTCGCCTTACTTCGGGCCCAGGACGACCATTGAAGGCCATCGCTGACCGCCGGCGTGCTCCGTTTCCTGGCCTTCTACGCCGGTGGACTGGGTTGGGTGACAAGGGAGGCTGTCCTCCTCCTTATCCGTCTGCATGCCCCTAAAAGGCGTTGGCCCTCATATTGGGGCCCTATGTGGTGAAGCCCTGGGTTGAACCCCGCTGGCGGTTCGGCTTCGTCTTCCGCCTCTCTCCGGTCAACCCCGTGTTCACGTCTCCTTCCTAAAAGCCCGTGGCGGGTGGACACGTTTCGAGGACGTTCTCCCACCTCCGGCCTTCGACGGCCACCTTGGACGGGGTCGAGGGAGTACGAGGTGGAGGTGGAAGTCTATCCTGGTTCCCGTGTTAGGGTTCGCGGGCTGACATACTTGGTAAGGGACGGGGTTCGGGTGGTGGAGTGAGGTCTTGGGTTCCGGCCAGGGGGGTTCACCCGCTGGGATTGTCGCCCGGTTCCCTAGCGCCGCCCGGATCAGCAGCTGGTCCTCTCTCAGTCCGGAGTACGGATGTGGGGGGGGGGTTATGTCAGGGTCCCCGCTCGGCCGCGGTTTCACTGTCGGGCCCCTCGGGTCACAGTGTCCTCACATGATCGGCGCCCTCGATGGGGACACCGCGCCGGGGATCCAGGGTCCGGTCGGGACTCTGGCCGGCCATCCGTATGGCTTTTTGTTTTTGTCCCGGTTGCCGTTGCGCCGGCCGCCTGCCTCGACCTCGCTGTGTTAAGGACTACCCAGAACTCTGCTGCCTAGGACCTCTGCTTGTGACCCCGACTATCCTCCGTTCTCTTCTCCTTAAAGGGATTCCTCCGAGGACCCCCGTACCACACCTATCCTGGGGGGGCGGTTAAGGTCAGGGGGATAGCGGGACCTGCCAACCGGGCGTGGGAATAAAGGACCACAGGGTCCCCTCACGGAATCCTGCCTACTCCGTTGGGGGGTCTGGGAGAAGACCTCGGTTGGCATAGACCCCGTATACCCCTGTGCTAATCCAGGTTCTGTGGTGAAACATAACATAAACCAAAGTTTGTTTCAATATGAAAAGGTTCATCGTTATATCTGATGAAAAGGAAAAACCTTTCTCAAGTGTGCACATTTTTTAAGGGACAGT
Source organism: Ptychadena robeensis (assembly GCA_036250615.1). Lineage (NCBI taxonomy): Eukaryota > Metazoa > Chordata > Amphibia > Anura > Ptychadenidae > Ptychadena > Ptychadena robeensis. Next base: position 122,798,148 of record CM070032.1, on the reverse strand, counting down.
GTCTTTTCTATTTGTCTCCTCCAATTGATCCCCAGACAATAAGGACTTCATTTCTACTTCTGATTTGACTGTACGGTGCACCCAAGCTGTTTGGGGGAAACTTACATTGAAGGACCATGAATGTTTGTCAGGCTCTGATCTTTGACAATTGATCATGTACCTTTTACCTATTTATTCTCTAATATATGTGAAATTTACAATAAAGTTGTTTCTTAAAAAATTTCTTTTCCATCTAGTGTTTGGGCTATATCTACAGGTCTGGGCCACGATAAGTCCCCTGGGTTTGGCCACCTGGTTCTTGACCTGGTTGAGAAGCGTATATGTTGTACACATTTTTTTATTTAAATTTTTTGGGTTAGCCAGGTTCGAGTGGTTCCTAATTTTGACCTACTCTGTGTTTGATTTTGACACCCAACATGTCCTTGTTGCCATATTAAGGACTAGTTTCCACTGTGTCTTTTTACCTTTGTTGACTGCATATGTTGGTGGATGCATCATACTGACACACCCATGTCGCCCTGTGGAAACAAACCCTAAAAGTTGTTTCCAGAATAGAAAGTGAGTGAAACATTCTCTAATATCGATTTGGGTAGCAAGAAAACCAGCCAGGGGGCACCTAATCCCTACCAAGGATCTTGTAATTAGTCAACAATATAAATATGGGGTGCTGGGTAATTGTGGGTTGGTGGTTGCCAGGTAAGTGACTACCCCTGACAATCACCATGCAATGGGATTGCTACCTGCTTTAAAACAAAAATCAGCTCATTGCCCAATATTGGCATTGGCAAAAATGGCCCTGAGCTAGTTGTTAATTTAGAGTGTACATTTATGAGCCCCCTCCCTATTCAAACAAAGGTTAAGAATGAGAGCCTGTGCACCCCTGGAATACCTTGACGCCCCCCAGTTTGGGAACCACTGATTTAGAGTTAAGATTTTCGTTTGTTGTATACTATGCAACCAAAACATTTCTTGGATTTGCTATTCAGAAATTATGCATTTTCTAGGTTCAGTCCAAGATCCTCTGTGTCATCATTACAAAATTATTTTTTACTGGTTTACACTTTTTTATTGGAAAATGTTTTCAAAATTGTAAAGTTACTTGGTGCCTCATTTTTTGTGTGTGTCTGTTTTACAGGTATTGGTTATGGATAGGAAGGGAACCTTCTGGCTTACAAAGAGGCTATGGCCTTTTATACTGTCCATTAGTCCATAAATAGTTAATAATGATACAACTCCCCTGTATTAATAATGCATACAGGGAACCTCTAATTAACCCACTAATTACAAGTCCTCAGCTGTTCAGTTCAGAACTCAGTCTAAACCAAATCAACAATTGAGCTGTAAGGTATCAAACATGTCATAATGTCAGGAAAACCATTAACCCATCTAATCTTCATTGTCTGCATAGTCTGCTCTGACACCAGTGCTGAATTCTCCATCTCTGCTATAGGTGGCTTGTAGCCAAATAACAATGGAATGTATGCCATTTGCATAATTAACCCATTTGGCTTCTGTCTTGTCTCAGGATGCGATACATGGAACATGGCAGAAGGTGCTGTTCTGTGTGATATTGACTATGAGCTGTCAAAGCATCAGCACAGATGCTTGAAATCTAATAATATTTCTAGGGAGACATTAAGCTCCAGAAAATGTATTGGTAATGAGCAGAGGGAGGTAGAATAATACGTAAATGGAAATGCTTCGGTACTGAACAGAGCCAAGAATAAGGAACAGAGATAAAGAAAGGTAAATAGCAAAATAATTAGAAATGCAATGAGGATACAATATGGAGATGTACAGATCTACACACCGGCTGTCTGCCCTAATACCATGGCAGGTAACTACAAATGAAGTTTGGGATGAAGGAATTGAAGATTGTTTCACAACCACCTTGAACATCCTTAACATCTTTCCTAGTAGTCCACTGGATAAGAACTGGTACCCAACTCCTCTATCTTCTTCCATCACCTCCAGTCTACTCTTCAGTTTTACTTCTATTGCATTATTATGCATATTTCAAATGCAAAAATCTGTGTATTATATTCCTCAGAGACACTTGTTTGCATAAAACTCAACTCGATTCTGCATAATTCATTTCTTTACATAGCTGGGGGAAAGGCTGAGTGATGTAAGCAGTGGGGGAAGGTAATAGAAATGTGTGTGAGAAGAGTGATGCACAGCCATCTGGGGAAATGTAATCTGACTTAGGTTGATTAGTAAAATCATGCCAAGAGAAATGATGTTGTGCAGTGTACAGTTATTACCAATGAAATGTAAAAATATTGTGATCTTAGTTTTTTCTTGCATATGTTAAAAAATCAAGAAGAGGTTTCTGTACCATATTCTTGTGGTCACCAAAAGTGGTCAATATTGACCTGCAAGAGGCCGTGTTACTATCCAATTGGGTTCATTTAAATTGCTCAGGTGTTTAAAGGAAGTCGATCAATGGGGAAGTCGCTTGCTGGTTGGCAAATGGTAGACAATAATTGAGTAAAAAAATCCCGGCAAAAAAGTGCAACCAAAGGTAAGTAGTTACCAACGGAATCATCCTTTAGTTGTCATATTTGCTACCCTGTTTCTCCGAAAATAAGACATCCTCCAAAAATAAGACACCCTTACATTTTTGCCTCACGCTCAAATATAAGGCATCCCCCCCCCAAAATAAGGCACCCCTGAAGATACAATACTGTAACTCTGGACAGGAAGGACCAGAGGGGGCAATCAAAATGACACAGGAGGATCAGAAGGGCATACTAAAATGGTAATCCCCCCCCTCTGAGTCTCCTGTGCCATTCTGATTCCCTCCTCTGATCCCCTCTGTGTCATTTTAAGTGATCCCCCCACCCTGATAGCCCAGTGCCGTATTCTCCTTCATGGAAAAATAAGACATCCCCTGAAAATAAGACATAGGGCATCTTTGGGAGCAAAAATTAATATAAGAAATTGTGTTTTTGGGGGGGAACACGGTATGTGATAATACTGCCTCATTTTTCAATGTCTTTGTGTCATGTCAATACTGTACTGCTTGCTGGTGAAGAAGCTGTACCTGAAAATATGCACTGTATGCAGCTATCTGCTCTTATTTAATTTTGCATCTCTGTGCCACTTCTGCTACTGAAAATTCTTGTTTATACCCTGTGATTGTCAGCAAGGTAATTGAGCAAGGGAGAAGATTGCTTGCAGGAAACCCACAGACAAGACTGGCTGGGATGTTTTTTATCTAATTCCCTTAAAACAATTTTAGTTTCAAATCTGCATACAGACTTAAGCTAGGTACACACGGGTAGCTCACGGTGATTGATTGTGCCCTAATCTGTTTACAAAGCTACCTGTGTGTGCTTTCCTCCAACATGTTGGAAAACCCTGTTCAATCTCCATTACTTTGCATGGAGACATGAATCTTCATGCAAAGTATTGGAGGTGCTGCTGCTCCTGCCTCCTTCCTGTACAGCCGTCTGCTGTAAGTGTGATAGGGGCAGAGCCAGCACTCATCACTTGGAAGCTGTGTGAGTGAGGCTGCTTCACCCCAGCTTGTAGCGTGTTCTGATTCACACGGGCTACAAACTGGAGAGAATGGTTCTCCGGGGCCCCTATTGAATGGGAATCGATGTGCCCATCTGGTGACGTCACCACGCTGTGATTGATCGGGGGTTTATTGCAACCTGTGTATGCCTAACTTTACTTTAGGATGTCTTATTAATTATGGATGTTAGAAATGCTTCACCAGTCACTATGGTTCTACGATCATCTGTTGTGTCTCCAAATGGTGAGAAGAGGCAAAGGGTACATTTAGACAGTAACCAATGTATGTCTTGATTAAAAAGTATAGACTGGTGCTTTAGTTTGGTATATTGCAAATTATATATGTTCCTTAATTGGTTCTCGCTATCTACTAAACCACATAAAACAAATAATATATTTTAATATTTTTTATTTTGTAATAAAAATGTATATCCAACATCAAACATTGTTATCTATTGTCTTTTTATAAAATCTCAACTCAACAACTACTGTCAATATATATAAAGATAAGCTGATTCCCCCCTGAAAACCGGTAAAAACAGTTGACCTGTGACAATGAGGACCTTCAAATGGCAGTCTGTCCCCTTTCCAGCGCCCTTTCTGTCCATTTTTGCTTACAGTCTCTACATTCATTTTTCTTTTTGATTCTTCTTTCATCTTTACCTTACACAATGCCAGGACCCCAGGAGGTAATTTTTCATTTGATGGCGATCATTATATGATACTGCAGCTATATAAACCATTATCATTGTTTAATACTACCCACATCTCAATTCTTAATTATAGGTGGCTTCTTTGTTTTTATTGTTACCTGGTCACATGTTTGTAAAGTTCCAAAAAGTCCAAAATTTAAGTGTGTTGAAAAAATGGTTGACCAGAACATAAGGGGGGTTGTATTGCAGTCAAAGGGGTCTCTGCTCGTCTCTGCTCCTTTTATCCAGCTATAAGGTCTCCTATTCAGCCTTTTCCTCTGCCTATATGTTTATTCTATTTATTCTTCTGTTGTGTTTGTACCAATTTCACTATGAATAGCTCATACTGTCACATAGTATAACAAAATGGATTCAGCTGAATTAGTTGTTTACACGCTAGGTGGAATTAAGAAGCATTCATAGTTACAACCAACAAGAACAAATGGAACCAGGAAGTCAAATAGCAGAAACTATATCAGCTGCAGAGAAGACTCAATACCTGAATTCAGGAGTGGATTTTATTTTGCTGACTCTAATATACACTATTACATTGCATTTTGAAAGGAAAAAAATCTTGGTTTAGATATAGTTATACATGTCTGTCTATTATAATGTTTTTAATGTGTCTATTATGAAGCTTACCTTGGAACAGTTTAAGATGCAGTATGCTCTATTTTCTAGTAAAGAAGAACTAGTTAGGTACTTCTATAATGAGAGGCATAGTATACTCAGAGTGCCTAATGCCAACTGAGAATGCAGGTGCCCGTTTTTTGACGTTTGTTGATTTCTCTGGACTGTAAGCTCCAGGTCCCGGGGTAGTAAATTGGGATTTTGAAACCCCATGCCGTCCAAGCATGGAATATGCTGGAGATTTTTTCATGTAGCTATTGTTATCTGTTGTTTTATAGCGAGCTGGGCCTGGTGTAAAAGCCAAATCTTCAAAATGTCCTCCATGTTGTGTCCGACCAGACACGGTAAAAGCTGGGGCAGAAGATTTTCCTGGAACTCTCGGGCCCAGAACTGGAGGCAGAGAGTATGTGTTAGGAGCTGGAACTTGGTCAACTGTCCTGTAGCGGGTTCTGGAGCCTATGGAGTATGATGGGGGCCTGCGATGGGTAGGAACGATACATTTCTCAGGCTTGTAAACCCCAGGACCAGGGGTTGTTTCCTTATTATCTGTAAACAGTAATGAGATTTTGAATCAATCATACCAGCATCAGATAGATGTGTCACATTTCACAAGTTAATTTGAATTGTCTTAATATGAAGTGTAAAGTATTAAATATAAAATCAAAACTCTTGCATATATATTGTTACAGTATTGAAATATTGAGCATCACCCAGACACTTATGTTTTCATTTACAGTATGCTCTAAACCAGTGTTTTTCAACCACTGTTCGGGATGTTGCCTGGTGTGCCGTGGGTTTTTGACCACCCTCGGCCCTCCTATCTAGCTGCTTCTTATAGTATAAGTCTTATACTATAAGAGGCAGCTAGAAAGGAGGGCTAAGCAACCACATCCTCACAGAGCCGGTCCGTGTATAACACGGATTATACCATAAGACTTATACAGCCGATCCGTGTTATACACGGACCGGCTCTGTGAGGATGCGGTTGCTTAGCAACACGCGTCCCCACAGACCAGGGGCGGTGTTTTTGCTCTGCTGGTATGCATCTGCGTTCCAGCGGGGCACCTGCTGATGACGTACTTCCGGCGGGGACCGGAAGTGCGCCGCGATTATGCATATCGTCGGTGCCCTTTTTTCATGAAACAAGTGTGCCTTTGCCCAAAAAAGGTTGAAAAACACTGCTCTAAACAGTGTTTCTGAAACTATAAAGCATCATTACATTTACAATTGTCACTTGTGTTTCTTTTATAATGAGGCCCTTCTAAAATATTCCTTCAACTTTTTTTTTTGTTTGTAATGAAACATAATTTGTATTTTTAGCTCGGGTACAGTAGACTCTAATAATATTCTTCTTTCCCATTTTAATAGTTGGAGCAGTATTGTAGTGTTCTTCCTCCCTCTAGTGTACACAATGCAGACCAAAATGCTGGTAGGCAATGCAATGATGAAAAACACGTATAGGCCTCATCAATTGTAACAGTGTTCAAGTTTTTTAAAATGTTCATAAAGGGAAATACATTTTGTGTACTTGCCAGATCTTCTCCAATATGTATATACAATAGTATTTTTGTATCCATTCTCAGTTCACAGCACACCAAGCTGATGAGCTGGGAACAAAAACCTTGTCTAGTGCTTCTGAAAAACTAGTTTCATTAAAAGTTGCACAGGTCTTTTTGTAGCCTTGTTGCTAAAGATGTGCAAGCACATTTAATGTCAGAGTTAATATGAAACCTAATGATCATTTTCGGAGTATATGATGTGGTAAAAAAAAAAGAATTCCAGATTTCTGTGTTGATTTTCTGATCTGATTCCCAAAAGAACTACCCACCCCTAGTGATTACAAACATAAAGCTTTATCAGTACTAAGTAGTGTCTTGATTAGTTTCAATACATACAGTACATCCAGGGCCACTGGGGCACTCCTGTCCCAGGCCCAATTATCTGGGGGTGGCACAAGCGGTCCGCCATGTGGTCCTGTATATCCTGACAGCAACCTCTGATGCACTTCGCCTCTCTCACTTCCCAATGTGTGAGAAAGTGGCCAATGATCTCATCTTGTGTTCACTGAGACATCTTGTGGCTGAAGTTGATTTTGCAGACTGAATTCAGGTTAAAGCTCGAACACAATAAATAGCTGTACAATCAACTTTGCTTTATCATCTATACATCTACCATCTGAAAAAGTTGAATTTTTTAGATTGACAAAATTCTTCAAGTTTTTATTGTAAAATGTATACAATTTATGTTACTTGGTAACTGCAGGGAAACATTAATAACTATAAAAGGTTGTAGTTAGGGGTGTACTTATAAGGGTGTTGGAGATCTTGGGGACGGAAATCTGAAGGGTAAAATCTGACAAGAGAAAATGTGCACGATGAGATATGATACTGAGATATATACTGAGATCTGGGTTCAAACGGTGTTGTACTGTGAGAGTTACATGACCCAAAGCCAGCTGGTGCCCTGTGAATGGAGACAGCTAATCGGAGGCTCAATCAAGAACAGGAAGGTCCATGTGCAGCAGAATCTACCATGCAGGAAGGTGACACAGAGGACAGTGAGCAAGACAACCCTACATATGTGGTGAGTACCAAACACCATCTCCTGGTACTCATTTGAGGAGCTCACTAACAAAGTTATTCAAAATTTTCAGCTGTCCCAGCTCTGCATGTGAGCAGACAGATGCAGCCCGTTCACATACAGAGATCTGCAGGTCCATCATTCGATGGAGGGATCATCCGTCTACAGTTGTCACAGCTCTGTAAGTGAGTGAACTAAAGCTGCCTGTAACAACGGCTGCCGTACGCTACCGCCCCCTACTTACCATTGCAGTTCTGGGCGCCCTGTTCAGCAGGGATCTGCTGAACAGTTTCCTCCCAGCTATTGTCGAAGCATGCTGTTGGTTCGGCAACACTTCCTTAACGACCAGCGCTTGTCATTTCCTGGGATTCAAGGTATTGGTCATGTGACCTGACTGACCAATAGTGGTCCTCCTGCACCTATGTAAAGGACCATGCCTTTCCAGCTTTGCCTAAGTATTAAGGTCTCTGTATTATGCTAAGTGCTGACTTCTATTGGTGTTCCTGTGCTTTAGATTCGTACCTGTATTCTGAGACTCTGCTACCTGTTAACCCTTGCCGGTCTTCTGGACTCTCCTGCTACCTGATCTGTATCCGTGCTGCCTCTCCTTTTCCTGTCCTGTCTGACTGCCTGTGTCTCTGGTGCCTTCCCTGCTGTCTCCTGGACCAGCTGCCTCATGTTCCTACCCTCCCTTAAGAGGTAGCGACCTGGTGTTCCCCTCGGGAAAGTCTATCCCCATCATAATGGGTATTGTGAACAACGAGTGGGTTTGGTTAGACAATGCACTTGGAGTAGGGAGGACTCGGGGTATACTCTGCTGTATAGAGTGATGAAAATGATGGTAAGTTTAAAACCGCTTTAAGCTGAAATTTCGTTTTAACCCACCTGCTGATTTGCTTCGGGCCAGAATGGAATAGGCTGGTCCAGCACTTCGGCCATAGCGCGTCAAGCATGGTTCCACATAATAGCAAGGTCCCGGGCTGGAATCAGTAACATGAGCTAAAGAAAAAAACAAGAAGGTAATAGAGAAATAAATTGGAAACAAAGGAGTTAGAAAAAGAAGGAATACAGATACATGTTTTACAATGCATTGACAGAAAAATATTGTTTCTCTGACCTGCCTCTATGCGGATTTATTGTGATACAAGGCTGGAAAGCTGCATGTTTATGATTCTAATCACTACATGTTTAAAAAAAAGAAAGTTTTCACCTCCAGAACATGTATGAAAAACAAAAAAGGAAGCTACATGTACAAGAGATATAAATTATTGATTCGGCAGAGGTTCACATAAATCACACTTACCAGAATGGCTTGTCCGTCCGTGGAAAGAATAAGCCGGGCTGGAATGCTTTGTATAGTCATGGCCCACAAAGCCCACGGTGGGTGGGAGGCTGTAGTGTCCAGGCCCAGGACCTAGAGTAAAATATTTTGCAGCATGATGTTGCAGCAGATAATAGTTGATGTGGTTTTAAAAAAAACTTAGATATTTGTATACTTTTCTGTCTTTCTGACAGCACATACAGTTGGGTCCATAAATATTTGGACAAAGACAACTTTTCTCTAACTTTGGTTCTGTACATTATCACAATGAATTTTCCATTAAACAACTTGGATGTAGTTAAACCGCAGATGTTTGGCTTTAATTCAGTGGGTGGAACAATAATATTGCAAAGAAATAAGAGGTACTTAAGCCTTTTTCCACACTTTGATTTTCAGTGGTGGCAATGATGAAGACTTGAACTTATGAACATCACTGCCAGGCCTTTACTGCAGCTTTGTTTGTCTATTCTTTCCAAAGTTGAGTCTTCTTTGCTTCTGTTTCTTTGGTTGAATATGTTAGTTTGTTGCTTTGGCTGTATGATTTGGGTCAATGTCCATCTGTATTATGAAACTCCTCCAAATCAACATTTAGACATATTTTTTGTGGAAACAATTCAAGTGCATTTAGATATTATTAGTAGTAGTAGTCTCTAAACACCTCTGAAAAAAATTGGCTAAGACTCACTTATGTCTCATTGCCATTGGCAGCCATGCACACCCATGCCAACACACTGCCTTTAACATGTTGAATCTGCTAAGCTGTGACTTGCAGATAATGCAGTTAATGTGATCATGAGCTGTTCTATGCTGCTCCATACTTTTTTCATGCCATCACTCTGCTAGTTGCTGATCTTGGTTTTATCTGTCTTAAGCACTGGGGGGAGCAGAGGTATTCAGGGGGGGGGGGGCAGAAAGGGGGGCAAACATGGCATTAGAGCCCTCTATGTCAGAATCACGCTGTCAACCAGAGAGAGGAGAGAAATTTGCGGAACTCAGCTGCCTATTGGCTCTCCCTACTGTAGTTCCTCTGGGGATTTCACACAGTACACCCACCCATCAGACAAGTCTGAGAGATGGACAAACAGGAAAAAAGCATGGGGGAACTAGCTGCACACAGTAAGTAGAGTGAGTGAATGTTTGTGTATAATTGGTGTGTGTGTGTATATGATGCATTTATTTGCATGATTGGTGTGTGAAAAAGGGAGTTTGAGGGCCACTTCACAGTCGCTCTGGCGCTAGTGCACTTTTCTACCGTAACAGATGTGATAGCAGTAATTCTGTTACCTTTAAAAAAAAACTATGTTTCCGCATTGTGCTGGCCCTCATTCTGAACCTGTATAGTTTGAATGGGGGACAGGCACTTGATAATCTTCCTAAATAGAAAAGGGGGGCCCTTCAAGGAAGGTTTGGGAACCAGTGGTCTAAAGAATTATTAACAGAACTCTGCTGGCTTTTTTTAAAGGCTTAAGAGTGGCTTGCAACTTGCAGTTGACCATCTGTATTTACGTTCATGCAGTCTTTTCTTTATGGACGACTTGGATATACTGTAGATATAACTACCTCCTGGAGAGTGTTGTTCACTTGGTAAGCTGTTATGTAGGGGTTCTTTTCACCATTGAAATTATTTCTTTTTCATCCACCACTGTTTCGTGGATATCCAGGTATTTTTATGTTGCTGAGTTTATCAATACTTTCTTTCTATCTCAGGATGTACTAAACTGTAGATCTTGCCAATATTGTAGAAATTTCTGGAATTTTGTATTAGTTTTTTACAGCTTAAGGATAGCTTGTTTCACCTGAATAGAGTGCTCCTTTTACTGCATGTTGTCTTTTGACAGCAATAACTTCCAAACACAAGCACCCCCTGCCCTCTGAAATCATCTTTTATCTGCTTAATTGATTATAACATAACAAAAGAGATTGCCAACACCTGCCCATGAAATAGCCTTTGGTTCAATTGTCTAATTACTTTTGAGCCCACGAAATGAAGTAAAAAAAATAAAGATATGTAATATAAAATGTTGAATTGAAAATTAAAGTCCAATCACTGATGAATGTTTATGTACTGTAAACTGTAAAGCAAAAATCTTTGTATGACTGAATGTTTTTCAAATTGTTTGAGGAAAGTAATGACACACGTCACATGGTCAAGTCAAACACAACATCATCTCTTACCTCTTTCCTTAGCTGCAATCATTGGTGTTTTTCTTTCTGTTTGCTCTCCCATTTTATCCAGCGTCACTTGTTTATCCTTGTGTTCCTTTGAAAACTTTTGTAAAAAAAAAAGTACCCACAAAACTTAAGGTCTCATGTGTTATAGACTGTATAAAAATAGCAGATGGCTTTTTCCTTTTATTTAGATGTAATGTATGATGGACATGAGTGTCTTGTCAATGATGATCCTCTGTTATCCTGTAGGTCACACCATGGTAATGTGACCTGAGGATGTTCTAATATGTGTAAGCTTATCCGTGTGCTATCTCATCACCCCCCTCCCAAACACACCCATCAGCCCCCTTTATACGGGTTCCAAGTCACTGGAGCAAGAACACCTTCATTACAATAGTACTGGAATGTTACTTAACTATTTATTTGCCTTGGCACACCTTGATTTTAGATAATTAGAAATAAATGGACAATGGATTAAAGCCTAGTAAAAGTATATTTTATAAAACTGACAAAACATCCTTACATAATTAAATTAGAAACATACATGGTCATCCAATGTTTTTAAGAGTTTTAGATGCGGAAGTGTATGATGATGTAAGTGAAGAAATGTTGGTCACTACTTTTTTTGTAACTCATCATGGTCAACAATTTCTTCTTACTTTAAACGAAAAAATCTATTTACATAGATGAAAACGCCAATTTTTTTGTAAGTTTCACTAAGTTCCTTTCTTTCGCAGTAATTTCTTAATATAGTACTAAAAATAGCGGCCTGAATCATTGATTGCCAATATGCTTTCAGAGACCTTTTTCCTAAGGAGGTTTTACTTTTTCAACACTGCTAATGCCTAATATATGGAATTATGGTGGCTCAGGTGGTTAGCACTCTGACCATGCAGCACTTGTGTCCTGGGTTTGGATCTTAGTCTGGAGTGGGTTTCCTCTGTGTACTCCAGTTTCCTTCTACACTCCAAAGACATGCTGCATATAAGTCGCTGTCTTATTCTCAGGGAAACAGGGTAGGCAGAAGAATATATACACACTTGGCAGTATCGCAAGATAGGGTAAAGATTTGGGATATTCACACAGTTGCAAACAGTTTATAAATAAGTAAGTAATTTGTAGCCACAAAGTCCCCTAGCCAGACCCCCCCCCCCC
>CM070032.1:122762391-122781073 GCA_036250615.1 Ptychadena robeensis | reverse complement strand
GCGGGTTTACAGTGGGGGTGCGGTGCCCGCACAGGAATAAAAAACATAATAAAGAACAGTACAAGAAAAAGGGAACCATGTCCCTTACATAGGGCTCACTTGCCAACCCTTGTTTAGGAGCAGAAAACTTTATGTTACAAATTAATTTTGGTGATGATACATTGTTTCAAGGGGCTTACGCAAATGAACTTACAACTCAGCCTAATTTCCACTTTTTTTCAACTTTCACCAAACAGTATGTGAATGTGTTCATTGATGTATTTTTCCTTTTAGGTTAGGTTACCTCCAGTGGCGGGGAACTTAAAGTCTATGCTCAGGGATCTTGGTGAAGTGTAGTTAATTTAAGGGAAGTCACCGACTCTTTGGTTAATGTGGTGGTGCGGGGCTAAGACCCCCAGCAAGTTTCATCAGTTTATTCCAGTAAGGTACCAAGGGAGCTAGTGATTGATAAGGGCTGGTGGCCAGTTACAGTATGGAAATGGTTAACGTTTGTATGGTGGCACTGTCGGTGGGATGCCAGATTCTTTACAATTGTTTTATTCTGTTTTTTATAGTCTGTTGCGTTGTGGCGTGAAATATTTTAATATTGATATATATATATATATATAAAATGAAACATAATCGTAAAGAATGAATGCGGGTCATGACTTTATTTTAGTTGGTTAAAATAGGCCATCGCAATCACTCAGTATCCCCACAGTCACGCACCAGTGTAAAACATTTCCCTCACTGTACTGCTCAGAATTAAACATTCCCCAGCCATTATATTTGAGGAATGGCGTATTGTAAAGTCCCTAACAATGATAGTCAATGTATTTCAAGTTGGAGCAAATGCCTTATATTGGTAGGATTGTTGTAATGAAAAAAGGTAAAATGACAATATAAAATTTAATAGGACATTGGGGGTGTCGGAAGAAGTAAATCTGCTCAAATCAAGGGTTTACAAAATTTATATTGGAAAGTTGGGTAAAGGCGATTTTTGGAAAACCTGTCCTTAACCTGTCTATTGCCGTTTTCCAACATTTAAGTAAAAATTGGTGCCTAATGAAATTGTTGTGCTGATGGTTTAGTTACCATTGCATTATTCATCTAGGACCTCATTATTTTATTTTTAGCAGAACACGTGCCAGTACTTGCCTACTGGAAACAAACCATGTTTGTGTATATGTATATAAAACCCATGCTAATCCTCTTTGTTGCTTATAAAATGTGGGCCTTGCATAGTAATTTTTACATTGCTTCATTATGGTTGGTCTCCCCTTAAGTTGTATCTAAAACCCAAGAAACAAATATTTATTTTTATTGGCAGGCCTAGTGGGCCTTACATGTGGTGGTGACATTAGGGAAATGCTCACTTGAAGACACTTTAAACAGTATAAATGGTAAAACCACTGAGGGCCTGGTTCACAAATTATACCTTTAAAGCCAGCCATAGAAACTCGAATTCCATTGAAGTAACCACGTTGTGAGGAGTCGATGACAGACACTGAACAGGAATCCAAGTTAACTGCCTACAAAAACAGGATCGGCTCAAAAAATACCAGCAGGACAGCTTTTGCGCGTCAGAAACCTGAAGGTGGGCGCACCCCTGTAGTTGGCCAGGCGACAGGACCATTATGCGCGCGGCAGGGCGCAGCACGGCAGTCGATCAGCCGCAAACTTGCTGCGAATCGGCCCGTTCTATGGGGCGGCTTTAACGTGCCTGAGCAAAATGTTGACAAATGTTAAACACGTTTAACATATGTTAATAAGCAATTGCCCACAACATGCATAACTATAGATATGTGTTCAAAAGGCCTTAAAGCTTCAAGGATTGGTGATTACTGTTTTTTTTAAAGCCTATTTAATTTATTTTATATGGATATACAACTATTAAATGTCCATATGTGACCACAGTTCTATTTAGGAGCAATGAACATGCTAGTAAAAATTGGAGGTCATCTTTTGCCCTTCTAAACATTTGGCCTGTATTAGGGCAGGATCATATTTATAATTTATATATATTTTTGGAGAAAAATTTGCATGGCCATGCGTAAACAAAAATTTACCCAAGCTAAAATCCCACAATGATTCCCTCAACGCTGTGACCATTGGGAAGGCAAGCTGGTGATTAAATGGGCGATTTTGATTTGAATGTATATTAAATGGGTAGCTAAATTCAAACCAAGCAGATAACCCATTTGAATAAAATACATCCACATTCTGTGCTTTGGAGGTCTGCTTGCCAAAAGTAAAGGATTTATGAGAATTTATTGGGAGCCAAAGGATCAATAATCCACATGGATGGCTGTTGTTGTGAAAAAAATTGACCTAAGGGCTGCTAATGCCTTTTATACATGCGAAAGCTACCAGGATGTGGCTCTGAAATCCTGGCCCCACGGGTTTGTGAAGTGAAAACGAAGTAACAAACAAGTGGATGCCCATAGACTTTCCTCTCATCACAAAAAACAACATGCTTCCAATACTTATGTATATACTAAAAATATGTATTCTTTGGATCACATGGTTTAGTGTTTCGGAGGGGAATCGGGGGGAGGGGGAATAATTTGTAAGATTTATCAATAAACAAATTACAATGCCATTTTTTGGCTAAAAAGTTTAGGGCTTTTTTTGAAAGGGTTTAGAAGGCTTAGCATTAACACGAAAACACAGGTTTCATAGGTAACAGGTTAACCTACATTGTGTTTGCGATCAAACTCGCAATGCCCCACATTACACAAATGCATTGCAGCCTATTACTTTTGGGGATGCAGCACAAGTACCTCCCATTGCACATTGTGCAGAAAGACACAAGTGCAGCACATGTCTGTAACCAACGGAAGGAAACAGTAGTATTACAGCTAGAGGCTCCAATTACCACCAAAATATTGAGCCACTGCAGTGTAAAAATGCGCCCTTATTGTATTATGACTGCATCAGAATAAGTTTTTTATTTTTTTATTTTCCACCATGGTTCATGATTCCTCACCACGATAGCACTACTAGGCCATCAGATCTGTTATTGACTGGAAAATATTGCACCATCAAACTCTTGGAATAATTTTAGAAAAGTTTGGAGTTTAAGTGATTGTACCTATGGCTCAAAACAAAAGGAAGCACTATACTGTAGGAATAAATTCTAGTAATAATACTAATTAGCAGTCAATAGATGTGACAATTTCATAAACAGTCAAGTTCTTATTATAAAATTCTATATTTCTATAGTTTGTGTTCTATTAGAGTAGCTATACTTGAATATAAGATAGCTTTATTGCTTTATTGAGTGTTAAGCTGCATACAAATTAATAACAGAAAGTGGCAGCTAATCATGCAGGGAAAGTACAGTAAGTGGTTATGTGGAAGACAACATGGGACAACATTGTGTTTCCTGACGTATTTTTTGATCCTCAGTTAATTGTATTTGCTTTATTACTAGTCATGAGCGGCCATAGGGCAATACTATAATTTGTGATATTTCATGCAAATAATGATAAAAAGTGTGACACTAGTGTCCGGTGGCAGAAGAAAAAATGTTTTAGCTTCTCCCACTCTGCTGAACATCAGAGCAGAAGCTAAGGATGTAGAAAAGCTACGCACTTCCAGCCCTGACAGCTGAGCTGTAAGTGAGCAGGGAGCTTAAGACCAAATAAGCGCATATGGAAGAGGCGCCTGTGCCAGCTCTCCCATCTGCTTCTGTCACTGGATGTGCGTTGGACTCAAGCTACCCTGCTCACGAAAGTTAAAAAGAGAGCCATTGGAAAGATCTGCCCGTGGGCATGCACGTGTGTAATCCACAAGAACCATGCTGCTGTCGAACGAGTTTGAGAGTGTGTAGCAAATCTAAGGCTTCAGTAGCATGTATAGCTACTTGGGGGCTACCTATTGCATTGTAGTGAACTTTTTTTTTTTCCAGGGCAATGCACCACAACAATGGTAAGGCAGCATTGTGTCTTTTGATGAAGGGTCAATGGGAGACAGGTGGGTTGAAATGTTTTGTTTTGAATACATCAGGGAAGAATTCAGAAACTCTCAGATTAGGGGTCCTCAAAACTACGCCCAGGGCCGGACATGGCCATCCTGGGAGGGAAGGTTATCTGTCACCTACACCATGCGGACCCCGCACACATGTTTGGTCCGGCACCTGTGTTCACCACAGATGGAACATTTGCCGGGAGATCAGTACGAGACGCATTATGCAGAGGTAGCAGCAAGGATGAATTATGACAGGTGCTGCGCCTGCCAATCATCTCCCTGTATGTGATATGTTTATTATTGTGTGTGTGTTTGTGAAGATATTGCATGTGTATGTTGTATGTTGGAATGATGTGTGTTTGTGTGTATATGTGTGCATTTGTTTGGGTGTGATGTTATAGTGTGCAGTGTGTGCGTTTTTTTTGTGTTATGTTGTCCATTTTTGTTTTATATTATTTAATAACTACAGTTCGGGCCCAGACATGGGCAAACTACAGCCTGGGGGTCAGATCCAGCCCGTTTAGTTTTAATCCGGCCATAGCTGTCAATTTCGCCATCCGGTAATACAGGACGTTGACATCACTTCTGGTTCTCGGCCAGGGACTCTTCCATGTCCCGGATACCAGAAGTTCTGCACATAATTTGGCATTGGGAGAATAAAGTCCCTCCTGTACTCTCCTAGTTATGGTCCACTGTGCACATAATATTGCACAAAGGTGGTGGGAATTTAGGAGGAGGAGAACGCCCTTCCACCTACCTCCGCCTGATTTCAAAATCCCAGGAAAAATCTAGGATTTGTGAAATCGGTATTTGGCAGAGAAAGCCACATAAGCAACGTGATTTCTGGCCAAAACGGGGGGTGACAGGGTAAGTCTGGCATGTTGTCACTTTAATGAGCATATAGTCCACAGTAGTACTATTACCCTGTTTCCCCCAAAAAGGCATCCTCCGAAAATAAGGCACCCTTACATTTTGCCTCACATGAAATATAAGGCATCCCCCGAAAATAAGGCAACCCCAACTACGGGTACGTTTAACTCTGGACAATGGGATCAGAGGGGACAACCAAAAGGACCACAGGGGATCAGAAGGGGTTGTATAAATGGTAATCCCCACTTCCGTCGGGATCCCCTCCGCTAAGCGCATTGCTTGGCGGGAGGGGTCGCGGAGCAATTTCACTTCCTGCTCGGTGGATGCGGTGTTCTCAACAGCGCTGAGCCATTCCGCCTATGCAAGGCTGAAACGTAGTGGAGTACGTTGAACCTCTGCATCAGCGGATGTCTGAGCATGGCATCCACCGAGCGGAAAGACGATGTGCTCCAGTCGTATCCCCGCCAGCAATGTGCTAGCAAGAGGGGGTCCTGATGGTTGTGAGAGCCCCCCCCCCCCCCCCACCCCCACCCCACCCCCCCCCCCCCCCCCGTGCCATTTTTTCCCCTCTATGCCCTGTGTCATTTTAAGTGATCCCCCCACTCTGTTACCCCAGTGCAGTGTTCTTCATAGAAAAATAAGACATCCCCTCATATATAACGTTTGAGCCTTGCTTGAATGGCACGGAAAGTCAAAATGTTTGTGAAAGGGGGCCTCTCCTCACAGGAAATCTGGAGAACAATATCTTGCATGTTTTCAAGCCATTGCACCTCATGGAAGCATTAGAAGCTGATCCTGAAGTATTTTATTTTACTGATAATATTTATCTATGCATTTTCTGTGTATTTATATAATACGCCATGTTTGCCTGGTGGATGGGAGCGTTTCGGTGTAGTCGGTTGAGAACTTATGTACGGTGACTCCCACATTGCACGGAATGTAGTAACAAGCAGATATTACTGTCCATACAAAGCTGAGGCTGGCGCACACCGAATGGTATGTGGAGTGTTTACATTTACTGGAGAAGCACTATGAAGCACGGTTACATATAGAATAGCAGCACACAGCTGTTAGCAGCGGTAAAGAACATAAACATACGGATTCCACCGCCTCTGACAGCTCACACTGGTGCCACACTCAATATGGTGCCGCAGTCTCGCCCCCTAAGTCTGTCGCGTCACGTAAGCTAGGCAATCAGCGTTCACGTTGGCGCTAAAGGACAGCAAAGTTTTCCAATGATAGGCGTCAGAGAGAACGCCGTCACCCCTCATTGGTGAATTAGCACTTGGTGGGTGGAGGGATTACTGGAGGCCGGAAGCGGGTGATGGAGGCCGTTTCCATGGTAGTGTGGCCCGGTGAGCTGTGAGGGCCTACCTGCGGAGTCTTTCCCGGTGTCGGGATGACGGGCCTGAGCTCACCATGACTGGGGAAAAGAAAAAGAAGAGGTTAAATCGCAGCATCCTGCTGGCTAAGAAAATCATCATTAAAGATGAAGGGACGGTGAGTGAGTGTGACAAGGCGACACATAGATCGCCCTCCGTGTGTGGATGGTGGAAGTGTGGTGTCGGTGTAGAAGAAGAGACTTAGGAGTAGGTTCTCTGGGATGACAGTAACATATGGCGGCAACTGGTGACCTGACTGGCTGTTTGCATATGATGTCATGGTGGTGCTACTGAGCCTGTAGATGTTAGTGATGAGAATGAGCAGTATGGCTTAATGTACTGTGTATATATATATATGGTTCATGGTGTACTATGAATATACCATAGCATGAGCCTTCACTGTGTGCACATCACAAACATGGCACATGGATCCATCCCATGTACTATACAGAGACACTGCTGCTGATGGTGGATGGGCCTGGTTATGAATACCCAGGTCTACAGGTGAACATGGTAGGGGTATCACAGATCAGCCTGAAAGATTCATCAATATTTAAAAGTTGGAAGAGTAAGAGACAGTTTTTGTTTTATACATTGAACCAATTGGATTTTATCTTTCATGTCACCATGGAAAGAAGCCTGGTGTCATCCAAGATGGCTTTAAATGGTGCACAATCTAGTATCCCTTATTGTAACTATATGATTAGGTACGGTCACCAGGGTTTTGTGGTGTCCTCTCCATGGAACAGAATCATACTGTGTGTACAAATCTTATTCAGTCACCTTTGCTATAGATTTATAGTGAAGAAGCTTAGAGGTCCAGTTCTCATGAGTTTAGCCATCCCCAATACCTTCCTAAGATTTCACTAAAACAAACATGGAGGGGGTAAAAGCAAAGTTGGAGATCCCTGTACTTGTAGCCATTGGATCAGCGTTTCAAGAAAGGTCTGAACTGACAGCTGACCTCCGAAAAAGAATACCAATTCTAAGCCTGCCTTGTGTAGTTTGCTAATGCATACACATGTATTATGTTAAATCTTCAGTGCAGCATCACATCGTAACCTCTGTCACTTTAATTGGGTTCTGCTACACCGCTGGGTCATACAGAATAGATGTCCCTAATGCCCAGGCTGTGGGGATTCATGGCCGGTGAACTAAGCACAGCATAAGACAGGAGACAGGAACACACACCAGCAACTTCCAGGCCCTGCAATCATAAAGGTTGTTGTGCAATGATAAGACTATGGACTTTGCTTTGAAATGTACATATGTAAAAGTACATCGAGGCGGGGTTACTCGCCACATGAAAATAAAGGGGGTGTTTGGATTTAATGCTTTAAGGACCTTGCTTATGTTATGTTCACACCATCATTGGAGCAGCACTAGCAATTTAAAAATGACTTGATGTAGTCTGTCTTTAGATTTCTTTTGTGATGCACCCTTCAGTTATATTATTGTATTACCTGTAGATCCTGCCAGCCAGTCTCTCTCTCTATCAGTTTCTATTAGCATACTGAATAAAGTAAAACATATCGGCTGAGACAAACTGTTTCCAACTGACAGTGGTGCTTACAATGTTTTTATTGCTATAGCTAAAGCCTTTTATCTCCGAATGATAACTGGTATAATTGTTTTATAAGGTTCTGCAGGATTTGGGCTTTGATTCTCAAAGCTCCTCAAATCTATTCATCTAACATTGCCCTCTGAGAATGACTTTGTTGTTCAGTGGTGGCTATGTCCATCATCCATAGATGCTGTCAGTAAAGTGGTAACGTAAACCATGATGTGTATCGTTGGATGGATCCACCAGTAGAAATAAATGAACACCTAAGGGAAGAAAACTGTTGTATAACAGCTTTGAGCGTTTAACAGGCAGTTGGGTGTAGGTCTACCTTGAGTGGCATTTTAAAGCTTTGCAAACACAAGGAAGGAAGGAAGTAAATACTAAACTAAAAACATGCATTTGTAGAGGGTTAACAGATTTCTATTGTAACCTAACTGCCAGTCAACTGTCCACAATTTATTTGAATTTTTTTTTACTACATCCAACTGAAGATATAGGAGGTTGGCTGGCAGTTTGCCTGCTTTATAACTGCTAGTGGGAACAAGTATCTACAGTTAAGGTGGGGTGACACGTGTAGATTTTTTAGTTCGATCAATGAAGAATTATGTGTTTTTTGGTTAATTGAAC
This sequence comes from Ptychadena robeensis, assembly GCA_036250615.1. Classification (NCBI taxonomy): domain Eukaryota; kingdom Metazoa; phylum Chordata; class Amphibia; order Anura; family Ptychadenidae; genus Ptychadena; species Ptychadena robeensis. The sequence continues at coordinate 122,772,679 of CM070032.1, read as the reverse complement.
AAAAATCTAGATAGCCCAATTTGTTTGATGGATAAATGTTCTCCTCAAACAAAAAATTGTTCGAAAGGTCATCGAATATGTTGGCAAATTTATATCACATTTCAAATGTATTTTCATTAGATATCGGCGATAAAAATCTAATGTTACATTCAAATGTTACGAAAGATGTTCGACAACGACATTGAGCAAAAGATCGAATTGGCAGTTGATTGAATAAAAAATCTACATGTGTAAACCCACCCTAAAGCCCCCCATACTCCTTTAGATCACTCCATACAATTTCCATTATATTTACCAACACCTATATAGTGCCAGGTCCTCCCTGATAGAATACATAGTGATGGAAAGGTGTGAAAAGGTCCTCATATTATATAATAAGCTTTGCTTGGAGACCAGCGCTCTCTAGACAAAGCATCGGATATCGGCCATTATTACGGTCATGTCTGATAAAGCTGTTTTCGAGCGGGATTGATTAGTCCCCCTCGAAAACAGCAGTGGGCACAGATTACATGGGCCAGGTAGATGGCCGTGAGTGCGCATGGCACTCGAAACGGCCATCGATTTGACCCATATCTCCACGTCTGTACCCTGCTTTAGGCTTAATTTACACTGTAGTTTCTCCTGCTGCTGCAGCCAGGGAAATGAGCAGTCGTTTCTGGAGCATCCGGAGAAACGACTTGTCATGAGCACCTGCAAACTTCGAGCATTAAGTCGCTCGGGGGTCGTTTAGATAACAACCCCATGACAGGTCTTTCCGGCTCAAGCCCAGACCCCTGACGCCCCAAAGCTCATACGGCCAGAGAACCGACCTGTCCGTAAATCCCTGGCCGATGCCATTAGTTTCAAAGGGGACCGGTGTTCACATTCAAACCAATGGCTGGCACACAAACGGTGTCCGCCAATACTCTGAGCGAGGGAGAGCAGTGTGGCGTCATCACATTGCTCTCCACCGCTGATCGGTCCCTGCTCGTTACGTGTGTGGAGACCTTAAATTTTGACTTGTCAAAAGTCAGCTTAAGCACTCGTGTCTGACACTTTTACTTGGTGATAACTGAAAATCACAGTGATGTTTGTTTGTCAGAGCAAAGGCAGACCTGCCATTCTGTACAAGCTGGAATTGACAGCAAACAGTTAGCCATTGGCACCCATCAAGGGAGTTGCTGGATTTAGCTATAATTAGATATAATTGAGCAGAGGTTTTGTTCAGTGCTTTTGCTCTGGTGAGTTTAACCAGTTCACATAAGGTAGCAGTTCCTGTATACTTCGGAATAAGGCAGTTGCTTTGCTAAAGTGCAGCTTTTTGCATCCTGAGTCTGACCTGGCAAGTGTCTGTTTTGTAGGCCCTGCTCACATATATATTTCAATGCACACGGGGCAATGCATTATATCCAATGGGCCTGTTTATGTGAAATGCATAGAAATGCAAAACTTCAACCCGCAAAAAAGCACATAGGTTTTGTCACCTCTCCCAGTGCTAGTTCCATCTGGTAAATTTCATTCTATCATAAAAGTAGTGACAGGTTTTCCAGCATGGCATTAATGGGAAAGTTGACGACTCAACTACAGAGGCATAAGTTGGAGTTAACATACTAAAAATACTGCTCTCTAGACCATGAACCGCATGGTGACCCTCTGAATCTACAAGTCCCCCTTGAAATACAATAAAGTTCTACCGTTCGTACGGCCATCTGAAACAGAATGTGCAAGCGAATATGGATGATGCCATCACTACCACTAGTCATCCAGTCCAGAGCACATTGAGTAGCTTTACAGTTATATTTATTTTTTAATGACAATGTGCTCTTTTATGAACCACAGTGTATAGTGTTGACTCATTCTGTGTGCCTTGGCTGCCACAGTTTCCACCTTCTGTTTCGCGCTCAAAATTTTGCATTATAATGTTACAGCGAACCTATAAAAGTTGTTAATTGTTAGACATTTGTGTTCCTCTGCTGCATCTGTGTGATGATGTCATTAAAACACGACTGATTTTAGTGGTGGATGACTCGATTAGACAAAATATGTTCTGTCCCACCCCCCACTTCCTACCTGCAATCTCCGTCTAACTGTGGGAGATCACTGCCAGCTTCCGTGGTCGCGCAGCGATCAAACTCATGGCTGATCGCGGTAGTGGGAACAAGCCCTTTGATATGTAACTTTACAGTAGTTGATAGCAAAGCATAGTATTTGGGTAAGAGAGGGTTAATGCTTTTAAGTAAAAATCTGTGCTGCCTGAAACACTGCCAGAATGAAAGCTCCATACAGAGTAAATATTAACTCTGGAGCAGGTTCCTGCTGTTCTTGCCCTCCAGCTGACACTCCCCCATGCTTTATATTGTTGACCATTTTTCTTATTAAATATACATTATCCCTATTAAATTCTTACATTAAATAACTGTAAGCCTAACAAAAAAAATAATTTAAATGGCTAGAAAAATACTTCTATAATAAAGTAAAACTATTTGGTGTCAGTCAGCTGTCATCGGCTTGTCATGTGAAAGTTTGTTAAGGGTAAGAGTAGAACATTGCTCTTTAGAAATGTCAAAGGGCACCAATACTTAATTAGCCTGGCGTGCACAGTAAATTACAGTAATCTCCACTCCTCACACCTTCCCCCATATAACCCTTTGACACCCCCAAAACTTCTGCATGACAAATCTCTATCCACAGACATGGCTGGTTCAGGCACAATCTGGCCTCCAGAGCCCTATGGATTTGTGTAAACTTGGCAGAGTTTATAAGTAATCTGCTATGGGGTGGAGCTAGACTAGCAGCAGGGAAACCAGAGTAATCAAAGCAAGTTTTATAACCTGGATTATTTACTCTTCCCATCAACAGCTGGTGACTGGAAAGATGGCGGGTGGGTGCACTTGCAGACATGAAATGGTCTTCAAATCCGGCCTCTTGTGTCAAGATACTGTATAGTCTAGTACTAAAAAGCGACCCTGTTTCCCTGATGATAAGGCACTGTCTTATATTTTTTTGAAACACCAAAATATGCCCTAGGTCTTATTTTCAGGGGGATGTCATATTCCGATCACTGTGCCATTCATTGTCCCCTTTGATCACTCTGTGCCAATCATTGTCCCCTTGCAGGTATTGTGGGTGTCTTATTTGCAGGGGGGGGGTGGCTTATTTTAATGTTGTGGGCAAAAATGGGGGGGGGGGGGCTCATTTGATGGGGATGGCTTATCATAGGGAAAACAGAGTAGCCATATACATATCAATTCTGCCGGCGGTTCCCGAACGATTGATCGACATACATGTTCACAGTGATCGATCGTCGAACAATATTCAAGGATTGAATGCGCCCACCTTGAACGATCGACCCTAAAAGGTTGAAATTGAGCATGAAATAGATCAAACAGAGATCCAACAAGTTGGTATTCTCCTCTTCGATCACCATTACTTTGGTGATTTTGTACATTCGGTGACACCATAGGGGAACCTATACGTGTATGAGTAGTTTAAGATTAGTTTTTTTACCCTAAAATGCTATCAAAATTTCAATTAATGCAAACCCCCTACCCTCTGCTTCTTATTTTATCCAAACAATTTTGTTTTTACATACACAATGTCACAATGTGAGCAGTTTTGTGTAGCTGAAGAGTAGAGTATGTGAACGGATATCATGCAGATCCATGTGCTCACTAGAACAAGCATGTAAGACAGGTGATAGGACTATTCAGACTTTATTAGGTACATGATTGTTCCATGTTATGCACACAAGAGTGGAGTAACCCTGTGGGCGTAATAATTGTGTACGCCCGTTTTTGTTTTTTTTTGGGGGGGGTTGAGTCTGCCAACTAAAAGTCCCATTTTGAGGGTAACTTTGGTTCTTTTGATTCAGATTAACGGGATGGGCACTCTAACCCCATAGAGATATAGGTTTTCTATTGCTTCCCTTTCATTAACGTAGCTAGTATGAAAGAAACCCCTAGGACCTAATCATACATGTACACCTCTCGATGTAATTTTGTTTTCTTTTTATGTTTTTGTGATCTTGTTTTTACCTTTTTCCTTTTTTTTTTGTATGGAAATATATCTTCTGAATGTATAATGCTGGCCATACACGGTTAAATTTTAGCGTTCACTTTATGTATTTAGATGAAAAATAAGATCGAAACGAAAATATTTTTTCCGCCCACATGGTACAATCGACTATAATTGGTCGGTTTATGTCAAATCGTCGATTTAAAACGTGATCGGACAGGTTGGAAAATTTTGTTGATTGTGCAATCCTCGAACTACATTCCTTGCAGCTTTTTTTTGGTCGAGTCAATGATACCCCTTTAACACATCACTTCCGATTGAAACTTAAATCGTTAGATGAACTAAATTGAGGATTTCAGATCACTTTGATGAACTTTACAGTCAAAATCACTCAATAATCGTACTCTTCATGTGGTGTAACATCGATTTAATGATGATCGATTTTCAATTGATCCATCGAACTCCAAAACCGAATCTAACATCAATTGTACATGAAATCGAACTGTGTATGGCTACCTTAAAGCTTGTGTTCTTGCATGATTGACAGATAATCTAGTGATAATCTAGATCTTGCCCACTGTGCAGGTCGGGAATGTACTGAAAGAAAGACCTTCTACACGAAGGTTCATACACAAACTAGAGAGAAATGTTGGAGCGTTTATATCTAATGGGCTTTTTCAAACAACTAAACAACTGCCCTGCCCAACACCCACTGGTTTAAATGGGAGAGGACACAATGTGGTGCTGCTCTCTCCTTCTCCATAAAACAAAATGAGTGCTGTGTGTATTGAATCTACTGTTCACTGAATATAGGAGCTTGGACTTTATTAAATTTTAGGAAAATTATTATACATAAACAGAATTACTAATTATGCATACCTTTAGAGCGGACTTACCATCTCTGATTCTCCATTTTAAGCGCCAGAGGTCAGATCGGAGGTTAAAAGGGAAAAAAATCCCCAGTTAAACTTTAAAAATACTGCGACACTCCACCTCCCCAGTGACGTTCCCTTGGCTGTGCAAGGGAACATGGGAAGTTAGACATCACTTCTGATGTGTACCTCCCCATGCGCCAGATGCCTGAATCACCAGATCCAGATTGGTGGAGAGTGCAAGACCGGAAGAGTCTCGCTCCTCCATCTTGAAGCCTGGAGGACCGGATAGTCCAGGCATGATGGCGCAAGAGTGAGCAGGCAGGAAAGGATAAATACCCAATGTAGGTGAGTTATGTATACATGTTTGTTTGTTTTTTGGCTTTTTTTGTATAAGGCTTTAACTGGCTCTTCAAGTCTTTAACAACAATGGCTTCATATGTTAATATGTTTGGGTCATTTGCTCTGCATAGTGGTCATACACGCTAATTAGATTTCTCTTACACAGCGACAGGGGGTTGGTGAGCCCAGTGTCTACCATGCGGTGGTGGTTATATTCTTAGAGTTCTTTGCCTGGGGTCTGCTGACAACACCCATGTTAACGGTAAGTGAGATCACCATTAAGATTTAAAAGCTTCAACACACTTTTTCAGGAGGTTAAACATCTGTTTCTTTCCAGGTACTGCATCAGACCTTCCCACAACACACATTTTTAATGAATGGTTTAATCCATGGAGTTAAGGTAACAGCACGTGACTTGAGTCTGTGCACATAACTATACATCACAGATTTCGTTTCTTGTGTGTACCTACTGCCATCCTAATTCTTCCTTAATTCTTTTAGGGAATTCTCTCCTTCCTTAGTGCCCCCCTCATTGGAGCCTTGTCTGATGTGTGGGGTAGAAAGTCATTCCTTCTCCTTACTGTCTTCTTCACCTGTGCGCCTATACCTCTGCTCAAGATCAGCCCATGGTATGTAATGACAGCAGTGGTAGGTAGCCGGTCACAATGAATACTGTGATCTGTCATTTATGTAATGTACAGCCATGTACATTATTTTAAGGCACTGTTATATAAAGCTATATTTCCCTTCCTTCATTTTTCTGTGTAACCTTTTGAAAATAATATGTTTTTCTTATAAAATTTGTATTTCTTTGTGCAAGGAAAATTACAGATGTCTTTTGAAATCCGTGTGATATGCTTTATTTATAACTAACTCTTGGAATTTTCCACAGGTGGTATTTTGCAGTGATTTCTATGTCGGGTGTCTTCGCTGTCACCTTCTCTGTGATCTTTGCTTATGTGGCTGATATCACCCAGGAACATGAGCGGAGCACGGCATATGGCCTGGTGAGTTCTACATATCACACATTGTTATTCGGTTTTGTGCTCTCTGCGGAGATGGCTTAATTGTATGTAATAAACAAAATAAAAAAACACTGTCATCATGTACAGACAAAAGGTCAAGCCTTTTATCTGCAGGTGAATAAAACAATGCAAGGCTGACTGAAGCTCCACTACGACCGCAAAAAGTTGCGGCCTTTTGTACGCGTCCTATTCATTTGAAATGGGATGCCTACCCGCAATGTGTGCACATGCCCTTGCTTTGCGATTTTTAGAACGCATATGTGGAGCCTAATCCTAACGTTATAATGTAAGACAATTATAAAAAATCTTCTAAACAGTGTTCTTAACCCAGTTGAAATTGTGAATTTTACACATCAGTGGCAGCCACAATTTAACATTCAAGGTTTTGGAATGGGAAGTCCAACTAGCTATTGGTCCTGTTTTCATAATTTTTGTTTTCAATTAAGTGTATCTATGTAGCCTGTTTTTTTCTTTTAGTGCATTACTGTACCTTACTGTTTGTGGTGATGGATGATGGTGTGAATATGGAACAGAAAAATATTGGTTTTAACATTACTTGTAATGTTGGGGGTTAGGTGTTGTGGACATTCTTTAGGGGTCAGGTAGGTGTCCGTTTTAAATGACTACGATATGTCTTTGGCTTAATGTAATAGTGCAATATGGACTTCTTTTTTCAGACAAGGAAAGAGTTAGGCAAGTATTTTGCATAAAAAAACTGCCATTCCTGAGAACAATGCATGAGTGTAATAACTTGCTGAGTCTGGATACGCATGTAAATAAGAACTTCAATTCTATAACCCCAATTTCACTGAAAGTTTTTAGACATTGGGCCAGTATGACGGCCAAATAATAGTGGATGGAGATCAACAAGCATTATTATTACTATATTGTAATGTTAAACTTGCAGGCAAGCTTCTACACTGGCCATATATGGTTAGATTTTTACATTTTATCGACTTAAAAAAAAATCATTTTAAAATCAATTCCTTTTTTTGGATCCAAAAAAGTTATTGAAATGGAACACTAAATCCATCAAGCTGTTATCAGTCATGTTGGAAAATTTCAGTCAAGTATTTGACGGGTCCTCTTATTATTCCAATGGATTTTACTGTGCAGCATGCATAAAGGGCAAATGTAATACGATGTAATTTAATACGATGGCATTTTAAGTCGAACTGTGTATGCCCAGCTTAATGTTTACCAAGCTTTGCCCCAGTGACTTTAATTTTCACATCTTTTTGAGCTCAGCTGAAAAAAGGTTTAAGGTGCCCATACACAAGCTGATTCTCCCTCGATAGATGAAGGACCGACTGTAGCGTGATGACATAATCACGCTGCAGTTGGTCCCTCATCTATCGAGGGACCTAGCGTTCCCATCCAAAGTAATGGGATCGGCTGGGAACTTACATGTGGAGGAGGATCCTGGTCGATCTGTTCAGGTAGCCGCACCCAATTTGCGATTGGCGGGAACACGCATGGCGACTGTTCATCATTCATTTGTTCATCGTTCATTTTGTTTTCTATTTAATTTTACTGTGAGGACTGGAGTATGACAACCTTGTTTTACAATGGTAACATCACCAATTTGATGGAGATGTACAAGGATTTTAGGAATTTGTTTTCCTTAAAATAGGCTGATCTGTTATTTTGGATATATTTACATAGAGTAACCATCACCCAAAATATAGCAGCAGAGGCTCAATGGAATGGCTGTTTGTATTCCAGCTTCCTTACCAGCAAGGTGCCAGGGGTCCGTGGTAAGCCCTCCCAAATAACTAGTTGTGGGAACTGTAACTATTCTCAGAAGCCATAAAAAAAATATTTCAATGCTAGATAATGGATATGAGTTTTTTATTGTTTATATACTGTATATTTAAATGTATTTATGGTCATAGCCACCTGTTATCATAAAAAGAATATCGCATAAGGCAGGTAAATGCAGCAACTGCTATGTGGAGCACAGTTTTCTTTTCTGGCTGTTTCATTTAAAACTGTTGCTTTTAACTGTGTTGCCCTTTCCCAGATTACTACAGATGTTTTGGTGACATTTTTAATACCCCTTTGCTGATTAATACTGATTAATTTTCCATAATGTAATGCGTAATCAGTTATTTTTCTGTAACTTTTGAATAGTTCTATGTAAGACTGTGTCTTGAGTAAAATTGATTATTTGTGTATATTTGTTCTATAACTGCAGTATCTATGAGAACTGTTCTCTGATGTTGTATTAGGTTAGTGAGTCTTGTGTTTGCTTGCAGTGTTTTGCTGTAACATATCAGAATCTCTCTGGAGAATTCCTAAGGCTGACGTGTATTTACCTTTGCTTATTTATATGCCGAGTATTTATAACAAAGATGCCGTTTTAGCTCTCGGCTCTAAATAGATAAAAAAAAAACTTTATACACAGCCAAAATATGGAAAGTAAAGTTATCATTCGTAATTTCGGTCCTAATTTGTGATCTTCTCACTCCTCCTCTACGGATAATATATCTGACAACTGCTTTAAAACAGCACTGAACATGTCGGTAAACCTGCCTTACTACTTCTAGGCTTTTATACACTGTACTGTTTCTGCCCGAAAGCAGTATTCTGATCTGTACATAGTATCACAAATGCATGAAATAAACTCATGTGTGCCAAATTGTATTGTTTACTCCCTTCTCAGAGCTAGGAAATCTGCACTATGCAGGTCACATAGCAATGAATATTTAATGTACAAACATTGGCTCCTTGGAAAAATCGGGGACTGTAAACTGTAACAAACATTGCAATTTGAACTGCGTTTCACCTGCTCTTATGCCAGGCATCTTTCTCTAAAAGCTGGCATTTAAAATAAAAAAGGGTGTTTGGTGGTAATAAAACCAAGGATCTGGCTTTTAGCTTATTCGGCTTAAGGCCCCATTCACACTATGCTCTGTGTTGTGTACCAGCAACAGACAGGTTAGGGTTAACATTTATGTGTGTGTGTTTCACAGTGCGCACGGCATGTATTAGTGTTTCCAATACGTGTAGCCCTATTTCATAAAGAAAGTGTGCAGAAGTGCATTGTGCAATGACGTGCAATGACGCGCAATGCAACATGCACATGCGCTAACAGTAATACAGGGCCGATAGCATGACCAGACCCTAACTTGAGGTTCAGCAAAATCTTGTTTTACAGCTGTGCTTCCCCCTACACTGCAAGGTTCAAATGTATGACAGTTAGAGCTTTGTAAAGCATCCTTATTTATGTGACTCTGTTGTAGGCAGATCCTAGTCCTCCTCCTCTACAACGCAGGACTGTTGGCATCATGGTATATGATGCTTGTGGGTTGTAAAACTAGTCATGTGGAACCTGTGCTATAGGGCACAATCTGCTGATTTTCATTTTTTACAAGACAAGCATGATTACTTTTTATCCAGATTGCCTCCCTTCCTCTTTCCATATTGATACTTGCTCAGTCTGGCAGTCACAGCCTCTAGTATGTGTTTACATCCTGCTACAAAACTCAGGGCAATAGCTTTCTCTAGACTTCTATAGCCTCATCTTAAAAAAATGTCTGATAACGTGTACCTTACAAATGAACTCTCAATCCTTTATTAGTCTGGAATACTATCTGGGGTTTTCTTTTCAAAAATGTAATGGTGGTGATCTTCCTGGAGCTCATGGTGTTTTGTACTGTAATACAGTACAGTTTTGTCGTAGATGTATTCAACCTTCACCTTGTCAGTGTTGTTTAAACTTCATTCAAATGATATTGTTTATTAAAGAAAGAAATTTCTGTAACCAGGCAGAGGAATGCATAGCTTGCTCACTAAATGTTGTAAACTGAGTACCGTATATACTCTAGTATCAGCTGGATTTTTCAGACCCTAAAATAGATTTTTGTAAAAAAAATTAACAATTGTTTGGCAACTATGGAAGAAAGGGCAAACACAGACTCTCCCCCCACCCCAATTACTGGGGATTTTCTAAATACTTGAACACAAAACAATCCCTATGCTGGCGTTATAAATACAAAAAGGGGTTTTTTGAGGGTCTTCTGTTTGCCAAATGATTTTAAGCCAGAGACTTTA
>CM070032.1:122748786-122762291 GCA_036250615.1 Ptychadena robeensis | reverse complement strand
TATATATATATATATATATATATATATATATTCTTGTTGCATGTAATTTTTGGATCATTTAGCTCGGGGAGAGTTTATTTTGTAAGCAAATTTTGCCTGAACTGGGTGTGGGCAAACCGCCAGGCAGGTTAATTTTGAACTTAATTTATGTAAAAGATTACATGAGCTAGAGGTATGCTTTTTTCATAAAAAAATTTCTACAACCCTTTTCCGTATCTCCAGCTATTTTGGTGATGATGTCATGTTTTGGGGTTTTGCAATTAATATATAAATCTGCTAGTTGAAATAATGACATCCAAAAACAAAAGCGCATTTGCTGTGTTTTTCTGTGCTTTTTTCACCCTAGACCTTAGCTGGCCATACACCTTCAGATCTCTGTCAGACATCCTTTAGATCTACCAACAACTATGTAGTAACGGGTCCTCTGTGATTGTACACAGGTAGACTTGATTGTTAACAAAGTCCCTCATATTACATGGTTTTGGTAAAACAAAAGGAGATCTAAAAGAAAACTGAGAAATCTGTGTATGGGGGTCCTTATACTTGAGTCATTACGTTTTTCCAGGTTTTTCTGTAAAATTTGGTACCTTGGGTTATTTTTGTGCTGGCTAATACTCAAGTATATTGGTTGACCATATGTGCACATATAATTCATTGATAATACCGTCACTATAGATCAGTGATGGCGAACTTTTTAGAGACAGAGTGCCCAAACTGAAACCCAAGCCCCACTTACTTATCTCAAAGTGCCAGCATGGCAATTTAACCTGAATTACAAATATACAACTGATATACACAAACAAAACACGCACTCTACTTTTTTTATAAGATAGAATAGGGCAGGGTATGGGGAGCTGTGTGCAAATAGAAGAGAGTGGAAAAGCATTGAGAGCCAATAGGCTGCAGTTTTTCCTCTTTGCTGGCTGACGGGTCACGTGCCCACAGAAAGGGGTCTGAGTGCCACCCGTGCCATAGGTTGGCCATCACTGCTATAGGTTAACATAAAGCTTGTTGTTTGAAAGACTTGGAAGTATAAGGTGTAAAGTTCTCTTTCTTGTTATGTTTCTCTAACTATGTTTCCTTTGTTTTCTGTGTATACATAATATCACTGTTACATTTTCATATTTTCAGGTGTCTGCTACTTTTGCAGCCAGCCTGGTAACTAGTCCTGCGATTGGTGCCTACTTGGCTCGAGCATACGGTGACACTCTAGTGGTAGTATTGGCCTCTGGTGTGGCACTTCTGGATATCGGATTTATACTACTTGCTGTTCCGGAGTCGCTGCCAGAAGAAATGCGACCAGTTTCTTGGGGAGCACCAATATCATGGGAGCAAGCTGATCCCTTTGCAGTAAGAAATACCCGCTTTTTTCTTAGAAAGCTAACAATTGTACCACATTAAGGGTTTGTGTAATATGTATAATGTAGGCACTACAATAGGCATTTTGGCCAAAATAGTATGATAGGGCTCTTTTGAAGAAATGGCCTTGTTTTGTGCCTGTAACTGCTACAAGATGTTACATTAAAATGCCAGTGAGAATACTCAAAACCAGGGCTGTGGAGTCTGAGACATTTTTGGGCATCTGGAGTCGGATTTCAAATTTTGAAATTAACAAACAGTCATAATGAACGACTTCTCTACTATAAGAATGAATGCATGCCGTGCATAACATTTACAGCGCCCACTGTGACCCTAGCCTAAAAGCCCCCACACACGTACCGAGTGGGGGCCGACAGACCAGCTCAGATGAGCTCTAGACTGCAGCGTGATGTCGTCATCCCACTGCTCTCCCGAGCTGACAGAATCGGCGGGCACCCTTTGTGCCCATCCATTGAAACTAACGGCATCGGCCAGAGATTATCCGACATGTCCGAAATCGGCTTCCGCTCGGTGCATGTATGGCAGCCTTAACTCTCGCTGATAATGAAGTAAATGTTTGTTGCCGGACTAGAGACGCTTGTATAAGTGAAGGGAATGGATCGCCAATAGTTCAAGACTAAAACTGTAAAACATTTGAAAAACCGCTGTAATTCAGCTGAGGCGACAATTATTTCGATTGTTAGCTTCAACTTTACACATGACTATGGGATTCAAGGGAAATCATGAATCATGTTTGAAGTGCCCCTTTACCCTGCCTTTTCTTGGAGCCTTCCACTGCCCTATCTTCAGCAGAAGATCAGAACACTAAAGCTTTGCACACACGGGTAGATCTGTAAAAAGATTTGAGTACAATCAACTAACTTGCGTGCTCACGGTAATTGATTCTACTCTAATCTGTTTACAAACCTACCTGTGTGTGCCTTCCTTCGGGCGGGATCAATAGAGCCGGCTCGAAGAACCTTGATTGAACAGGGTTCCAACAGGTTGGAAAAACCCCATTCAATCTCCAATACTTTTGCATGGAGACATGAGTCTTCATGGAAAGTATTGAAACAGCTGCGGCTCTTGCCTCCTCCACAGCCGTCAGCTGTCAGTGTGAAGGGGCGGAGCCAGCACTCCTCACTCACAAGCTGTGTGAGTGAGGCAGCTGTATGAGACAGACTGCTTCTCCCCAGCTTGTGGCGTGTTGTAAATCACACACTGCAAGCTGGGGAGAACGGGTCCCCATTGAACAGGAATCGATGTGCCCATGTGGTGCACATTGATTTCCATTCAATTGATCCCCGATCAATGAAAGCGTGGTGCCTAGCTTAAGGAAAAAGCAGCAGCATCTTCTACCTAACTCCCTTTCTCTGCTTTAATTGGCCATTACAGTACAGTGTTGGTTTCCTAGCCAGTAGTTCTGTGGTTAATGCATGTTGCCTTCCTTTCCTTCAATGGATGGATACAATACATTAGCACAGTGTTTTTCAACCACTGTTTCGTGGCACACTAGTGTGCCGTGGGATGTTGCCTGGTGTGCCGTGGGTTTTTGACCCCACCCTCCTATCTAGCCTGCCCTCTTATAGTATAAGTCTTATACAACCCAGAGCAGCTAGATAGGAGGGCTAAGAAACCGCAATCCTCACCGAGCACGGTCCGTGTATAACACGGATTGGCTGTATAGTCTTCTACTAATACAGGGAGTGCAGAATTATAGGCAAGTGGTATTTTTGAGAATATTTATTATTGAACAACCACCTGTTCTCAATGACCAAAAAAACTCATTAAATATCAAAGCTGATATTTTTGGCAGTAGTTTTTTTAGTTTGTTTTTTTAGTTTTAGCTATTTAGGGGCATATCTGTGTGTGCAGGTTACTATTATACTGTGCATCATCATTAGGCAACTTAACAAAAACTAATTTATACCTGTCACCCCGGTAACTCGAAGGGCTTCCCTCCCGGCGCGCTGCTACACCGAGTGCACCTCTTCGTGTTTACCTGCGTCTCCCCGCGGCAACGCTCGCTTATCCCTGAGACGGCTCTCCAGCGCTGCCACCTTGTGCCAGGCCTGCCACCAGTGCCAGCCACGCAACGGGGTACCCGCGTACCCAGGTGGCAAGTCGCCTGCCCTTCGGGTCCCACCCAGTCCACATCCAGTCTCATCAACGCCTGCGCTCTCGGCAAGTTCCAAGCCTACGCACTAGGTCTGCCACGCAGGTCTCTCCATAACCTGCATAGCTGCAGTCACAAAGGGTTAAACCCTCAGTCTGGTCTCAGCAGCATCACACGCCCAGAGGGAGAGTCTTTCCAACCCTTGTCTTCCCCTATTTAAGATCCACAGTGGTGGTTATCACATTGCTGCTTGATCCAGCTAACTTCCTGTTCCTGTATCTTTGTTTATGCTCCTTGATATTCCCGTGATTCCTGACCGGCTTTGTACCCCCGCTTTCTGAAGACTAGCTGGCTACTTCGACCTCCGCTACTTCCCGACTACTCTCTCGCTTGCCGCCTGCCAAGACCCCCCCCGCGTTGTTCCTGGTTATCCTGCTATCCGCCGCCTACCGCCACTGCCTGTTCCTGACCACTCTCTAACGCCTGAACCCTTGGTACTTACTCTTTCGTTTTCTGGGAGCTCCTCCTAAATAGGGCCCACCCTGCCTCGATAGGCGTCACCCCATAGTGGTGTACTCGGTTTTTCGAGGACCTTGTGCACTGGATTTGTGGGAAAAGAACCACAGTGCCCCCTCAGCGGGTTGGCCTGCCTATCCCTGAGTAGGGGGGCTCTGGGGGAAGATCCGCCAGTCACTTAGACCCCTCGCCTGCCGTTAACCCTACCTTGTTGCCACGCTCTTGGTGTGACGCCTTAACAATACCCATTTCAATATTTTTTACCAGTGAAACCAATATAACATCTCAACATTCACAATATACATTCTAACATTAAAAACAAACGAAAACAACTCCAGTGACCAATATGCCACCTTGTCGTTGCAAGGACACTCAAAAGCCTGCCATCCATGGATCTGTCAGTGTTTTGACTGTTTCACCATCAACATTTGCGTGCGCAGCAACCACAGCCTCCAGACCGTTCAGAGAGTGTACTGTTTTCCTCCTTTTACAATCACACCTTTGATGATGGACCACAGGTTCTCAATGGGGTTCAGAAGGTTGAAACACGGAGGCCATGGCATTAGTTTTTTCTTCTTTTTAACCCTTTCTCTTGCCAGCCACGCTGTGGAGTACTTGGACGCGTGTGATGGAGCATTGTCCTCATGAAATCCATGTTTTTTTTTCTTGAAAGGATGCAGACTTCTTCCTTTACCACTGCTTTGAAGAAGGTGTCCCTTCCAGACACGCAGAGGACTGGTAGTTGAACTTGACTCCATCCTCAACCGAAAAGGCCCCACAAGCTCATCTTGATGATAACCAGCCCAAACCAGTACTCCACCTCCACCTTGCTGGCGTTCTGAGTCGGACTGAAGCTCTCTGCCCTTTACCATCCAGCTACTGCCCATCCCATCTGGCCCTCAGACTCACTCCTCATTCATCCTTCCTAAACCCTTAGAAAAATCAGTCCTTGAGATATTTCTTGTCCCAGTCTGAGGTTTCAGCTTGTTTTGTCTTTTGTTTCAGTGGTTGGTCGTCTTTCAGCCTTTCTGTTCTCCTGAGTATTGTCACCACCTTGTGCTTTTTGGGCACTCCAGTGATGTTGCAGCTCTTGAAATCTGGCCAAACTGGTGGCAAGTGGCATCTTGGAGCGTGCCGCTTGACTTTTCTCAGTTTTCATGGCAGGTATTTTGCGCCTTTGTTGTTTCCCCACGGGTCTTGCGACCCTGTTGACTATTTTGAATGGAAACGCTTGATTTTCGATGATCACGCTTCAGAAGCTTTGGCATTTTAAGAGTGCTGCATCCCTCTTCCCTCTGCAAATATCTCAAACTATTTTTTGACTTTTCTAAGCCTGTCAAGTCCGTCTTTTTGACCCATTTTGCAAGGAAAGGACGTGTCTAATAATTATTCAACGCTATATAGGGTGTTGGATGTCATTCGACCACACCCTTCTCATTAAGAGATGCCATCCCTAATTGCTTAATTGGTAGTAGGCTTTCGAGCCTATACAGCTTGGAGTAAGACAACATGCATAAAGACAACATGCATAAATACTAATTTGCCTAATAATTCTGCGGTCCCTGTAAGACTTATACAGCCGATCCGTCTTATACACGGACCGGCTCTGTGAGGATGCGGTTGCTTAGCAACACGCGTCCCCACAGACCAGGGGCGGTGTTTTTGCTCTGCTGGTATGCATCTGCTGATGACGTACGTCCGGCGGGGACCGGAAGTGTGCCGCGATTATGCGTATCGTCGGTGCCCTTCGATTTTTTTCATGAAACAAGTGTGCCTTTGCCCAAAAAAGGTTGAAAAACACTGCATTAGCATAATAAATACAGAGGAGTCGGAGTCAGAAGAATCAGAAACTGAGGAGTGGGAGTCGGGGAATTTATGGACCGACTCCATAGCCCTGCTTAAAACATTGGATATATTATGTCCTCCTAATTGGATTTTGACTTTGTTTGTAATGTCTTAAAATTCACTCGTCACTTAACCATTTATTGCCCCAAAATGCCCCTCATATCTGTTACTGTGACGGGAAGGGAAGGAATATCTAATTTACAGACGTTATTCTGCTTTAAAAAAATATATTTTTGGGGGCATTCCTGTAGCTATAATTATAGACAAAATTCCTCCCTTAACTGTTGCAGGTCTCATAGTACTGGAGTTGGAAAATGCCAATCTAGATGTTAAGCTAAAATAAGGGTTCTCGGAATTGGTCATAGCTCTATCTGGGAATAAATGGGGAATACACAGGTCTCATTTGTTGGCTTCCGTGTTTAGAACAGAGTCAGCTTAATGACAGGAGTAGAAAATGGACATGACAAGTATGATGGATTTGGGGAATAAACAAACACACAGATATCAGGCAATAGTTGTAGAAAGGATGTGTTTGTTAAGGTTTCATTTCCTCCTATTCTGTGAAGTTTTTTCAAAGTGCATTCTGCTGCCTGGTAACAGGTTTCATATTCATTGTATGTCATAAATCCATGAAAACTTTTAGCTGAACATTCATATTGATTACTGAAACCATGTTGTCTTGCAGAGAAGTCTTCCTCAAACAAATGTATTTTTAAAGTGGGCAAGTTTCTACATACAGGTTTATAAATGGTATCAATAGGGTTCACTTCATTTGAAAAATGGAAGAATATTCATGAAACACACTGTAGACTTCTGAAGTGTCTTTGTTTTGAAGTTGTTTGTTTCCTTTTCACAGTCCTTGCGAAAGGTTGGCCAGGATTCTACAGTTCTCCTCATCTGTATAACTGTCTTTCTGTCTTACCTTCCTGAAGCTGGGCAGTACTCAAGCTTTTTTCTCTACTTGAGACAGGTAAACTTAAATGCCTGTTCCATAAAATGTGCTATTTTAATCTACAAATACTTACTTCTACATATTTTAATTCCTGTGAATATTTTTGAAATGTCAATCTTTGTTTTGTTTTTTTAAACAGGTGATTGGCTTCTCATCAGAAACTGTGGCTACTTTTATCGGGGTCGTTGGGATATTGTCAATTTTAGCTCAGGTGATTTTGTATATTGTTTTCTCTTTTGTTATCATTCTGGATATTGGAGTTCCTTTACCCCATTTAAATAAGGGCGGGCTCTGTAATTGAAAGTTTAACAGCAAAACGAAAGACTTAACTTCGACCTAGAGTTGTTAGTTGTTTCTTGTTATAGCAAACTGTGTTTTATTGTATCCTTCATTCTTTCTCCAGACTGTGGTATTGGGCGTTCTGATGAGATCCATCGGAAATAAGAACACCATTCTCCTTGGGCTTGGTTTTCAGATCCTGCAGTTAGCTTGGTATGGATTTGGTTCTCAGCAGTGGTGAGTGATTTCAGATTTCATTTGGAGTGGCATATATATATATCTATATATATATATATATATATATATATATGGGAAATACCATTTTTTAATTGAAAAAAAGAATGAAGAGAGTCCATAATGTAACTCAGTACTACTTACTACTTCTTTTTACAACATTAAGGACCCTTTCATACTATATGCGCTACATTGAGTTAACAGCAATGCTGCATGGCAATAACGCAGAGTACACGGGAGGGGAGACCTAGCACATTCGTACATGTTATTGCAATTAAATACTGCGATGGTAGCATGTATAATGTTAAATGACCCATATATTACAATTAGTCACTTTATTGGTTTTCATGTCAATGCAAGGTTGGCATACTTGGACATTGTCAGGGTATTACAGTTCATATTTTCTCCAGTTTACAGCCTGGTTTACCCAACTACAATTTCTGTTCTTTCTTTTATAAAACAGTATATTATATATAAACTGGGGAAGGAAAAAACTGATTTTGAGAAACGGAAAGCAAGAAGTGGAGATAAAATAAATAGTTTCCTATGTTTCTAAACTGAAGTACTGTCCAGTGTTCTACAGTCTTCATAAAAACATTACATCCTGCCCAAGAGTAGTGTACAGTTGGATTTACTCTTTATTTGTCATTGCATTGGACATGTGTACAGTTAAGGAGGATACTGCTATCCAGTTCTTTTGGGCCTCCAACATTCACCCACATAGTAGCTATAGTTGTCGGAAATGCCTATGTCAGAAAATACATATACTAAGTTGAGGAAAAAAGCTCAGAGAAGCATTTTGTCACTTTTAGTTTGAGCTGAACTCAACAACTGCTTTATTTACTACCCCCCTAGCCTTAGCGCCGGGGCTCCGGCCGCACATACTAACCATTTTGTGGTGTCCCCGATGTGACATGCTGGCTTCTGGAGAGCAGCTCATCTGCGGGACATTCAAATGTAAATTGGGTAAACTTCAAAGATCACATCTGAAAAATCACCCCCAGTGTCATTTCCAGATGTGCTCTTTAAAGTTAACCCTTTCAGAGGGTGCCAAAGGGCATAGTATTTGATACAGTGATCACTGTATCCAATACAATACAATTCAGAGTAAAACAAAACACATTTTGAATTGTAATAAAAATGTTATTATAAACAAACATAAATATGAATACACACTGTTTTGAAATCTTTAATACCAAATAAGTATTTAAGAGATATTATCATTCAAATACCTTTTATTTATTTATTTTATGTAATTTCTTTAACATAATTGTGTGTTTCAAACATTATTATATTCAGGATGTCTACTAGACCCTTGTACGGACATATTTTGGGAAGTTACAGGCCTACAACATTAAAATATTCCATTAAAGTCTATGGTGCGCTTTTGGTACAGAAATCTGGACCTTGCAAGAGCGCTAGGGAGACTAAAATACAATTGTAAAAATAAGCTGCTTTTTTGGTATATATTTTTCAATTCACTTTAAGGACCTATTATGTGATTATCTGTCTGTGAGCTGAATTTTCCTATGGCTCTGTGTTTCTGTCTGAGCTGGGCTGCTTGAGCCCAAAGCAAACAAAGTGGCAATTGCAGATGCAAGAGCATCATTGTGTGTGAGTTGGGGCTCAAGCTGCTTCCCTGCCTTCTTAAATCCCGCTCTGCGGGCCGGAGCACAGAGCTCTCCGACCAGCATATTAAGCAAAAGCTGAAATATTTTTCAGATACTGCGATGTATATGGTGTGTCCTATATAGCGGAGCTTCTAATGGCCCAAAAAATACGGGAATCAAAATAATATGCTGTTTCTTTTCACTCTTTCAAAAGCATTACAATTTTTCACCTGCTTCTTTATTATTATAATTTATTTATTTAGCACAAACATATTACACAGAGACAACACAAGATAACACACAGGTACAGGTTATGACACAGGAGGTTTTGAGGACCTGCCCGAGCTTACAATCTAAGAAGTTGGGGACAGAGTATTTAATAGGTGGGGGGATGGCTCCTTCCATTGAACTATATTCTACATCTTACCATGTTATTAAAGTTTGGCTGAGGCGGGTGGCTTTCTAAAAGTTAGAATGGTTTCTACATGTTCTATTATGTGTGAGTTGAGTGTGTTGTGTATTTTTCACTGTGATATAAATTGAGTTTGTTAATGTTTTAGGATGATGTGGGCTGCAGGAGCAGTAGCTGCAATGTCGAGTATTACCTTCCCTGCTATCAGTGCTATAGTGTCCCGAAATGCAGATCCTGACCAACAGGGTGAGTTTACTGAATTGTAATCATGTACATAGTGAGCTGACCCAGTTAGAATAGTTGGCTTTTGTCTTTTTTTAACACCCTTAGTAGTTTTACTTTATTTTAGTAGTTTTACAAATTATTGGCGTGGTGACATTTAACCTCTGTAGCGGTCTGCCCATACCGCGTTGTTTTTAATGGCGCGTTACGGGTAATCGTGGCAGTGTACAAAGTTTGTCTCAACCTCTAGGGAGGTTAAAAATATTTTTATATTTTACAAATTTAAACATTTGACACTGGTAGAATGTCTGTATTATTCAGCAGTGATATATTCTAAACTCTTGGTGAGATGTAGTGTGTCTAGGCACTGAATAGGGAAAGGGTCTATAGAGCTATATCTGACTTCTTTAACCCCCAATAGATCATGCCATACAATTTTCATTAGATCTACCAACAACTATGTAGTGCTGGGTCCTCTCTGATAGAATACATAGTGATTGGAAGGGTTAGAAAGATCCTCGTATTACATGGTTTTGGTAGAACAAAAGTTGATTGTACAGGAATTGTATGGTAAGGTGTATGGGGGGCTTTACAAGATTTACAATCTCTGGAACATTCTGCTATCACTGCCCCAGGTATTGCAGCAGTTTGTCCAGTCTATGCAGTAAAAGCTGCCACAGTAGGGTAGATACTGTCTCAGGTATCCACCATACTTGTAATTGTTTTGAATGGAAGATCTTCAGGCAGCATGGCTGCTACAATTTAAACATACAATTTATAGGCACATGTAAGAATCAGCATGTTGGCAATATCTTTCAATATAAATACATTGCAAGTCTGATTATCCTTACCAGAGCCCTAGAAACAATTAGGATCAACACTCTTTGTTCCTGATTTGGTTTCACTAGCTTGTGTGCTACTTAAATTGAGCATGTACATTTTACTGCAGTAACATATATCATACCTGTGAGTATCCCTGATTTCACCGGTTTAGATACTTGATTGTCAGTTTGGCACATTTATATATGGACCCCGTAGATGGTTGAATGTTTGGGAAAATTCTAATAGTTTGACAAATATCAAATGGTCCAGGGTATAGGGGGGGGGGGGGGGGGGGGGGGGGGGGGGGGAGTATTGCTCTAACACAAGTCATTTTTGCATTCAGTTTCGACTTTGCCTTTGAACTTTTATTTATTCAAAAACTGCACATGCTCGAGCAATATTTTTTTTCAATGTTCCCTCACACCTTCATCATAATTCCAGCAGATTTGGTGATGATATCAAGTTCAGAAGCTTTATAATCAAAATTCTACCATTTCTACTCAGTAGTAGTGGTGCAGAGACATTTTGAAATGTGTAATCTCAAGTAAATCCATAAACATTGTCTATTTTTCCAAATTCAGGTGTAGTGCAGGGAATGGTAACCGGAATTCGCGGTTTGTGTAATGGACTGGGACCTGCTTTATACGGTTTTGTCTTTTACTTGTTTCACGTTGAACTTAATGAGATGACTGATGTGGAGCCTTCCGGCAAGGTCCTTAAGCCCAATATGGTCAACCCTTCTGATGAGGTAAGCATGAGTAGCAGTGCCATCTAGGAAAAGACTGACTTATTTTATGTGTTTTGATAACTGACTTCACCATAATAACAGCATTTTATACATATTGGCCGTTTGCAGTTGTTAAATGCCTTTGCACAGTGGTGTTGCTTCAGACACCAATAATAATGTTGGAGCTGTATGGAGACTGTTAATGTAAATATGGGCGATTTATTATTTTTTGTTCTCCTAAAAGTGGTCAGTGTGCACTCTAATCATTTTTCTTTCCTATCCACAGAGAAGTATCATCCCTGGCCCACCATTCTTGTTTGGAGCCTGCTCTGTGTTGCTATCTTTGCTGGTGGCACTCTTCATCCCGGAACATAACAGCCTTACACTGCGCTCTGGTTCTCATAAGAAGCATAACAATGGTGCTCAGAGCCATGCACTTCTACCACCGGCTCACCTCCCGGAGGGCAAGAAACCACTTCTCGATGATAGTAGTGTATGACCAAAAAGGCTGTACATGGGCATCCAAGCTATTAATCTGGCAACATCATGGACTGATTTGTCAAACACTGGGGAAACCATGACTGCAGGAGCAGAGGCACTAGGAGCCAAATACCAGTGAAAAGATGGACTCTGTCATTTGTTACCCCATTACAGAGGGTTATATAGAGTTAAAGCTCTATACAACAGGTTACACTTAAATGTGCCTCTGAAATGGCAGCAGAGATAACAATAATGGCCTGTTAAGCAGGTTAACTATATGGCTAATTTAATTTGTGTAATTCTGGCAGCTGTCTGTAAACAGTGGAGAGGAGTGGGGTGTATGTAAATTGGAAAATGAAAGGCAACATAAGTATGGAAGAGTCAGAATTTGGAATGTTACTTGCCAAAACAAGACTAGAATCTGCCACATAATCTGCATCTTGGCCTAGCCATAGAAGCAGCACCTGTTACATTGTAATAAAAATGTTTTTATTAATTTACTATAGTTGACTGATTATTTTTTTTTTTTTATCAAGTCAATTTTGCTTTCCCATCTCTTCCATAAACTACACAACAGCCCTAAGAGGGTTGGATAAAGTACCTTTGCCGTGGTCTGACAGACTAGCCTCTGACTGTACAGAATTAAAATAATTTTTTCCTAGAACGTACTCTCTTTTTACTTTATTTACCAATGCATGAGATTTCAGTTTGGGAGACAGCAATGATCATAGATAGGTGTTAGGTAATGCTCATTGAAAACCCACATTAAAATGATCAGTGTGATAGTCAGGCTGGCTACATAGTAGAATATATCAGTGTTTTTTTTCATGTGATAATGTGTAAAATCTGCATTCCTTTATCTAATAACCCGTACCCAGTTCACTGGAGGTCCAGACTGCAGTTCTCGCAACAGCAACATGGCTTTTGTTTATTGAAGAACAATAGTGGTCTCTATTACACATTCATGAATGTGTCAGAGCATATATCTGGATCTCCAGCATTCTGCCACTACACATAAAATGATTTCAATACTACAGAAATACTAACATATAAATAAAGACTAAAGCCCCAAATCAACTTTTCTTCTACCAAAACAATGTAACATGAGGAGCTTTCTTCACCTTCCAATCACTATGTATTCTATCAGGGAGGACCCAGCACTACATAGTTGTTGGCAGATCTAAAGGAAATTGTATGGAGTGATCTAAAGGCGTATGGGAGGCTTTAGACATACTTTACATTGCCGCACACTCAAAAACAAAAAGGTTCATCTGGGCTACAATAGGACATGTTTAAAAATTAAATACACCCTCTTTAGCGTTCTTAGTACAATACTATAGTACTCCTCTAGTGCCATGTTAACTTAATTTGAACATTACCAGACTGTAGAAACAACTTTACATTTATATCTATGAAAAGTTAGTGAGCCGTCATAGACAGTGCAGGACATATGCATATAAAATGTATTGAAAAAGGTGATTATGTATGTGGGGGACAATGGCATGTGATTTTTTACAAATGATGAATTTTCCTTCACAGTACAAGCTATTTATGTTGCTGCAAAGCTGGCAGACGCAGCTAAATGAGTGTCAACTCTGCTCTGAATTCAGGTAAAATCCAGCATCATTGCCACACTATCATAAGACCATGAATAAGGCCTCCTTGGCTGTCTAAATACCATATTTTTCGGACCATTAGACGCACTTTTTCACCCCCAAGATTGTGGGCAAAAAGTGCCTGCGTCTTATGGTGCGAATGCGTGATTCTGCTGCCGGTAGTCGCACCTTGGCTTCCCCCCAGCTCTCCCGGCACGGAGATTAGCCGGGGAGCTGTCAAATGTGAGATGTCAGCCTGTGTCCGGCTCTCCCATTTGAACTGTGTAATTGCCTATGCCAGCAGACTACTGCCATAGGCAATGAAGAGAGAGATAT
>CM070032.1:122728245-122744404 GCA_036250615.1 Ptychadena robeensis | reverse complement strand
TATCACTTTTGGTACAGAAATCTGCACCTCAGTGAACCGCCAGGGAGGTTAATAATGTCAATGTCAACAATCAATAATGTTCAATAATAAAATTAGTCCTCAAAAATACCACTTGCCTAATAATTCTGCACTTCCTGTATATATGAACTCTGGACCTTTTATCTGCACATTGTAATTGGGATAATGAGGGAATAAAACACACATGGCCATGGGTTTAGAAAAGTAACAATAAATAAGAAGAAACAATCTATCAAACTACTGAGCCTTTTACTGAGGTACTGAGATTTTTGTACATAAAATGTTGCACTGTTTTTCTTGTTGTCATTTTTATGTTGTCGGCTTGCAATTTACTAAAATATGTCCAAATAAGGATCTAGTCGACATCCTGAATATAATACAGTTTGAAGCATATAAATACTGTATTTTCCCACTTCAAGTGGCACACCCCCCCCCCCAAATCAGAGAAATGACTGCTTTCCAAATTCCAAAGCCATGACCTCCCTGCTGGCACCTTCACTCTCCTTACATCCAGCGAGGGAACAAAACAGGTGCCGACACATTTGCCAGCAGATCCCCCATAACTTGCAAGCAGTTTGCCCGTGGCTTAGGGCTTGTGCCCTTTTGATTTAGCATACCAAAGACACGGAAAAACAGCGCTTGGTGCTGCTTTTCCGCGTCTTAAAGACACGTCCATTGATCTTCAATGGACGTGCCTCCAGTTGCACCATGCAGTTCTGCAATGAAGACATGGCATTCTGCAGCTTCAAAACAGCACTATGGCCACACTACTCAGATAATGCATTTTTTAGAATGGGAAGTGTCCTCTCAGCGTCCTTTCTCCGCACTGCAGACGCGTGTCCAGTGCAGGGGAAGAAGAAGCAGTGGATATAAGTCCTTGGGAAGTGGGGGTAATAGAGATAAGCAGTCCAGGCATAATGTTCACCTCCATTAGCAATGACAATATCCATAACCCCAGGAAGCAAAGAAATATTGCTAAAATGTATTTTTTTCCCTAGTTTATGGACAGGACACATGACTTCAGTTAGCCAATAAACAGTAGCAGTTGAACTTCCATCTCTCTGTATTCATTAATGGCTAACATTGTACAACACTCTACTAGTGTATTTAGGGTTGATTATTTACTTTTAAATTGCTCTATGATACATAAAACAGTATCACTAAAACAACTCCAAGTGGAAACGTGTGATCCATACAAAACATTTCAAATCAAAATGGGTTAACAATTAGGATTGCTTTAATCTTCAGAATATACATTTCAAATATTCTACAAAAACATCATCATGAATTGGCCATGGCCATTTGCAAGCCTCTTTGTCTTTCTGAATGTGTATTTCAAGTTTGCTTTAAAAGTTTGTATACAGAATAATTACCTTTGTAAAATTTCGATTGGATTTCCCCACCGATGACCAATTTTTCACCTCTCAATTTCCCCGTAACCCTTTGTTCCTAATTTTCTCCACCCTCCATCTGAATTTTTGGGAAGCCCAAAGAGTCCCTATCCTCTGAGAAGGTCACACAAGGATATATAAATGAGAAGGAGAGAGAGCGCAATCACAAAGAGGAAGTAACCCTTGTGAAAGAACAAACGGTCAGACCCATGGCTCCTTTTGTCTTATGTTTTATTCTTCAGCGATTCTTCTTTCTGGTCAGCGGTAAGAGAAAGGATAAATTTTAGTCTGCTATGCTATTCTGCATTCCTCTAAGGAAGGTTTAATATAACTCATGTATATTTTTAAACTTAAATGTTATATTGAATAAGGCTATTTTGCTGAAATCTTTCCACAAGATAATTTGTTTTATTTTTAGTGATCACTATAATGACTAATCACATAAAAAATATGTGACATTCTTAAATATATTTAACTTTTAAACATTCAAAACTTGTTGCTTTTTTCACAGTTCTTTTTAAAGTTTTCATCCAAGTTTTAACTTAAAACAAAATGGGCTGTTTATTTTCAAATGGCGACATATAACAAAAAAGTCTGCAATCCAATTAAGGTTCTGATCTAATGTCTTGATAAATGTTGACTGTCTAAGGTCAACATTTAAATAATCATGAAATAATAAATAATATTCAAATATATAATATTGCTCAATAAAAAAATAATAATTGGTAAATCAGTATACCCCAAAAGCTAGTAGACTGTGTTGTAATATAAGGCTTTTAAATGGTTGAAATAATTTCAAAAGCAGATAAGTTAGAAGATCACATGTTTTGATTTTTTTTTATGTATGTATGCATGTTGTCTGGTAGAAATCATACAACATGCATTATGACTTGATTGCCGGTAGTCACTGGTCTGAAGATCTACAGTAAATTGCAGGTACTGTAAAAACAAAATGTTTTTACTGGTAAATACTCTTGCTATAATTTTAAAAGAATTTAGTAAATGCACTATACAGTCTAAAATGTTTGGATACTTCACTAAAACTATTAAGGGATACTGCTAATGCTACAGCATGCAAATACATTTTGTGAGCATCCAGTGTTTAGAGATTAGAGAAGGTCCTTTCTGTTCCATAATGATCATGCTCCTGAGTGCTAGTGATGGCAAGTAGTGATGTCGCGAACCCAAATTTTCGGGTTCGCGAACGGCGAACTTCCGTAAAAGTGTGCGAACACGACGAACAACCACCATTGACTTCAATGGGGAAGGCGAATTTTTAAAAAACAAAGGGACCCCTTTACTGGTCGGCCACAAATTTTTTTTAAGTGTTGGGAAAGTTGTTGTCAAGGGGTAGCAAAAAACACCGGTACAATGACATGACCAGAGAGGGAATCCCATGGCAAACCACTCCCAAGAAAATTTTTTTTTAACACACCATAAATCCGAAACACACCAAAGAGTTTCAAATGATAGTCAATGGAAGTCGCGTTCGCAATTGGCGGGTTTTCTTCACGTCATCTTCGAGCTCGCGTTGGAGCTGGTTTTGTTCTTCCTCGTCGCTCATGGCATATGAACACACTGGACAATGACATGAACAGAGGGGAAATACCCATGGGGCAAAACTCGCCCAAGAAACTGCTAATTCTTTTTCACAAAGAACTAAATAGACTTGCACCAAAAGATTTCAAAGTGATCGTCAATGGATCGACGACGAAGTGACGCTTGGAGCGGGTTCTTGATCGCGTCATCTTCAACGTTACGCGCTTGGTGGGTTTTTGACGCTGTAGCTTTTCGCGCTAATCCTCATGGCATTGCACCGTGTCACCTACCTTTGCCCGGTTGTTTTGTGTCCACCAAACCATTGTTGCCACGTGTAACACAACTATGTGTCTGTGTCACTGACCTTTGTACCGTGCTCACAAAACCACCATTGGCCCGTGTCACACACGATATTGTGCCGTGTAACACTGACCGTCTGCCGCGTGTCAGCCCGCCCCCCCCCCCCACCCCCCCCACCATTGCCCGTGTTTGTCACAACTATTGTCGGCTCTGTCAACTGAACCTTGTCGTCGTGTCACTACCATTGCCCGTGTTCACTGAAACCTTGTGTCAGCTGTATCTCCATCTACTCTCAGAGCAGCAATGGTGGTAACATGGGACATCTCTCCTTCGCTGTGTGATAGGAGGTGTGAGGATGGTCCCGATGAGGTGGTCTGGGTTTGCGTACTGATTGGCTTGGATTATGATCCTGCTGACTGAGACTTCAACAGGGGTCAAAAGTTTGTGTCAATGTAAAAAGATAGGGGGCGAACGTATTTTTTTGCCATGTGTTCGAGTATGATCGCGCGACCAGGCGATATCCGCCGCGAACAGTTCGGCGGCGAACAGTTCGGGACATCTCTAATGGCAAGTTCTCCTATAAAAAGTTCCCCTGCAAAAGAAAATAGCGCTTATGATGCACCAGTTGTGTTGATCTTCTGTCATTTGCCAGTCAAAATTTTTCATCATATCATGAATTATTTCATCATATCTCATATTCTGATATTAATATTCATTTCTGCGCATGTTAAAACAGGATGATATGATCAGTAGTAATTAATTTTTAGCTGATAAAATAAATGTTGTGCTTTTTCAAGAGAACTTGCCACCCCCTACAAAACCTTTTCTATAGATTAAGACATGGAATTATTGTTTTGTGTGGCATAGCACAAGTGTCCTGCACAGAACTTTCACACCTAGGGTGCTTCAATGAACAAAAATTAGTTCACAACATCAGAACTGCTTTTTTTCAGAATGTGTACAACTTATCACAGACAAAATCTAATGGAAAGCCTTCCCAAAAAAAGTTGAGGCTAATAGATGTTTTTCCTTATAAGAAAACTATAATGGACTTAACCTACTTTAAGTCAGGGTGTAGGTTAAGTCTATTATAGTTTTAAAATGGGATGTCCTACAAGCTTGAACACATAAGCCTCTAAGAATCATTCCATAAACTTTAATCCATATAATTAAAGTTTTTATGGTTGGATTATATGTTATACATTATGGAGGTTTCTAATACAGAAACATTATTCCTCAAACAGTTAAAAAAAACACCAGTAAAATGAAACATTTCTTATAAGGACAAATATCTATTCATATGATATATGGTATGTATGTAGGAACACAATTGAGATATATATGTTATGTTTCAAGCATTCCACTTTCATGTGTTTTTAACCTGGATAAATTTAGATTTTAACAGTATGTGCTATTTGGTATTGGTATTAGGAATCTTATTTCTATAGGTGCCTATATATTTTTGTGTATTGTATTCATTTGGTGTTTAAGAAAGGTGGGGTAGTTGGTATGAATAAGAAACTATTGTTCAGAAAACCTGTTCTAATATCTGAACAATATGTTATTTTATCTACAGGGGTTCGCTCATTACAGATGTGACCCACTTTCTTGTACTGGTCGCCAAGGCTAATTTACGGGTCTCAATGCATTTCCTTAACAGTTATATACCATCCTTCTTTATGTAAGGATGCAATTGAATTGTATTAATTTAAAACCACATTTTTTTCTTAAAACAATGTGTTTGAGTGCCTTAGAAGACAATACTGTTATATTATCGTTACAGGAAACTGGGTCACCAGTTTGATACATAGTATCTATAGTCTCAAAATCTCATCCTGTAGTTTTTTAAGAATTTATGTCAGCTCGTGATTTCTATGTGAAATCCTAGAATTCTCATTATACGGACAAAGATATACCAAAGTAAAGCCCCCCATACACCTTAAGATTGATCCATACAATTTCCATTAGATCTACCAACAACTGTGTAGTATAGTGGCCTCCCTGATAGAATACATAGTGATTGGAAGGATTAGAAAGGTCCTCATATTACATGGTTTTGGTAGAACAAAATTGGATTGTACAGAAATTGTATGGTAAGATTGTAAGGTGTATGGGGGGCCTTTAGATGCTATCTATTTAATTTAAATGCTGTTCCAAATAATAATCGTAATAACCAAATGTAATTGCATATTGATTATATTTATTTTACTATAGAATTAATAATGTAAAAAAAATTGAAATCTTAAAAAACATAACTGCCTGGGTTGCCATAAGCAGCTGAAGGTGAAATATTGAAATCCTATTTTAGAAACATATGCTAAATAATAAACAACTAAAGCTACATTAGCATATACAAGTCTTCAATCATGAAGTCCCTTCTCTGTCATTCAACAATGTAATGGCAGATCCTCTGTGACTAGTAGTGGCTTGGCTGGTAATTGGCGATGCCCTAAATTTCAGGATTCCAAAATAAATAGAGGTAGGGTATCATGGGAACCTTTAGAGTTGAAGTCATACTGGGGATAAATGGGAAAGTAACTTGTATATTTGTTTGTAAAACCTGAGCACAGTTAACCTATTTTCTACAGATCAGTTAAGCCCCCCATACACGTTTCAATTTCCCTACGATCGATGTCAGATTTGATCGTCATTTTTGATTTGATTTTGATGTTACCGTAGTTTGAACGGTAGAAGTACGATCAAACTACCTCCCACATGGAGAAAGCGATATTTGATAGATGTTGGTTCGATCGATCGAAAGGATAATCGAAGGAAGTCTATCGTAAACACACCAAAATGTCTGCCAAAGGATGTATAAGTATGGCCTGCCATACACGTACCGATAATATTTACGATTGATAAAAACAGATAGATTAATCCCAATGTTGCAATCGTTTATCAATTATAATTTTTGTTAAAATGGTACCACACAGGGAAACCGATTTTGGAAGAATTTTTTCAGTTTTGATCGAAAATAGTCGTTAATTCTATCGGACGATGTGCTTTCCAATGGGAAGTGATGTAGGGGGGTATGGAAAGGAGCTGATAGGATAGTGTATAAATAGGTGGTGGCAATGCATGTCATTGATTAAAGGTTAGAAATCTACCCAAAATGCATCAAGTCCAGAGGTAGTTAATAACAACAGTATTTTAGAAATGAACAAATTGTAAACCATCACTAAATATTAAATTACAATGTTATAACCAAATGGTTATTTCATATATCATTCTCACAAACACTAAAAAAATTACTTAGGTTGTTATGATCAATCCATCCAGTCCCCAGCTGCAACATGCCGGCACTGGAAGTTTCAATATGCTAATAAGCATCATCTGCGCAAATTCGGTCGGGAAACCACAAAACACTTGCCCGATGTTCCCAGACCACTTTTCGATCAAAAATTTCACCAATTTCAATCGAAATCTATACCATGTGGACCTGCACAAATTTAATGCCGATCAACTACTAAAATTGGTCGGGTTTTATAGATCGTAAATATTAACCGGTACGTGTATGGTAGTATTTAAATCTAACCAAAATTAGTCGGGCACAACAAAATAACGTTCGATGTATACTCAATCAATCAAAATTTGTCTGATCACTTTTCGATCAGTTTTTTTGTCAATTTCAATCGAACTAGGTCCATCGAACCATTCTCATATCATCTTACTATGTGAGATGAAATGATTACATATTGGCATTGCAGTACAAATTGGCATTACGAAATTATGACAGTTGCTAAACATGATAACTGATAGTGTAATCTTTTCACCATTTATATGCCATATGGACCTAAGCAACCGTTACATTTGTGCAATGGACTTTGCTGAGGTGGCAGCTTTGTCATTATAGAAGATAACAATAAGAAACAAATTTTGTTTTTGGAAACAAAAATCTTTTTAAAATCTTTACTAAAAATAAATGTTTTCTTGTTTAATACTTTCACTGTTACTAAAAACACTGTTCTATAATGTTGTCCCATGTGGGCATGGTGACAACAGCTTTTTTTTGATGGCTGGTAATGTTAGTATAAGAAGTAGTTCTACAGTAGGGGGGGGGTACATCCTAGAAACTTTGTAGATGTATTTTAGGATGTATTTCTTACATTTAAAACACTGATGGATTAAATTGTTGAATAAGATTTGTTTCTGTAATGTTGTCTTGCTTAATACTTATGGTGGAAACTTAGAGTGTGTGACTTTTGGATGACTTACCTGATCCAAATGAGCCCATGGTGTCCTCTGAGGATGCCCACCATCTGCGCCCCCTGGCCGCGCCAGGGACGTGCAGCAGAAGTGAAGGAACTGTAACAGTTAAAATAACCATACCGCCAAGAAGATTAATATCTACCTGGGACTTAAATGTTAATAAAAATTGTGAATGTTAATAAGAATAAATGGCGCCACATTTCCTCCACATATGTCATGTACAGCAGAAATATGAACCTAAGAGATCATGTGTGTGAGAGTGTAATGTGTGTTTAGGTTTTTCTTACACAATATAAGGATGATTCTTGAGTGTGCTTAACAGTATCATGTAGCAGAGGAATGTTATACAAAAGTAACTACTGTTTTAATAACCTTCTAAAATGTAAACACACATGGTCATAAATACGTAGGAAGTATTTTATTAATACGAAGGAGTATTTTATAAACATGCGTTTATGCAGTTGTTACAATACTTGTTAGGCCTTACTGATTTTTGACTCCAAGGCATGTTGATGCCACAAAAGTATCCTACATTGCAACCTGTTTTAATGTGCTAATTTTTACTTATAATAATAAATAAAAATGTTTTGTTTTTGTTAACTTCTAAATGTTTGAATAACCTGTATATGTCTTTCAAGATGGGAAATCGTCCCTTCACATTATTTAACATTATTCAGTAAGGAGAGCCTGGGAAGAAGACTGGGACTTTCTAAAACACGTTCTAGCTGATGACTAGATCTACAGGGCTACACACAAGATGGCACTTTTCACATATTATGGGCTATGGTAGTTTTCAGAAATACAGTCAGGTCCATAAATATTGGGACATCGACACAATTCTAACATTTTTGGCTCTATACACCACCACAATAGATTTGGAATGAAACAAACACAGTGTGCTTTAACTGCAGACTGTCAGGTTTAATTTGAGGGTATTTACATCCAAATCAGATGAACGGTGTAGGAATCACAACAGTTTGCATATGTGCCTCCCACTTGTTAAGGGACCAAAAGGAATGGGACAGAAAGATAATTATAAATCAAACCTTTCCTTTTTAATACTTGGTTGCAAATCCCTTGCAGTCAATTACAGCCTAAAGTCTGGAACACATAGACATCACCAGACACTGGGTTTCATCCCAAGTGATGCTCTGCCAGGCCTCTACTGCAAAGGTCTTCAGTTCCTGCTTGTTCTTGGGGCATTTTCCCTTCAGTTTTGTTTTCATCAAGTAAAATGCATGCTCAATTGGATTCAGGTCAGGTGATTGACTTGGCCATTGCATAACATTCCACTTCTTTCACTTAAAAAATTCTTTGGTTGCTTTGGCAGTATGCTTTTGGTCATTGTCCATCTGCACTGTGAAGCGCCACCCAATGAGTTCTGAAGCATTTGGCTGAATATTATAGCTGAAACACTTCCAAATTCATCCTGTTGCTTTTGTCAGCAGTCACATCATCAATAAATACAGGAGGATCTGTTCCATTGGCAGCCATACATGCCCACCCCATGACACTACCACCACCATGCTTCACTGATGAGGTGGTATGCTTAGTCATGAGCAGTTCCTTTCCATATTTTTCTCTTC
Organism: Ptychadena robeensis; assembly: GCA_036250615.1. Taxonomy (NCBI): domain Eukaryota; kingdom Metazoa; phylum Chordata; class Amphibia; order Anura; family Ptychadenidae; genus Ptychadena; species Ptychadena robeensis. The sequence goes on along the minus strand of CM070032.1, from coordinate 122,735,361 downwards.
CCATCACTCTGGTACAAGTTGATCTTGGTGTCATCTGTCCATAGGATGTCCAGAATCCAGAACTGTGAAGGCATTTTTAGATGTCGTTTAGCAAACTCTTATCCGGCCTTCCTGTTTTTGAGGCTCACCAATAGTTTACATCTTTTGGTGAACCCTCTGTATTCACTCTGGTGAAGTCTTCTCTTGATTGTTGACTTTCACACACATACACACACCTACATCCACCACAGTTGTTTTCCGTGGTCTTCCGGGTCTTTTGGTGTGCTGAGCTCACCAGTGCATTCCTTCTTAAGAAAACAACTGTTTTAGCCACACATTATGGTTTTGATATCTCTCTGATGGGTTTGTTTTGTCTGTTCAGCCTAATGACGGCTTGCTTCACTAATAGTGACAGCTCTTTGAATCTCATCTTGAGAGTTGACAGCAACAGATTCCAAATGCAAATAGCATACTGGAAATAAACTCTGGACCTCTTAGTTGCACATTGTAATTGGGATAATAATGTGTTTCATCCTAAATCCATGGTGGTGGTGTATAAAGCCCAAAATGTTAGAATTGTGTCGATGTCCCAATATTTATGGACCTGACTGTATATGCAGCGGGGGACAAAGACTCTTCTTTCTGAATTTAGTTCTTAATCTCATTTTAGTATTAAGAATCACAAATTGAGCCTATCTGTATGGCTGCAGTAAGGCCATACTGCTGCTTTGAAACCAGAGCCCTATGTAAATTTAAATAACTGGTAAAACTTTCATAGCTACTGATAAGTTTATTCAATTTACAAAACAAAAACTGTGTTTGATACTTGCAATATGAAAAAATATTAGGCATGGGTGAAAAGACATGAGTTTTACCTACTTAAAAATAATAAGACAAAATTGGGTGGTAGTTATTATTACTGTATTGTGTCAATTAATCTCTACATGCTTATATCATTTATTTTTCTCTTCTGTTTAATTTTTACAGCTAATCAGATCTTAACAATAAATCCTAAATACCCAATGGTGCCTCTTGGAGGGTCAATAAAACTCAATTGCTCTATAAGTAAACCTTCATGTACTACTAACTGGAAAGGACTTGACACAGACCTTGGGGACATCTATTCTGCTCCTGGTTACAGCATCCTAACAATAGACAATGCCATAGTTCGTATGGAGGCCACCAGAATCTGTGTGGAAGTCTGCCCTGGTCATGGCAAAAACAAGGAGAAATCAGTGTTTCTCCAAGTATACGGTATGTTGATATATTGCATATATTTCTTTGAGCACCAGAAGAGGCAGATCATGCCACTGAGCATGTTTTTGCATATATATTACATACACTGCTCCAAAAATAAGACATCCTAAATCTGAATGAATGAAATATTCTTATTTAATACTTTGTTCTTTACATAGTTAAATGTGCTGACAACAAAATCACACAAAAACTCTCAATGGAAATCAAGAATATTATAGGGTTTCACAGAACACTTTATAAAGACACAAAAATAGAGGAGGGCTGGGGGTTCCAAATTTTTGTGAATACCACTATTCAGCACAAATAGCCCAACTATCTAGCTACCATGTTAAAGAAGATATACCAATATGGATGGAGATGGAAAACCAGGACTTAAGTCCACTTGAGGTGGACAATGTGCTTTGGTTAGGAGGCAAGTGCAGGGGGGAAATACAGAACCCCATCACGTCACATTCAATGCAAATATTGGATAGAACACGCTTTAAATGTTGATTGGCTGGTAGCTACCTCCCTCTCCAGTCATTCCTGCATAATCCGAAATTTACACCGCCATATAAATCAAGTATATGCTTCTATGCATAGCAGAACGCAGGTATTACCAGAAAGGGACAATCAAAACATTTCAGAGACTATAGGAACTATATACAGAGATATTTTGATTATATTTATATACCTTCAAGTTAAACACTATCTGCAGCAGGGACTGTCAGAAAAAACTGATCATGGAAACTTAACAGGTTTTGAACAAAAATGTCTAAAAGAACCTAACTCCCCAGGTATGTTATCATTGATATACAAGTTCATAGAATTAGACCAAAACACGCCCCAGATGACATATGTACAGGCCTGGACAAGATAACTAGGGGTGGAGAAGCAAGAAAAGGCATGGGAACAGATATGGAATACAGTACGCACCTCCTCTCACAGTCCCTGCAGTGGAAACAAATTACAAAGTAATGTTAAGGTGGTATCTGGTACCTTCTAGGATAGCTGCAAGAGTACCAGGATACTCACCTGAATGTTTTAGGGGCGGTGATATGGAAGGATCCTATATACATATTTGGTGGATGTGCCCAAAAGCACAGTCCTTTTGGAAAACAATATTTCAGATGCTATCAAAATTAGTTGGAAAATGTTTTGTACCAGAACCCTGCGTAGCATTGCTACTTCTCTGCCCCTATGGCTTATCACAAAGCCAACTGTACCTATGCCCACAAGTGATTATTGTAGCCAAGCAAGTAATAGCTAGAGATGGTCGAATTTTTCGACTTGCTGAATTTGTGAGCTGATTGCAAAGCCTCTGAAAATGGTATCATCACCAAAATTGCTGGAGATGTAGAGAAGGAAAGTGAGAACATTTAAGAAAAATTTTTTTTGCTCTAGCACATGTAGTTTTTGCATAAATAAAGTTCAAAATTAAAGTCGAAAATTCAAATTTTCAAAATTTTGATTTGACTTTGAACTTAATTTGTGGAAAAACTATGTGTTAGAACCATACTTTTTTTGTAGTATACCCCAACCCTTCTCTACATCTTTAGCAAGTTTGGTGATGATACTATGTTCAGGGGCTTTGTAATGAACTTGAAATTGTCAATGTTTTCCATACTTTGACTAATTCTAGGGATGGTCGAATTTGTTTTTAAAAATTCGACCATCTCTAGAAATAGCCAAAGCATGGAAAACTGAACTTAATATAAATATGGTTCAAAGGAAAGTTACACAGATAATGATACATGCTAAAGCAGAGTCTATAGCTACAGGCACCTTGGGTGCAAAAATATGGGAACCGTGGGTGAGACATTTCATGCTAAGGGGGTTTGCTAAAAAAAATCTATTGTCAATACTTTTATATAAGATTTAATCTGAAATGCAAAAGATTCTTTCTTTTCTCCTTTTTTTTGTGTGTATTTTTGATGTCTTTGTATTTTTTTAGTTTTGTATATGGTATATGGAGGATTTGGATTTTGTAATCTATGTTTACTGTGGAAAAAATGTAATAAAGTTATGGAAAAGGAAATCAAGAATATGTAATACCTTCACACCTAGGATGTCTTATTTTTGTGTTGCCCTTCATAATTTGGAGCAGTGTATATTAATGTGTGGAGTGTAGTAGAGATATACACTATGTGGACAACTCTAAAATTAGTAGAGCATCAGAAAGGGAAGACCATGATGCTAAGCATGTTTTGCACTGTACAGAGACTACTAAGGGAGCAATTATGAAATCCATTCTAAATGCCTAATTCTTAGTATGGATTTACCTTCCTTTGCAACTATACTCTACTCTTCTAGAGAGGCTTTACACAAACTGTTCATACAAAGCTGGAAGCATAGAACTGTCCAAAATGTCTGGGTATGCTGATGTGGGAGCGAGATGTATTGCCGTCGCTTGAAAAACGGCATACACGGGTCGATTTTTTCACAGATTTTAGCACAGCCGAGCACTGTTGCGTGTAAAAAATCGGACGTGTATGCCATTTTTTGAGCAAGAGCAATAGATCTCACTCAGCCAAACAGGGTTCCAACAATGACAATGTGGTGCCTCGGAAGTTTGGCTTCTTATAATACGGCTACATTTCTTGTTGTAAATGTTAGATTTTATTCAATGAAAAAAAATTGCTATGTTGATGAGGGTGAAGTAAGAAACAAGTGAAAAAATTTAATCAAATTAAACTTTATTTTTAAGTAAGCAGATGTTTTTGAAACATGCAAAATGCATTTAGCATGGACCTTCATATTGTATGAACATGCTGATCCACCTACCCATTTGTTATTCTGTTAAAATGTTTTCCATGAACTTATTTTATTTGTCTGTTGTAGCTGTCCCAGAAACTCTGCTTCTCAGTACCAGCATAACCAGCGGCACTCCTTACCTGCACTGTTTGATGAAAGAAGTACGTCCTTTGGATGAAATTAAAATCCAGTGCTACAAAGGATCTGAGCAGTTGGATAACTATTCTGAGGATATAACTGAAGATGAAGATTTAGGGACATACAATGTCACCTGGAGCTGGGAGATCAGCAATGAGGATTTGCAGTCACAGACTGTCTACAGATGTGAGGCAGAACTTATTGTCTCGGGCCAGACATTCAGGCGAGTGGGGGTGCTGGACACACCTAAAGAAGGTATACAGTGTAGCTCTTATGTTACAAACTCAACTTTGTATTTAACATTCGCTGTATTAACTGTACTTAGCAACCCTAACTCCAATAATGATAAACTAATAAATATATGAAGAAAGTATAGATACCCGTATAGAGTAAAGAATTTTTAAAGCTCAATTCTGTTACACAATTACATTTGTAGTAAGGATAGTGCCACAAATGTGTACAGGTGTGTAAGGAGCAGTCTGTCATATAACATCCACTTTACCTTTGGTGCATGGTGTAGCTTCACTTCTATCTGGAGCTCCAGGCTTTAAACGGGCCCTAGTTGTCCTTACATACAAAGCAGTATCAAGACTTACTAAATGATAGTATGTGCTCACTTATTCCATCCAATCATGTTCAAGATAGCAACTTAATCAGGGGTCAGGAACCTTTTTGGTTTAGAAGGTCAAAAATTTTAAAATCTAATTCCGTGAAAGTATTTGAAATGTGGTTTATCTGCATTTCAAATGCCGAAAGTGACATCACTACTGGTATCGGATTTAGTTCATGGCTGATTTAGGGAGAGGGAGTTACTATCCTTGCTAATGTCCCACCCCGCTTGTGCTGATAAAGTTTTCGAACAAAGTCTGGAGTAGTTGCATTCATCATGAACATTATGCCATCGCGTATCTCGAATATACAATATGTTTTATTTAGTAATACTTTTTGTATTTTTTGTGTTTAGTTTTCTAATTATAAATAATATGAAATGTGAAATAGTACTTAGGTAGATGCCTTCTTTGTATTTCAACTATCCATTTGGCTTCATTACAGCAGTGTCCACTATAGTCTCAGAAAGCTTTAAAGATCTAACAAGTAGGTCCTAGGCTATGAGGGTCATTGCAATCTGATCATTGCTACTATGTGGCTGGTTCATTTTAGCTTTCATATCTTTAATATGTCAGATGGACAAACCTATTTCATTTGGTATACTTTTAACAGATCAGTCATCTATATTATTACCAGAAAGTTTTTTATTGCGGCTGATTTGGAGAGGCTGAAAAAATTATTTGGGACATATCAATATAGATCAGAAATGGTTAATGAGATTTTGAATGAAAATATTAGCATGCAAATTACATGCAGACTGACATTGAGCCAATTAAACTGTGCACAATGGTTGGTCAATTTCAGTCTGCATGGAATTGAATATCAATGGCGATGCAGGAACTCATTAAGCCTTACGTTAGAGATGGAGAGTGTCGGTGTATTATATACCCGCTCCTCATTCTCATAAACGTGTTTTCTTGTACAAAATTAAATATTGGGATGTGGCACAAATACGTAGGGATCAGGTTGCTAGATCTTTCAAAAGAAACTCATTAAGCATTAATGCATCCAACATGTTTCCCCACTTATACATGTGGCTGTGTCAGGGGTATTCATTATGATTCATCATTTGGAATATGATACATCAAGTGGTTCCCACTTAAATGCTAGCTCTGAATAATCTAAGCTTTAGAGTGGGGAGAACTCTGTCTGTAGGTTTTGTTTACAGTGTTCCTGAGTTAACCAATTTTTATATTTTATTTGCCCTATAGTAAAGACTACTGAAACAACTAGAACAGTGAGCAGTAGCAAAAACGAAAACATAGCTATAACTACAAGAACACCGGTAATGGTCTCTAAACATGTGCATCCCATATCGTCAGACACAAGAAGACTTAAAGAGATAACTTCATCGCCTCTGTCTGCAGTACCAGGTAAGCATGGATGTTGCTTTTTTTTACTTGTACCATTAATGAAAATATGTTACAGAATCAATTTTAAACTGTTCTTTGGCTTTATGGATAGTGGGGACAACTAAATCCCTGGCTATAGCAGTGACCAGTACTGCAAACCCAACTCACCTTATGACTACAAGAACACCTACAACACATAAGATAGTCTGGGTGTGTCTACTGAGATTACTAGCCTCACCACACATACAGTGTCCCATCCTGTAAATAAAGGTAGGTGCAAAACAATATATATTTACAATATATATTTGCAAACAGAAATATTAAATATTTCAGTTTGCAAAAACTATCTAGCCTGTCCTGAAAATGATGATTGCCCAGCTGTAATATTGATGCCTTAGCATGAAAGCATAAGTTTCTTAAATGGAAAAGTATTTGAGCAGAGATGGCCAGTCTTCTTGCATTTTCAGAATGTATTGCCTCAATTTATCTCTTAACGTGCCTAAGAATCTGTTTTATATCTACACCTACTCCCATGTTAACTATAAAACAAAATTTAAATCAAATCCCAATGGTGTCTTTTGGAGCGTCAATAAAACTAAATTGCTCAATTGCTCATGTACTACTGCCTGGAAGGGACTTGACACGGACCTTGGCCACATCTATAGTGCTCCTAATTACAGCATCCTAACATTAGAGAATGCCACAGTTTCTATGGAGGCCACAAGAATATGTGTGGAAGTCTGCCCTGGTCATGGCAATAAAAAATGTATAAATCAGCATTGATACATTGCATACACCAATGAGTGGGGTACAGTAGGGATATACACAATATGGACAAAAGTATCTGTACACCTCCCTATTACAACTACAGAAACTCTACAATTAGGCCTGTGTAAAAGATAAATTAGAAGAAGAGCACTATGATGCTGAACATGTTTTCACAATAAAGAGTGGCTCCACTCTTGTTTGTGAATGTTTATGAAATTGCAGGTAATAAGACATTATCTTATATTACACCCAGTAACCCAGTCATGTCTGTCCTCATCCT
>CM070032.1:122671808-122706646 GCA_036250615.1 Ptychadena robeensis | reverse complement strand
TGACTGTTTGTTAATTGCGACATTTGAAGTAATTTTTTTTTTATTTAAAAAAAAAAAATTATTCCCATTGAAATTTAGTAGGAGTTGGAGTCGGTCCATTTTTTTCCGACTCCAGGGACCCAAAAATGTCTCCGACTCGGACTCCACAGCCCTGGCTTGTACAGGCACTAGTTAATTGTTGCTTCACACAATGACCATATTAGCCTTTGGCAGCTACTATCTAACATCCATACAGCTGTCTGGGGAGGTCATTGGTGTTGATGTTTGCCAGATCCCATGGGGGAGGGCACAGTGGAGTGCTGCTAGCTTGTCTTCCCCTGACCCTGGTCTGTTCAATCATTCACAACAAATAAAACTACCAAATAGGAAACGGCAGGTTGGTTATTTATGATTTCATCCTGCTGGATGACTGAACGGCCAATGCACACATCTCTGTCATTATATTTAGAGGCCATACAGAGCTTTATCCTCAGTTTTTGAGGCCTTGTCCTGATCTTAGACTATGCATCACAACATGTCTGAGTTTGGATATTGGAGGTAGTATATATCCCAGGTTCACAATCGCAAATAGATCTTGGACACTTTATTCCATGCTTTAAAAAAATGGTGCTACCTGTAATATGGAACCTTCCAACACTATATTGAGATGTCTCCACAGGAAGTTCCTGGACTCATTGAGTCAATCCAGACTTAGTAGATTAACCCAGTTCAGTGTTCTCCCCAGAATTTTTTCAGCCGGGCGGCGTGATGACGTCATCGCGCCGCCTGCACCGGTCCGGCGGCCTCTCTGATAGGCTGCCGGCCAGCGGCAGCACACAAGTCCTCTGCAGCGAGCAGCCTGACAGGCGGCGCCTCCCCATTCTTCAGGAGCGCGTCGCAGCCACTGAAAGACTCCGGCCCGCGGCTCCGGTAGTGTGCCGCGGGCCGGAGTCTTTCAGTGGCTGTGGCGCGCTCCTGAAGAATGGGAGGTGCCGCCTGTCAGGCTGCTCGCTGCAGAGGACTTGTGTGCTGCCGCTGGCCGGCAGCCTATCAGAGGTGAGCCGCGCCGAGGATGAAGAAGAGCCACATGCGGCTCTGGAGCCGGGGGTTGCCGACCCCTGGTGTAGCGGGACGGAACTGCCGGGCGGGGACTAAAATCTCCCGGGCGGGCCGCCGGCCAATCTGCTCTGGGGAGAACACTGCAGTTACTTACTGCTAGATGTTCTAAGCCTAGTCTGTTTCTGAGCCATTCGCTTTATTGACTCTGCTCAGTAGGTATTCTGAGTTGAGTTTTTACCAGCCTAGTTTAGACTTTGTCTCCACAAGCTTTAATGGATCTGCAAGCTCAACCACGTCAAAAACGCAATGAAAAAAGGACCAATACAGTCCTATAGTAAGTAAAAGGCAAATGGATCAAAAACACATTAATTGCTAATTAGCCTCCCTGACCCTGTACTGTGCCTGGATTCCCCATCCTACTCTTTACACATCGCCTACATCCCTGGTGCCCAACCCTCAGTCCTCCACTTGTAGCCCCCGAAACCTAACTATTGCATAGGAAGTCACCTGTCCACCGCTCTCCCGCTGACAGGTCCTCGCCAGGAAGTGTGTGAAAAGGAGGAGAGGCAATACACTTATGGGTGTACGTTAAAGCCAATCAGGGACCCAAATGGTGCCTGACTAAGTCCCTTGCTTCTCCTCTCATCTAGTGTTGGTGAGGGATCAGCACAGAGCAGGGGATGATTGTATAATATATTTGCGGCATATACCCTTTGAAGGAAAGGTTATGTGCCCCATAGATATCAGAGTATATAGGATCGACATCGAACACATGGCGCCGGAGACAATCTGCAGGCCTGCAGAGATACAGAATAGCTGTGGGCTCACAGAAGACTGCCATGTGTGCCTGGTTAGGGCAGAGTGTTTTGCCCTTGAACAAGGCATTATCACTAAATATGCTGGAGATGTATAGAAGGATTGTAGGAAAAATACTAGCCTTTCTCTAAATCTCCAGCAATTTTAGTGATTATGATATGTTTAGGAGCTTTACAATAAACTCACAGATCGGCTAGTTTAAATCTTGAAACCAAAGCATATTTGCTGTGTGTTTCTCTGATTTAGCTGCTGCTTCCCCACCCTAGGCATATATAGGAGTCAGTTTTTTTTGGTAAAATAAGGTACCTCTGCTTATATTTGGGGTGGGCTATACATGATTATATCTGGTACTTGCAATGTGCCGTTGTTACCCTAAAATGATTCAACTTTGTGTCATGCAAAACTTTAAAAAGCAGATGAGATTATGGTGTAAGATTCTTACCCTGGATGTCTCGAAGATGTTTCTGCTGCTACCTCCTTTTTAATGTTAAGACTGGCAGTAGGAGGGGATATCTAACAGTGCCTTTATGCAGTGTCCACTCTGTCCGCTCTGCCTGTAAAGTTGTTTGAAAATATATTTTAATTAAACAGTTCTTGCTAAATGTGTGGCAGTTTCTTAACAGAATGGAGATGTATGTATTTCTATACTGCATCCACCAGTAGATGACCCCCAAAGTGGAGAGCTTGCTTCTGAGCGGTGGAACCCTACTCAAAATGTGAGGTAGGTGGTTTTATTCGTTGACTTCTTTACTTGCCTGGCCAATGTGTTAAATGGTTCAGTCTACCCACAAAGGTGCAGTGTCTATATACATTTTAAACTACACTATATGATCAAAGGTATTGGTACACGTGTCTTAGTCAGTGAATTTTGACCCATTGTCACAGGTGTAGAAAATCAAGCTGCTAGCCATGCAGTCTGCTTTTATTGCCCGTGGAAGAATGGGTTGTTTTGAAGGGCTTGGTGAATTCAAATGTGGTGATAGCATGCCCCCTTTGTAATAAACCAGTTTGTTAAACTATTTCCCTTCTACATTTTCCACTGTCAGTTATTTATGGGGGCATTACAGGTGGAAACATTCCACCTGCGTCTTTATGGTCCGAATGTGAGACTCCTGCAGCCACTCGTGCCTAAGCAATTAAGGGAGAGATGGATGAACTCCTATCTATGGGACCCCAGACACCTTTTGATTTCTGTCAGATTTCCTTTTGTTTAACCAAAACCATATAATATGAGGGGCTTTCTAAACAATCAAGTCTACCTGTGTTCTATCGCAGAGGACCCAGCACTACATAGTTGTTGGTAGATCTAAGGATAACTGCAGCTTCCACTTCCACGGACACAGCTGGAGAAACTCTGCAGTGCAGACTAGTTTGGAGATTGAAAGTCAGGCCATCCCTATCACTGCCTGAGCTCATACACTCTTGTGGCAAAAAAAGATTCCACCAACACATTACAAAATTATGTGAAACACCCAGTAAAGTGGGAACTGATATGTTTGTAGCGGGAAGACCAATTCTGTATTGGTGCCTATAGAGTTAGAATGGGACACATAAGAATTCCTGTAAGTTATGGACTGGTGTACCAATGCTTTTTTGTTTATTACTGTGTACTATGGTCTTTCTTACTAGTAACATTATTTATCTGTTTTAAACATGTGATTTATAAAATTCACAGAACAATACTTCTCAGTGTGATCTCTCTCCTAAATGAACCAAACACATTCTCTCCTGCTAACGTGGATGCATCAGTTATGTATCGACGGTGGAAAGAAAGCAAGGGATGTGACCGAGAGTATACGGAAATCATTAGGTAAGAGTGCTTATTAACACAATGCATTGTACAAATGTAAATGGTAGAACAGGATTTCATATGGAAATGTGACTTTGATGTGGTAACGCATAGCGTGCTGCATTGAGCTACCCATAATGAAGCTTGTAATGTGGGAATGAGCCCTTGGTTTTTATGAATTTGCACTATGCCTTGCAGTCATGTTAACATCTACTTGCTTTTGTGTGTCTTTGGCAATGTATGTTTAGCATGTGTGTAATATACACATTATATCCAATGTGCATGACAAGAGTTGTAAAACGGGATTGGGTGATCCAGGCCTTACAGTGGGCAGGCATATAAGTGATTCTTAATCTCCTCCTGGCAGGCCTACTTCTTAAAAAGTAGAGATTGTCTATGACAGTGGTTCCCAAACTGTATTCCAGGGGGCGCGGGCCCTTATTCTTAACCTGTGTTTAAATAGGGAGGGAGGCTCGATAATGTTCCAAAATAGAAAAGGGGGACCCTGCAGAGAAAGTTTGGGAACCGGTTGTCTATGAGATGCTGAAATTTAAACATTACCATACAGACTGAAAATGAGCCTATCAAGCAAATCAGCTGCTGTGCATTCTCTCATTCTCCACCTGCGTACAGTTTACATGCCGATGTTGAGATTTTGGGTCTGCACAACACCATGAGAATAGCTGGTCCAGTAGAAAGGTATGTGGATCGGCTCTGTTGGGACCCCTGCACCTAACAAAAATGCAGTGGGCACATGCCCTAAAAGTAGATTTACATACTGAGCTTTATGGTAGCAGAGCTATTAACTGCTTTTTGTTTCATACAGCCATGGTCCATCCACCCACCCATTTTTAATTTGTCTAAGAAAAAATGGGTTATTTTAGGTTAAAAAACAATCCCATACCCTCTTTTCTTCAACAGAAAACAAGTTCATAGTACAAAAGCAGATGCAGAAATGGATGGAGTGAAGGTCCCAACAACACTGGCTGAATATTGTGTTAAAACAAAGGTTCCAGCACTAGATGAGGGCTCTGATCTATTATATGATGACTACTATGAGGATGATGACATGGAGGATGAGGATGACAGCTGCTTTGAAGACCAGGATGATTCTGGCAATGAAGAATCCTGACCCTTCACATTTACAACAAGTTCTTCCTGCTGAAGTCTATCCTCACTCCCTGCCAATAAAGCAGATGCTGAACATTCAGTCTTTTTTTTTTTTTTTTTTTTTTTTTTTTCTGTGGCCAGGCTGAAGAACCTAAGGATGTGAACTTGTTGGCTAACCATCACTTGATGTGTGCAGTGCTAGAGAAAAGAGGGAGGTTTTAATTTGAAGTGCCAGGAATGCTTCTTGAGCTTTAGAAGTGTCTTAATACTTGCAGTACAAGCTTCTGCCACTGGAGTGCACCAGAGTGCTCTGCAAGTCCTGCTGCTTAATTCACCATTACCATTGCTGTTTCAGGCTGCAGTGCAGGGCTGAACGTGGGCTAGCGGAGGGTGGTGGTGGGCATTGATTACACTGAATTGCTTATTCTCATTTGGTGGGTGGGGCAGGGTTTGATTGTGATTTTACAATTATGACTGCTAGACACATATACTATTTTACTTTTTGGTAAGGGTAGGTTAGTTCCAACTTGTTTAATGTGGTTTTGATTTACCACTGTTTGTGGGTGGGTTTTTTGCAATTTTTCTGCTTTTATTTTAAACTTATTTAATAAAGAAAATAAAAGTATGTCTTGTGTTGTGTATTCATTCTTTTTCAAACAATCATGGTAGCTTTATTTTTCAAGTGTGACACAAATAGGGAAGTCTGTGTTGGTTTATCCTGGGCTTTTTAAAAAGGTTGCCGCGGGCGATCGCAGCGGAACCCACTAGGGTTAATCAATAATCAAAAAAAAAAACTATGTAGAAGTATATATTTAATATTAGGTGAATGCTTTGTGTGCTTGAATGTACACACAGAGTTTGCACATCTTTTAGTGATTAGAATTCAACATTGCTTGAGGGCCAGATCTGAACACATTTTTATTCTATTAGGGCTTGTCCGCACTTGTGGGGTGGTGCAGTTTTGAACTGCGCAGGCGGGTGGATCCCTACACTTGGGTGTGGATGCGATTTAAAATAATAATAATTTTTAACCACGTCCATTCATTCTCTATGGGGTGGCTGCATATTGACACCGCTAATGTGGGGACAGGCCCTAAGGGCATGTGTCCACTGCAAGCAATCGAGGCACCAGCATATTTGCTAGGCAGATTTCCTGCTGCTTTAGGCAGTTTGCTCATGGTTTAGTATGCGCCCTATTGATGCAGTAGGGCAAAGATGTGGAAAATCAGTGGCACGCTTTTCCCGCATCTTGGAGACTCCTCCACTGACCTTCAATGCTGGTGGCGCCGTGCAGTGCTGCTTTGATGAAGACGAGGCAGCCCGCAGCTTCAAAACAGCTGTCCCAGTGTCCTCCTGTGTGGAAAAGCAGCAGTGGGCAAAAGCCCTAATGGGAGACAGTGAGGGTAAGGCTCCACTAAGAACAGAATAACACGGTTTCCCACTGACTGATTTATTTTTTTTTTTTTTTTAGTCCATTGATAGTCAATAGGCACACATATTAGCCGTGGTGCAGTGCGGACACAGAAAAAAAGTGGCCACTCACAATCATGACCATCAGTTGAGTGGGGACAAGCCCATTTAAGTGAATGAATGCGATCGATGCCGATTTCTGCATGTGGGAACATAGCCTTACCCTTAATGAAGTAATATGGTTTAAAAGAACCAAAAGACATTATAATTGGCATTTAAACAGTCCTCCAGGACTGAAGTTGGACAGCCCTGCCCTAAAAGAAATAAAGTAAGGAGTGGTATACTGAGCCAGAAAATTATAGTTTGAAGAACTGGGTTAAGGTTCACACGATCTGCACAATAATTAATAGAATAGTAGAAGCTCAAAAATCCACTTCACGGGGAATTAACATTCTTTGTGAGAAGTTAATTTGCACATGCATTAAACATGCTTACAAAAATACCTTTTTACAATTCTTGAAAGTTTATCTAAAAGTGTCTAAAGTGAATGCTGATAATTTCTACTTATTTGTATCAGTAGATTTTGCAGTTTTACTTACTTTACTTAACAATGGTCCCTTGTCATTTTGTGCGGTTCTAGTCATGTGTCATATATTCCTCAGCATGCTAGCTGGGAGTCTCTGCTTTTAATAAGGAATGTCTCTGCTGGACACGTGCTTCTCGACGTTAGCATTAAATGTTGTTACGCATGGGGCTAGTCTCCTGAAAGATAAATGTAATTATCGATAGGCCTGGTTAGAGTATTTCCGGCTACATTTGATTTTAGGTTTATGGCCATCTGTGCTGCCTGTACACAGCTCTTGTGAGCCTGGGTCAATATGCAATACATATTCCTCTGTTTCATGATTTAGAAATGTATACTGCATTGGTTACATTTTTCCATAACCTGGAATGAATAGAAAGTGTACTGACTTTTGATAGGTGACTTAGTGCCTTTATGGGAAACATCCCAGGATCAGAAACACGTGGGTACAAGCTCTAGCGAGGGCTAGAAGACTAAACAATATATGTATATATATTATATATAGGGGCCATTTTGTATGTTAAAATAGAACTAAGCTCTAAAAACTAAAAAGGTTTAGAAATTACTTTCTGAAATGTTATTCCTCATAGTGGAATAAAAATGAACATACCATTATATGTATGAAAGGTTATATAATAATGTTTGTGCCACTGTAGGTTTAGTCATTGGGCTTCTCCCTGCCCTAGCTCTCCTGTGTATGTGAAGCCTTTGTTGTTCCTTATGTGATTGAGCATCATGGTCCATATAATAATAAGGCACAGTACCACAAAAAAATAACCAGAACGTGCAATTATAACCTCCTGGGCGTTACCCATGTGTGCTTTTCTAAAAGCCCCTTTGGGAGGTCATGGATACAACTCCGGCGTCATATCTGACCTCATCAAGGTGGGCATAGAAGTGTCGGCGGGTATGCCCAGGCGCAGAATCTCCAGGGGAATCTGGCAGTTAGGTGAGTTTTATCAGCTGGGAAACTCATCCTAAGTTAATTTGGGCAGAACGCCCAGGAGGATAAATAAGTATAAGAGTGAGTGTATTTTATACTGTTTTTTATATATTCACTGGGTGTATGATCTGTTTTTGTGTATCCAGAAATTTTTTATCTCCTACTCTTTCCTATATCTTTTTATGTTTACGTATTCTTGCAAAACATGTTGCCATCTCCCAGGCAGTTCTCATTGACCAGAAGTGATGACAGCAGACAGAGATACCTACAACATAAAACAGTACATCTGTGACTTTTCTGTCCTTTTTTGTTATTGTTAACATCCTTTGTGTTGCCTTTATCCCAAATAGAATATGACAGCAATCTGACTTTTTTCAGCGGTGAATTGTCTTAATAGACGTCACAGACTCATTTTAGGCTCTCAGCAGTGCCTCCCCTCTGCGGGGTGAATCTTTCTGTGAATCATTTCCTTGGTTTTCCCCTAAAAACCATGGCGCACCTCTCCAGGCAGTAAACATGCTTTTTACCAGAATTTACTCAGGTGGATGGACAGAGACTTACAGAGAGCTGGACTATGTCTCCACTACATTATTGGCTTCATTGAGTCCCCAGGCCCCGGCTGTTCTTACTTCCTTCTGCAGATCTGGCGGATCTACAGAAGGAAGTGAGAACAGCCGGTGCCCAAGACAGGTAATGTCTTGGGCACCGCAGGGGAACCCGACGGAGCCAATAACAAAGTGGAGACATACCCTTACATAGAACCTCACTTCCACTCTCAGTGCTGCTCCTCCTCCCCAGTAAATACCTGTATACAGCAAGTTTCAGCACAGAGGAGGCACTTATATGGGTAAACATGCTATATACCTGTATTGACTCAGAAGTTGTAAAGACTCTGTTAAGGTCCTCATACACACTGTGATTCGCTGCCGATTTTGCAGCCGGTTGACGGGTGTGCTCACTTGCGGCTGTCGGTTGGCGTTAAAATCAGCCACGGATCTTGGGTACCCACATGGATCAGTTGAGTGAGCAGAATTCTCAATCGGCCAGAAAACCGACGGTAAATTCTCGGCCAATCCCATTACTTTGGATGGAGAGCAGAGTCTCCATGCAAAGTAATTGCTGGCACACAAAGGGTGCCCATCCGATTCTCGGCACTCCCGGCCGTGCGTGATGACGGGAGCTGTCGATCT
Organism: Ptychadena robeensis; assembly: GCA_036250615.1. NCBI lineage: Eukaryota > Metazoa > Chordata > Amphibia > Anura > Ptychadenidae > Ptychadena > Ptychadena robeensis. Next base: position 122,697,767 of record CM070032.1, on the reverse strand, counting down.
GTCAGGCAGATCTAAATGTGTATGGCCAGCTTAAGTCTCCAGGTCCAAGCTGCTGTCCTGCTGAGTAAATACCGGTAAACAGCATGTTCCAGCAGAAAGAGCCTAAGCAAGTGCTCTCTGCTAGAAATGCTGTATACTGGTATATCCCCTCTAGTTTCATTCTGATGTACTTGACATGGCTTATTTATTAATATTGAAACATCAGCTTTTATTCATGAGATATGCTTATTCATACTGAGTTACTTTGCTATGGCATGTTGTACATACTTATTATTTCTCTTTTGTATGTACCTTTGTACATTTTTGCTTGCTTTGTGTTTTTGTTTCTCTTCAGCCCTGTGTTAAAAACTTAATAATAAATTAAGAAGAGTGGCAAACTGAGAAATCATTATATGATGTTCAATCTTGTAGAAATTGCTAGAATGAAAAAGCTTTCTTTAAAGGAATGTTATCAGAGGCGGTGTTATCATGAAGTACAGGTTGGCTGGGTTATTCTTACTTGTGCTGGCTGACAGAAAAATATTGATTCAGATCTCACTGATCATTCACTGAGCTAATCTGTGGGAACTCAACCATTTCACCTCTGTTATAACAGTTCATGTCAATATCACACCCACGGCCAATCATTTTCCATTGTGATTTCGAGCCTTTAATGCAACACATATAGCCTTTAACCTCCCTAGCGCACTGCTGAGGTCCAGATTTCTGTACCAAAAGTGCACCATAGACTTCAATGGTAAATTTTTCTTTATGTCGTAGGCCTGTAACTTCCCAAAATCTGGCCGTACAAGGGTCCAATAGACATCCCGACTATAATAATGTTTGAAACAAACAATTGTGTAAAAATTTTTTTTTTTTTTATAAAAATAATGAAAAATAATAAAAATAATGAAAAAAAATACAAAAATGAGGACACAAAACTATGCTGCTATGTACTAAATATCACCAAAATAAAAAGACTCTGGTGCCCCAGATGTTCCCATTTGCACTTAACCCTCTCTAACCTGGTGTGATAAAATCACACCAGGGAAGAAAGGGTTACTGCAAATGGGCACATCTGGGGCATCAGGGACTTTATTCTGGCGATATTTAGTACATAGGGGGAGTTTGAAAGCAGTTTTCTACATAGAAAACTGCTTTCATTCTATTTACTGTACAAATCTCCCGCCGCCTCCCCTGATGACGTCACTCGGAGCGGGGGGGGGGGGAAGGACACGAGCAGCCGAGGAGGCATGTCGCATCAGGGACGTGAGTATGCGCTCTCCCAGAGCCCCGACTTGTACTGGACGGCAGCACCTCGTCCAGTGCGATAGAAGCAGTTGGAGTGCTGGACGAGGTGCTGCCGTCCCTAACGCTAGGGCGGTTAATAGAGCTTTTAATGTAGTGCATAGATTATTTAATGTAATACATGCCAAATTATAAAGTCAGGGGCTCAGTATTATGTTCATGTCTGTGTTTTCCTGATTTTAGAATTTTCTGGCAAGTTTTCCTTTAGAATGTGTCACCAACAGCTGATGACAAGGCACATATTTACTCAAGGTGACTTTTCTACTACAGCTGACCTTTCCAGCACCTGCTTTTACTAGGGATCATCTAAACACTAAGAGAATGTCCTTGTGATTTATGCAGAAGCGGAATTTTGCTTGTGCTGTGGTTTACCACCAATTTTCTTATAAAACTGAGATATTGTATAAAATTCTAATTAAAATATAATACAATGATTCCTAAAATGGGGAACTGGGGAATTTTTTTTTTTATAACAATAAAATATTTTACTCTCATATTGAATTTGATGCACTTTTCAATATTTGAGACAAGTTAACCAATGTTTATCAATCACCCTTGTAAACCAAAAAAGCCAAATTGCAGTATTTTAAAAAGTTTACTCCCTAGCAAGGTCCAGATTTCTGTACCAAAAACGCACCATAGATGTAAATGGAATTTTGTTAATGTTGTACGCCTGTAACTTTCTAAAATATGTCCGTACAAGGGTGTAATAGACATCCTGAATATAATAATGTTTGAAACAAACAATTATGTTAAAAATCTCTGCAGAATCGCTTTCAATCGCCTACACTATTTTGAATGGGCTTGTCCCCTTTGATAAGATTGCATGTGGTTTTTTTTCTTGATCGCTCCCATAGACATAAATGGACAATCGCCCGTCAGCGATTCCGCTGGTGATTGAAAGTCGCAAGCGCAGGTGATTAATCGTATAAGTGGGAACATAGCCTTATTCCCAGGATACAAATGCTGGTGGAAAAGGAACAGCCAGAAGAGGGAGACCAGACCAGCTCCTCAAATCCCTAGAAAACTTGCCTAGAACAGGAGAGGAAGAACCTTGACCATGCAACAATTCCCATGGAAGAAAGGAAGCACACTATAGGACACTAAATGCTACTTTTTTTACCCAAAAACGTGTGTTAGCTCTAACGCACGCAATGCACAGTACACACGCACACGTATATGGCTGCAGATAAATAATGCATTTGGGTAAAAACACTGCATTGCTAGGCCTTAGACTATTTTTCTTAAATGAAAGAGGGAACAAAATAGCTCTGATCAAGGTTGCTGATATGAAGTGCATCATGTCTGTATGTGTACTACTACAGTGTGTATACTATATTAGAAAGTCAGCTCTCAATGGCATTATGTATTGTAATTTTGAGAAACATTTTTAGTCTTTTGTTGTTCCAGTGCTAGCTTATTTGAGCTGTCTTGCTGCCATCAAAATTAGCATAACAGATATTGACAAATCATTGCATTTCTTGTATTTATATTTCTCACAATGTCCTTTCCAGAAGTATTGTTTTTTCACTGCTCCATTGTTTTTTACAAGTTTGCTTCCCCTAGCCCATAGTTGGGCAAACTTTTTGACTTGTGGGCAATATTGGCTTATTACATTTGATCCGATTCCATCCATTGCCAGCATCACTTGGTGGTGGTGATGTGTTATTGGTGACGTGTGACAAGGCCCTTGTTATCTTTAGAAATTTCCTGCACTTAAAAAAAAAAGTTCAATCATTGCTATGAGCAGAGATAATGCTTAGACTCTGTTTGGTGCCACTATGAGGATGTGCCCACAGTCATGATCACACTAATGCATCATACCAAGGCAATGTTTGAACACCTTTAGGCATTATGTACACTCATTGCAGAGAACGTAATGTAAACTCTAAAAAAAACATAAACAAAAAAAAACATGTATACATAACCCACCTACATCCAGTCTTCATCCAGCGGCTCTTTAAAAATAAAAGCTCACCTTTCCTGCCTGCTCACTATTGCGCCGCCATGCCTGAAGTGTCTGGTCCTCCAGGCTTCAAGGTGGAGGAGCGAGACACGCTGCATTTTGACAGTTTTACCAGGTAAATCTTTTTTTTTTCACTTTTGACCTCCAATCTGCCCTATTATCAGCACCACTCACAGTTGAAGTGACTAGCTTTTATTATACAATGGTGACTGTGAAATGGAGGGACAAATCATATAGCAAGAAACCAGTATGGTGAAAATTTGGCAAAAAGTGTGAGGGCCATTTCAACTATGCGTTGCGGTGCGTTTTTTTTACCGCGCACGTTTTTTTACTGCACGCGTTTTTACATAGACAACCAATGTTACCATTCACACTGTATGTGTTGCGTTTTTAAAAACGCAGCGTTTCCGAATGCGTTTTTATAAACTCACTACTGTATGCATTTTTTACTTATTTTTCCTGAATTTTTCATGAATTTGTTCAAAAATGCAAACGCAAATGCAAAACGCAAACGCATATGTAATGTCAAAAACGCATGCGTTTTTGCATATATGCGGAAACGCATGCCTATAAAAAAGGCATGCCTTTAAAAAACGCATATAGTGTGAAATGGCCCAGAGGGACTGAGTGATATTGTGGTGACTAGAACAAACACAAACCAGTGATTGATAAGCCAAAGTGACATATACACCATTAAAAATCTTAACTGTGCAACATATTTCATTGACTCATTTGTCTTAAAGAAGTGTAATTAACTAAATGTCCTCTGGTTCTTCCTCTCCTTATATTGACATAACCCAACCAACACACACAGCGTACTTCCCTAGATTCTGTGGTTCTGCATTGCATCTTTCTTGGTTAACAGCAAGCCTCCTTCACTCCCCACTAGTTTAAGAGAAAGTTTTGTTAGTTCATCCTTCAAAAATTAGCAATTCAATGTATTGGAGTACAAAGGAAACCATTCATGACTTTATACATCAGGAGCTAAAAAATTCCTTTTCAGCCCTCCTATGTATAATATATAAAATTAGAGCATGGTTTTGGGAAAAACCTAGTTCAATGCGAATAGAAAAAGGTAAACAGTGTTATTGTCTAATTTACTATTGTTGGGAATAACACCGGATATTTTAATGTATGCAATTCCTCAATATGCATTTGTTAAGGTTGTGTTTGTCTACAACAGTTGTGAGACACATATCTTGTTGTTTAGCATCTCAATGGAAATGTACACATTATCTGCTACCAATATTCCCACCTTAGCAGACGTGTGGTTATATTCCCTGAATTCTGCAAATATATATGCTATAGATATTACCGCCTAACCACTTACCCCAAACCATGTTTGCCCTGCAAACTCACTTCAAGCTGCGTTTGGGAATATTCGGACCCGCCGATCTCTTCAGCAGGGGCAGGCAGAGTGAAGTATCCCAGCAGATTTCTTTGTACTCAGCTGCGATTGTCCATGGCGCTTATTAAAAAAAAGGAGGTTAATAAGCCATTTTTTAGTTGTTCTTGTACTGTTGATGGTAGATTGTGAAGGCACCCACCATAGACATCATTAGTGTTGAGCAGCAATATTCATATTCACAAAATATCATGAATTTTTTGTCTAATATTCAAAAGAAATTAGTAAATTTCAGAATTCATAATCTCTAGAGATTATTTCCTTCATTGCAAAAATCGGCACTTGTATATGCGCATATTGCGAATACAATGCACGGTAGTTCCAAGTACTGATTTTAAAGATCAGGAATATTTGCGATTACAAAGATATAGCTCTATATTTGAGAACTTTGTGAATTCTCGAAGTGCCGATATTCGCAATAGAATTCTGTGATTAGAATATTCACCACTAGACATCATATCCAGATATTGGATCTCCATTGAAGCACTGAGATCTAAGGACCAACTTCAGATTTGGTATATAGACAATGAAGGACAAGCAATACAATGAAGCTACTTTTCAGTGGCCATAGTTCTCTCCTCCTGTCAGCAGGTATCCTGTTAGCACATGTGGCTGATGGACCCCAAGTTTTTTTTTTATTCAAATCGGACCCCCAATTTTGATCCTCATACTATCTAAATTGTTCTCTGTGTGGGGATACCAGAAGACCTATTACTGTTAAAAAAAATATGTAATGACTTGTAATGAATGCATAATTGCGTTAATTGGTGTTTTTTTTTATATCTGCCTGGAGTTTGCTTTTAATCAGCTATAAAACTACCATGTAATTGGATCTGGAGTGCTAATTAAATTTAGGAAAAAAGATTTCACTGTGACTAATAATACTATATTGGAAAATCAGTGATGACAACACCTACTGTATGTAATTTGCAATTATTTGAATTCTTTATATGCTGTTCTGTATATGGCATATTTTTCTGCACACCAAACAATTACAACATGGCCAAACTCACAATAAATTAAGCATCATACTATAGCATACTGATGGACATAGATAAAAGGAGGCTTGTGAACCTCCATGTGATGACTGTGCCTTTTTACCTATAAATAGCATAATATATAAATAGAATGTTCCTACGCCTATCGGTCATAGTATGCCTCGTTAATACCATGTACAATAGGCTGTTTAACATGATCACCAATTTCTCAGAGACAAACAATATGTTAACAATGGAATATTAAAACAAAAGGAGACTCTGCATACTTTTACTTCTTTTAAAAATCAATGCTAGCTGATGGCAAGCTTTGTTTCTAATAGACAGCAAAATGGTGGTATAGGCTACCAATCTGATTATAGCTTATATTCTTACACCCTACACCCCAGGTGCCCATCCTGCGAATCTTTGACCGTTCTTCGGTGGCCCCCCTCAGTCCTCCACTTGCGCCCCCCGAAACCTAACTGTTAATGCACAGGGGGAACTCACCTGTCCGCCAATTCCCCACTGACAGGTCCCAGTCCGGGATCTTCTTAGAGTGGGAAGAAGAGGAGAGGTGATAAACTTACATGATAGGCATACTTAAAGCCAATCAGTAATCCAGATGGCGCCTGGGCAAGTCCCTCACCTTTCCTCTTCTTCTCCTTTAATGTTGGTGAGGGATCAGCTCCCATTATTCCACCAACAAATTGGGGATGATGGTATAATATATATTGCGGCATATAACCTCAGAATAGGGGCACATAACCTTTGAATCAAACGTTATGTGCCCCATATATATCATTTAAGACCCCCATACAAGTTTAGATTGTGACCAGATGTTTTGGCCAAACAATCATGCGTGATGACGTCATTATGCATGGTCAATCGACCGAAACATTGGGTCCCAATCAGCCTGGGCACCTTTTTTGTGTGCAAGTGCTGTCCGTCGGGTCCCTTTAGCTCGCCGACAGCAAGGGAGACCCGGCAGACAGCATCTAGGGACGCCGGCTGTGGGAAGAGTCTTCTGCCAGCCTAGCACGAAGGGAGAAGCTGCTAGCACCTCCCCTCCACCCTTCCCGCCTCACAGGGAGAGAAGAAGGCAGACAGGCTTTGTCCTCAGCCCCAACGGATCTCAGATCCATCGGAGCTGAGGAGATATACCCGTACTTTAGACGGGACACTTGTCCCTGTCTAAAGTATTAGACCGATGTAAGAATTACGGGCAAGGCTTTGATAATATCTATGAGGCACATAACCTTTGATGATATATATGACACACAAATGTGCATTACCACACTACAGTGTTCCCTCATGCTACTTTGAATGAGGTATCATTTAAAACAAGTTTTGTTATTTAAAATTTTTAAATAAAGTTTATTAGCTATGCATGCTGTCATTTTTTTTTATTACAAAATGCTTCTACAAGTCAGTATAGATTTATAATATTATGTGTGGCCCTTTAGTGATGCTGAGGGTCACACTTGTGGATGGCCCCCAATTTCAACTTAGTTGGCCCCCACTGCCCTACACTGTAACAATGACAGCTAAGATATGATTGATTGCTTTGGCCAAAACTAAAACTTGTTTTTGTCCTAGGTTTAAATTACATTGTAACACAGATTTTCTTATGTTTTGGAAATAAAACTAATCCAAACTTGTATAGTCAGCTAAAGGGCCATTTCACACTATATGCATTGCATTGCATTTGAAAAATGTGCATGTTTTTTTTTATCGCACATGTTTTGTTTTTTACTGCGCACGTTTTTACATACACAACCAATGATACCCCTCACACTGTATGCTTTGCGGTTTTTATTAATTTTTCCTTGATTTGTTTAAAAATGCAAACACACATGCAAAACGCGAATGCAGATGTAATGTGAAAAACAGATGCACATTTTTACATATATGTAGAAACACATGCCTATAAAAAATGCATGCATTTAAAAATGCATAGAGTGTAAAAGAGCTCAAAAACATTGTTGCAGTGTAGTTTCCTTGGTACTTGGAGGCTGTGCAGATCAAAGGGCACCCTAAGCAGATCAATTGGTCTTTTTTCTGCCATCACTCATGTTTCTATTTTTCTTGATATGCTTGTAACGCAATCTTACAGGGACCAAGATGGCTTCCTTTACACCCTTAGCAAACAGCCACAATATTATCACATGAACAAGGGGTGGTGCCTTGTGACTTCCTGTCCATGTAGGGGGTATCAGAAACAATAGTGAGTGTTGTTCTCCACAACAGAAACATAGACAGCATTTACACTATAGTTACACCTTTCTGTGTATGTTTGTATGTGATTTTATATGTGCGATGAATATTCATGTACTTTTAAGTGCTGTACCATTGTCATCAGTAGGGAACATTAATGTAGTAAACATCTGTGACTCTGCACTTTTTGCTGTGGCCATCAAAATATGTTGTGTAAATAACGCCCTAAATAAGAGTAGCTTGCGTTAAATATATCTCCACAAAGCAACATAAGAAAGGACTGCTGAAGGCAACTCCAATAGCTTACTTACCATTATATTACCCTTAGTGCCTGACATTGGATACTAAAATTCTAATGGCAGTCCAATGCAGTAGACTACAAGTATTGCACAATGCAATACATAGTACAATGTAGTGCATAATGGAATGCTGCATTTCTAAAAATAAAAGAAAGAAAGAAAAAGGTTGTGAGCACCTTTTGATCTGTGCAGCAACATACTGTGTTAATATGCAATGGAAACGCTGTAGCTAAATTTTTTTAATTTAAATGGATTTCAAATGGCATTTTCCTGCACAGTATCACTATTTAAATATGCTTCCTAGGTAATTAGAAGTGATTGGGAAAGGCAAGTAACAGCAGTGTTTAATGATTATACTGCACCAGAGGCTGGCAAACTTGGTAAATGGTTTTGCCAGGCTCTGGATCAGCTGGATCACTTCTGGGGCCCTTTGTTATCTTGTTGAAAATATGCTCCCCTCTGCTTGTTCCCTGCAATAAGTTCACATAATGCCTAGATGTGTTTTAACATTGTCCTGGGGAAGATGCAGTATAGTGATTATGACATTGTGGATACATCCTCATGGCGACAACAGAGAGTCTCTAGGAATTATCTCTGCTAATTGCAATGAATGTGCATTTTTTTTAAGTGCAGGAATTGTAAAAATATATCGTCCCTGTCACACGCTTATTACACATCGCTGCTATCATTTGTGATGATGGTGATGCATGGAATTGGCACACCTATTGCGGGTTGGTTATTACAAGCTCCTGGTCCGGCCTTTTTATCAAATTTAAGAAGCCAATGTGGCCCACGTGCGTACCTGCATTATTGTTACAAAGCTCATATGCGTACTAACAACATGGAGGCACTCCGTGTCTGAGCGGCCTTAGCTAAATGTTACATGAATACCATTTATGTCACTTGGATAACTGCAGGGAAATATGAATAACTATGAAAGGTTGCAGTTAGGGAACAATTGGGAATGTAAATGAATAATGCAAAAAATGGTTGGACTTAGAGTGCTGGAGATCTGGGGGATGAAATTCAGAGTAGGGAAAAATCTCACAAGAGAAAAGCACTGTGTGCCAGCTGCAATGTGACTATGAAAGGGTGACATTTGGACTGCAGGTAGTCTCAGGGATTAGTTACTTACCCAGGAAATGTCAGGGTGTTACTACTGAGGTATGGGATCTGGGGGTTCAAACGTTTTGTACTGTGAGAGTCATTTGACCCAAAGCCAGCTGGTGACCTGTGGATGGAGACAGCTAATCGGAGGCTCAATCAATAACAGGGAGGTCCATCTGCAGCAGAATCTACCATGCAGGAAACTGACGCAGAGGACAGTGAGGAAGACCACCCTATATACTCATCTGAGGAGCTCACTTAAAAAAGTTATGTGCACCCCTGCCTATACACACTGATTAACCAAAATAACCTTTACAATGGGCAATACATGTACATTATACCAGCCCTGTTCACGTGTCAATGCACATTAAAAAAATAAAATTACCCTGGTAGATGTACCTATTCCAACATACATGCAATATTTAATATAAAAAATATAAGAAAATACAATTTCACCCCCAAAAATTATTTCGCCCCTTTCTGTTCCTTCCTCTGTCTTCTTGTGCCAGTCCTGCCATTTTCAATGTACACAATTTTCCCTGCTTAGTATAATGTTTCTCAGAGGTTTGCTACTCTACACTTGCAATGTTCATGTTTTGGCTGCTTACACTCCAAAAACACAGAATACATAGATTTTTTTTCCTACATTGCATTCCTACAACACATTCAGTGGTATTCAGATATATGATATTCTAAATACAGAATTTTCAGACTAGTGCAGCTGGAGTAACCTCAAGCCGAGCTGAAGCAAATTGGAACTAGCATGGAGATCTCTTTCAGTGACCTTTATGTGGGAACACAAATAGCAAAGTTCAATGCACAGAAAAGTAAGCAACATCTTTGGCAGCATATTACACAGCACTTGCCTTATTATTGTGTTGCCTTATAAGATAACTACATAAAACACACAAAAAATTACAATGACTAAAATAATAAATGCATAATCTATGTACTAAACTGATTTTTGACAAGACTCGGAAAGAGTGGAGGGTGTTTCTGGCCATGAGACAGGGTAATCATTCTAAAGCTGATTTTGGCTCAAGATGTAGTTATGCAAACCCAGTACACTAGGAGCACCCACAGAATGACCCTGTTTTCTCCAAGTATTTGTCTAAGGTGATTAGGATCCAATGCTGACATATATCCTCAACAGTTCCTCAATAGACTCTCCGTGTCTTCATAGACACGCCATTGCCTGCTGATGCCATGCTTTGCCTATAGGGGTAAAGGTGGGTTTACACGTCAAGATTTTTTCGGCCGACAGATGGATGATGGACGATTTTTTGGTTCGTTGTACAAAAATCTGAAACGGCCATTTGCTCCGATGGAATATTTTTTTCAGATATCTGACAAAAAATCGTCCACAAGATGATCGGACATGTTGGTAAACTTTCATCTGTCGTTTATTTTTCGTGTAAAAAACGAACGTCCTTATTTCACTCGATATTTTTTTCCTATCACTTCCTAAAAAAAAAAATCTGAAAGATTTTTCATTCGTGTTTCCAACGATTATTTTCATTCGATATTTGCGTCGGTTGTACAAAAATCTAAAAAAAATCGAATTACCTTCGATAAATGGACGAACGAAATCCGATAAAAAAATCTAAAAAAAAATCGAATCTGAAGTTGAACGAAACAAAAATCTTGACGTGTAAACCCACCTTAAGGGCCGTATTACAGTAATGAGACGCTAAATGCATGCTAACCACAGACAAGATGCATTGAACAATGTGAAATTCGCTTGTGATTTTCTAAAAACTTTATGTAAAAAGCAAGTCACATAATTAAGGAAGAGTAACAATGCTTATGTTCTTTAGAACTAGTCGATATAGAAAATTTGCTGCTAAGGGACAGTGTTGACACACAACTTTTAGATTTCAATGTCAAAAAAATTTAACCCCTCCTAGCGGTTGCAAAAACCCAGCTCGTCCAGTGCGGACTTGAGTACTTTACGAACTGGGTTCCTTCACCGCTGATCGGAGCCCCGCAGCGCCATGTTAGCCTCACCGATGTCTGCCGGAGTTCCAACCTTCCCTCAGATGCTTCCTCTAAGTTAGCTGATGTTTGTCACCCTGGTGTCACGTATGTAATGATGATTTTTTTTATTTTAATCAAATTGAATACAGTTTTCGGCATTAAAAACTGTATTCAATGCAATTTATTTGTATAATACATACCTGATCTTACATTCGTAGCCCCCAATGTCCTTTTTTGATAATGATCCTCTCACTCCCGGTGTAATGGACAAAAAACTGTAATGTCGTTTAAAATACATACATGATCCAATGTTCATTGCATTCATTTATTCATTCATTGTTATTCAAGTGATACCTTTTATTAAATGTATATGTTTGACCTTATCTAATTATGAAAACATTATTATATTCAGGATGTCTACTAGACTTCTGTATGGACATATGTTGGTAAGCTACATGCCTACAACATGAAAAATATTTTTCCACTTAAGTCTATGGTGCGCTTTTGGACAGAAATCTGGACCTCGGCAGTGCGCTAGGGGGGTTAAAGAAGTTATAACAACAAAGGTAAGATCAGCATTTTCAACTGATGGAAAGACATTTCTTAATGACAATGATGGAGTAAGTCAATGACTCATCAAAAGTGACCACAATCTTATTCATGTCACACAAAACATTTTTTAATGAAGACATATATAAATATAGATTGGAGTGTTGTTTCTCGGATATGTTAGGACTTTCTTGCATTTATGTTAAGGGGGGGTTCCACATGAGTTGGGACCCCCTCCGCTAAGCGTATTGCTTGGTGGGATGTCCCGACAGAGCACATTCACCTTCGCTGATGCAAGGCTGAACATAGTGGAGCAGGTAAAGTCTATGTGCTCCGTCAGGACTCCCGCCAATCGGGGGTCCTGATGGATGTGGAAACATAGCCTATAAAACCAGTGTACCATACATTTAGGCAAGCGGAAAAAAGTCATCACAGAAAAAAGTCCATGTTTTTACTTTAAGTTGTGGTGTCATTTCTGTTAAAAAAAATGTTTAAAAATGATTTAATGGTGATTATCCTATTAGGCTCATATTGTAAGTAGAGATGGGCCGAACTGTTCGCCGGAGAACAGTTCGGCCGCGAACACGGCATGTTCGCCGTTCGCCTCGCCGGCGGACAGTACGGGTGTTCGACCCGTACTGTTCGCCGGCCAGAAGAAGGTCTAAATTCTTCCTCCGGCAGGATCACAACCTGTGTAATCCTGCCGGAGGAAGAATCTTTTCACTACAGAAGCCGGTCTTGTAGTGAGAAGACCGGCGGAAAAACCGGATGTGACGTCAGTGACGTCACATCCTGCGGCCGTAACCAGGAACTATGCGTTCCAGGTTGCGGTCCACGGACCGGATGTGACATCACTGACGTCACATCCGGTTTCTCCGTTTCAAATTCCCCGCCTAGAGGCGGGGAATTTGAATATGTCCGCGAACAGAGCGGACGGCGAACATCTTTGAAGTTCGACCCGCCCTGTTCGCGGACACCCCAGGGAGGGTTCGCGCCATCACTAATTGTAAGTTGCAGGGTGGATGTTGCACTCTGTACATCACTTGCTTATATTGAGCATGCAGGCCGCTGTCACTGACCTTCCAACCCCTTCCATATTAGCCCTGTGGACAACCACCTGGTGGGTGAGATTCAGGGTCAGTTGGGAATGTAACTGACCTCATGAGTTTGTTCACATTTAGAACAAATCCCATTTTTACCAGTCAGGCCAATAAAATACAAAATAGAAGGCAACCCTAGAGACCGGAGTCCAGTGAGCAGGTTTAAAATGCTGCGCTTTGTGTTCATTCCACATGAATGTCTTGTCTGACCACTCACGGGGTCATGTTTGTTTGTTTATACTGTTATACACATATGAAGAAGAGTCATGGAGATGTCTTGACTCTTTCCATTCTGCTGACCTCGTGTCAGAGGAATAAGCAGTGAGGGGAAGTGTCAGTGATATAACGCACTGAAATAAAAGAACTGGCAGCATTTTGTACCCTTGAATCCGCCATACCGTCCTACTATAACCTTGTAACCAGTCATGTCACCCACAGAGCCATATTGTGAGGTAGCCCTGTGTACACATATATCACACAGAGATAGTACGTGACATGGAGGCTGAGCCTGGGTGCCTCAGGCCTCGTACAGCAGGGCGCATGAGCGGCGCCCGCCCCCTGACATAAGCCAGCAGGTGACCCGCAGCTCCTTCTCAGTTGGCTGCCAGTGTGTGAGGAGAGCGGACGGGCTGAGCAGTGACATTGAGTGACCCGGTGCAGAGGCCGCACGATGTACAGCTTCGCGCTGATCACGGTGTCCGCCGTGGTGCTCCTACTGTGCGGGACCGGAGCGGATGGTTCAGGTAAATGTGGTCACCTACATGACTCCAGGGTGGGTGAAAGGCCTTCATACACCCGGGTATAAAAGTGTGCGGGAGAGCGCACCGTCCATGTTTACATTTTACAGACAATGGTAAATACACGGAGCTCTGTCACTTATGGGGGATGTTCAGGCCTGCTAGGAGCTGTGTGGTACGGATGGAAATACTAGCTATGGCTTCCTGTATGGTTCTCTGTTACTGGGGATTGAATGGAGAGCCGAGCTCGGTGTCATTATTGCTGGCTCTCTCCATATAGATCCTGAAGAAGTGACCCCATTGCTTACAGCCGGTTTCCATTATGGATACTATAGAGGGGGGAGATAACCGCACTAGAACAGTGATGTGCTGTGTGTATTGTTGTTGTTTTATTATTATTTACACAAGTGACTAGAGAACTCTCCTGACCCCCATTTGGGCTGAGTATACAGCAGCCCATCAGCTTCCAGGTAAGCTTTCTTTTCCCTAATATGATCGTCCAGAAACCTCTACACCTTTCTACAAATCTTTTGCCCTATAGATCATATTTAAAAAATGTTCCAGATGTTCTAGCTACTAAATGATCAATCAATCCCAAAATCTCTTTATGTTCCACCGTCTTCTGAATTGTTTTTTTTTTTTGATGCCATTGTTTGTGTTCTTTCTAAAGCTGTGTGAATATTCCACAACTTTGCTAACTTTCATACCCCCTGCTCTAAAAAGTTTAGAATTTGCAATGTATGGTATCGGTTAGGTCTATGTCGGTTAATCATTTTTGGCATTGAAAACTTTTTGTTGCGGTATTTGTCCTTTTTGTGCTTGTGGGTGATGTATAGCCCTAAAAAAAAAACCACAGATTTAATGTAGCCTTTAAGTTTTGCTGTTTGCCGTCATATTTTTGTTTAAATTGATTTGCGCCGCAGGGAGAAATGACTCCCTTCAAAATAGTGCAGGCGTTTGCAGGTCGTCTAATTTAGGACCCCATAGAGGTCCTATTGGGCAGCAGGTCATGTGAAAGGGTTGTTTACCTGGCGGTCAATAACTGCCAGTGTAAATGGACAATCTGTCAGTTGATTAATGGATGGATCATTTTGCCACCCTGTGTAATTGATGCAAAATGGTTGTATGCTTTTACAAATGCAAGTGCTCCATAGGACCAACGGATACAAATCTATCCAGAGGGCTAGAAAACGTCAGATTCTTGAATGTGCGACTGATAATCACCCACATCCATCCCTTTCCCAAAATATCAACTTTATTTAACAAAGTTAAGGCTGATGCACAGCACATTGTAATTTGCTGAAACGTATTACGGTGCTTGCTCCCTCCTTTCCTTTTTTTAAAAATTTATTTATTACTAGCTTCTTTGTGATTTTTAACAATAAATGTCTTTACATTACAACAAAAGGTAATTGGCTCATTTGTATAATTTTATGATCAGAATATGTACATTGATGTCCTGTTCATAGGGACTTTTAACATATCTTTGATCACAACATTATACATCTAAATAAGTAGAAATATGGGGCATTTTGGGTTGGTTGTTTTTCTTTTATTACACTTTTTAAATCTCTTTGAAACCGAGCAGTACTACTTTTACCAGCTGAAATTAAGAGTAGAGTAATCTTCTGTCTGATATAATAATCCTCTTTCCTCTGTACCTTGAGACGCAGCATGTGATTCGGAGAGGGTTTCTGGTTCTGAATCCATTTGGTAGCCTTTGCGCATCTCTAAGGAAGCTGTAAACCGTGTTGGTTAAAGCGGTTTGTTTGTAGGAATAAGGTTATAGGTAAGCTGGTCACATGGTTATATGGCCATAATTAAATGGCTCTGTTTAACACAAAGGACTTTATTGCCTGTTGCAATCCTAGCCTACTCATTTTTACCATACTTTACTCATTTTTACCATACTTCATGTCCTTGCTTAAAGTAACCTTTCTTGTTTAGTCCTTCACTTTTCTTATCTTTCTTTGAATTATTTAACATTACTTAGTAGTTCATCCAATGGTGATCAGGGTAGAGTGGCACATATGATGATCTATGTCTGGAAGAGGTTCTACCCTCTTTAGACCTTTATTAAAGATGCCTTTCTGATCCGTCTACAATATTTGAATGTTTTGGTAAACTGTTCCATTCTCTAATCTCCTTACTGTTAATGGCAGGAACTCTAAACTTTGCTAGCTAGAGATGGGAGTGCTTGATGTGTTCACTGTGGTTGTTTCCCACCTGAGCGGTTCTTTGGAACTTCGTGTGATTCAGAAAACTTAGGGGAAAAGGGGTTAATGGATTATGCTGCATTTGGGCATTACTAATCAGATTTTGGACACATTTTAACTTCTGGTGCATTTCAGTGTCGATAAACATTGCATTAAGGCAGAACATTTGTTGAACTGTCCAGTACCAATGGACTTTCCTACATAGACTGAAACTACACAACCATCTTCTAGAAATCATGACAATCTTTCATGGATGTAAACGCCAGGAATAAGGTTCGTTGACAATGTTAGACATTTAAGACTTTTAAAGGGGACAGGGTTAAGGCTGCATTTGTTCGTTTTTCTGGTTGCTTAACACTCCAAAAAACACCAATCCACTTGCGATATCACAGCAATGCATGTATTGCCATTTTGATTCGAATGGAAAGCTCTGCAGAGCTGTATTTTGAGTATTGAACACTTGATTGTGAACATATCACCTAGACAACCCTCCCAGACCACTCCTAAAGTGCCTTTCTACCTCTATTGGCACATATCAAGCTTTTGGCATTTTTATGAACTATTTTTACAAATGTTGAAATGGAATATGGCGAAGCCTGGGGCAGTTTGGTTGCAGCTTGGGAGTATTTTTTAGATGCTGCAGAATGGCTCCCATGGTCCCCAATGTGACCATCTCCACAGTCGTGGCTGTGAAAAAAAGGTTACTGAGCTACACAAACTGCAGGTAAACTGCACACAAAACACATGCTTTTTGCATGTTTGCTGGCTGCAGCAGTGGAGCCTAGCCCTGAGTTCGAGGCCTATCTCCAACCAACTTTTTATTTACTTATTTTTTGTTCTTTTAATAGGTAGTGCTTTCTTTTCAGTTTCTGCAAGTACATGTGGACCTACAGTAGAATCAATATTCGCCTTTGTATCCACCTGCCATTTATCAGTTTGTGTGATGTTTACGTCAATTACTTATTGGCTTGGTTTTTTAATTGGGTAAGTGATTAACTGGAAAAAGCCTTAAGTGTGCTTAAAGGTTAACTAGAGTGTAAGGCATCATTAAATCTGGTTTTTCATCTTGGTGATTTACATCCTTGAGGATTTTTATCCTTGCTTTGCATTTGCACAGTAAAACGTTTAGGTCAAAACTCTGATGTACACCCCCATGATATTCATCAAGGCGCGTATTGCATTGTCATTCTGAATGATTGCGTGAACACTATAATTGAGGATGGAACATTGCTGGAAATATTTACTTCTGTCAGAAGTAATGTGATCTGTGCCATGTTGTATGGATTTATTAAAGCAAAACAGAACAGAGATCGGCCTGGATGTTCGTGACTCAAGAATGAAGCAGGTTGTGCACTTGGATCTTGTCTTGTTCTAGTGGTGCATTAAAATGGTTTGCCATAGAACAATGAAGTTCTTCTGGGACCTTGGACAGGTTGTGTTTTAGTTTTGCTTCTATTCTGCTTTATGGCTACAGAATAACCCAATTTGAACTTTAGTTAAATCCATGGTTATTGTGTTCATAGTTTTTGTTTGTCTTTGCTAAGAATATCTAGGTTAGTGATGGTTGGTAATCCAGCAGCCTCGGGGGAGGAACGTGTTGCGTTTGCTGCATAGCTCCTAACTGCCAGTGTGGTTGGACAATTGACTATCCTCATAGAATGAGGATGAAGCAAAGATGAAAGGAATTACTCACTGAAAAACAGTTATTTAGTACCCAACTTGCCCACCCTGAATTTTTTTTATCCTCTTTATTGAGAACAAGCATTAGATTGGACAAAAAAGGAAAATTACATTGTCAGTACAATGTCATAGTATAATTTCACAAGGCCAACCCTACATTTTTTACGTTAAACATAGCATTTGTTTTTAACAAAAAATTCTCTATACTTCCTAAGGAAAATAATTTTTGTACACCTTAGATGTGCCGTTTGACTGGTGCAGCTTTGTCAAGATTGTATTTAAAAATGCTCTTGATATGTGAGAGGTCTTATGTGATAACACATCAACTATATTGTAAAATAGCAATGGATTTTGTCCCATTTGTGAATGAATGGGACGGGTTGTGGCTACATAGACGCAGTGGACTCATTTGGACCTGACTACATGATATGGCAGAAGTGAATGTGTGTGGAAGGGTTTGTCTACCGATACATGATGCTGGTGGAAAAAGTTGCCCAAATATTTCTACCCCCTCTAACAATGTGTGTTTGTGTGCACTGTGTCATGTAGTGGTACAATTGGTACATCATAAACTCAAGCTGTAAACAGTTCTACAGATGTACACAATCCAGACTGGTTTGCGTGGCTGTGTATTTGTGAAGGTGACCTTGGCTATGCCTGTGAGTCAGGGCTTTGTAACTATGTGCTTTGTTGTATCTACACCAGAATAGTCAGTCTAGTGAATAACATTTGCTAACTATGCACAGTGATAGGAGCCTACAGTGTAGATTATTACTAGCTGGGGGATGTGCAATGGACATGGTATGCAGTTGCCTCACAGCCTTTAGTCATTACTTCCTGGGTTGTTCTCTATCCTTTGCCCCTCTGTTACAAACTCTGGGTCTGTGGCTATGGAATCTGGTGGATTAGGTTTGGTCAGCTTCCTAATCTTCATTCTGAATACACCATGCT
Organism: Ptychadena robeensis; assembly: GCA_036250615.1. Lineage (NCBI taxonomy): Eukaryota > Metazoa > Chordata > Amphibia > Anura > Ptychadenidae > Ptychadena > Ptychadena robeensis. The sequence goes on along the minus strand of CM070032.1, from coordinate 122,679,302 downwards.
CAAAGTACAGAATATAGATGTATACCTCCTACTACCTGAATGAAATGCTCTTGTGGTACCAGAACCAAAATTTTACTTCAGGGCTTTTTAAATCTGTATCCAATGGGTTCCTGGATTTGCGCTTAAAGTACACATTTGACCCATTTGTACTTCTAAGGAGTTGGTTATGGCTGCAGTTGCAGAATAATTCTTCCAGATGAATGACATTAATCCAATTAGTCCTGGCCTGAGTTTTGCAGTTAGCATGTGACTGGTATTCTTGCCATGTTGGCTAGCTGTCTGTATTTTTGATGGACAAAATGCAGGATTAGTTATTAAATCTGTGGGAAAATATCCTGTCTGACTTTCCTCATAATGTGCTGGGTTCTTGCCCCCCACCATTCTGTATAGTGTCTGGTTTCAGTCTTGTAAGGCCAAAGATGTGATCTTTAGTGTCCCTAACAAAGGTCAACAGCTGTCGCCTCAAACTTTTACAGCAAATGTCAACTTATGGATCTCTGCAGAGGGGTTACTGACACTTGTGTCGTGTATTCTTAAGCTGGCCACACATGGTACAATTTATCATTCAATCGAGGTTCGATTTTGATTTTGTACTTCGATTAAAAAAAAAAAAAATCGAACATCGATTGTCATTTAATCGAAGTTCTCCACATGGGGAGAACGATAATTTGAACAATTTGAACTGAAATTAAATCAAAGTAATCTAAAATCGTCGATTTGGATTAATGTTTTTTTTTTTTTTTAGCAGGAACTTTTTTTTTTCCCAGGAAGTAGTCATATGTTAGCGCACATCGAGATGATTGAATCGAAACAAACAAAACCCTTTCAGAAATGTAGTTCGATCATTGATCAATCAACCAAAATTTTCCAACTTGTCCGATCACTTTTCAATCGACTATTTTACTAAAATCGTACAATGAACGTCGATTGTACTATGTGGGCAGCACATCGATTAACGTTCTATCGATCGTTTTTTTTTTTCATCGGAAATCGACGATTGAACGCTAAAATTGTACCATGTGTGGCTAGCTTTAGTATTTTTATATACCCACATAGATATCACAATCTAAATGGGGTAAATTTTATGTTTTCTTGAAGTGATTCCCAGAGTCCCTTAATTGGAACCCCATAGTGTAAAAATAGTTGGGCGTCTCCTTAGACCTTGGTTCAACATGGTCATTTGGGAACTGCCTGTTTGCTGCTCTTAACTGATAGTTACCTGCAACCATGGGGCAACATGTTATATCTTACCTGTGGCCACCTGTAGGCATAGGGTGGGGTGAGTGACAACTACTGAATGTTGTGGCTGCTGTCTTATAACACATCATTTAAATGATTTCTCCTAATAAAATTGGAGTAAAATGGCACTACTTAAAATTAACTAAATAACATAATGAAAAAGTATGCAGATATATCCAAATGTCCGGTTACAACATTTGAAAGCTAAGAATGAGGTGCAATGTATGAAAGAGTAAATTACAATACTTCAGCTATTGTTACTGTAGATTGTATCCTGTTGCCTATTACAGGGGGTGCTGGTTCGGTGTAGGGGGTAGACAATGTATATTCCTACTACTGTGCTGTTCTCCTTCTGTTGTAAGAAGATGACACCTGTCCCTTAAATATGCATTGCTTATGTTTCTTGTCACATTAGGTTTGTGCCATGGAAAATGTTGCACAATTTTCTTTTGGAAATGCTGAGTAATGGAAAGGAGGGACTTGCTGCCTGAACATTTTACTGAGGCAACATGTGGAAACTATGACTGCTAAGGGTTAATAAGTTAGGTATTATTGGTCTGGGACAGACTGAAGGAAAATATTTTATACTGTCTTGTGGTGATGATTTCTTGTTTGGTCTGATTGGAATCTAATCTGGTAATTATGCCTTTTCCTATTTAGCAGTACAGCCTAATTAGCTCACAGATGAGAACTGTGCTAATTAACCATTCTGCTTCCACAAAGATTCTCTTTAAATGTTGTATGAGAAATGGTAATTTTTTTTTTTTAGTAATGCAGCTATGCATGTATGAGGACTGGTTCACACTAGCCGCAGTACACTACAGTAACACGCAGTGCTGCGCATTTGCAAAAGCTCCCTGCAGTACACATTTTTCAGGTGTAGTGCAAACATCTCCCATACAAGGTCAGCACAAAATGTGGGCTTGTTTACCCGGTAACAGATTTGGGTAGTGCTATTGATGCTGTGTAATATGCAAAAGAGCATTGTGAGTCCATGGAGACTAATTGCAGGTACTATGCAGGATATACTGTTGTTCAGGGAGTTAAAGCGTTAATAATTTAATTCAATTTTAATGGGGAATGGTCAAAAAATACACTTGTGGAACTTCCTTCCAAAGGCAATGGAAGGAATTGTTCAATTGAACCTTTTAAGGGCTTTGTTAAAAATAAATGATGACTAATGCTAGCCATACACAGCCCGATAAATAGCCCGATCAACCAAGCCCGATCGAAGTTTGCCGATAAAAAAATCGGCAAATTTATTGGCCGATGTAACAAAAAAGCACCACATAGGAAGGCAGATATTTGACCGATTAAGCAGTTTTGATCGTACTTCAAGTCTGAGTTAATCGTCCATTTAGTCGGGCAACTTTTCATGCAATGGAAGTTCAATTATGATAATTACTAATATCGGGGATGATCAGTGTTCATTTAATCGGGCGCTACAAGAAAAGTAGCACGATGTAACCGAACCGATTAAAATTTTCCAACATGTCCGATCATGTGATGGCCGATTTTCCGCTAAATTTCGATCGAGAAAGCTCTGTCGGACCATGTGGGCAAAGCCCGATTAACGATAAAATTTGATCGGGCTTGGTTGATCGGGCTATTTATCGGGCTGTGTATGGCTAGCATTAGTGAGCACTAGACGCAAATTGTGCAATGAACATTGTGTAGTTTTAATGTGAACAGGCAAACTTCGATGGGCTATACAAAGTTGTTCTCATATTTAGATTCAAGTTCCAAAGTATACTGCAAAGCAGTGGATTCTTTTCATACCTACTTTTTGTTTTTTCTTTTAACCCTTTACCTATGCCCTGCAGCTGGGTTCATAAAATCTCCGCTCTCGGAGGTCAGACTGACAGGAGAATCAGTGGCCTTACACTGTGAGGCCATTGGCCGCCCTATTCCTGAGATTCAGTGGTGGTTTGAGGCAGACTATAACAACGACAGCTTCTCTCAGCTCTGGGATGGAGCTCGTGAAGACCGAATACAGATGAACACAACCTATATCTTCCATGCTACGAGTACACTCTACCTTTTTAACCTGAGCCCTGAAGACTCGGGGACCTATGAGTGTCGTGCCAGCAATGATCCCGATCGGAACCATTTGACCAAGGCTCCCCGTATCAAGTGGATTCGTTCTCAAGCCAATGTTATTGTCATAGACCGTGAGTGAGACACGAAATGGTGAAGATTTCATGTCCTATCCTGAAGCCCTGCTCCCTCCTTATCCAAAGTGGTGCCTCCTAGCAGTCTTAGATTAGAACTCCTTGCAAGTGCTCAATATTAGCTATGCCAATTGTTCCCAACAGTCCCATTCCTTGTGGGGTTTTTTCCTTTTTTTCGTGTAGCAGTTATTAGACTAGGTTTGCTAAACCTTTACAACAAATTATTTCTACCCTATATTCTTTTACCTTCTGTATCCTCCTGGGTTTATAGAAAATGTTTATAACTCTGAAATTGTATTTGTGAATGATTTTGGCCAACGCTGCATCATTGAAGGGAAAGGGGCAATGCCACAGCATGAAAATGTACACTTGGGAGCCCATTGTTCATGATACCAGTTGTCGTTTCAAAAAGTTTGCTTTTAATATCCTTGTGTAGGACATCCTACCTCCCTGCTGTCTCCATCCAATGGATTGTGTTCTTATCGCTGTCATAACCTTTAATCAGCAGCTTCCGTTCTTCTCCCATGTAGTTTGCTTTTGATAGACTTTGCCGTCCCACCTTGTCTTCGCATTATGTAATGTTTCTCCCTAGTGGGCCCGGTGGTTTCCAAGCAGTGCGTTTTGATGCTGGGACTTTGTACTATGGTTGGTTTAATAATTGTTCTGCAAGAGTCCTTTAAGTGGTTATTCAGGCATGTAGTTTTATTATCACTATTCCATGGAAGGTTTTTTCTTGTTCCAGCTATTCATGGAACTGTCTTCCATGTCTAAAATATATTTTAGGCACAAACCTTAACAAGTGAAGAACTTAACAAGATTGAAATGTGCATTACATTAGGCACGTTTGTTTAAAATCAGGATCTTTAGGAGTCTTTCACAAAATACAGGTTGTTTTTTTGGAAACTCACACGTATGATGCACATTCATAGAAAACCTGTTGGCATTCACATTTTTGTAGCCTAAAAAACACTGCTATATGCATTTTGGACAGGTTTGCGTTTCCTAGTAAAGTAATTGGAAACTCAATCTGAGCCAAAAGCGCGTACTTCAAATGAAAAACTGCCCAGCCCAAACCATGCCAAGACTAGATATTCTTAATTGGATCCGGCATCTGATATATGGTGAGTAAAAATTGCTAACTTTCTATGTGGTTCTAACTTACTTTTTTTGGTTTCTAGATCCTCTTATCGTAACAAGCTACCCAGATGGAACCGGTGGAGATTTGTTAATCTGCAATTTAACCGACTCTTCTTTTGCCATTTCTGGTCACCAGTGGCTTAAGGGTTCCAAAGTTATACATGAAGATAAAGATTCCTCCCACATTACTACCCACAAGTAAGTATACTACTGTGATTATGGGATGCCCTATAGTTCACGTTGGCCATTCTTACTTGATTTAGAATACCGTATATACTCCAATATAAGCTGAATTTTTCAGCACCAAAAATGAAATTCGGCTTATATTCAATTCAAAATATGAAAATCGCGGCATTTTGTAGGTAAACTTTGAGTGAATTTCAAAGCCCCAAACATGTGATCATCAAATTTGCTGGAAATAAAGAGAAGGGTTGTGGGAACACAAAAAATGATTGCTCTAGCATGTGTAGTTGTTGCATAAATTAGGTTCAAAATCAATTCAAATTTGAACTTTTTTGTGCAAAAACTTGATCTGCTAGAGCAAAACTTTTTTATGTTCCCACATCCCTTCTCTACATGCCCAGCACTTTTTGTGATATCATGTTCAGGGGCTTTGTAATAAACGTTTAATGAATAAAATAACATCTAACAAAAGCACATTTGCTGTGTGTTTCTGAGCCTTAGCTGCTGCATTTTCCCCCCTAGGCTTATACTTAAGTCATTCAGTTTTCCAGATTTTCTTTCTAAAATCGGGTATCTTGGTTTATGTTCGGGTCGGCTTATATTTGAGTATATACATTATTTTGGCAATGAATGCAACCTTTTTTATATTTTAATGCTGAACTTCTATCTTCAGCATTAACTGTGTGTTGCAGTGGGTCGAATTCCTCTGCAAGGCATGAAATGCTTGTTTAAAGTCCTTATGTGTCCACTTATACCTTGCAGCCAAAGACTAGCCCCACTTTAATTTGGAGTTTAGATTTCCAGTAAACCCCTAAAAATGCATCTTTCTTGCTTATTTTGCTCCAGTGTATGCAGTATTTTAAGTCAAACATCAGACTTAAGCAAGTTAATGGTAGGTTTATCGGGAGGTCATCAATAACTATATTTGTCCTATCTCTGGCAGAGCAAGTAATCATTGGCCTTTTGTTTCCTGTTTGTGAGCCTTCAGACTATTAAGTTGGAATAGGAATGTACTGTCAGGGGTTTGAAAATTGGGCTTTGTGCATGTGTAGTCAGCTTCTGCACACATTAACATCAATGTCATGCTTAAGTTGTGGCACTGTATCCTCTGGTATGTAAACGTGCAATGAGACCATCCAGCATCCCTATGAATAAGCAGCTTGAGAGGGCCATTTCCCTCTCCTCCCTACTGATGAATTGAATGCTTTCTTCTGTAAACGACAATTTACAAAGGGCACATTGTATTTTTTATATAGCTTGTTTTTTTATGGGTAATGCAAATATGTAATGCTATTGTTTTTTTCCGCTGTTCTAGTATTACAGGGGTAAATGCAGATTCCTCTGGGCAATACACCTGCAAGTTCCTTACCTCTCCTGACGTGTATGCAGTGATTAACATAACAGGTATCATTCATCATATGTTTGCTATTTAAACTCTACAAATCCATATGTATGTAATTTTAAAGCGGGTTTTAACTCAAAATAAAAAAGACATACATTAAACACACAATACTCACATGTCAGCAGTTCAGATGCTGGGAAACTGCTACACAAGAAAACCCCCACACTATACTTCACTTGCTTGCAGGTCTCATGCCTGCATCTTCGATCCTGGAGATGTGCAGACTTTCCCCCACATTGCTGCTGACTTTCCTGCCTGGGAGAGATATCCCAGACACCACTTCGGCTGCCTAGGTGCGACGTAATGCAGTTAGAGGGGAGAACTCGTAACCAGCTCCCCTCCAGCTGTCAGAATTTTTTTTTTTTTTCTTTCTACACTTAACTGACATCCTTATGTCGGCTGAGCTGCAGCTGATAATGCTGAGTGACCTCCCAGGTGGTAGGTCCGCTTTAAGTGTTGCAATAAAATATTAGGTTGATACTGTGTGTTTGTAAGGCAAGCTTAAGACTAGTGATGGCTGAACTTTGGCCAGGTCTGTCCGCAAACTTTACAAAAGTCCAACATCCGCCTGTTCGGGGAATATTCACACATGTTGACAATGTTTATACAATACTTATATCTTGAGTGGTTAAAGAAAAACGTTTTAGTACTTGGGGCAAATACCGCTACAAGCAGTACATAATGGGTAACTTGCAGCTTTTCTCGCCCCAATTTTTATTCTATCTTGCGCACTATGCTACTTTCCTGCAAATTCATGATCCCACAAGAACACTTGTGCAAAGTACTTGCCGAGGATGCACACATATAGGTGGCTATGTGTAAAGTTCCATAGTGACAGGGCAGCCCTAAGTACCTGTATGTAAACATTACCTTCAGGAAGCTCCTTGAGACCTGAGCTCACAATGTGACTTGCACCGCCATGTTACCACAATTTATGCACTTGTTCTGCTCTGTCCCGTTCTGTAATTATGACCTGCAGTTACCTTGTCTGCGGTCTTAACTGTAAGTGTGGGAACCGGAGCCGCCCAAGTCACTTGGTTGAAATTAGAGATGCTCCGATCAGCATTTTTGGGGCCGATTACCGATCACCAAGATCATGATCTGCCGATTGCCGATCACAAAATGGCAGGGGAATGCACTGTATATATGGGGGGCAGAGGTGGACTGTATATATGGGGGGCAGAGGTGCGCTGTATATATGGGGGGGATGTGGGAGGCAGAGGTCCACTGTATATACCCTTTATTAAGTACATGCAATAGTCACGCTCATTGTCCCTTATTACACAGCTTTATTACTCATTAATTTTGGCCACTTTCAACTGCCCCCACTAGTGTCTGCCCATACACTGTCACTCACACATA
>CM070032.1:122658779-122671708 GCA_036250615.1 Ptychadena robeensis | reverse complement strand
TTTAAGCCAATATCGGCCGATCATGATCGGCGGCCGATCAATCGGAGCATCACTAGTTGAAATGTGTTGCAAGTCCCAATTTCCTTGTTGTGATAGAAGAAAATTCTAATTTTTCTTTCAGTTGCACCTAATGTTGCTGCTTACAAGAAAGCAGAGCATGGCAATGAGGGAGACACTGGAGTACTGACCTGCAAAAGTAACGCTTTCCCACCTGTAGAGGAATGGATGTGGTACATAGTGACTGAAGATGGTGTTCAGGTAAGTGTATTTCTATGTAAAGATCCAAATTGTCTGTATTTTTAGCATTAAGATGCATCGGACCATATGGTACACCCCAAGGTTTTGGAGTAAACTGGGGAAAAAAGACAGCCATACAGATATGAAGTGAATATACAGAATGTTTTGGTAAATAAGGCAGGACTGGGCCATGCAGTATTCCTTCAGCCAGTGCCAGGATGGAGGTCTTAGTTGCAGCAGAGTGTCTGCTGAAACGTTCGCATGTCTATACACTAGTTTTACCCATTCTCTGAACTTGCTGATCAACCTAAGAGACATATTTTACAATCTGGCACAAACACCTTACCCATAAGCAGCTATTTACATATGCTAGGAGATATGATTGTGTCACAAATTGTATTTGTTTCAATGCAGAATGTTAATGTAAATACACAACTCATGCTATCGGAGATGTCTCTCCATAAAGCCCCCCCATACACCTCAACCCTCCTAGCGGTGTGAGGAACAAACTTTGGATGAGCTGGGCTCCCATGAAAGCCGCATATCCCCGGAAAGCTACGGCCACAGCATTTCCGGGGTTGTGCGGCGTCATCAATTTCGCCACGATGACGCGGGGGATGGGCTGTGCCATAGACCTCCATGTTAATGGAGGAGCGCCAGCTTTCCAGCCCTCATTAATGACACCGGCTGTGTGGAGAGGGGAGGGGAGGGAGGAAATGGCAGGCAGTGTACTGCCGCAATTGCCTGTACCAAGCTGTTAAGAACAGTGAGGTACGGGCAGTGCGTTAGGGAGGTTAAGATCGATCCATACAATCGCCATTAAATCTACCAACAACTGTGTAGTGTAGTGGCCTCCCTGATAGAATACATAGTGATTGGAAGGTGTAGAACCTCATATTACATGGTTTTGGTAGAAGAAAAGTTGATTGTACAGAAATTGAATGGAAAGATTGTAAGGTGTATGGGGGCCCTAAGTTAGTCTGTGTATTTAGAAAATGGGTGCAATTAGTGCTAATGCAGCCAATATCTCCTTTTTCGCTTGGCTGGAGGGAATAGAACACATTTCAGCCTCCTGGGGTGCAGAGCTATTGCTCCAGGGATGATTGGGACTGAATAATTTTACTTATTTGGACCTGAAGACGCAAGGGACATTTTCCCATTGATTTTAATTGTAAGTGTGTGTGTTAAGCAAAACTTATTTTACATACTGTGTTTTTTTTTTTGGCTAGAACACTACACAGTTTAAAGTACATATTTTTTCCCCCTCTTTTACTGTTTAACATATGCACGGTGTGTGGTTATTAGTGATTTGTTGGAAGACCTGTAATCTGCATTTATCCTGATCAGCAGGATTGTTTGCATAACAAGACTTCAGATTTTGTGTGTTTTTATTTGTTTTGGGTTTGGTCAGTAATTTGTATAGACAATGGTCAGTAAAACCCTATTTCCACTATTTGTTTTCTGGAAACTAATAAAAGGTTTTCTCCAGCTGTGCATTACTAGAATGTTCACACACTTTGTACCCCCCACCAAGTAGCCGCCTCAGAGGAAAAGACTCGACACGTATGCCTGCTGGCAGAAATTCAGCTTTCTGGATGCTTCCTGTAGGTCTGCATGTTGTACCAACAGGATCTTTACTTAACACCATTAGGAGCTGTGAATTTTCCCTGTTAACTGTACCATTTTTTTTTTTTTTTTTTTAAGCTTGCATAACTTTTAGCAAAATCAAGGCAATCCCTGTATTTTTTTTTTTTATCAACGGGTTTTTTTTTTTTTTGTTTTTTTATCAAGGTAATTTTTGATTTAGACATTAGTTCTTGTATTTACAGAGCCCTGACATGATTATGAAGAAAATAAAAGCCATACCTACGTTAGTTTTGTCATATTGGCACACTGGATGTTTAGTTTGACATATATCCTTTAAATGTGAAGTTGCGCTTATGAGATTTATTCAGGGAACCTATAGGGCAGTGATCCTCTGTCTTAGAGGATTTGTTCTTTCTTTCTGTTCTCTAGACTCATCGGGATGTGAAGATTTCTAAATTTCAATCATGTTAAAAATGAACAGGAACAAAGTATTAACAATATAAGTAAATATAAAAACTATAAGGGACCCATTTGAATTTGGTATGAAATTTTTTCTTTAAAACAAACTTGGGGTTACCTTCACTTTTGAACTTGCCATGAACACAGTTGTCATGCTGAAGTTCATCTTCCTCACTGTGTTACGCCCAAAGCCAGTAGATCAACTCACTGTGTTATGCACAAAGCCAGTAGATCAATTGTGCCAGCAGATCTGGCACAATTGCCGGCTCTCTGTGAGCCTGCAGCGTTTCCACTTCGCTGCAGGCTCAGAGTTCTTACGGCCCTGAGCCTTCGGAGTCATCGGTCGCTTTTCCCTGTGCACACCGCCAGCATCTAATAGACACTGGCAATGTGTGGAGAGCAGGGAATCCTGGTGTACAGTGTTGCAATTTCCTGGGCAGCAGCTCATAATGCCAGGAAGCTTAAAGCTCATTACATTTTACTATTTAAAATGATGAAGAAATTAGTAATTTCAGTCTTTATTTTCCTGCTTTTCAGCCTGTAGTGAATGGTACCGAAGAACGCTATTTCATAAAGTCTGCTGGAAATAAGACAGAGCTTCGCATCCATCAGCTGGACATTGAAAGGGATCAGGGTGAATATATTTGCAATGGATCCAACATACATGGTATTACTGGGGCCACAGTCACCCTGCGTGTCCGAAGCCGCCTTGCTGCACTCTGGCCATTCCTTGGCATTGTAGCTGAAGTTCTGATCCTAGTAACAATCATCTTTATCTATGAAAAGAGGAGAAAGCCAGATGATGTGCCTGAAGGTAAGGACCAAAAGAGTGATCTTTCTATAAACCTTCCAATTCCCTGGTGGTCAGTGTATTCTGGGTTTTAGTTTTATTTTTTGTTTTTGTTTTTTTATTCGGCAACTCTTCACTGTGTGAATTTACGGTTTCTTTTTCTGAGCTTCTGGACATGTGAATTCTTTTGGTAAGATGACACATGAGCCTCTTTCCTGCTTTTTGCTTCTTTATATGCTCTCATCTATTTAACATGTTGGCTACTGCTATGCTATTGGGTAAAACAATCCCCCGCCCCAAAGCTCATTTTAATGTATTTTATTTTTCTCTTCACAGATGAAGATGGTGGCTCTGCTCCTCTGTAAGTATCAAGATGAAAGCAATTTGTGGAGTGCATGTCCTGTTTAGTTACGCTTTCATATAATCTGGCTGTGTTGCAATATGAAAATAACTACCATCTGTATACATTTCAGTAGCTAGAACTGTCTAAAATGTGTTGTGGGAGGGTTTGTAATGCAGCATAAAAAATTCTGGGCACCCCACTAGAATAGACCACATGAATCCTTTACAAAATAAACCACCTTGTGAGTAGCACCCTCACAATGCTAATATGTCACAGCATAGTAGCTAAAATAAAACTAACATGCATTTTTTCGAATTTTTTTTGAATTTTAGAGGTTTGACTAATTTATGTTTTTTGGATAAGCTACAGTACTTGCACAGCATTCTTTGGAGTGTCTGCAATCTTACTGTCAGTGCTAGTATTAGTAACCATACATTGTGGTTGCCTTCCTACTCCCATACTCATCCTAATGCAATTAATGTACTAAAGTATTAACTTTTGCCTTCAGTTTGCCTCCACTTTATTGTAATATTTCTGTGACTTTACAGGAAAAGCAATGCAGGTGCAAATAATGACACTGTGCGACAGAGGAACTCCAGCTGAGTTGCAGGTAAAGTTTAACTTTCCCAGTTTTTAAAATATATGAACAATTATAGGCCATGGTATAGGGAAGGGACTGGTCACATGACCTAAAACATATTTCTCAAACTATTTGTTACCACAGTGCCCTACCATTTCTTGCAATACATGAATAGTGCTGACTTCTGGTCCATTGTGGTTTTTGTATTGCCTGTTGTCAGTTTGGTGTCCTTGATGTGTCCGAATCCTTTACAACACTAGGTGGCAGAAGCAGTCATTAGATGAGAAAATATATGTAAATATTTGCTATAAAAAAAGCTGAACGTAGCAGCTGCACAACAACTTTAATGAGTAATGTTAATAGTCGGCGTCTGGGGATTTGGTGATCTATTTTGTCATCTTTAAATTTTCAAGCAATTGACAGGTAACATGCACATGGGTGGATTGCTTGCCTGTACTTTTATGTTCAGCTTGGGCATGGCAAAGGGAGCACTGCTGTGCCCACAGGGCCATTTGTGGTACCAGACTGGTATGTGTTAGTGTTTTTTTGTTCTAGAAAAACTAATAAGGTGTTATGTCTTTCAGGTGAAGATTACTACACATAGAACAAGCTTCAGTTTTGCACTCAGTTTGATTCCCTTTCCTGTGACCTTCCATTTATAATTGACAATTCCTCTTGTGTTCTGTGTATTGCCTAGAAGATGTTGGCTTAACACATAAGCTATACTACTGGATTTATGTACACATGGTTCTAGTTCTGCTGACAGGAGCTACTTGTGCTATATACTGGTGTGAAATAGTTGCCAAACATAAGGCACAAAAAAATAAATAGTTTTTTCTCCATCAATACCATCTTTTCTCTTCCATTGATCCCAAATTCTTTGACCTAATAGGATTTCCTTATGTTTTATAGATGTTGATTATTTTATTTTGTATGAGTTCCAGGCTATAACAGTAAGCATGCTATGTGCATGTAAGACTTGACTGTTTATTTTATCTTTCCTGTTTTGAGTTGGAGGAATAATAAACTTAGATTTTTCACACTAATACATGTAATGGAAAGTTCACACTGGATTGTATATTTGTGTCTGCAAAGAAATTACACCAATAAAGATTTCCCTCCTTTTATTTGTGCTGTATTTTGTCTCATCAGCCCATGAAGTACACAAAGTAGAAAAATTGACATTCCACAGAACATCACAAATGGTCTGGACATTTTATCACAATTGTACAAAAAAGGCAAAAGTTACACTGACGTTCAGAGAACGATACCTAACACAGCCAACATTTAGTGTCCGTGCCGCATAGACCTGTTTTGGGGGAGTTATTTAAATGACTTCCAAGCAAGGATTAACAATAGTGAAAATTTAGCCTAATTGTATTACAAGAATGTGTTGCTACTTTCTCTTATTAAACTGGTCTGTAGCATTTAACAGGTGTTGCCCATAAGGAAATTTTCACCTGCAACAAGTTGGAGAATGGAGACCATAAAATCCTATAAGGCCTTGTTTCCATTGATGCGATTTCAGGCGTTTGTAACCGCGCGGCTGAACGCATTGCATAGTTGTCGCGCGTTTTTACGCGTCACGTTTTTTTACCTATACGCGTCCAGAATACGCATCTGCTATGCCATGCGTTCTTGCGCGTTTTGAAACGCATCCAATGCATCCCTATGGGTGAGTTTTTTGGAATGCGGATGCGGTTGGGACGCGGATGCGTTTCAAAACGCTGCAGCTAGCATTCAGAAACGCGACCTAAACCGCATCCGCACAAGTGGAAACTACATTGAAGTTTCCAATGGATGCGGTTGTTTGCGCTTGCGGCTGCGTGGTTACAAACGCGAGGAATCGCATCAATGGAAACAAGCCCTAACTGTTAAGCTTGGAATAGATGGTATGATTTACCGTCTATTCCTTATCCGATTCTATGCAGTAGCAGGCATCGTGATGACATCATCACACCCGCCCGCTAGTGCCGAGAATCGGACGGCTGATTTTAGCCCAATCCTTGTCAGTTGCTGCATCTAATTTCTGCATGACCCGATCCTTAAGGGATGCTGGTGCGTGCATGGCATCGGATCGTGCAGGAATTGGTACGTGTATGCCCAGCTTTAGCCCTAGGTGCTGGTATGGTATTATGAAATTTGAAGAATTATTAGGCAAAATAGAAGCTCATGGTCAAAATGCTGGAGGTATGCATCAGCAAGACAGACCATTTCTGAATGCTTCATGAAGTATGCTTTGTTTCAAAGACTAAGCACCAGATAGTTCTGAAGTGTCTCTCGATCTAAATCCCATAGTGATTTTAAGATATATATTTTTAAATTTTTTGGGTGTCCTACCAAATATTAAGCGAAGTGTGACCAGGGCATTTTGTTTTGCAATATCTTCAGATTTGATATTGGTGTGTGGTGGGTTTTTTTTTGTGTTCCAAACATAATCGTACAACCCCTATATTCAAGACTATTAAAGAGTGCACTTTGTGCTGAGTGCACAAGCCAGTATACAAACCCAAGCATTTATATTTCAGTATAATTCTAGTTCAAAATGTTCTGAGAGATGTTGGTATTTGGCCTTGACAGAATAATCAGCACTTTAGCATGGTAAAGCGCATCCATCTTTAAGAGAAAAACATTACATTTCGCTTTAGCCAACATGAAGAACTGTTCCACATTTCACCTAAAAGAATACCTGCTGTTCCAAAGACCCTCTGCAGCTCTGTTGCCAATCTTTGTGTGTTTTGTCGCTACAATGAATTGGCTATTGATGGTGCTACAGAGATGTTGGCAAAACTAATGATCAGACTACTAAAACTATGTAGCCAAAAACTTTCTGTTCTAGTTGAAATTCTATTGCTTTGTCTGAACAGCATCCTTGCTATATGACACAGACTGTATTGATCGCCATGACAAGTAATGCCTGCCATACACACCCCGACAGGTGCAGACAGACCAGCTCCGATATGCACCGGAATGCAAACGTGATGACGTCATCACGTTTGCATCCTGGTGCATTATGGGGCCCCTTCAGTCGGCCGGCACCCTTTGTGTGCCGGCCATTAGCTTCAATGAAGATTCTGGTCTTCATTGAAGCTAATGCCATCGGCTAGAGATTATCGGACATGTCCGTTCTCTGGATGGCCGAGCTGTGGGGCGACAGGGATCTGTCGTCCCATGTGGGCACATGCCGATAAGTGGGCAATTTTTCCGCTGACCGATGGCGCGAGCCCGTCGGTCAGGTGAAAAATCGGTTGCTTTATCGGCATGTGTATGCCAGGCATAACTATCATTTTCAGAGACCATGGTCTCCATGTTTTTTTCCTGACTGGTTTCTTTTATTTTACATTTCAAATGCAGCTATTTTAATCCTCTTCGCTACTAACAGTTTCATGTATATTCGCAACTGGCCAGCTATAGTTTGCAGTGAGAAGCCATTGATGACTGTTTCTCCATTTCCATACTGCTTACTACAGATCTGTTTCACAAGGTCTAAAGGGTACTAAACACAATCCAAGCTGACCCCAGGCAAATATAGACATCTGATATAAAATACAGGCTTGTGGATACCAGAAGAGCCCTCACTCTTAATTGAAGATGATGTACTTTCCATGTTGATCTTTTAAAGCCCTCCATACACCTTTTTTAGTTAACTCCATAAAATTTCCTTTAGATCTACCAACAACTATGTAGGGCTGGGCCCTCCCTGAATGTATGATTGCAAGGGTTAGAAAGGTCCTCCATATTACATGGTTTTGGTAGAACAAAAGTGGATTGTATAGTAAGATTGTAAGGAGGGAATATGACCTAGCCTAAATTCTCTTGGTATCTTTCTTTCCTGGTGTATGTATTTCAAATTGGTGACCAATTCACCTGCAGGTGTTCTACAAAAACACAAGTTTTTCACATTAAATGTTTTAACGTTGTTGAAAAAGGAATCAAATGCATACAGCAGGGTGTTTAATAATAAAAATGAAGGTTCTACATAATAAAAGCAATATGTAGTGTAAATCAAATTGTAAACAGAATAATCACATTATACCAATATGATGCATTGTTACTACACATTATTCAATTATGTTTTTCTTTTAATTTGAATGGGAAATGCAATAAATTACATATGGGTGAATCCAGCCCTAATGACTTCTGCACAGCCAGCATTAGATGGCACATAGGTGCCTAAAGGGTACAGGTGTGAAAATATGGGTGCGCTTGCGGCCATCTATCTGGCCCATAGAATATGCGGCCATCTTGGTTTTGATTGATTCTGCTTGAAAACAGCCATATTGGACATGACTGTTAAATACGGGTGTCCAGGCAAAGCATCGGCTGAGCTGGGGAGAGAATAATGCTGTCTCCCCAGCTCCACCGATATCTGACAGCAGCATGATGACGTCATCACGCTGCTGCAGGGAACATCGGGCAACTTGAAAATCGAGCTGCCTGTACCCTGCTTAAGCCTCTTGCTCTGTTCAGCATGATGTGATCTTTTGTCTTTTTTTTTCTTGGCAGTTAGTGTTGTATGCTAAACCAGCTATTTGAGGATTTGAACATTTAAAAAAGAAGTGCTGTACAGTTGTCTTCACAATAAATCTAATGTCACTAACCTGATCAATCATGGTTTGTGATTGAAATTTTATTTCTACATGGTACATAGTTTGTGTTAGAGTAATAGAAAACCAACAGCTATTACATGAATGAGTTGTAAATTCAAAGTAATTAGTGAGTTAATCATTCTGTGAAAATACAGGTGTCATGTCATAGATTCAAATGCTTCGCCTTAAGGCTAAGTTTACACTGGCGATTCCCGAGCTGCTTGCCGCCAGTGCGCTCCTGCAGCCGCGGGATAAACGACTCCCTGTAGTCATCGGCACAACCGTGCAGGCGATTACAGGGCGTCCGATTAAGGACCCCATAGAGGTCTTATGGCACAGCCGCCCGAAAACCGACCGGCAGGCGTCTAATGTGGCGTCGGCAAAGCAAAACGGTCGTTTACCTGCCGGTAAAAAACCGCCAGTGTAAACTTAGCCTAACCGTGGCATAAGTGATCCAATTGGAAAGGGTCAGGGAAACCACATCCATCTAATTCTTATCAGCAATGGAGTGGCTCTTTTGCCAGACCTCTCTGTGAACCGCTTTCCGCTTTTTCCGCTTTCATGTCCGCCCCTCTTTGGTTATACATCAACTGACCAGCCGCCGCAGGTCCACCTGATTTTTGGGAGGACCAAAATGGCCGCTGGGACTGATGGTACCTAGGACGCGACTGAATGATGTGGGTCGACGTTGCGCGCGGATGACTTCATCTTGCGGAGACGGGCGGAATGGCGTCTGCCCGCGACGCCGCCATGCACAGGTCGCGCCCAACACGTTGGGGAAGATGAATGTTTATCTCCCCGCGTGCAAAGGATGCCATCCTTCCACGGGGGGCGGGGTGGCGGCACAACGCCCTTATAGGGCGCGCGCTGCCCCCACCTCCTCGTGGTGCAACAACATGTCAGAGGGGTGGACATGAGAGCTGAGGAGACAGGAGGGCTGAAGATTTCGCCAGTTCCAGAGGATTCCTCCCGTATCTTTACCTCCACAACCAAGGTAAGAGGATTGGGTGGCACTTAGTGGGACATCCAGCACCAAGATTCATACACATAGTAATCAGGCACAGAAGCACTTTAAATGCACATAGCCAAGGGAATTTGGCTTTAGGGGATATTCACAGCCTAGAGGATGAACACATAATCAAGGCACACTAGGAAGGCACTTCATCACTGTTAGTGAATAGGGGGATGGGTAAGGAGGGTGGGAGTAGGGTAGTACATGCAAGGGTTGTAAGTGTTTGGGAAGGTAAACTAAAGGAGCCCCCCTTGGTATTTTTATATTTTTAAGGTCTTTGGAAACAGATATATTTCTTCTTACCAGAGAAAGGGATTCCTATTGAGGTTTTTGAGAACAGATGGCTCCACAGAGAGAGACAGGTAAAAAGAAAAAATTCCATTAAGCCCCCAAGATCATGATTAAAAGTATGTTACAAGATAAATATGATATTTACACTTGTTTTTGATATTTATAGTGCACGATAAATTCTTGAAAAAGTCCTTATAGGACGAAACGCGTCAAAGTCAATATCTCTGCACGTCCAATTGGTTATCGACCTTCCAGCAATGGTTTGGTCTGTCGCCAAACTTTTTTGATAGGAGATAACGAGGACCACCACTTGTTAGGAGGCCCTCTTTCTCTCCTCTCCACACGTGTTGAACCCATGAATTATTAAATGTACAAGATTGTTTTTATTACCAAGAATCAAATAAATTTTGACCCCTCAATGAGGTGGATATAATACATACCTAAGTTTCTGGCTAATAATTTGTTAAAACCAAGGAAGTCTCCTCATAAACCCCCGCTATCTATATATTGCCAGTATATACAAAAAATCTTTTTATACAGTACTTATCAGCAATAAACAGACACTCCCAGACTTTCTTTTAGCCTTACCGTAGGAATACGCTGCTCGATTTTTGCACAACATTGTGCAAAAATCTATACAAAAATCGAGCTGTGTATGATTAAAGCAGAGAACAGACGGCTCGATATTGGAGCTATACGATGTTCCCTGCAGCAGAGTGATGACGTCATGGGACAGCTTTGCTCTCTCTCCAGCTCAGCCGATGCTTTGCCTGGAGACCAGCGGACTCTATGCAAAGCATCGGACATCTGCCCGATGTCCGATATGGCTGTTTTCGGGCTCGAAAACAGGGATGGCTGCGTATGATATGGGCCAGATAGATGGCCGTGAGTACGCACGGTTCTTGAATCGGCCATCGATCTGGCCCATATCTACATGTCTGTACCCTGCTTTACTTCGGACAGGATCAATCAATTCCGCTCTAAACTACAGGTTCCCAACATGTTTGATACCTATACTTTGAATGGGGATTAAGGTTCCCCATTTAAAGTATAGGTGCTGCTGCTCGATAAAGGGGAAGGTTGGCTTCGGCGAGATATCCCGAATGGCTCAAATATCAAGCCGTGTATTTCCAGCATTAAATAATAAAAAAGCATTTAATACAGTTTAACCTTCTTTAGCAATGGTATTGGACTTTTGAAGTCCCCAAAAGGATATGCACAATATTAAAGACACGTCTTTTTGCTATCCTCAGGGGGACCAAACAGGACTGCCTCTTTTCCCCCTAAAAGTGCCCATACACCTGATGAATAGCCATTAGATAGATGTCCGTTTCAAGCACTAGCGGCCATCTGATGCGTCCACCCCTGTCTTCAGGTGGGATCAATCCATCCCGCTTGAAGACAGGGTTATCGGACATGACTGTAAATCACGGTCTATGGCTTTGGATGGGCCCCAAGCTACTTTGATATCGGGCTCGATGCGCGATGACATCTATCTCACAGGCATCGTCCCGTGTATGGCAGCCTTAACACCTCTTTGAGATTTAACCTGGACATACAAGGGATTACCCTTGCAGACTAAATAGCTTTACTTGCAGACAATGTAATAATGTTTCTCTCTAAACTCCTACTATCCCTGCCAAATCTTAAATCACTAAAACAATTTGCATCTATCTCTGGTTTAGGAATATATTTAGACAAATGTCATGCTCTCAACTTATCTTTATCAGATCATTCCCTGAATCCGCTAAAAGAACAATATCCTTTTTCTGTGGGTCAAAACCAAACTACCTTATATAGGGATATTTCTGACCACTTCTAACACACTCTCCTCAGCCAATTTCTCTGATCTACTCCATTGGAAGGCAAAACCTCTGAAACCTCTTAGTGACGATACCAAATCACATGGCTGGGTCACATGGCAGCCATAAATATTACTCTTCTACCTAAGTTGCGATGTGCTATCAAAGTGCTTTGGGTGAAATACCTGTGTACATTTTAACCCCCCTAGCGCACTGCTGAGGTCCAGATTTCCGTACCAAAAGTGCACCATAGACTTCAATGGATGTTTTTTTATGTTGTAGGCCTGTAACTTCCCAAAATATATCCGTACAAGGGTCTTGTAGACATCCTGAATATAATAATGTTTGAAACACAATTATGTTAAAAAATGGTATTGCCTCTCTGTTTATGTTTGATCTACTTCCTAAAAAAATCTTTTTAACCAAAAAAGGAAATAAAAAAGAAATAAAAAGAAAATAGTAGAGTGTTGTACCGTGTTAGCCATCGATGAATACAGCAAGTTTGGAGTTCAAGTGATACCGTTTATTGGCTAACTGAAGTCATTAGAGAAGCAAGCTTTCGGGATGTCGCAGATCCCTTCTTCAGGCTAATACAATTCTGGTTTTTGAAACTCACATTTATACACAAAATAACAAGGTCATAATTATTTTAACAAAAGCAACAGTTTTGTCTTGACACACATGACTTATTGAGGTGATGGTGAACGCCGATAAGCGGCCGATTTTTCCGCTGACCGATGGGTGTGCACGCTCACGCAGTCGGTCAGCGGCAAAGCCAGCCGCCAATCGGCGTGTGCCCACATGGGGCCACAGTTCCCTGTCGCCCCACAGCTCGGCTGGCCAGAGAGCGGACATGTCCGATGTTCTCTGGCCGATGCCATTAACTTCAATGAAGACCGGTGTCTTCATTGAAGCTAATGGCCGGCACACAAAGGGTGTCCGGCCGATTAAAGCAGCCCCAGAATGCACCAGAATGCAACGTGATAAAGTCATCAAGTTTGCATTCCACAGCTCATCTGAGCTTGTCTGTCGGCACCCGTCTGTGGGTGTATGGCAGGCATTAGTAAGTGGAGATAGTGATCAGAGTTTGTAAGAGTAAAGCAGGCCATACACTCTGAGATAAAAATTAGGATCCATTAAAACCGACCAATAAATGCATTTTATCGTCCTGCAGTCCTAGCATGTCCACATGGTACAACCGATATATTACGATCGTAATTTCCGTTTTTTTCCGATCGT
>CM070032.1:122637091-122648886 GCA_036250615.1 Ptychadena robeensis | reverse complement strand
CTTCTAGTGCCATTCATGAAAACATAGATTCCTGGTGGTAGGTCCGCTTTAAGGTCTCCAGAGAGTAAAGTATATGAGCAGCTTCTATTATTCAAAGTGTAGTTAGTCAACTGTGATAAAAATCTGGATGTTTGACTATTTTTGTTTTTTTAACGATCAACATTAACATGTATAGGTAACGCCCCCCATACACCTTTAGATCACTCACATCACATAGTGATTGGAAGGTTTAAGCCGGCCATAGATGTCCTGGTCTATGGCCGACTTTTAGCAGATGTCACCCCGCTGTGAGGAGTCGGCTACAGAATGGACAGGAATCCCATGTGTTCCACTAACACACGCGATTCCTGTCAGACTGTAGCCAATTAACTCGGAGGGGGAGGAGACTTCCCCTCCGAGTTAACAGCCTGCAGCACGGGATCGGAGGATCGGGCAGAAAAAGAACCAGCAGGACGGATCCGTGTGCCATCCAACCTGCCGGCTCTTTTTGTCAGATCCTCAGGGTGGGCTCCATTATAGTTGAGGCCAACCAACCTTTATGTGCTCGGCGGGAGCGAGCATGCCGGTTGGACGGCTGCAACTATGGCCGGGAATCGTCCTGTCTATGGGGGGCTTTAGAAAGATCCTCATACTACATGGTTTTGGTAGAAGAAAAGTTGATTGTACAGAAATTGTATGGTAAGAACATAAGGTGTATGGGGGCCTTAAAATGTGTTCTAGGTGGAACAGGGAAGGGTTTTTACTTGTTTCTTTGCCAGGAAATGCAACAACATGTTAAAGTGAATATTGTATAGAAGGAAAATTAAGCCTCACATACACCTTACAATCTTACCATACAATTTCTGTACAATCTACTTTTCTGCCAAAACCATGTAATCTGAGGAGCTTTGTAATCCTTCCAATCTCCAAGTATTCTATCAGGGAGGATCCAGCACTACATAGTTGTTGGTAGATCTAATGGAAATTGGATGGAGTGATCTAATGGTGTATGGGGGGGGGGGGGGGCTTTAAGTTACTAAAAAAGATATTCCCATTGGAAGAACAGTGTCAGACTGAAGGATTTCCTCTTTTCCCTTGTTTGGCTGAAATGGATGGACCACCTATAGTGGTCAATGTGATGTTTTGATAAAGACTGCCTTTATTCCTTAGTATGCCAGAAACACTATTATATGTTTATTTCTTCTTTATTTCACACCACACTCCTTGGCATTTTCACCACCTAATACCATCTTCATGTAATGCCAATCTACACAGCCTTGTCACTCTGCCTACCATAATTGCTCACAATCACTGCCACTCCAATTTCCAAAGCCATCTCTGCCATTTGTGCAGTTCAACTGCATGTCTGAAGTGGACATTTCAGAACGATCAAATGAAAATCAATTCCTTGCCGGAATCGATCAACCAAGTGTGATCCAAATTTAACTAAATGGATTCAGCAGTGATAGCTCATGTTGGTAAATTTGAGTTTATCATTCAAGTGGTCCATCCATTAAGTATCTGAAGGGTTTTGTAGGTATTGGTGGATTTGAAGCATGTGCAGAGGGCTTAGCAAAAGAATTGATAGTTTCTGAATCAATTGCATTATGTGGTGGTAAAAACAGTGTATGCCCAACTTTACTCTGTATGTCTTCCTGTACACCCCTTATTCTGTTTGCTATTTGTACTTCTTTAGGGCTCATTTATACAGGCAGTTTTTAACCGACCAGAAAACGAGCATTTACCACAACCACCTGGCGATTGCGACATGAGGAGTTCGTCTGTCGTTTTTTTTGTGCTATCGCCCAATATACCTGTTGTGGGCTGTTATCTCAAGTTTGCAGGCACTTGCAGACAGGAGTACCCTGGTCATTTTCCTGACTACTACTTACTGAAAGTAGCCTGGGGGAACGCCATACACAGGTGGACACTTGTGCAATCGATTCGTATCAAGTGTCAATCTGCATTTAATTGTGGGTCAACTGGCTGAAAGCTGCTGCCAGGCTCTGCCCCCTTTCCCCTGCCGGGAGCCAATCTCAGGCTGTGTGCTGTGCTGGGAGGGTTTCGACTTCTCCCTGCTGCTTGTCAGATCAGCTTTACGGACATGTCCATTCCCCGTTCGACCAACCTTTTTCAATTGATCCCGCTCGAAGAATGGCATACACAGCTAGATTTTTTGTAGATTTGAGCACAGTTAAGCGCCATGAATGTGCTTTTTGCTCAAATCTATTACAAAATTTGAGCCATATATGCCCAGCCTAACTCAATACTTAGCATGCTAAAGCAGCACTGCGCCAGAATGAAACCTGACCTCTTCTTCTTGTACATCTGTTTAGTGTCACCCTGGGTGATAAATATGTGGCAGACTTGTGCAAATTTTCCGTCGTTTGCAGTCCAGGATTCTAGGCTCAGACTGTAGAATTAATAGTGTGTCTTATAGTGTTATGCTTGATAAAAAGCCCACACTGTACATCTTATTTTGAGACAGATAAAGATTTCAGTTAGATCTGAATACATGTTTTTTTTTTTTTTATTAGGAAGGAAAGCAAACATTTGAAATACTTGGTTTAGTCTGTGTTTTTGTTCAAGAAATTTACCCATCCAAAGAAATCCACAAAACCCTTCCGATAACTAAAATATGACATAATGAGGATTTTGACATAGTAAGGTAATAAAGCTTGAAATCAAAGTTTGCTTTTTTCGTTAATGGCAGCTTTTTCCCTTTTAACATCACATTGTTCATAGCTTAAAAGAATCCCTTTGCATAAATTGTTAGTGTAGCAAGAAGATAAAAAGTAAAGCCGGGATTGAGCAGATGGGAATTGGCGTAACAGCATCGTCTGTGCATGTTTGAGATGGCAAAATTACCGAATCATACTGCACAGGCTTGCATCAGAATTTCAGATTCAATAGGCACAAATGTTCTACAGGGCATCCAATTGTTCTGGACCTGCTGAGAGGGCCGGTTTTTGTTTGACTCTACATAATGTAGAAGCATCATACTTTTCTAAGAAAGGCTATTACTAATAAAATACATAATGTTATGTTGGCTGTACACTGGGCAGTAGGTGCATGTGAATGTTCAATGTCGCCCTTATAATCACCTGGATCGCTCTGTACCCCTATCGACCAGCACTACCATGTACAGTGCGTACGAAAAGTATTCAGACCCCCTTAAATGTTTGACTCTTTGTTATATTGCAGCCATTTGCTAAGTTCTTTTTTTCCCTCATGATTGTACACACCACACCCCATACTGACAGAAAAACACAGAATTGTAGAGATTTTTGCAGATTTATTAAAAAAGAAAAACTGAAATATCACATGGTCCTAAGTATTCAGACCCTTTGCTCAGTATTTAGTAGAAGCGCCTTTTTGATCTAACACAGTCATGAGACTTTTTGGGAAAGAAGCAACAAGTTTTTCACCCCTGGATTTAGGGATCCTCTGCCATTCCTCCTTGCAGATCCTCTCCAGTTCTGTCAGGTTGGATGGTAATTGTTGGTGGACAGCCATTTTTAGGTCTCTCCAGAGATGCTCAATTAGGTTTAGGGCTCTGGCTGGGCCATACAAGAGCAGTCATGGAGTTGTTTTGAAGCCACTCCTTCCTTATTTTAGCTGTGCTCTTAGGAACCTTAAGTGCCGCAGAATTTTTTTGTAACCTTGGCCAGATCTGTGCCTTGTCACAATTCTGTCTCTGAGCTCTTCAGGCAGTTCCTTTGACCTCATTATTCTAATTTGCTCTGACATGCACTGTGAGCTGTAAGGTCTTATATGTGTGGCTTTCCTAGTCCAAACAGTAAATCAAACATAGCTGGACTCAAATGAAGGTGTAGAACCATTTTAGGGATGATCTGAAGAAATGAACCACACCTGAGTTAAATATATGAGTGTCACAGCAAAGGGTCTAAATACTTACGGCCATGTGGTATTTCAGTTTTTTTTAACCCCCTGCCGTTCCCGACGGTCCCAGCTCGTCCAGCTCTGACCTGTTAGAACAGCAGTGGACGAGTTGGGTTCACCAGGCAGAGAACGGAGCCACAGGAGAGCAAACTTACTGCTCCCTTAGTCTCTGAGGCAGCTGCAGGAGAACGATCACTCCCCCCTCCATGCTGTCCTATGTAACCTGGCACTTCTGCACTGCCATCTAGTGGTTGCAGTGCTAAGTTACCTGATAAAGTGAATTATTGAAATCTTCATTATGTGATATTGTGAGTTATTCACAAAGCATCTGAACATGTTAATATATTCAGGATGTATGCCAGACTCCTGTATGGACATACTTTGGGAAATGACAGGCCTACAATGTAAAAAAACATTTCCATTAATGTCTATTGTGCGCTTTTGGTACAGAAATCTTTACCTCAGTAGTGCGCTAGGGAGGTTAATATATCTGCAAAAATGTCAGTATGGGGTGCTGTGTGTACATTAATGAGGAAAAAAAGAACTTAGATATCAGCAAATGGCTGTAATATAACAAAGAGTGAAATATTTAAGGGGGTCTGAATGCTGTAAATAGTAAACTAGTGTTACATTAAAGGGTACAGAGTGTCATATAGAGCCCACATCTTTCCTATCGAACCATTTTGTCCCATGGAGGCTCAGCATCACCTGTGGACATTACCTAGGGTAGTCTGGATGCAAATGACCACCACTCAAAAGACAATGTCTACTTAAATAAAAGAACCATACTTCAATCAAGCCTGGTGGCTTTTAGTGCTCTAAGCTGGCCATACACCTTTATATCTCTCTGTCAGATATCCTTTAGATCTACCAACAACTGTAGTGCCAGGTCCTCTGCGATTGGACTTGATGGTTTAGAAAGTCCCTCATATTACATGGTTTTAAAACAAAAGGAGATCTAAAGGAAATCTGACAGAGAAATCTAAAGGTGTATGCCAACCATTCTCACATTTTTTTTATTGCATAGAAAAGCAAGGAGTCAAGATTGAAATCTTTAGGTCTTCCATATTAATAAAAAAATTGTTATTATACATGTCAGTGTGTTGGTTAGTAAGGGTGGAATAGGAAAAGCAAAAGAAGGCAAATTTAAAGAGAAAGGCAAAAATAAACTCCAGCTTGAAATGAGTGGCCCAAAAATATCCTCTTCTATTACCCTAATAATCGTTCAACTATGATGTTGCCAACATTATAAAACTTAGTATTCAGAAAAAAATTCCTAACTGGTTTTATGAGCAGAAGCAGTTCTGCTGCACTCATTACTGAAAATGGAAATGTGGTATTACCATATTCCATGTTACCTGTCATGGAGAAAATGACAGCTGGAATCTCATTGCTGAATGGCCTACCCTTCTAGCTGGAGTCTAGTGGGAATGTAGGTAATAAAGTGCATCTTCAGCTTAGCATAGTCCTACAGTGGTCATCTAACACAGAACAGATATTTCATTCATGCATAAATAAGGGAACATAAAAACATATATACCAAGTGAGCGCTTCACTACTCCTGTGCACCTGCCTGCTGGAGTAATTATGATTTTGTTGTGTTAATAGATTTATTAGCTCCTAACTAGGATAATGAAACCTTCATTCTTCATAGTTCAAAGGTTTGAGAGTACTGAAGCATCAACCTATAACTTACTGTAAAAGTCAGTTTTACAGAGACTCACCCTTAAACTATATGCGCAGATGTAATTTTAAACTTGAACCTGCAGTAGATAGCATCAACTTCTCTTGTCTTAAATATGTTGCCTATTGTGGCATTCTGACATACAAACTAAACCCCCCCCCCCATACACCTTAAGATCGATCCATACAATCTCCATTAGATCTACCAACAACTGTGTAGTATAGTAGCCTCCCTGATACAATACATAGTGATTGGAAGGATTAGAAAGCTCCTCATATTACATGGTTTTGGTAGAGCAATATTTGACTGTACAGAAATTGTATGGAAAGATTGTAAGGTGTATGGGGGCCTTTACACATTATTGCTTTTGGGTGGATTGGAAAAGATATGCACTCCTAATACAAAGTAAAGGAATACATATTTCGGGCAAGGGGAGTGTTGTAGAGCCCTCTGGTGGACATATTTAATATTTACAGACATGTGAAAAAGTATGTACACCCCATTTGTTGATCTTTTAACCAATCTGAGCAGACAGATCTCTGCTTAGTCAATGCCATATGAAAACAATTTGCTCCTTCTCCATTGTCAATAACTCCCCTTTTACAGCTGCCATTCAACCACTAAGAGTCCTATAGATTTGTTAATGTCAGCACTGACTGGTCTTCATCTGTAGTATGTATGCATTAACCGTCCATCCCTTGTATTATTTTGGCACTGATTGACTATCTTCTGTATTTTGTATATTTAGTGACTGACCATTTTTGTATATTTAGTGACTGACCATTATCTGTGTTATGTACGCACTAACTGTCCATCGCCTGTAGTATATATATCAGCTTTGACTAGTTATGTTTTAATTTTTTTAGGTGTCAAAAAAATCTTTAGATTCAACAATGTAACTACAGCTGTAGTGTCGTGGAAGTGCAATGTAATGCCCTTCTCACGCGACCCAGGTTCTTTAAGGTGGATGTCCTCTGTCCGGCCACCGAACAGTGCTCACACCCCAATAAAGCGAAATCCACGCAGGCTGGTAGGGGGCTATTTACAGTTTTTTGAGGAGTATTTACATACACAGCTCCAACTCCGGAGGGCAGAGATGTGGTTCAGTCTTAGGAAATAGGCATTGCAAATGTTGCTACCGAGCTGCTGGAACCTGTGGAGGTGTTGTGGGCTCTCTCCGGGATAAGGTACTTGATGCTGTCCAGTCAGGGTGTCACACTGTAGGATAGTGGAGAGTCACCTCACCTAGGGATACTTGACTGGGGACACCACTGAGGGAAGCTCTAGTCATCAGGGAAGCCACATCAGAAAAGCAGATGACAATCAGAAAATCCCAGAACATTCTAA
Source organism: Ptychadena robeensis (assembly GCA_036250615.1). Taxonomy (NCBI): domain Eukaryota; kingdom Metazoa; phylum Chordata; class Amphibia; order Anura; family Ptychadenidae; genus Ptychadena; species Ptychadena robeensis. The sequence goes on along the minus strand of CM070032.1, from coordinate 122,641,973 downwards.
GGAACTACTATTTATTACCTCAGACAGCTCAGTGCTGGCTTAAGGCCTGTAAATGGGCAGAACATAATAGTTAAATTTTGGAGGGAAAACCAGAGAGCGGGAAAAGCTATTAACCCTGTCCTTGCAAAAAGGGTTCCAGCAACTTGTAAAAAAGTGTAGCCCTTAAAGGAACATATACCAACTATAATACAGAACTAATATAATACAGTATAATAATATAATAGTAGTATACAGAGTGCAATATGCACAGTTTTCGGGCCTAGGAAACATGATTGCCTATTACATATTTAAAATGAGATTGTAAAAAAATTTGGTCACATGCAAGACACCTTAGTAAGGCCTTTGTTGCGCAGAGAAAGGCCAAAAGGGACAGTGAAGGCCCAGCCTATTGTTTCCAATGAGCTATGATGTCCCTGTCTACACAGTGTGACCTAGGCTGCGAGACATTAATTAATAGACATTAATTGTATATATGTTTGTCTAAATACGGTGCTTTTTTTAGTATTATGGAACTGTGTGGGTAGGAGTACAAAGGTAGGGCTGTACATGTTCTTCATACTGTGAGGCATATGGTGTTTGATAATCTAAAGGTCCCCACACACGTAGCAAGCTGCGTGTGATTTTTCTGCCGACCGATTTGCATGCGCGCTCATGGCTATCGGTTTGCGGGTGTCCACATGGGAGTGCCCCAAAGCTTGGTAGGCCAGAGAACGGACATGTTTATGGGGCAACAGTTCCCTGTCGCCCCAAAGTTTGGTTAGACAGAGAACGCACATATCCGTAAATCTCTGTCCGATGCCATTTGTTTTAATCGGGACCAGCGTCCCCATCCAAATTATTGTCCGGCACACACAGAGTGCCCGCCCATACACTGAGCGATGGAGTGATGTTGCACTCCACCACTCATCTGTCGCCCCCACTCATGATGTGTGTGTCTTTCAATGCATGCATGTTGGTCAATGCATTGGTATTAACGCTATGAGTGTTTTGCACATTTCTTGCTCTCCTTCCCTCCACATTTACAGCATCATCGATAATACCGGGGATGAGTTGAAAAAAAACATCACCACCTTTTTAACATGGAGGTCAATGGCGCTGCCCCCTGCCTCTTTGGCGGAGTCGGGAAGATCGCTGGGTCCAAAGAAATGTATTCCATATATGTTTGAGTTAAAATGGTGCTTTATTTACTTAGGACTACAAATCTGTGTACATTGTGAGGAGTAACGTGTAGGGATGTACATATATCCTCTAACCAATATCACCTAGGGGTTTCCACCTTTCTTGGCACTAGAGAAGAATAGTAAACAATTTTCATTCTAATTAGCTTGTTCATTTGCAGCAATTGGGTTCATATGCTGTTTCAATATATATAGTACTGATTGTGTGGAGTTATTTTATCTGAGTTTTAAATAAAGCAGGGGGCAGACTATAGTAAATAATCCCGTGGGCTAAACACTTGTAACAGCATACTAAACATTTCTGCACGATATTCTATCATTGGATTCCTTCATCTTCTTTTTTAAATCCAATTACAGGCTCATCCGGGTAGCGTTCTGTGTATGGCAACATAATTACAAGATTACAAGACAATAATTAGGAAACTACAGAACTACAGTCAGGTCATTTTGGCTCTATACACCACAATGGATTTGGAATGAAACAAGAAAAATGTGTAGTCTGTCTTTAATTTGAGGGTATTTACATCCATATCAGGTGAACGGTGTAGGAATTACATTAGTTTGTGCCTCCCACTTGCTAAGGGACCACAAGTTATGGGACAGAATAATAATCATAAATCAAACTTTCCCTTAGTTGCTTGGTTGCAAATGCTTTGCAGTAAATTACAGCCTGAAGTCTGGAACGCATAGACATCTCCAGACGCTGGGTTTTATCCCTAGTGATGCTCTGCCAGGCTTCTACTGCAACTGTCTTCAGTTCCTGAATGTTTTTCCCTTCAGTTTTGTCTTCAGCAAGTAAAATGCATGCTCAAGCAGATTCAGGTCAGGTGATTGACTTGGCCTTTGAGTTCTGAAGCATTTGGCTGAATATGAGAATCAGATAATATTGCCCAAAACACTTCAGAATTCATTCTGCTGCTTTTGTCAGCAGTCACATCATCACAGTTCCATTGGCAGCCATACATTCCCAAGCCATGACACTACCACCATGCTTTACTGATTAGATGCTATGCTTAGGATCATTAGCAGTTCCTTTCCTTCTCCATACTCTTCTCTTCCCATCACTCTGGTACAAGTTGATCTTGGTCTCATCTGTCCATAGGATGTTGTTCCAGAATTGTGAAGGCTTTTTTTGATGTTGTTTACATATTGTGGTGAACCCTTTGTATTTACTTTGGTGTCTTCTCTTGATTCTTGACCTTGACACACATACACCTACCTCCTGAAGAGTGTTCTTGATCTGGCCGATCATCTGTTGTGATGGGTGTTTTCTTCACCGGGGAAATAATTCTTCAGTCATCCACTACAGTTGTTTTCCGTGGTCTTTCTTGTCTTTTGGTGTTGCTGAGCTCACCGGTGCATTCCTTGTTTTTAAAAATGTTCCAAACCGTTGTTTTGGCCAGGCCTTATGTTTTTGCTATCTCTCTGATGGGTTTGTTTTGTTTTTTTCAGCCTTATGGTGGCTTGCTTCACTGATATCACTGATGGTGGCTTGCTTCATTTATATATCATCTTTAGAGTTGACAACAACAGATTCCAAAATGCAAACAGCATACTTGAAACGAACTTGGAACCTTTTATCTGCACATTATAATTGGGATAATGAGGGAATATCACACACCTGGCCATGGAACAGCTGAGAAGCCAATTGTCCGATTATTTTTGGTCCCTTAATAATTGGGAAGCACATATGCTAACCGTTGTTCACCTGATTTGAATTTAAATACCCTCAAAGGCTGATAGTCTAGTTAAAGCACATTGTGTTTCTTTCCAAATCCATTGTGGTGGTGTATAGAGCCCAACATTTTAGAATTGTGTTGATATGTATATATGTGCTCCTTCATCTCCCACTGTGGACTTAAGCCCCCTTTACATATGGAAGGTTTAGAAATGCCCTCATATTATATGGTTTTGGTAGAAGAGAATTTGATTGTACAGAAATGTTCTGGTAAGATTGTAAGGTGTATGGGGGCTATAGCCTTCTGCTGTGAACCTGTATGTGAACCTTGAAACCTGAACCTTGTGCTGGGAGCCCTTATCTGAATCCTGAACCCAAATCCCATACTCTTAACATTGTGATCTGAACCTGCATCTTCAACCTCTTCAGTTTTCCCTTTATTGTTCCCTGAATTGTATATGTAGTATTTTCCTTTTTTTTTGTCTATCTGTTGTGTTTATCATTGTGTTTAAGTTGTTGTAAATTTGCACAGTTTGTAGTTTTGTCTTCCCATGTTCAATAAACCGCACTTAACTATATGCTTGTTTCTAGGGCCATTCAGTGTACGCTGCCTAATCTGGCTACCCCTCCGGCAGTGAGATCCTTGACAGTGTACTGCTTACTGTTGGTGTGATCAAAAACATGACATGCAGACCAATTACTGCATTGATCTACAGAATGGGAAAAAATACATAAAAATGATTCCTCATATCCATGTAGAATAAGAATGTGACAGGCACCAAGCAGCTGCTTTGAGCCCTGCGCATCATTAGTGTTAGTCTTAATTCAAAGCAAAAACAGTTTGTATTCCGCTTTTGGCAGCAAATGGAAATTTGGCAGACGCACAATAACCTAACATAAAAATGGGACACTTTGTCTTTTCAAATAGGTCAGTGTAACCTTCCATAAGTTTTAAATCAAAAGTAACATCTACATTCTAGTTTTTGCTTTTTTACCTCTTTTCCGCACCTAACCTACCCTTCTCAGATGCATCATTCCATAATGGTAAAGTGGGCACATGTTGTGCATTTTCATATGAAAGTTAGGAAACTGTTTTGAAACAATTCAATCTCATATTAGAATATTTATTTTGTGAAGACAAACATACCACACTGAATCAAGACTTGGCTGGGCGAGTGAAGGGGTGGCTTGCCCCAACAGATTTGGGTGGCAGAGGGGGATGAAACCCTAAAATTATTGCACAGGTAACTTTATTATAACAATACAATTCACATCCACATAATTGTCACAGTCCAGTTGACTGTGTTTTGAGATGGTGGCTTAGCTACTATATGTGTTTGACCCTACACCCATGAGCTCCATGTCATATATTGTAATGTAATTTGTTTATTTTGTGAAGATCTGAAAAGTGAAAATCACATAGGCACACAATGGAGAAGACGAGTAAGATAAGTAAATATACTTTTCAGTTGGAATTAGGTTTGCAGGTTGAACCTGCATGGTATGGTAGATAGTTGTTGGCTTGAAGTTGGCTTGAACCACCTGGGACCTAATATGTAATCCACAAGAGATGCTGTGTGTATATGTGTAGATGCTGGTGTGGATATATGGAGGGTCCAGACAGGAGTTGTCTGTAGTGGAGTGCTAAACAAGCAGTCTCCTTTAGTAATCTTCCCTACAATTCCTGGAGGGTCTGTATATAAACCCCCTTCTCCCATAATGCTCCAGCTCAGAGTTGCCAAGCCTAATAAAGCAGTGGGCAAGTGATCTGCAGCTAGACTATAGCCCTCAACAGACTTCGTAGACACCGTACAGACAGCCAAATAACACTAATTGAAGATACAATGCTGTATTGAAAGACCCAGCTACTACGAGAACCCAGTTCCTACTTGGTGTTCGTGTATTGTGGTTCAAGTGGCATGGGCCTTGGTCCCCAGACCTTGGATTATTAAATAAGAACAAGGACAGAGGCGCACAACCTAATACAACAAATGGTTAAAAAATTGTGGAATAGGATAAGATAAAA
>CM070032.1:122613065-122631252 GCA_036250615.1 Ptychadena robeensis | reverse complement strand
TTGCATTTTCATATGACCTTTAGGAAACGTTTTGAAACAATCAATCTCATATTTAGAATATTTATTTTGTAAGACAAACATACCACACTGAATCAAGACTGGCTGGCGAAGTGAAGGGGTGGCCTTGCCCCAACAGATTTGGGTGGCAGAGGGGGAATGAAACCCTAAAATTATTGGCACAGGTAACTTTTATTATCACAATACAATCACATCCACATAAGTGTCACAACAGTCCGTTGACTGTTGTTTTGAGATGGTGGCTTAGCTCTATATGTGTTGACCCTACACAACACCCATACTCCATGTCATCTATTGTATGTAATTTGTTTATTTTGGTGAAGATCTGAAAAGTGAAAATCACATAGGCCACATGGAGAATACGATTAGATAAGTAATATACTTTTCAGTTGAATTAGTTTGCAGGTTGAACCTGCATGGGTATGGTAGATAGTTGTTGCTTGAAGTTGCTGAACCACTGGGACCTAATATGTCATCCCCAGAGATGCTGTGGGTATATGTGTAGATGCTGGTGTGGATAAGATTGGGAGGGTCCGACAGAGTTGTCTGTAGTTAGTGCTACAGCAGTCTCCTGGTAATCTTCACTACAATCCTGGAGGGTCTGTATCTAAACCCCCTTCTCGCCATAATGTTGGGCTCCAGCTCAGAGTTGCCAACCTAATACAGCAGTGGCAAGTTATCTGCAGCTAGACTGATCCTCAACAGACTTCGTAGACACGTACGACAAGCCAAATAACACTAATTGGAAGATACAATGCTGTATGAAAGACCCAGCTTACTACGAGAACCCAGTTCCTCTTGTTGTTCGTGTATTGTGGTTTCAAGTGGCATGGGCCTCTTGGTCCCCAACCTTGTTATTAATTAAGAACAAGGACAGAGGCGCAAACCTAATCCAACAAATGGTTAAAAATTGTGGATAGGATGGAAGATAAAACAATTGAAAAAAATGAGACAAAACAACAGACCAGATACTCACCATGAGATAGGTTTCAGGCTGGCTCTCTCAAGGGCCATGTGCTTTCCAGATGACCTCACTTCCTGGTTGGGGATGAGATCACTTCCTGCTTACAGATACTGTGGGGCTCAATAGGGAAACATGGGACGCGTTTCGAGCAGGAGCCTTTTTCAACCATAGGGGAAGGGTGCGAGAGTCTCTGGATTTATACACCCCACAAGAGTAGTGCCCTGCCCCTTCATTAGCTGCGCGGTGCGGGGGGAGGGACAGGGGATGCCAATCCAGCTCAGTTTAGTATTGACAATAGCTGACAGGGATACAAACAACACGATGGATAATGAAATGGTACACCTGTATGTGGAATAGACAAAGTAAAGCATGAATACAAGGTTACGAGTACAATGGACATGATAATGAAACAATGGGAGAGAGAAACATAAAAACAAAAACAAAACAACACACACAGAGCCAGTGATATATAAGCCACATGCCATGAGGGGGTGTGGGACGGGGAGGCCAAGTCATCTCAGTTTATTATTGATCATTGCTTGAACCGGGCTACAAACAAACAATGAAATTGATAATGAATGTACACCTGTATGTGGAACAAAGTAAGCTGAATACAATTAGAGTAGCAATGGACAATATTGAAAAATGGGAGAGGAAAACATAAAACAAAAACAAAAACCAAACAAAAACACACATATTCTGATAGATCCTGCCCACATGCAGATGAGGGGGGGAGGACAGGGGAGCCAAGTCAGCTCAGTTGAGTATTGAGCAATAGCTTGCAACATGGATACAAACCAACAATGAAATGGATAATGAAAATGGTAAGCACCTTTATGTGGATCACAAAGTAAAGCATGAATACAAGTGTAAGAGTACAATGACAATGCATAATGACACAATGGGAGAGCGAACACATAAAAACAAAACAAAAAACAAACACAAACACAGATGCTGGATATATTGCCCACTGTCCACATATATAAAAACAAACATGAATGTACACACTTCACCAACCTGGGGCAGAGACAAATGGATCAGGGGGTGAAACCACATTAGCAGACACAATTGGTGATTGATGGGGAGAAAAGTGTGGGCTGGTTATTTTTTATTGATAGTAGTGATGTTCCATTCTTCATTCAAGGCCATGGGAGGTTAGCGTGTGAGGGCATATAATCCAATATGTTTCTTGGGAGCACAGCTTATTGAATCTCTTTCATTAGTGGGTAGACGGCATCAATGCACTCAATGATGAAGTCTTGAGGCCTTCGTTGAGCCATTATTTTAAGTTAAAATGCCTGGTACTAGCATGGTCTGGGGACCTTTTTTCAATAGGCGGCGATGTTCACCAAAACTACTTCTAAAAGGTCGGATGGTTCTGCCGACCTTTAACAGGTTGCAATGGCAAATCAGAACATATACTCATGTCCCTTAGGAGCATTTGAGAAATTGGTGGCGAATGGGATGGGGTTTTACCATAGTTGTCTGTGAACTGTTTTATGGCCATGGTGGATGAAAGGCCATGTCTTACATAATCTTTTTTTTGCACTTGGAAGACTCCTCCCTTTAAATTCATTATGCACTGGCTCATGGTGTTTTGAAGTTGGTTGAAGGTAGCTGATTTTCTTTAAACAATCTTGGACCTGATGCATGGGGCTTTTTTAAATACTACTCTCGAGTGTTTGTTGGTAGAGAGACCTTCAAATGGGGGGTCTTGAAGAAGGATTTTCCAGTGTTTTCTTAGGGCCTTCTGTATGGGTGTTTGTTTATGCATTATTAAATGGGGGTGATGAACTTGATGCTCGGTTGGCTGTCCGTCAGTTTGGGGGCTTGGGTGTTAGGAGGATTAAGGATGATTTGAAGGGTGGAGTCTATGATGAGCAAACATTAACCCCTTCATCAAGAACATTTCTGTTTAAGAACTGGCTTTGATGGGACAAAGTCCTCGTTCTGGTGCAGTTTCCTGTGTACCTAGTAAAACTGGCTTTTAGGAATGTTTGCAGCCACTTTGGGTGATGGCAGCCCTTGTTTCCTATGTAAGTTGGAGTTGCCGGCTGTGGGTTTAAAATGGGGTTTAGTGGTAATGTCCATGGTTGCACACTACACACCTGGGGACCGTGAGAGGAAAGTTCAGATCAAGGAATATGAGGATGAGGGGCTGACCACAATGGGTGAAGGTAGACTAAAGGTGTTGTGATTACAGGTATTCAACAAGGCGCTGACCCGCTTCCAGTCCCCACTCCAGATGAGTAATAATATCATCAATGTACCGACCATAAAACAACCAGTTTGAGGCAAAGGGGCTGTTGTCCCAGATCATACCGTCTTCCCAGTTTCCCATAGTCAGGAGGTTGGCGTAGCTGGGTACAAAGTTATCTCCCATGGCGTCCCTTAGTTGGATGTAAATTTGTCTAAGACAATGTGAATAGTTTATGTTCTAAACAAATTTGTGGCCCTCAGTGAGGAGTGGGCTTGTTTGATGATCTGAAGTTATTGCTTTTAGATATTGGTGTTGGAGGACTCTCGGCCGATGTCGTGAGGGATAGATGTGTATAGGGAGGCAGACATCAAGTGAAAGCCAGAGGTAGATGGGTCCCCAGTGTGTGTGCAAGTGTTTCCAGTATGCCTGGAGTCTTTTATGTATGATGGGAGGGAAGTAAGCAGTGGGTGTAGGAGAGCATCAATATAAAGAGACAGGCCCACTATTAAGGCTGTTTCATACAGGCCACGATGGCCCCACCACTTTCCTCCCCATCCATCACCAATTTGGTGTCTGCTAAGGTGTGACCCCCTTGAATCCCTTTGTCTCTGCCCATGTTTTGTGAAGGTGTTGGTAAGTCATTCTGTTTGTTTTTTATATATTTTTGCATGTGGGCATATATAACCATGCATCTGTGTGTGTTTTTGTTTTTATGTTTTTCTCTCTCCCCCATTTATTCATTATCATTTGTCCATTGTACTCTTAACTTGTATTCATGCTTTACTTTGGTCCTCACATACAGGTGTACCCATTAATTGTCCATTCGTTTGTTTTGTTTTGTATCCTGTTCAAGAGCTATTGCTCAATACTCCACTGCTCTTACTTGTCCCCCTCCCCCCTACCTGCGCATGCTAATGAACGGGGCGGGCACTCCTCAATGTGGTGTGGTGTATAAATCCAGAGACTCTCTGCCCCCTTCCCCTATGGTTGAAAGAGCTCCCATTGTCCTATTTGAAGCCCCCAGTATCGTAGCAGGAAGTGATCTCATCCCCAACCATGAAGTGAGGTCCTCCTGAAACAACATAGCCCTGAGAAGCCAGCCTTGTAGACCCTCTCTCATTGGATTAATCTTGTCTGTTGTTTTGGTCTCATTTCGTTTCAATTTGTTTTATCTTATCCTATTTCCACAATTTTTTAACACATTGTGTTGTATTATGTTGTGCGCCTCTATTGCGTGTTCTTATTTGTCTTTAACTGGGGGCCACCACCCGTCCATTTTGGAGAGCTGCACACCTACCCACAACTTAACATCCATCCCTCAACCTGACTTCCATTTTAACTCATGTGATCCTTGCTCAGGTGCCCCCTACAAACACCCACTGAGGGGGCCCCCCCCCCCTTTTTTTTTTTCTGGCCACTTTTATCACTATAAAGCTGTTAATACTGCTGAAGTGTTTTGCGCACTACCCATCATCTTTCTTTAGCTTGGATTATTAAACATGTGTATGCAGAACTGCTCTGTGCTTTCTCGTCCTTGTTCCTTCAAGTTAAAAGTTTGTTATTACTGACTACTAACACCTTAAAAGCCCAACCTAGTGGTGAGAGAGGAATCTATGACCTCCTTATGTTCTGATTCACATATGGGAAAAATAGAGGTCCCCATGGATCAGTGATTCTAATTAGTTTGTATTACTTGTTACTTTAACAACTCAGTATGTTATAGCTGCACCAATCCTGTCTGTTATTGCGCTGATTCTTCCTTTTCCTCACCTGTACACTACCTTTACATGCATTTTGTGGAAGGAAGATTGGGTTCAGTTCAGGCCAGTGTCAGGTTAGGGTGCAAAACTGTTAAATGGGTTTGTGTTTTAAACTACGTTATCCCCTATATTCAGTGTGATTCCGTTTATGGCCGCCAGGGAAACTGCAGTTTAAGTATCTTTTATTCCCATATGGCCTTTGTGAAAAAAGTCCCAGAGTACTTGATTCCTTGGCTCCTACTTGCAGTCTGAGGAGTTTCACCTTAACTCAAATGTGAGATTAAAAGCAGTGTAAATGAGGTTGTAAAGATGTTAAAGTGGAAAAAAATCACATATTCTATACTAAAACATGAAAAAGTCAAACGTAACGAAATGATGTTACTCACTCCAAAAGATGTCTATGTCTAGTTACCATAGATAGTGGAGGCAAAGGGTTTGGCGCAGCTTAATGAAAAATTTCAACTATTTTAGTCTAGATCAACTATCTAGTCTCTGCTGGGACCAATGCATGCTACAATTCCCACCTTAGAGGTTAGATCCCATAGAGGCTAGGGAAATACATCAGGACAGAGATAGATGGAACGCCAAAACTGAACAAGAATTAATGGTTCTGCTTCTACACACTACTCATTTACTCATCATCCCTACATCGTTTCCACTTTTCGCCTGCAAGTAACAGAACAGAGAACAAGGTAAACAACTCTGCTAATCTCATATAAACTAGAAACTGGAGGACAGGAGTTCTTGTTTACATTTTAGGCCGAGGCGAACTAGGCCTTCCTAAGAAGGTGCCACAAGTTTCCAGTCATCTAAGGCAAGGAAAGCAGATTGAAATATAATAATTGCTCAGCTATATTTTTCAGTAGGTAAAGACATGAATACATTGTTGATGAACTTTTACATTAAATTTAATCTATATCTATGAAAGAACAAAGCGTTTCTGGCCACCGTTTGTGGAAAGCTCTCAGAAGCTGAACTCTCCTTGGCTGCACACTATACTTTTGTGTATATACTTGTGCTAACATATTCTTACATGCAATAAAGCAAATTTGATTTAAAGTAATTTTACGCTCATCACTTTTTTGTAACGCATTGCAATTTTATTTAAAAATTAGATTAAATTCACTTTTTTTTCTCAGAATTCTACCACAACCCGCATATGACAATGAGTGAGAAGTTTTTACTGGAGGAGATTAAAGCTATTATAGTGATTACCTACCTGTGCAATAATTTTTTAATAGTGAGGTTCACCCTCCTTCTATTTCTTCCTCCTGCATGATCAGTACCTGCTAGATCGTGCCGGAGGAAGAATCTTTTCACTATAAGAGGGGCAGGAAGCCGGTCTCCTAGTGAAAAAACTGGCTCGGCTTGAGTATCAGGGCTTTTGATATCCAAGGCTACCAACTATGCAAAGAGACTGAACCTAAAATGAATTCTACTGTTTTTATCAGCCATGTTTTTCCAGCAGGAGGACAGAGCATGCGCTCTAAGGGTAATCATCAATTACCCTGGTTTGCCCTTTTCGGCAGACATTCACTAATAGTGTTGTACTCTTGTTCTATATATATATGATCGGGACATGCGATTGAGGTTCGACATGGGTGACCTTGAGTGAAGATTCGGCTTACACAAAATTATGGAAAATGGATGAAAGTGGATGAGGGCCTGCGAGTCGATCGTAGGAAATAGGATCGAGTGTCTCTAATAAGATCCCCGATTACGATCATCACCTAAAATTTCAGAATCGGGTCCAATCCCTGCATGGACGATTTTTGTGTGATTTCTCTGATTTTATCAATCACAGCGGTCCGCATCTCTCCAGAATCGCAGAAAACTCGAGATGTCTAAATGGCCAGCTTTTAGGGATTACCTTGAGTTTCCTGCTGATTGATGTTGTGTCCCGAGTGCTTTGGTGTTGGGCTATGCTTCATTATAATTATTATTACTTTTTCTTCTTATAGTCGGCAATCCTAATTACACAAGTGCGGTATATTGCTGTAATTTTGGAGATGCGAATGAGAAGAGGACCCTTCCCCATTGGGCTTGCAGTATACGAGGTTGGGAAAAAGTGAACAATTGAATGGGTGTGGTACTACTGGCATAGGATTGAAGTAGAATGAAACTGAGTAGGAAGGCTTCCAAGTGTTTTGAAGTGTCCATAAGTGGGAGAAAATCTAAATTGCAATAAGTAGAAAGTTTCAGGATAGAATTAATGAAGTGCTTCAAGTTTGTTTTTGTGATATTAAGGCTTCAATAGGCAGATTCATGTGCGTAGAGTTCGGGGGACTTATTGACTCAAACAAATAACGAATTTAGCTTACATCACTTTTCTTATAGTTTGCCTATCTTTTTAAATACTCTGCTTTCTCAGCTTAACTGATGAGTTGATTTCTTCTTTCAGCTGTTAATATAATATGACCATAGCAGAAAGGGTAAAATTTAAGGCGGCCATACACATGATTACTTTTTTATCGATAACCCTCGAGGCCAGCGTGATGATGTCCCCACGCTGCACTTGAGCTTTGTTAATTGAACGGAGAATCGATGCAAAGCACTTTTTTGCCGGGGCTCTGAACCAAATACCATTCTGCTGGCCTCGACCTATAATCAATGACATGCTTCTGCACAGGCATTGATCCATCATTGAAGGTATCTAGAGGAGATTAAGGGTATGGACGATTGATAACGGCCATGGTTCCAATGGGAAGTAAAGATGTTTCCTTCAATATGTGGGCAGAAATTGCATTTCATGATAACTTTACAAACCATCCTTATCGTGCTTTTTTCTGAAGCTATCTTTTGGAATATAGGCTGTTGCCATTTATTTAAGATTACTATAACTATATGCACCAAGTGTTGAAGCTACATTTTACAAAGCAGAGAAATTAACTTGGTTCTAACATACACAAGCAAATCTAAGTAGCTTCGGAGTGGCAATATTGTCACGTTGCTAATTTTCGTATTTCTTCTGTTACTCCGCGTTGAAACCCGCGGGTACCCTGGCTGTTTCACTGAACGGGATTAGATGCAGTGGTCAACAAGAGAAATTAAGAACGCACTTTATCAAATAAATATTAAGGGAGATACCATTTAAGGATGAACACACTGGCAAAATGGAACTTTCTATTCTTATTGGAAAAAGCGAAAAACTAAGCAAACAAGTGTATGGAATCAGGAACTGCTCAGTGCCAAGACTTTGTATTTCTTATTCTTATCATCCTGATATAAAGACATCTCATATGAGTAGGCCATCTTGTATGAACTACGACATCACATATGGATTATTCAATTTTCCTAATAGGACTATCACACGCTCATTTTCTATTCCTACATCCTGAATCATAATGTATATTCCGTGTTTGACACCGTCCCGCGGCTTGGTCTTAAAGAACACAAATATGACATAGGCTTCAATCGAGTGAATTTATAAGTTCCTCTTTGTTGACCACGGTCCGGCTACAGATGACTTCGATGGCGGTCACTAGAGAGTGCTAACAATATGGTAAAATCTCTAAAAAACTACTGTTAACTATCATTGTCAGAAGGTATATTCTATTCTCATTGGTCAATCTATATATCGATCACTTTCCAATCACTTCCCACAGTAGGATTCTTTTCCTGATATGCAAATTCTACTGTCTATATACAACTCATGTATTTCCTGAAAATGTCAGAATGATCCTGATGTACGTTTTCTCTATCACTGTGATAATAAAGCCATGGCATATCTAACAACGGAAGACGGTATCGTGGTCAAAATCCTCTTTCATTAATGGTGAGAATCAGGAAAATTTATGGAACCCAGAGACGAGAAGGAGGACTGATTTTCTAGATGAGTCGCCGCCACGAGGATCTTGGATCTGAGTTTCAGACACGAGCGGCTCTAAGGTAAGGCTATGGGGGAGATGAGAGGAGTGGAGAGAGGGGGATGGGGCTTGGGGTGTGGAGTAGGGAAGGGATGGGCAGTTCCTCCTTTCCCTCTCCTTTGTTCTGCTCATATCCGTTTCTTTCCACTTGTTGCGCTCACCTGGGAATAGTAAGTTCTACCTGCACGATACATCATGTTGTTACTACTGTATTAATATTGAATTGATACTACACTTTGTTGTGTCTGTTTGAGTGATTTTAGTGATCCGATCAGCCTTTGTTTGCTAACGGAGATTGAGAGAGATACTATATCTCTGCAGTCCAAAGCGCAGTTTGTGGAATTCCCCCCGAGTATCGCTCATTACAGTTCTTATACCGACTGACTGTCAAGGAAGCATATTGTTGTGACAATATGACTAGATGTCTGTGATGTGGTCTGGTCGGTGGACGGTTCTTTAACTCAGTCCTGTAGCTTTCCTCATAAAGTTAAGGTGCAGGTGACCTATCACTGACAAGACTGCAGATATATAGTAATGATTGACGGGGATCTGGTTGTGTCAACAGCTGACGCTCTGAATTGTGTGTAACCAAGACGCACGTCATCGATAAAACTGAAAAGCATGGTGGGTTCACTTGACAGTTCTTGGTCACGAATGTTTTGTCCTCATTTTAAGCCACTAACGCAGAAGTAATAACTAACATTGATCATGTCTAATGCTCACCGTTCTACCGTATTTTGTGTAGAAGGAGGGGAATTGCCTTGCTGTTTGATTGATGTAGTAAGGGAAGCAGTTGTAATTATATTCTGGAGAATTTGGGTGATTCCCCTACCGATGAAGGACTCCATAGAGACTCCATAGAAGACAAGTGGGGTAGGAGACCATAAGGTGAATTGTCCGCGTCCAAGTTAGATGACAATTCACGACATCCCTTGGCAGAGGAAGGGTAACGTGGTGGGACCAACCTAATCACTGACGAGGTACTGGCCAACCTACGTTGCAGTTTATTGTACTCTATTGAGCCACTCGAACATTAAAATGGGGGTCATCTTCTCGCAAAAAAGCTATGGCACGCCCTAGGAGACAAGATGAAGAAGTAAGGAGAATGGGTAATCAATATTTGTGATTGGTCTAAGGAAAAGATACAAAGAAAGGGACCTTACAAACTTGACGTTGGGAGAACCTTGGGAAGGGTATAAATTGAAGATGAGTTTCCCGAATGAAAGAGAGGTGTGGAGGTGGTAGATGATGGAGTCCATAAAGGGGGAGAGATCTGAAGATGTTAGGGTTTTTTAAAAACTTGACATGGAAACCAGAAGTGCACAGGAAAAGTCGCACACGGATATGTTGTGGAGTTTAATCATGAGAAGCGGAAATTAGTTGATGAAGGACAGAACAGTGGCACGCTCATCTGTGAGGGGGCGTAGAGAATCCCCAGGGAGTCAGTTGTAGAATGTGCTGGGGGAAGCATACAGACCAGAAGGTATTTCAGCTTTGTCTTGGACAGTGACAGCCTATGGAAACAGAAAGATGTTTACGTAGATTGTCATTTTTGGATTTCGATTTGAGTGAAGTTAGTGTTTTACCATGGATTTACCTCTCCCCCGGGTAGATATGTTATAGTAATTAATCATAGTCATTACTGGCTGATTGGAAGATTAATATGCATCTCTGTATGTATGTAGGTCATTTTTTTCCAAACGTTTCTAACCAGAATTACAGATGGACCACAAGGAAGAAATTCACATGAGCAATACTAACAAAAAAAAAAAAAAAAAAAAAAAAAAAAAAAAAAAACACTTATTGACTGTTTTAGTCAGGACACGGATTCTGGTTTTATAAATAATAACATAAGGATATTTAACTGTAGGGTTATAAAGATATTTCACCGTGAATAGTGTAACCTGTATAATGTCTGTGACAGTGCCATGTAAAATGATGTGATGGACGTGAGAGCTTGGCGGCTTTCTGTAAGCGTGCAATAAGAGGATTCTGTTATATTTTTTTGTAGTTAAAAGAAATTACACAATACCGTGATGGCTGGGCATGACTATTAAAATTAGGAGAACACGGTCAGAATCCAGACCCTATACCCCAGAACAGATCATGCTCACTATAAGAAATAAAAAAACAACACAGTAATAGTAAAGAGCTTTTATAATTAAGGATACGGCCTCACAGTCTTTGTAATGTATCTCCCTGCGATAACTCAGGAGCCCCAGTCATCACCCTGGAGAATGTTATGTTCTGAGTCAGTCGCACTTATGGAGAACTTATGAATCTGATGTAAACCCCTCTATAATAGATAAAGGGAAGAAATAATGGTTAGTTGATTAAGTGAAATTAAAGATGTAGAATAATATTAGATTTCTGAAAAATTCCTTAAACTGAAGATGTTTTATAACATGTGCTGACTTATAAGTCTCTGGCTGAGAACGTTGTCATAATGTTAGCCGCCGCACTGACATACTGAATAAGATCTCATTAGAATAGACCGGATAGACTGTTCACTAAAGCTGTATTTAGGACAGTTTCATTAAGTTGTATGCCTAAATTTTTTCTATTCTAGATACACCCCGGACACTTGGGTCACGCTGCGCATAGCATGGCTGGGACCAAAAGATTTTTAGAGGAAAAGATTAGCCCGAGATTTGATGGGCTCTATCAGTCATAACTCACCAAAACCAATTGTAAAGTTTTGAAAGGAGCAATTAATGGTCCATGCCTCCTATTGTAAGAGATATACCAGGGAGTGGCAGAATTATTATCCAAGTGGGTATTTTTTGAGGAATAATTTTAGTATTGAACACAACCATGTTTTCTCAATGAACCCAAAAACTCATTAATATCAAACTGAATTTTTTGTAAGTAGTTTTTAAGTTGGTTTTAGTTTTAGCTATTTTAGGGGGATACTGTGTTGTGCAGGTGACCATTTACTGGTGCATAATTATTACTGTGTGCATTATTAAAACAAATTTATACCCATTTCATTATTTATTTTTACCAGTGAACCCATATAACATCTCACATTCATCAAATATACATTTCTTGACATTCAAAAACAAAACAAAAACAATCAGTGACACATTAGCCACACTTTCTTTGCAAGGACACGCAAAGCCTGCCTCCATTGATTCTGTCAGTGGTTTTGATCTGTTCACCATCAACATTGCGTGCAGCAGCAACCACAGCCTCCCCAGACACTGTTTCAGAGAGTGTAACTGTTTTCCCTCCTTGTCAATCACACATTTGATGATGACCACAGGTTCTCATGGGGTTCAATCAGTGAACAAGGAGCCATGTCATTAGTTTTTTTCTTTCTTTTATACACCCTTTCTTGCCAGCCACGGTGGAGTACTTGGACGCGTGTGATGGAGCATTGTCCTGCATGAACATCATTTTTTCTTGAGGTGCGACTTTTTCCTGTACCACTGCTTGAAGAGGTGTCTTCCAGAACCTGTAGTAGGACTGGGAAGTTGAGCTTGGACTCCATCCTCACCGAAAAGGCCCACATCTTTGATGATACCAGCCCACACCATACGCCACCTCCACCGTTGCCTGCGTCTGAGGTCGACTGGATCGCTTGCCCTTACCAATCCAGCCAACGTGCCCCTCCTTCTGGCCCTCAGACTCACTCTCCATTTCATCAAGTCCATACAACCTTAAGGAACAATCAGTCTTGAGCATATTTCTTGGCCCCAGTCTTGACGTTTCAGCTTGTTGTGTCTGTTCAGTGGTGGTCGTCTTTCATCACATCAGCCTTTCTGTCTCTGAGTATTGCCCCACCTTGTGCTTTTGGGCACTCCAGTGCTGTTGCAGCTCCTAAATATGGCCAAACTGGTGGCAAGTGGCATCTTGGCAGCTGCACGCTTGACTTTTCTCAGTTCATGGCAGTTATTTTGCCCTTTGTTGTCCACAACGCTTCTTTGCGACCCTGTGACTATTTTGAATGAAACGAGTTGATTGTCGATGATCACTCTCAGAAGCTTTGCATTTTAAAGTGCTGCATCCCTCTGCAGATATCTCCTATTTTGATTTCTAGGCCTGTCAAGTCTTCTTTTGACCCGTTTGCCAAGCAAAGGAAGTTGCCTAATAATTATGCAACACCTACTATAGGGGTGTTGATGTCACTTAGACCACACCCCCTTCTCATACAGAGATGCACATCACCTAATATCTAATTGGAGTAGGCTTGCGAGCCTATACAGCTTGAGTAAGACACATGCATAAAGAGGATGATGTGGTCAAATACTCATTTGCCTAATATTCTGCCTGCACTCCCTGTATATATAGGGGGTACACTAACCTACTACGTTTTAATCATAAGCTTGTGTTTGATCAACCCTGTGTATATGATAAGAAAGGCCATCTATTTTGATAAGAATAACAACGTTCATTTCCAGGTTGCCATATGGTATTTGTACAAGTACGGCACATTGGAGGATATTTATATTTGTCACATAATATAAAATAGAATCAGCTCAGCTCATCAGGCTCATTTAGGGGAAGCATTGAATTGTGTCTTATAGTTTAGATTACCTGATTCCTTTGTATGAAGGTAATCAGAACCCCAAAAACAGAGGTAGGTCTCATACCTGGAATCTTCCCTGAGATGACTGCTGAGGCTGATCTGTGTACAGAGGATGATGATGATACAATAATTAGTTGTGTGATCACATATGTCAGGATTAAAGACCTTTTTGGTAAAATTGCGGGTAGAATGTTCTGAATCTAGATGACCCCATGAAAGAAAGTTATACACTTTGGTCATTTGGTCTTTCATCATCTGTGTTATCAGTAATGTGGAAGAGGTGACGCAGCACACAAGGTATTAATGTAATGAACCAGAGCCGCTCACTGGAACTCTGCTGAACATGAGACCCAGCAGGTGACTTAAAGAGAATCCTGATTCCAAGAAAAATTTAGATTCCACAATATGCTTGAATTTTGTTTTAAAGGTGAAAACTGATTTTGACAATATAAATGTATAAAAAATTTACTCTGTGTAGAACATATCCAGGTGAGATGTTTGTACCCAGATATAGAGGGACACTAATTCTTTGAGGTGGTACATTGGTATGTTAATGAATATATGTACTTTAGTAGGTCAAATCCCTGGAAATGGGAGGTTTGGTGTAATAAAGTAAGATCTGCCAAGTATAAATGAGTGAATGAATGGAAGGCCAATGACTGAGCATATATTGACAGTGTATGCTACAGATTGGCACGATCCACATGGGTGCGGACTCGACGATTTATATTGGGAAAGACCACTTATATAAGCCTGTTTTAAAGGTACTGGTACACAGTGACTCTGGTTAGATTGGAAAAAATGATTTCCCTGGTCTAGATGATCCTATGCTAAACACAAGACATTGGTATACATGGGAAGGTAAAGGCAAAGTGTGTGTCACTGTGGTCCGTGTACCAGGGGACTGGAACCTGTAAAATGTCCCTGGAAGCCTGCCATGACCCTTTATTAAGGTTGCTGACCTTGTGGTACCACAGTTGTCCTCCATGTGGACAGTACTAACTGATGGGGGATTTCAGAGTTGATAAGTGGGATAAGAGGTGTACACCATTTGTAAAGAACCAAATCTATATGTTGCAAGGATGGTTGGAGTCTGGTTACTCTCCACGCAGATCTAAGAGAAATATCTTGGACATGGCCCTAGGTGCCAGTGGGGTGGCTATGGGTGCTCTAAATACAATGGATCTGGAGGTATTGAGAAATAAATTGGGAGGATTGGCCCAGCATGTGGGAGAAGGGGTAAAGACTCAACTAGATATCAACCATGTCCTAGAGAACCTGCAACATGCACATATTGACGCAACTGCCTCGCTGTCAGACTCTTTAAGGTTAAAGTTCAGGGGTCTCATTGCTGGTCTGGTAAATGTACAAGAGGAAATCCAACTCGCCTTGTCCTGTACTCAGGTACAATCTGTCCCAAGATTCTAAACTAATGGTAACCTCCCTCCATGCCGATCAATTTCCTTTGAATTTGAGAAAGCAGGCTGCATGAATGGTACCCGAGTTTGCCCTAAATCATATAGAATGGTGGCTGAACCAATTCCATGGGTGTCTCAACCTCTCATGTGTGATTTCATCATTGGTGCCCACCTCAGGAATTGAACACAGTGCTTACACTGCCATAAATTCAGGTACCATTCTGTCAGACCAGGTAATTCTGTACCCCAGGTTAAATCATGACTTGATGATCTATGAATCTGGGCAACCCAGAATGATTGACACACTAGGGTGCTGGAAGAGGGAACATGTTCTGCTTTGCCAGGGGACGCAGGACAGGATCGAAAAGGTGCAATGTTGGGACACAGCTGAATCTTGTTTTATGGATGCTCGCCACGTTCCCTCTAATCATTTGTTATACATGGGACATGGGTATTGGTGCTGGTATCAGGTCTCCAACAACGTCACCTTCAGTGTGTATGGCTTGAATTTCATTTAGAAGGGTACCCTACCCCGTGGGGTTTACTGTGTGTCTAGTCCAGTCCTGGGTGTAGATGTGGGTGCATTGCAGGGTCGTTCACCTGTTACCCCAGAATAACAACTGGATATTGAACCAGACACTCTGGTGCGGTTGCAGGAAATCCCTCTGGGATTTGGGAAGGAATTGAAGGCCTGGTTGCTAGATTTTGGTAAAAAGGATGAAATATTGAACACATTGAGGGCTGTTGAGAAGGAGGCAAGCCTAAGCTTGTCACATGACAGTGATACATTTCTGCAAGTGTCTCATGCTCTGGAAGAAGATGCAAAGGTTTCATGGTGGGAAAGTCTATTTGGGTACAGCCCCTCAGCCACGGCATTCCTGAACCCCATGCTTCACCCTATAGTAGTGTTACTCGCTTTCATTGTATTACTCTATGTGCTTATGTTGTTCGTATATTGTAAGATTAGGAGACTAAGTGCAGCAACTGAAAAGATGCATACCTCTACTAAGTATCTGATCCTGAAGAAATAAATTGTTTAAGGTAAAAGATCACGATAACTGGTAGATGAGGGTCTGGTCAGAAACAATACAAATAATGATGATGATCTGTATGACTAGGCCCAATGAAGTATAACATGATGTTTTTTACTTTTAAGAAACATATATCCACATAAATCCTTATTGCAAATTTTCGATTTTTTATGATTTTCCTTTGATAAGTTCCTTACATTTTATTGCTGAATTTTTGTTTAAAAAATAATGCTTGTCTACAATAATCACTTGCTTATTTTTTAGGACTACTTCATTGTTCCCTGCGCCCACTTGGGAAGGTTGAGAGAGTTAGACCAAATTTAACACCCACACCTGAAGGTTGTGTTTCCTGGAGTTT
This sequence comes from Ptychadena robeensis, assembly GCA_036250615.1. Classification (NCBI taxonomy): domain Eukaryota; kingdom Metazoa; phylum Chordata; class Amphibia; order Anura; family Ptychadenidae; genus Ptychadena; species Ptychadena robeensis. The sequence goes on along the minus strand of CM070032.1, from coordinate 122,615,106 downwards.
GTTTTGTTTCCAAGGATTCACTGCACCGCTGCTGTGCCATGGTTGATGTGTCCATTGCTCCAGGAGGTCCCGAGGTCAACCAGGTCAAGCCAAAGACTTTTGATGACGCCACTCCACTCTTCTAAAGCAAGAAGGTTGAAGGAGTACTCCTGTGATATTCCCTTGTACCAAGTGAGCCTGATGAGCCTATAACCATGATGACAGCTTGAGGCCAAGATGCAAGTCTACAGGATCAACCACCAACACTGGACGCGCACTTGTTTGGCGCAGGCGGCACCCATTTGAATTTAAGCAGGTGCTGCCGAAGAAGGAAATCATGGATAGTGGTGTGGGTTGTCAACTCTCTTAGGATTCCCTTGAGGGAGGGGGGGGGCTCTTAAAGGGTCTTATAAGATCACGGAATGATCTTTGGGAAGGAAATGTAATGGAATCAGGAACTGCTCAAGTGAAAGACTTTGTATTTCTTAATTCTTATCAATCCTGATATGAAGACATCTCATATGAAGTAGGCCATCTTGTATGAACTACAATCACTTCCCACAGTAGGAGTTCTTTTCCTGTATATGCAAATATCTAATGTCTATATAAACTCATGTATTTCCTGAAAATGGCAGAATGATCGCTGATGTATCGTTCTCATCACATGTGATAATAAAGGCCATGGCATATCTAACAAGACGGTATCGTGTAAAAATTCCTCGTCACAAGTGTCAGAAAAGTTAATGTCAGAAATATCCTAATATGTATATTAGTGGTAAACCACTATAAAAAGAATAGGCTTTTTGGAGGCGCCCATATGGTGATTAAAAAAAAGTCCTTTATTTGGTAAAAAGAGGAATTTTCAAATTGATAGTGTATAGTCTGTCATTGAGATAAACCTGCCAATCTAGCCAATCATCTAATGTCAGAAATATAGAGCTCTGTTAAGCAAATACGCTCAAAAATAAGCTCATGGGAAAATCTTCTTACTTACTGCGGACATACATGGTACGTGCAGGAAATTAAAAAAAATAACTATTTTGATATTTGTCAATATTTTGATGTCACTCCTATTGAGCAACTATTGAGCAAAAGTCAAATAGATGGTGTCCGCAAAAATGTTGGATGCTGTAAGCACTGGACACTATCTGCAAGGAGTTTGCATGCTCTCCACCGTCTGTGTGGGTTTCCTCCGGGTTCTCTGGTTTCCTACCACATTCCAAGGACATGGCGATATGTTAATTGGCTTCCCCCAAAAAGATTCTCCTATGTTAGTTACATCATATACATGACTATAGTAGGGACATTAGATTGTGAGCTCCTCTGAGAGACAGTTATTGATATGACTATATATGGCTCTGTACAGCGATGCATGATATGTCTATACAATTTACTATATAATTACTATATGGCCATAAATACAATTAAGGTGGTGTATGGCCACCTTAATTGTTAGAAGCTGAGTTCCAATGGTCAATTGATATTGAAATCCTGGTATTTTTAAGTGTTATTAAGTTTAATGCAATCTCTTTTAAATTTGAATGGCACTCGAAAAGCTTAATAGAACAATTTTGTATGCTGTAAAATAATGCCTCACTTAAATTATACTGTATAAATTATACTGTATCTTATAATCTGTAGCTTGTTTTTAAGCTGGAAACGTCAAAACGTACCTAAAGGCAGCAGCGTTTCTGTGTCGATCAGCACCCTCTGTTCGACTCTGGCACCGCCCCTTCGGCGTCACCGGTGACGAAGAAGGGGCGGGGTGGCAGCCTCACCATAGACCTCCATGTTAATGGAGGGACGTCGGTTTCCCAGCCCACATCACCGATGCCATTGATGACACTGGCAATGTGGACAGGGGAGGGCAGGAAAATCAGAGTACTGTTTAAAAGTGGCACATACGGACTGACCGCTAGGGAGGTTAAAAAGTTTTAGTTGGGTATTCCAAGTTAAAGTCCCCATATTTTAATTGTTGTTGACTGGCCAGGGATGGGCAACCCAACTACAGTGGAGGAAATAATTATTTGACCCTTCACTGATTTTGTAAGTTTGTCCAATG
>CM070032.1:122591469-122605457 GCA_036250615.1 Ptychadena robeensis | reverse complement strand
TAAGCCAATATCGGCCGATCATGATCGGCGGCCGATCAATCGGAGCATCACTAGTAAGATTGTAAGGTGTATGGGGACTTTATTCTGTAGTTTGTCTCTGTGTATCAGTAACCATGACCTTGACATGGGCATGGAATTGATTCAACCCTTTGGTCTCACAGCAAATAGACCAGTGAACAATAGATTAGCAGAATCATCAAATTGTGTTCCAAATCCTCTAGATTAGTATACAGCACAATCTAAGTCAGTGGTGGCCAACTAAGTTTATATGGAGAGCCACAAGTGTGGCCTCAGCATCACTAAAGTGCCGCACATAACAATTTCAATCTATACTGACTTGTAGAAGCATTTTTTAATTTAGAAATTACAGCATGCATAGCTAGAAAACGTGTTTAAAATGACACTTCAAGCATTAGAGAACACTGTAGTGTGGTAATGCACATTTTGTGTCATATAAATTGCCAAAGGTTATGTGCCGCAATATATACTATACAATCTCCCCCCTGTTCATCGGTGGAATAGAAAGAGCATAGGCACTTACCTGTCTGCTGATCCCCCACCAACACTAGAGGAGGAGAGGCGAGGGACTTGCTCAGGCACAATCTGGGTCGCTAATTGGCTTCTTTGTACGCCTATCACGTAAGTTTCCTCGTATCCTCTTCCCACTCTAAAAAAATCCCGGAGGACCGGTCAGTGTTGGATTGGGCGACAGGTCAGTTCCTATGTATTGACAGGTTTGGGGGGCCACAGGCAGAGGAGTGAGGGGGGTCGCCAAAGAATGCCCATAATATATATGTATGACTTGCCATTGAAATGATAAGTTGAAGATAAGTTAGTAAACTAATTGAGCACAAGGGTACAATGATGGAGCAGAGCACTTCACTTTGTTATATTCTGTAGTCTGCTGTTGAACCAATTGTAACAACTGTGCTATCTGACTCCCCTCCTTTAAGGATATGTTTTTGCTGTATGATAGTGTGTGAAGAATATTTTCCATCTATGTGTGTGGGTGTGTTTGTCCGGTTAGCAGTTTGATTGCTTACGTAGCAGTATGTGATTCCTACTATTTTTGTCCTGTGTGTAATGGTCTATAGCTGCATCTAACCATCTGCTTTTGCTATCGTGATATGGTGTGTCATTATATCTGTCAGCTTTATTTGTTGTTGTGAGCGTCATCGTCTGCTTCCCTTGTCTGTCTAAAGTCTTAGCTAGTTTTGCCTGTTGGTTATAGGCTCAGCTGTGTTGACTTGGTTCTTTTTGTTTCATGTTCATAAATCTTTTTCCGTCTGGTGTGCATGAAGATGTGACATTTATACATGCTTTACAAAATATGCCTAATGTGGTCTTAAGTCCAGTATCATTGTCAGTAGAGATGGCAAATTGTTTTTCAAAATTGCAACAATTTTGAGTTAATTGCAAAGCCCCTGAGCATGGTATCATCACCAAACTTGCTGGAGAAGAGTTGGGGGTATACTACAAGAAAAAAAGCATGTCTCTTACACAAATAGTGTTTGCACAAATTAAGTTCAAAGTCAAGAGCAAACGTTCCCCCCCCCCCCCCCCCCCCCCCCCCCCCCCCCCCCCCCCCCCCCCCCCCAAATGTTCCCACACCCCTTCTCTACATCTCCAGCAATTTTAGTGATTATTTAGTTTTCAGAGGCTTTGCAATCAGCTCACAAAATCAGCAAATTGAGAAATTGGACCATCTCTAATCGTCAGTCTATTGGTTTTCACCCTGCAGTACTGGCCATACGTTGGTCTACATGTCAATAGAAGAGGTAAGGTTACTGATATGGTAACTGGTGTCTTAGTGTTTAAAGATTTCGAGATTGAACTGAGAATCAATGTGCACCACTTTGCGCAATCAATCCCGTTCAATACTTTTCATGGGGACCCTTTGTCCCAATGTTCCAAGTAATGGCAATTGTACAGGGATTTACTAACCTGTTGGTACCCTGTTTAATCGAGCAGGATGGGCACAATCGATTTCAGCGCAATCGATCACAGGAATGGGCACACCGATTGCTTGCTCAGGAATCGATTAATAAATCGACTTGTGTATGCCCACCTTTGCTAAGGCTTTAAAGCAAGAAAAGGAGTTAACCCCAGGCTAGGCACGGTTTAAATGACAAGATCTGTCACAACCACCCCTGGCCCGCGCCAAGAACTGCGATTCTGATTGCGGGTCGCACTGCATCCGCAACCCGATCGTGGCCTTTATTTGAAGTGGGAACAAGCCCATTCAACTTAATGGAAGAGATCAATTAAAATCGTGTCCAGGCTGTGCCTGATCACGTAAGTGGGAACATACCCTAAGGATGAGTTTACACTGACGATTCCCGAGCTGCTAGCAACTCAAGAACCACCAGTGCACTCCTGCAGGAGCGTGATAAGCGACTCCCTGTGGTCGTGTGCAAAACAGTGCAGGCGATTACAAGGCTTCTAATAATGGACCCCATTGAGGTCCTATGGCACGGCCGCCCGTAAACCGACCGGCAGACGCCTAATGTGGCCACGCTAAACGGACATTTACCTGGCGGTAAAAAACCGCCAGTGTAAACTTAAGGCTGCCATATACACCCCGACGGGTGCAGAATGCAAACGTGATGACGTCATCATGTTTGCACCCCGGTGCATTATGGGGCCCCTTCAGTCGGGGGGGGGGGGTATGAGACTCGTTATTGCATAGGTTACTATGTGTTCAAACTCTCAGATAACATGTAGATTCATAAGTATTCAAAATGGTGCTTTCTTCACCACTCTCCATTTTTGGTTTGCATTTGAGCAAAACGAGCAGCTTGGTTTGAAATATGGTTTGGTACTATGCTGCAGATCAGGAAGTTTGCCTAAGTGGTCTAAGAAAAAAAAACGTTTAATTCTCTAAAGCTGCCTGTTCCTAGCTATGAGTAAGGTCATGCTGGTTTCACTTACAATGCAGGGCCCAGTAGTGAGGATAGGACCTGTTGTACAGAGAAGCCTGTGGGAAGTGAGGGAGTGGTTCCCAAACTTTGACTGTTTACACAGCGTGGAGCCTATCGGACGGCCGTAAGGTTGACTTAGTGCCCTGTGTTAACCTCTCTGCCGTAGGATTGGCTCAATGCTGTGTAAACAGCCAGTGCGGGAAGCAGGTAATATATATGTGCTCTGTCAGCATCCCTGTCAAGCGGGGGGGGGGGGGGGGGGGGGGGGGGGGGGGGGGGGGGGGGGGGGGGGGGGGGGGGGGGGGGGGGGCAGTATCACTGTGGTTATTGGTACGACGTGGCATGTCACTGGCTATGATGTGCCTGTGTAAAAAACTATTGGACACATCTGCACTGTATTACATTCGCACAGATGGACTGTTCAAGAATCGATTGTGGCCACCTTTCTCGAAGAAAGCTTGATCGAACAGGGAACCAACATATCGTATCAAACAGTATTGATTGCACAAAAGTGGTGCGCACCAATCCGCTGTTCAATTCCCATTTATTGATTTTATTAGGTATCCATCCATGTATTGACATCCTTGGCAAAAGCTTTTAGCTTGACATTGTTCACAGTGTAAAAATAAGCGGACTTTTTCAGCCCAAACAATGGGCTGAAAAATCTTCTTTCTGCTTATACCCGAGTCAGGGTCCGCTTACCGGTCCCGGGTCGCTGAATCGCAGGCATTGGCAGCCTCTATGAAGTTCCGTTGTGTTTCCGACACCAGCAAATGAAATGTAAACAAACAGCACCACACTGCTATCTGGTAGCCGGTTTCTGTTACTGGTGGCCCATTTATTAGTTACTGGAGAAGGAATTTAATAGCAATTCAAATAGAACACTCCACTACTTATGATTCAAAAAATAAAGATAAGTTTCCATTCCATGTATTGGTCCTAATTATAAAAATAATAATACATTTTAAATCTATTTTCATGTTTAAACATAAGAATTGCCTTGAAACCCCATCCTGTACAATAATCCTGTGTTCTCTTAACTTTATTAAGGTTGTGGAACTAAAATTAATCCTGTTTGATTCATTCCTAGGGGCAATGGTGCTTTCTCTATATTTTTCTCATTTAAAAAACTCCACTATCTGACTCAATCAATCAATCAATACGTTTTTCCAGTTTTTGTAGATAAAATTAGGTACCTTGGTTTATACTGGGGCAGGCTTATACTTGAGTATATATGGCACCTTTGTCCAGAGCTTGCTGCCTTTCTGCAGTGTCCTCTTCTCCCAGGTCTGGGGTAGCGTCACAGCATGCAGCCATTAACGAGGAGGGCGAGAATTTCAAAGAAAAAAGAAAGGTTCCTATGTACAAATATAGTTCAAGCTCTATTGTACATTAATTGTCCCTTGCATAAAGACTATAAAGCAGGGTACAGACCTGCAGATATGGGCCAGGTGGATGGCTTCTTCGAGCGCCGTGCACGCTCATGGCCATCTATCTGGCCCATAAAATGCGCCCATAGCTGTTTTCGAGGGGGACAAATCAATCCTGCATGAAAACAGCCCTATTGGACATGACTGTAAATACGGCCGTTGTCTGATGCTTTACCTAGAGACCACTGGTCTGCAGGCAAAGCATCGGCTGAGCCCGGGAGAAAGCAGAGCCGTCTCCCCGGCTCTGCCGATATCTGACAGCAGCGTGATGACGTCATCACGCTGCTGGGTACATTGGACGGCCATACACCTTTAGATCTCTCTGTCAGATACCCTTTAGATCTACCAACAACTATGTAGTGCCGGGTCCTCTGCGATTGAACACAGGTAGACTTGGTGGTTTAGAAAGTGCCTCATATTACATGGTTTTGGTAAAACAAAAGGAGATCTAAAGGAAAACTGACAGGATCCCCACACACCTTTAGATCTCTCTAACACATTTGTTTGACAGTCTATTCAGTATCAGATTGTCAGTGAGAATGAAAGTCCACCATACTGACCAGTAGAGGAGTCGTCACAGTTAGAGGGGCAAGAAAGCATGTATAGAACGCCTGCTGTGTAGATCTCTGAATATAGTTATTGTTTTAACACATGGCTTTTACTGAAGGAAAGCTATCAGTTGTCAACATATCTATCTAAATTGCCAATATAATTACACACATCTGATAAACCGCATGCTGTCTCCATTTTACTTGCTCTAAGTCTGTATCATTGTATCACTTCCTCACATTTACATGCCTATTAACCAGTCAATAGAAATCGAGTACTATAAGTAGTTTAAACAAATTGGCCCCCAAAACGTAGCTTACTATAGGCAGTTCCATTGTCAGTAGATGCAGGCGTTGAGTTTCCGATTTGAACACTATGGGGGTTTTGTGTATGCATAAGTCATGTTATGTGATAAGTCTTTATTGCATGAATGGCACCATTGTCTCACACTCTGTGGTATGCACCATTCACTAGCTGTGAGTGACTGTGCAAATAACTATGCTTTGAGGTTCCTGGCAATCAATTCCATTTGTTACCTGATTGAAATACTTACTTTTTATATAAATATGGGAAATATTTATGGATACATTTGCTTTTTGTTTTTGTTCACATGAAACATGGAAAATCCTATTCTGTAATGAAAAATAACTGTTCCAATACTTTTCATTCTGATAAATTGCATCTGTTGGTTTCTAAATTGTGTAACTATTTTCAGCTTTATGTTTATTATGTTTGGAAAATGCTTCTGGAGGCCATACAGGTTTATCTGGAAATTGGTGCTGTTAAAGTGTACCTAGACTCGGGATTACTTTTGAAAACAAAACCAGTAGCTGAGCTCCTCTCTAGTTTTCATACATTACTATTGTACATATCCATGTAGCTTCATGACTGTGCTGCTGACTAGGGAGGGGGGCTCAATAATGTTGTAAATAGAAAAGGGGGGCCCTGCAAGCAGAGTTTGAGAAGCACTGCTTTAAACAGTAATATGACATTGCTGTAGATAGTTTGGTATTGTCGTTGCTGCAATTATCCGGTTTTGGATACATTATTGAAGCAATGGCTTTTCTTTTTTATGAATACTATCGAAATTAGAAATGGAAAAAGCTGTGATTGCTCAGCCCTGTAAATTTATGTTGATTGTACCAGTATCTTTTTTTGTTCGATCAAAGTCAACTTTATCATTTGTGCTTCGATTATAGCGTTTGGTAGTATGGTCATTTATCATATTTTTCGCACCTGACCATAAGATGCACCCTGTTTTTAGAGCAGGAAAAACAAAAAAAAATGTAAATGTTCTAATCAGTTGTAAAAAAAAATTCCTGCAGTACGCAATTTCAGCCACAAAAATGGTGTCGCTTGAGAGCACACTTCAGGCAGAAGGGGAGAACGGGGGGATTCTTCACTCTTCTCTCCCTTCTTGCCAGGTGAGCTGCACGATGATCGCAGGGGAGAACGGGGGGATTCTTCACTCTTCTCTCCCTTCTTGCCAGGTGAGCTGCACGATTATCGCAGTTACAGGCAGACATACATGGAAGCTGCTGGCTGGCAACTTCCATGTGTGTCTCTAATGTGTACTGCTTCTATCAGCAGCGCTCTGCTGGTAAAAACAGTACAGTACAGATGAGGGATGTGGCTGTCGCCGCATCTCTCATCTGACAGCTCAGAGCATTCAAACCCTAAGACGCAGGCACTATTTCCCCCCGATTTTGGGGGTGAAAAAGTGCGTCTTATGGTCCGAAAAATATGGTAATTGCAAATAGAAGTTGATCAATAGTCCTGTTGTGGCTAGCATTAGAAATATAATGTTTATTTATGCTTACTCTGATTTTCTTTTTCTTTTAAAGGTTTTATTGGGATTTCACAATGCTGTTGTTTATGGTGGGAAACCTAATAATCATTCCTGTTGGAATCACTTTTTTCAAGGACGAAACCACCACTCCGTGGATCATATTTAATGTGGTGTCAGACACCTTCTTTCTCGTGGACTTGGTGCTGAACTTCCGAACTGGTATTGTTATTGAGGACAACACTGAGATTATCTTGGATCCGCAGAAGATCAAACGCAAGTATCTACGCACATGGTTCGTGGTAGACTTTGTGTCCTCCATCCCGGTGGATTATATATTTCTCATTGTAGAAAAGGGCATTGACTCTGAAGTGTACAAGACAGCTCGTGCTTTAAGAATTGTAAGGTTCACCAAGATCCTCAGCCTTTTGCGGCTGCTTCGGCTCTCCAGACTCATTCGGTATATCCACCAATGGGAAGAGGTTAGTATTATTGACCAGATGTATCTTTTAAGATTTATTATATGAAAAGATATAGAGGAGGTGGGTGTATTGTAGGGATGCTGTCGTTCAAGTGTTTATAAACAAAAAATCTAATATTCCATGTATTTCAGCCTTATAGTTCTGTAGTTCATGAATTTAAAGCTAAACTCCATTAGAAAAAAGCTGACCTGTCTGATTGCCTTCTTTTCGATTTCAGTTTGTTTTGAAGGTTGATAGAATCAGATGGGCAGGTATGGATACCCGTTTGATTGACCTCAACAGATCGATTTTTTTATTGATAAACCGAACAGAAGAATCAATAAGTCTATACCTACCTTTAACCTCCTGGGTGTTCTCCCCAAGTTAACTCGTGTGTAGTTTCATCCATCATAAAACTCAATCAAAGTTAACTGCTGGGAAACTTACCGATCCGCCGGTTTCCCCTGGCGGTTCTCTGGATCGGTGTACATGCCAATCCTTCCGGGTACACCCCTGTTTGCGTCAACAGTGACGTAAAAGGGGTGGGGTAGGTGGCTCCATAGGCCTCCATGTTAATGGAGGGGCATTGATTTTGCCGGTGATGCCCGAATCGAGCTGGATACCTCCAAATTGGTAAAAGTTGTGACTGCTTTTTATATGCTCCGCTGCGAACGCATGTGCCGTGCTTTTTAAAAAAGCGTGCCGCGTGTGGAACGCCCAGGGGGTAAGGCTTCATCAGGGTAAACGGGATACTTTAACAAATTTAAAATAACAAACATATATCATGTATTTGTGTATATCTGTACATCCATATTATTTTTCCCTCATACAGTAGATATGTGGATATGTTTTTGGTTAACATGTCATTAATATTCAAGTTGGAATCAAGAAAGGTTATATTTAACAGATTAGATAGTAGCAAATAAGAGACGTTCAACTACATTGGGTTCATATAAAGTGTAAGCGAGCTCTTCAGAACAGGTGAAAATCCCTTCTGTTAGTGAACACATGGGAAATGCAATTGTAATTTGCCGTGCCTACTTCTCCAGCTGCTGCTACTCAGACACAGCAGGTAAATAGAACGCAACACAATAAATATACTAGACAGCACTGGAAGGTAGGAACCCCTCTGTTTTTACTACCTGAAAACAAAACAAATTAACCACTTCAGCTCTCATTTGTGTACACCAAGTAGGTTAGAGCAGCGTTTTACATTTACATTACTTAGAGCAGTCGGGTCACAATGGGGGGGGGAGGGGGGGCGTAAAGGTATTCCAGGGGGGTGCTGGCCCTCATTCTTAAACAGTGTTTGAATAGAAAAGGGGTGCCCTGCAAGGAAAGTTTGACTTAATGTGTCATATATAATGTAGAGTTCAGCCTCAAAGACCTAGGTGCCTAACCTGCGGGCCTCATGCTGCCCATTAGTTGGTGGCCCGCCGCAGATTATTTTTATCTGATGTCATATATAGATCAACGGTCATACATTTGATCAACATATGAAACAATACACTGTTAGGTCAGTGCTCTACTATGTTTGCTGAAATTCAGCAAAAGCATAGTGGTTGCACCTTTTGCACGCCATTTATTTTGAAATTTTGTCTACAGAGGCATTTCGGCAAAACATCTCGTGGAATACTGGCCTTACATTGTATTTGCCCAATGCCATGTGCAGATTGAAGGAGTGGCTGCTTTTGACATCCAGTGCTATTCAACACAAAGCAAATCTTGGTAATTATTTTGTATAGTTGGTGGGGGACAAGGGACAGTTTAACTATTTTTAATTCTTAAAAAGTGTGTTATTTCTTTTGCTACAATAAAGATCTAAAGAAATATCACAAATGTGTATTTATTAATGAATAAATATATATATATATATATATATATATATATATATATATATATATATATATATATATATATATATATATATATATATATATGAAGTTTTAGTAATAAAAAATGCAAGCAGATTCAATACTGACTGCCAGTCTGCACGCATTTTTTATTAATAAAAGTCATAAAAAAATATCAATTTGTGATGTATTGTTAGGTTCTAAAAAGATCCAAGGAAATATCACAATTTTTTTTTGCTTATTACGACTTTGAATAGTACAAAAATCAGAGATGACTTAAACTGGCATTGTAGCTATAAGTCTGCTCGTATTTTTCATTTATAAAAGTTTAACGATAAAAAAAATGAGATTTGTTATATTTCCATGAAAAGTCAGCAGCCGTTCCTCTGTCCACAAGCACAGAATATAAGGGGGCATATAGTTTGTATCGATCACGCTGTGGGGTGGTACCAGTGATGAATGTTAACCCCCAACCGATATTGTGATCGATCTGGTTATTATCTGGCCCTGTATGGTCAGCTTAACACAGAAAAGGGCAACTGTTGGATGACCTGAGATGCAATGTTAAAGCTTTGGGGCCCTTTCACACTAGTGCACTACATGGTACCACAGGTTCTCATAGGAAACTTGTTGTACCGTTCACACTTGTGTGCATTGCAGAAATGGATAACAGTCTGTGTCAAGCATTTTTTTTACGAAGTGCAAGGGTCTACAGTACACTAGTATGGGAGGCATAATGGAGTCCATTAAGGTAACACAATGTGCGCGTTAGCATTAACACTAATGTGGGTGTAAATGCAATGCAGCTGGTGTGAACGGACCCTTAAGCTAGCCACATTGCTTTAGTTTTTCCTTAGATCTCCCTTAAATCTCATTTTGTTTTACCAAAATCATGTAATTATAGGGACTTTCTGAACCACCAATTCTACCTGTGTTCAATCGCAGAGGACCCTATACTACAAAGTTGTTGGTAGATCTAAAGGATATCTGATAGAGAGATCTAAAGGTGTATGGCCAGCTATACTGTACCACAAGTGTCTTGCTCTTTCTGTGTACAGAGGCAGTTGTTCTGCAGCTTAAACCATGTATTATGTTCTGGAGCAATGCATGTGTTAATAGACCTAAGCATGCATAATAAGTGAACTAAATGATTATTAATTGTGGTTTTCATATAGTGTGTAAAAGCTTTCAGTCCATGATGGCACCTATTACGTGATTCATTTCTTTTGAGCAAAGCATTCCAAGGCGTGTGGGGATGGTTTTGTGACCACATGAAATAAAACTTACCTCAAAGCAGAGCGTTAGACAACCAAGTGACTATATGGTTGAAAGTCAATTAATTAATTTGTGAAGTGCTCATGTAATTCAGACACCCCTAAAAAGAGAAGGGCCAGGTCCGCACACTCTTATGAAAACAGCATTACAACAGTAATAGGTTAAGTTTCTTATCAGGGGTCCCTTTTCAGCAAATGTCCTATGGATCAGATGATTATGGATAAAAAACTGTTTACAAATTTAGATTTTCTTATATTGTATCTGTTCAGGTCCTAGAAAATTAACTATATTGCTTTGGCCATTAGGCAGTGCAAGCTGCCATTGCAATCCTGGTTCTGAAATTACTGCTACTTAAGCTGGGCATAGACGTTTCCAAATACTGCCGATTTCCCAGCAGATTGACCAGGCGTGATGACGTCATCATTAGCAGCTGGTCATGCTGAAAATCGTCCGGGCACCCTCTGTGTGTCGGCAGTTAAGCTAGCCATACACGGCACGGATTCCATGGCTGATCGATTCAGCACCCGATGGATTCCGGCGATTCCGCCGGCATCCACAGGTGAGAACGATTAGCCAATTAGGGAATCCGATCGTAGCAGCCCACCTTGTACGGCCGGATCCGGGAGGGATCCGTGTCCGATGGCTCGCCTCCCGGACCGCAACGCCCCCTGATCAGAGCAGAATCGGACCGAAAAGACCAACAGGTTGGTTCTTCCTCGGATCCGATTCTGTGCCCCTGATCCATGCCCCTGGCAAGGTGGGCTGCAGAGGATTCCGGCACGATGGATCCGCGTGCACGCGCCTGGAATCCATCGCGCCAGAATCCGGCACGAATCCGTGCCGTGTATGGCAGCCTTTACTTTGGACAGGGATGATGGTCCTCATCCAAAGTAATGAAATTGGTCTAAAATTTACAGACATGTCTTTAATTTCTTAGGTCAATTTCCCGACAGATTTATGGCAAAATTGGCCGCAAATCTAAACGTCTATGACTAGCTTTAGCTGGTGGATGTTTTACTCCTTTTGCCTTTTATTACTTAATAACTCGAGTTATTGACTGAATGAGCATGCATTTTGAGTGGACAGCTAATTACTGCATACAATGAGGAAAGAAGTATTGAATTGTAAAGCTAAGTAAGTATTTGATCCACAATCAACCAGAAGTATTTCAAGCTCCCGATGTCTTCCCTATTCTGGTAATCGAGATTAGGAGCATCCTCTGTAAAGGCATGTCTCCACTGAGTCGCATCGTGACGCGTCCATATTACCAAAACAGCAGATTGCCCCAGGTTTAAGGCACAATACTGCAAGGTAGCGCACCCTATATTTGAAAAAGAAAAACCACGACCAATACTTTTAGGGCACGGCCTTTCCACATCCCGCTGACCAGTCCATTGAATACAAATTCGTCATTTACAATGACCCCCAGAAACGCAGCTTTATTGACACAGTAGTTGGCCATTTGCAGGTTGGGAGTCATGGATGCATCAGCATGACAACAAATGGTACAACAAAAAGGTGTAGACATAGTCTTAGGAGTGCTCCTAATCCTCGCCTGTTACAGTTTTGGTATTAAAGACACCTATTCAGAACGAATCAAATTCCAAAGCCACCAGCTATGACAAAAGAAGACTGTAGACCTCAGGTGCCCAAACTGCGGCCCTCTGGGTGTTCTTTGGCAACCCCCTTCAGTTCTCCACCTGCCGCCTCCGAAACCAAACTGTTAATGCATAGGACATGGGAAATCACCACGCTGACAGGTCCTCGTTCAGGATCTTCTTTAGTGAGGAGAGGAGATAAACATATGTGATAGGTGTACGCAAAAGCCAATCAGAGCAAGTCCCTCGCCTCTCCTCCTCTTCTCATGTAGTGTTGGTGAGTGCCTATGCTCCCACTATTCCACCAATAACCTGTGGTGATTGTATAGTATATATTGAGGCACATAAGCTGTGGCGATGTATATGACACAAAATGTGCATTACCACACTACAGTGTTCCCTAATGACTAAAGTATCATTTAAAACAAGTTTTGTTATTTAACAATCTAAAATAATGTCTTCTAGCTCTGCCTGCTGTCATTTCTGTCATTATAAAATGCTTATACAAGTCAGTATAGATTGAAAATTTTATGTGCAGCCCTTTGGTGAGGCCAAGGGTTGCATTTGTGGCCCTCCATATCAACTCAGTTGGCCAGCACTGCTGTAGACCTACACAAAAAGCGGAAAAGAGTTTAGCCGGGGGGAATAGTCAATGCTCAATAAAAAATCTCTGGAGAGTTGAAGGCTTAAATAGCTAAACAGCCTTAAAAACCTTACTGACTTGGAGAGGATCTGCAGAGTGGGACAAAATCCCTCCTGAGATGTGCGCAAACCTAGTGGCCAACTGCAATATATTTCTAAACTCTGGATTGTCAACAAGGGTCAGACCACCAAGTAATAGGTCATCTTTTGCTAAGGGTTCAAATACGCAATGCACATCAATCTCTGACTTTTGTGTACTGGGTTTGTTGAGGTTTTTTTTTAGTCTGTTTCTCATAATTTCAATAAACATACAATTGCAATTATAGACTTAAGGTACCAATACACGTTTAGATCCCTGTTCGTTTTGCTGCAGATTGATCACAGTGGTGACGTCACCATGCTGCTTGCAATTGTTAGCAAAACAAATGGAGATCTCTGTGTTGGTGACGAGTCCCCCAGGATTCTTTGGATGGGGATCGAAGGTACAAAGTGGCAGCTGAAATCCGTGGCCATTTGGTCAGATAATTGAACAATCGTCAGCAGATCGCAACATGTATGGCCAGCTTTAGCATTTCTTTATCAGAGGGCAAAGCTACGAATTTGGCAGGTGATCAAATACTTCTTTCCTGTACTGGCACTATGTGCCACAGTTGGCTACATTCATGTTTCTGGTGTTTGAGTGAAACTACTGAAGCCCACAGACCAGTTTTACATCGGGGCTATTCACATTCTTTAAAAATGATTTGATTAATCGCATCTTGCATAATCTCTCAGTGACAGGCCTGCTTAAGCACTGGCCACAATAGATGTTAAGGTTCTTGTGCCAAGACATTCTCCAGTGTCCAAGGGCTCTTGGACTAAATCCCAGAACAACTAGTTGCAAGCGGTGTCTATTAATAACTATGTCACAAATGATCCTAATGGCAGAAGATGTGAGCTAATATGATTTACCGATTACCTTAGCATGGTAAATATTGCTACCCTGTCAATCGACAAGATAAATCAGAATACACTCAAATAGGCGACTCTTCAGCAAGCCATAAATTAACTAAACTTTTCAGACTGCGCTTACACATAGAACTGTATGTAGGGGGGTTTAAAAGGGGGCTTCTCTAATCTGTCTTCTTCCCCTGCCCATCCAGTGGGTGGCTCTTTCCATTGGAAGGACAACTGACTGCTCTGGATTGAATTAACAGAGCTGTAGTGACTGCTAAGAGGTCTTAGAAATAGAGGAAAAAGTTCTTCTGCTCCCAGAAACACAGCCAGAACTATAGGGGGAAGTGTCCTATAGGGGGAAGTGTCACTGCTGAATTTGTCTTCAGGTAATCAACTGGCATATTCTACTCCCTAACTGGCTTCCTTATAAAAAGTCATTGGACAGTTAGTAGATAGTGATGGCGCGAACCCGGAATAGCGAACGCGAACTAGCGCAAAAGTTCGCGAACCCGGCGAACCGCCATTGACTTCAATGGG
>CM070032.1:122558110-122582230 GCA_036250615.1 Ptychadena robeensis | reverse complement strand
CCCCCCCCCCCCCCCCCCCACCGGAGTACCTTTGCATCCCCCCCACTGCTATACATATTGATTAATGTTTAGAAATGCAAAAAAGAAATTCTTTTTTTAGTACTCCGCTATGAAGGCGTTTCAGTGATTTATTACCACTATCCTCACTTGTCTTACAAATGGGTTCAAGCCCATGTATACAATGCAAATAGATTTCTGGCTCCACAGACTCTAGTAATTACTGCTAGGTGTCTGGGGGAAAGAAGAGGGGTTAAGGTGACCCAGATGAACAGATTGGGGGGAGGATTTAGCTTTGAAAAGCTGGGCATTGGTGACCACATAGGAGAAGCTCAATTCAGAAAAAAAGGACCAGAGGAGAATCAGATCCAAAAAGGGACTGGGCATTGGTGACCACAGAGGAGAAGCTTGATGGGTAAAGGTGGGGTCCGCTTGATGGCCATTGATTTATATCCAATCACAAAATGGTAAAGTCTCAAGCAGCAATAGAAATGAAGTTCATGTTTGCCAAAGCAGCTGTAAGCTTGCAGAACTGTAAAGACTGCTGACATAAAAGATCCTGCACTGGCTTGCGTCAGGCAGTTCTGTTCTGCCATAGCCTTTAGATTTATGTCAGTAAAATAATTAATTTGGCACATCATTTTTAAAACCTTTTTATGAGTGCAATCCTTTTTTGGTATTTTAGGGATGCTTTTGCCAAGAGGGTTAGTAAAATACATTATACACTCACTGAAGCCTAAGTCCTAAAATTAGTTTAAACCATTCCAAGGAATTAGTATACAATAGCATTAGTAGAGCCTTCGCCTTGTCGGGAAAGCAGTGTCTAAATTTGGCTCCACTCCTTGTAGTTTTCCAGCAAACGCGCTCCTCTGTAATCCTACTCTCACAGGCTGCCTAGGATGTTTAAGCAATAATGTATGAAGAGGCCTAACCTACACTAGCAGGTGTTACATTTATTGAGGTTTCCCGAAAGGCAGGACTTGTTAGACTGACATAATTCTTGTTAAGCCATCTCCTTTAGTTCCTTAGGGTTAATATCCAGATGTACAGCAGCGCTGTTTCACTGCAACACATCTGCTGCTCAGTAGCCATCTTGTTCCATGCAGCACAAACTGCTATTCAGCACAATTATTGGATTAGATTTTCTTACTTCCAGTGAACTTTTACTTAATTCTACTAAACTGTGAAGTGATGACATGTAGACATTTAAATCGGTTTTAAATCACTGCCCCCCTCCTCCTCTCTCCTCCTCCACTCCAACTCCTCTCCTACAGAGACTAGGCTGTCTCCTCTCTGTCAGAGCTGGAGAGCTCCGTGGGGGGGGGGGGGGGGGGGGGGGGGGGGGGTCTGGAGGGGTGAATCAGCTGCTTGATGAGTGTGTTTCTGGATGGGAGAAACACTCTCATCACTGATAACAACACAAGTCTCACGAGACCTGGCATACTGCATGGGAGGGATGTCCCAAATTCCATTGTGGCTGCCTTAACACGACATAAGGCAGAGGTGCACACTGACAAAAAGGTATTTTTTTTGGAGGGGGGGGGGGTTACAATTGCAGATCTCAGCAGTATCGGCTGAGCTGCAGCCAATACTGCTGTGTGACCTACCAAGTGGTAGGTCTGCTTTAACTAATTTTAGTTGACTAATGCTAGATCTTTATCCTGCCTTTTTACATTTGGCACATGTCCTAAAAATACAATTGTGTTTGCTATCACTCCTATTGCTAGAAGTGTGAGAAAAATCCGAAAGGTGAAATAATAGCTAAGATTTGCCCTATAACAGGGGGGCTTATCAATAGTATCAGCAGTTAAAATTAGGTGCTTGTACCAATGCAATTTATACACCTATTTGTTTAAAGTATGTGAGTATATAAATGTTATGGTAACTAATTTTAGAGTATAGGTCTATTTAAAATAATAAGATGTCACCATATTAATAATATAGACACTAAACATTTTCCCAAACCCCATACGTACCTAAAGCTCTTTACATCACTTCTTCACCAAAATGTCATGCAGCACTTCAGAATCATTGATCCATACATATTTCTTTCTTCTTGGACTGACCTTTTATTAAGTTATGACCGTAAGCTCTCCCATGTCTCTCGCCTATGCCTGGGGGGTTTAAACTTGCCTTACTTTTTCCAGGTTTCTTGCATAGAGCGTGATCGGAAAGGGTGCGGGTTCAGAAAGTCTTGCCAAGTCACACAAAACAAATCTCGCCTCCTTTTCAGTTGAACTTCACACACTCCTAATCAGGATGTTCTTCAAGGAGGGAAAGTTAGCCAATGTTTACTTCAAGGAGACATTTTGTCTTTTAGTAGCATCTTGCCAACTATTCATTTCTTACCTAATGGACCAGAGCAGGCTTTGCATTTCTGCTGTAAATCTAAGAATATGGCAATATTTGAAGGGTGCTTTCATCTGGTAATGGGCACCCAGAGTCCAATGCATGCAAAGCATTTTGTACCTTTCTTTAAGATGTAATGTCTATTATTTAACATATATATTTTTATATACAATAACTGTGTGCAAAGTAAAGTAAAACCTGTTTTTGTGTATATGACTTGCGAAAGAAATGTCTAGCTTGTTAATTGTTATCTTTTTGTCATTTCTTGTGATCTTTCCTATTCTTGGTCTAGGAATGTATAATGAACTCAGTGGCCATTACAACAAATAGACTGGCTGAAGAGTCATGCTCTTGTCACATTTCAGTTTGAAGCAATAAGTCCGTCTGCTTGTTGTACCTTGCATTTATCTCTTCGCATTACTGAATAAAACCTTATGTGCCAAGAGCATTTGGTTGAAGGATTATAAGATAAGATAGCGTTACATGAGGAAGGCATCTCAGGATCAGGAATTACCATGAAGTGAATATTGAAGCTGTGCTCCTTGCAGGGGTAGACTTTTTGTTAGGATCAGGGTTCTGTGGGAGCCATACCACCTCCTTCAGGATTCCATGTTCTTATTTTAGCTAAACTTTTTTTACTTTAACTATATTTTTGGGGTAGCTTCCCTGCTGCTCAATAAATTTGGGATTGGTCAGACGCGTCTGATAAATTAGTAACTACGTGTACTTTTCAGCAATTGTGAGACCAGTTTTTCTGGCGAAACACCAACCCCATATGTAGAAATTTTCACAGGTAGAAGATTGAGATGCTCTATGTCATGAAATGCCAATAAAGGTCTTACAGTTGTAAAGGAAATTAACCTACCCTGTTTCCTTGACTGCATCTACCACTGCATTTCCAATACTAATACTGTGTATTAATTTGTGCTTCTCTGAAAGTTCTATAATAGCATCTCTTCGAGCACCAGCCCTGCCATTGTGAGAAAAAATGTTCCCCATGAAAATTTTCTCACAGAGCATTTCCTCACCTTATTTATTTACCCCTATATGGCTGATTTTTCTTTATTTAAAGTGGTTGTAAACTCAAAAGAAAGACATAAAAACATAATACTCACCTGTCAGCAGTTTACATCTCTAAAAACTGCTACACAAAAAAAACCATACTTACCATCCTCACTTTCTCATTCTCTGAGGCACCATCTGAACTACTGGTGAACCGAAGCCACTTCTGCCCATTCAGTTCACCAGTAGTGATGAGCGGCATAGGCAATATTCGAATTCGTGATATTTCGCGAATAATTCTACTAATATTCGATTCTATATTCGCAAATTCGAATATACATGGCCATGTATTGCGAAAATCAGAATCGCATTGTAAAAATAATATTCGCATCGCAAAAATCTTTAAAATGAATGGTCACATGCTATGTTTATTTTCACAATGCGAATATTATTTTCGCAATACATGGCCGTATTGCGAATATTCGGAATTGCGAATATCCACTGACATATTCGAGATATTGGCGAATTCTCTAATTGACGATATTCGCGAAAAATATTCGCCATTCGAATATTCGAGCTCAACACTTTTCACCAGTACTAGCGCACCCCTCCACAGCAGGAGCATAAACACTTTCTGGAAGCTCCTCTCCTTCTCTGGCTGCCACCACAACAATTCTACTCTCCACAGCCCCCCCTCCCCCCCAACTCATCTGGAGACAAGCTGGGGGGCGGTTGAGTCGTAATTGCTGTGAGAGAGGAGCTGCCAGAAAGTGTTTTACCTGATGGGGAAGAGCATGAGGAGGAGGAGGGGGATGCACGCCAGAAAGTCGCGTGGCTGTGACACCAACGTCACAATCTTATGGGACTGGACGGGCACATCATACAGCATCAGAAGCATTTGTAATAGATTTCCCGGGTGCCCTTTTGGCTGTATGACGTAGCGTCTCAGTGATATATTACAAAGTGGGAAGGGTGATCTGGGAACCTGCTTTCAGAATTGTGTTTTTTTTTTTCGGGCAGTGATTGCCCTAACTTGGCAGTCTGCCAATAGTGTAAAGTGACCTACCATGTGGAAGGTCTGCTTAAATGTTTGTATTTAAACCTATATGTTATCCGGTTGACCATCAGCACTTGTTAAGTTAAGGGTGAGCGTAATTTTTTAACATTTTATGTCAAAATTCACTCATGAAGGTTATTGACAGACTTGATCTTCTCACTTGTCTTTTGTTTTCTTTACACAGATCTTTCACATGACCTATGACCTGGCCAGTGCAGTGATGAGAATTTTTAACCTGATTGCTATGATGTTATTGCTGTGTCACTGGGATGGATGCCTTCAGTTCCTGGTTCCAATGCTGCAAGACTTCCCCAGTAATTGCTGGGTCTCTATTAACAAGATGGTGGTACGTAGCACAGTATTCAATTGGTCATCTATTGCTGACAGGGTAATAAAAAGATACTTAAACTGTGTTATAATGAGAATTCTTCTCTGCTGAATCTTCTGTTTAATAGATTAACGGCATTGGAATTAGTAAAAGGCTTTTAGAATTTACAATGACAACCCTTTATAAAACAAGTTAATGTTGTGAGAACAATAGCCATATTTTTTTGGGGTATACTAATTAATGATAGAACTAGTAGAACTTTCGTTTAATCAACTTAGTTTACATGATTTGATATTTACAAGTCATGTTTAGATTGGTGACATAATAATGGAATAATGCCAAGACGAACAAGCCCTCCAAGTAACAGGCCCCCTAAACTGTAAAAAAAAAGTTTGGGCAGCTAATAGAAACTTTGCTTAAGCTAGCCATACACAGGTCAGCTTTTACATGCTCGTTCTTGGCATCAATTGTGTTGTGAGATTTTACCATTGTGTGCCCGTCTTACATTGATCAATCTTACTACCACACAGTGTAATCGATCTAAACACAACACGAACACATAAACAAAACTATCAAAATACCTAAAAAACCATCAGATATTTGTATGATCTACTAAAATGTACTATGTCTGATCACTATTCTGTATGATATTGATAAGTTTTGGTCGATCGAACCAGGTGTTCGATAATCGATTTTTTATTTGATTGACTTAATAATCAATTGTTTTAAGTTCGCGTTAAAATATAGAACAGTGTATGGGCAGCTTTACAGCTCTGCCTGTGTACACAGTGATGTAGGAAGATTAGAGGCATTGTGTGACCATGCGGCTTTATTTAAGACATTTAAACTCGTTTAGCTTCAAGTACATTGTACAGTGGTCAAAGAAACAAGCAGAACAAAAAATTTTTAGTTTGGTAAGGAAAAGATAAACCTCTTTTATTGCTTTTCTTGCTTGCTGCCTATGTGATAGGGGGCACAGAAAAACCCTTTAACAATTATCTAAAGCTATAATTTCACTTTTATAACAACATGAACACATAATTTATCGGCACCCTTTGAAAACCATATGAGGGAATCATCTTAACCATACAGGGCAATCTGAAAAGGTCTCTGTAAATAACACCCCAGTCCATATTCTGTGCAGATCCTTGCATGAATAAGATGGACTGCCTCTTCTGGGTATATTGGAGCATTTGATCTAGTTTCCTGTGACCGTGCTCCATTAGCAGCCAATCTGTAGACTTAAGCTGGGCATACATGGCTCAATTTTTTTTAGAAGTTACAAACACAATTGGGTGCCATGAACAGCCTTTCTTCGAGTGTGATTGATTCGAGAGGGAACCAACATGTTGGTAAACCCTGTTCGACCTCCATTACTTTGTATAGGGACCGAGAGTCTCCATCCAAAGTATCGGACGACATCAATGCAGCAGTCACAGAGAACCAAGAAAAAATGATACACATTAAAGAGACACTGTCCTCTTACCCTTCATGTGACAGTGTCTTTTATTGGATGACAATGATTGTTTCTGGCTTTATTGTAACATTTGTGTGCATGTATTATCACGTGATAACTTCCTGTTTCCAAGTTTATTTTCTTAGTTCAGGTGATTGCAGCTAACATGAGTTTGAAGACCTCTCAGTGTAGAGAGTGTTACCTGGTTAGTTGGGTTGTGCTGGGTATGCTAACAAAGCTGCACACATTGGTAACATGTCTAGAAGGGGTTAAGACCTTGAAGCTGCCATTGTGACTAAGCTTGGCACAGAAGTCCGGTGCCAGTCAGCCGCATACTGGCACATGAGAACCCACGGAGGGTCATAATAGAGGGATCAGTGTCTTGGTGTGTGTATCAGCTGAAATGGCATGGCTCAGCACAGGAATAATAATAGATTTTTCTCTCTTCTTCTCTATCTCTCTTCACTTCACCTCCTTGTTGCGCCCTTCTGATTTCTTTACATGCTTCTGTTTGGAACTCAGTTTCTCTTCATGTGCTTACCCCTTGTTACCATGCCTGTTCAAGTCATTTCTTGACCTACAGGTCCAGTGATTTCTTTGTGTCCTTCATCAGTGTTGTGTCGCTCTCTCACACTGTTTTTATCTACATGGTTGGCGCCATTGTCTTGTCATGCCAAGGTCAAGTTTCTCTGCAATCACGCTCACACAGTATGTTTGCATCATTCTCCCTGCTTTCTCTTGCTCTTTCTCTTCTTTCAGCCCCAATGATGTCCCTCGGCAGGCTCTGTAGCTGGTTCTCTTGGTTTGTATGTGTATAGGGGGTGATGTGGGGGACACAGCTGAGAGACGCAAGTCGGTGATGCATGTTTATGGGACACAGTGTGTGCACATGTGTGTGGGTGCACTTTGACGCTCGCTCCTACATGGTTGCAGCATGCCTCTTTACATGCATACTTAGAGACATAAGGCCCATGCTCTTTACACTACATGTACACATCTGTGGCATGCTTCATCCATGCCACATGTCAGCACGGGCACGAAGAACTTAAGATATGCACTTTTGCTCTGGTAATTAGGTAAACTCTTTTTTTGCTAATGCCCATTTTTCAAATTAGATGGGCGGCACTGGCCTGAACATAAAATAATATTTTTGTTTTGTTCTTTTCTTTTTATTCCTCCGCACAGAATGATTCGTGGAGTGAACTGTACTCCTTCGCCCTGTTCAAGGCCATGAGCCACATGCTGTGCATTGGTTATGGGCGCCAGGCCCCAGAAAGCATGTCAGATATCTGGCTTACAATGCTGAGCATGATAGTTGGAGCTACGTGCTACGCCATGTTTATTGGACATGCCACAGCTCTCATCCAGTCTCTGGACTCATCCCGCAGACAGTACCAAGAAAAGGTGAGATTTGCCTGTACACATGGCTTATTCTTGTTACATCTACTGTGTGGGCCATGTACATGACGTCACTTGCAATGCACTTGTTCCTTTTGATGTCAATAGTTATATTTATAAAGGAATCTTGCAGGATAATTATACTTTATGTGAGCTAAGGAGATTTGAAATGTTTTACTGCCCTTGACATATTATTGGCTGGTGCGTCTACCACAGAGTTCTGTGAAATAGGAAACAGCGGCCTCAGGTTTTTATCTTCCAAGCGTCAGCTCATCACCGCCTGTGACAGATCTCACAGGAAATAATCCAACTGAGTGTGTGGGGGGCGAGTGCTTTACATTTTATATAGAACCCAGGATTGATCAAATCATAACTCTACCTTCCAGCAACGATTGATATGTTTTCTGCTGTTCTCAACTTTACAACCACAAATGCAATGCAGAAACTTTGATATGGAAGTGGTA
Organism: Ptychadena robeensis; assembly: GCA_036250615.1. Taxonomy (NCBI): domain Eukaryota; kingdom Metazoa; phylum Chordata; class Amphibia; order Anura; family Ptychadenidae; genus Ptychadena; species Ptychadena robeensis. The sequence continues at coordinate 122,574,179 of CM070032.1, read as the reverse complement.
TAAAAATAATATCTTAGTTTAATTTACAAGTAACTCAAGATGTGTTTTATGCTGTGTACGTTCCCTCTGTGTGTTTAACGCTTTCCATTTTTGCAGTACAAGCAAGTTGAACAGTACATGTCCTTCCACAAGCTGCCTGCTGATTTCCGCCAAAGGCTTCATGATTATTACGAGCATCGCTACCAGGGGAAAATGTTTGATGAAGACAGTATTCTGGAAGAGCTAAATGAGCCTTTACGAGAGGTACGGAGCTGCTGACAAGGGGAGTATTACATGGAGTTCAGACTAAGCAATGGTGGGCATGTGTGGCCCTTTTAGGGTTTCAGTCCAGCCGGTGAATTTCTTCTGAACAAGCAGAGGGCAGCAGAGGCCAGATTAAACAGTCCCGGTATATGCCCACCTTCATGACAGAGCATCATATTCAAGGGGTACTCTAATGCAGTGGTTGGGGGGGGGGGGGGATTAGAGATCTGTCCTGCTAGGTTTGTGCTCCCCTCCGTCTCACTGGAAGTTAAGCTCGGGCTGAAAAAAACTTGCTGTTGATGAAATATACATAAACTGAGGTGGCAGCGCCATCTTGTGGACAATTTAACAAATTCTTTTTGAAGAGATGGTGGAATTTCTTCTTGATCTGACTTTGCAAGTTTATAAAAAACATTAACATGATACCATCCCCCAATAAGGTTGTTTAATCCAGCCCGTGCTACGTTCTCAAACAGGGAGAGGGGAGCGCAGCAAAGGCCAGATTGAAAATGGTGTCTGCACTCTGCCATGGAAACCTGTCTTTCATGCAGTAATGCATAGGCACTATGTTACAGCAGTGCTTCTTGTGTGAAAAGGACCTAAGGCTAATCTCTACTAGTGTCAATCATTTTTAAAAATTTTAAACACACACACATTGGATGCTTTAAAAAAACTTTTGACACATTTGTGATTTGTACTCTTGGTCTGGCCTCGCTATCAGATTTGCGAACCCGTTATGGCCCACAAATCAAAAAGTTTGCCCACCCCTGGACTAAGCACTACTCTTTGCGCACAATCCAGCTAGTATCAGGTACCCCTCAGGAACATTTTAGTACAGCTAAAGGACACACAAATATTGTGTAAATGCAAGAACATACATACACTGCTGAGCTCTCTGATTTTACAAGGTACTTTGGGCATCCTAAAGTGATTGGGACTGTTGTGTCCCTCCCATATATTTTGGGTGTCTGCAATAGTTGTGTTCATACCCTAGTGATGATGTCATTTCTACTTTTACAATTTAATCCCACATGCTAAGATTTATTTCACTACAATAATATTTTGTTTAAGTTACTTGTATAGTATAGCATGGGCTACAAGTTTTTTTATGTCCACATGGGCCTAAGACTACCAGTTGTAATTTCCAGAGGTGACATAGTGATACAGCTCCTGGTGCTGACTGGAGGGGGAGAGAAGTGAACCTGTTGCATTACCCTGATTCTTTTCCCCCATTCTAGTTCTAAGGCACAAAAAGTAAGTTATTCTAGTTCCAGTGTTTGGCTCAAAGATCTGGGAATAGTTACTTAGATCAACTCTTCACACAGGTATTTACAGTATGACAGAATCCCTCTAATCCTGTATTTCACATACTTGTTTACAGGTCCCAGCTGCATTGCATGACCTAAACAGGCTTGGCAGTGTAGCTTATGACCTGAATACCTACAGATCACAGCATTTTACTGTTGCAGGGACCACTTTTTATTATACTTACACTAGTTACAAGAATCAAATGATCATAACATACAGCCTATGGCCACCAGTTATAAAGTAGTGTGGGGGGATGCAGATATGTCTTAGCACTATCAGCCTGGTGCCATTTCATGTAATATGAATGAGTTGCCAATCCCTAACTTTGTGCCTCATTCTTTTTCCTGTTCTTTTTCCTATGTATTCTATTACTTGGTGTATTATTTGCACCAGTGGTGACCATTTTCATGTGTAATGCCCTTCTGAAAAGATGCCTATTTAGTTGTCTTGATCTTTTGAGAATAAAAATGCATACTCTATATTCTAGTAGAATTAAACACAATAAATCTTGTACGTGGCTTGTGTAAATTAGACTAATTCCTGCTCCTTCTACCAGAAGTCAGTGCAGCTTTTGAGATGAGTTTAGCTGGCATGCACCTTTAGATCTCTCTGTCAGAAATTCTTTAGATCTACCAACAACTATGTACTATAGGGTCCTAGGGAGACTTGATGGATTAGAAAGTCCCTCATATTATATGGTTTCGTAAAACAAAAGGAGATCTAAGGGAACCCTTGGTTGTATATTAATTTTCCCCTGCAAGAGGTGACAGCTCCATAATAAGTCTATGGGGGATATCCCAACACCCATGGAGATGGAAAATCCTCAGTGCAATCCCTGGCTGTGCTGACAGAATGGGGATGATGTAAAGTATACTGTATAGTGTTGAGTTATTAAGGCTTCTCTGGTGAAATACCTCCCTGGACGTTAGCGGTGGTTTTAATGGGAAATGCATGTGTAACTGCTTAGTTGCTCCATACACCACACATGTTCAGTTTAAGACTTAAGGCCCCCATACACGTCTACATTTTTCTTCAATCGACTTCATTCAATCAATTTGTATGTTGATTGATTAAAAATCTATGGCAGCCCACATGGTTAGATCGGCCTAAAACAATTAAAATGTGGAAAAATTTTGATCGAAAAATTAACGGACATGCTTAAAATTTTTTATTGGTTGTATTGAAATTGAACTGTAATTCAATTACACTTTCAGTCTATCCAAAAAAAAATGATAAAATATCTGTTACTACAGTTGCCATAGATTACAATAAATCACCAATTTCCCTGACCTCCCAAAATTGATCTTTTTGTTGATTGAGCGGAAAATTGTGGAAGTGCATGGGGGCCTTCCAGTCAATCCCATTTTTACATGAGTTTCACAATTCTGGCTGCAAACATGATCAGGACATTTATCTAACAGTAATGATACAGGCTTCTCATCCTATTGTGTGTAAGTAAGCTGGACATTTATCTTGACAAGCACCCTGAAGCTGAGCATGGAGAAGTGGCGTTACGTAAATATATCTATATAGTTTCAGATCGAGTGATAGATTGTGATTTGAGGATTTCCTTTCCCCTCTATTTGAAACATGTTACACCACCTCTACAGTTATCTCCTCCTTTCCACAAAATTTTTAAATTGTAATTGGACTTTAAGACAAATTATACAAATATATCTCAATACAAAGGTTCTTTCAGTTCAATTTGCTGTGTTTTTATACCTATGTTTGTGCTTAGGAAATTGTGAACTTCAACTGCCGAAAGCTGGTGGCATCAATGCCACTGTTCGCCAATGCTGATCCCTGCTTCGTTACTGCAATGCTGACCAAACTGAAATTTGAGGTTTTCCAGCCCACGGATTATATCATTCGGGAGGGAACCATTGGCAAGAAGATGTACTTTATCCAACATGGTGTGGTGAGCGTACTTACCAAGGGTAACAAGGAGGTGAAGCTCTCAGACGGCTCTTACTTTGGAGGTGAGTTCATAGTTTATGTACAAACACAAGTCTATGATAAAAGAGAACATTGGTGCTGTTCTAGGTCAGTACACAAATGTAGTAGAGTTCCTATAAGCACTTGGAATGCCATTCTGGTTTGTTTGCACATCACGTAAAATTGCTGCTTTTGGCTTAAAAGGTCACGAAATATGAATGACGTCTACTTCATAAGTCAGGTTAAGTAGGAATATATTACATTAAGGGGATAAATATGTAATAGTCTTAGGAGATTATGAGAACAGAAGATATGGAAAATGAAGCCAGTATAGTGGTAAGCAGTATTTTCAAACACATAAGCTGCCTCCTGTCCGTACACACCATAGCAGGACACTACAGATCTGACCTAATGCTGAAGATATAAACGGTACATTTATGTCTCATTGTTTTCATGTCACGTACAATATAGTATACCGTGATCAGAATTTTACTAGTAGCGTAGCGTCAAGGAGTGTAACATTAACTTTTTTTTCATTAAGACTTGGTGTGCCTCAAGGATTTTATCATACAGCTCTAAAAATTCATTCTTTACACTCGGCAAAGAGCAAACCGCTTACAAATGTAATCACTTTAATCCTTCTTTTACAACTCAAAGCCTATATATATTTGAATACTGCACGCTGTTCTCGTTCATATACCACAGTCATTTCATCTTATAAAATTGTAACTCTACACTAAACTTTTCTTCTAGTTCTGAGTAAAGTTTAAAAGGATTAGGTTACCGGTACTTTGTCAGGTCCTTACAACTTTGTGTATCTGAAGGAGATCTAAATCACTAGTTGTTGTATTGAAATCACTAGGTGAAAAATTGAAGGTGATTCAAATACAATGAAACAAAAGTAGAAGTAAGAGCTGTCAGGGTTGGAATTCGTTCTTATTGAGATTTTTGATGTGCAATTTGGGGCTAGAAGTACAAGAATACAAACAACTTACTTATGACAGTCTATACTAAATTAGAAAAAGAAGCCCTACATACAAAGGACAAATAAAGCTTGCCGTTCAGGGGTATTTGAAAGTTCTTCCGTTACGATACGTTTCGTAAACAAGCCTCTTTGATCATTTTAGAAATGTTGTTGGATGCAAACCCCATTGTTCTTGTAGTTCATCTTGCTTCCGGAAAAAATCCCATGCAGTACCCAATTTTCAGCGACAAAAATGGTGTCACTAGAGAGCACACTTAACAGCATCTCCTCTTCCTCATACACGGAGAAGTTAGGGGAGGCTGCGGGGGAATCCGCAGTCTGCTCTTCCCTCTGAGCTGTGTGTGAGGAAACAGCCAGCGAGTGCAGCTTTCCCCACACACGCTCTGCATTGGTTATATCTGTGCGGCTCTGAAAATATAACCAATACAGTTCAGTTGAGAGATTGGCTGTGTCCAGATCTTCCATCTGCAGGGGAGCCAAGTTGCGGGCCATAAGACGCAGGCACTTTTCCCCCCGATTTTGGGAAAAAATATGGTACTTTCTCTGAAAACTTAGTTTGTAACTAAAATGTCCCCAGATATGTATATTTCCTACTGTACATGGATGCCATAGTCCAATTCCTATACATAGCCCCTACATGTAGTGTACCAAAGCATCTAGCATAGTATGGTCCACTCATTGCCAGCCCTGTTTTTGTGCTCACTGGCTTCTTCAGTATGCTCAGGAACATACTTCGTCTGGTTCCAATGTACTTTTCATGAATTGGCCCTAGGGATGAAACACTTAGCATACAATTGCACTTATTCACCACCATGTGGAGGCGCTTGGGTGGCGTTTGTCAATATTGAAAACCTCCTCCATGTTATCTTTAAGGGCAACCGGGGAATGGCTAATGCCACATTCCATGGACTGCTTCGCTTTTTGTGGAGTCTCTGTGAACAAGCTTTAAATATGGTATGTCCTAAAATAACTGCGCTGTGCTCATATTTACAGTAAAGTAAGTACACTGCTAACATTGTGGTAAATAGTTTATATGTTTTCATGGGATAGCACTGAAGATATGACAATGCTACAATGTAAAGTAGTCAGTGTACAGCTTGTGTAAATTTGCTGTCTCAACACCCCATTAATATCTAAACCTCTGGTATGCCTAAGTGAAAAATGTCCAAATATATATACTGTGCATACATGTAATACAATTTAGGTCGCACTCACACTAACATCCATTGTATTTCTTTCAGAGATCTGCCTGCTAACACGGGGCCGTCGGACTGCCAGTGTCCGTGCTGACACATACTGTCGCCTCTACTCCCTTTCTGTGGATCATTTTAATGAAGTGTTGGAGGAATACCCAATGATGCGACGTGCATTTGAGACCGTTGCCATAGACAGACTGGATAGAATAGGTAAAGACAACAGATTAACATACACACACTGGCTCTACACCATGCCTATTAAGGTTAAGGAAGACTCACATTATCTGCATTGACAGTGTCTGCAGATGGTGTGAGACTATCCTGGCCCCTGCTAGAGGTGAACGTGAAACAGATCTGTTTTCAGCTAAAGGGGACAAAGAATGTTCGCACAGAGGAAACCTAACATTTACTTTTGTTAGTAGATTAATGCCTGCCATACACACGCCGATGGTGTGCAGGCAGACTAGTCCTGATGTGCACCGAGATTCAAACGTGCTGACGTCATCACGTTTGCACCCCGGTGCATTATGGGGCCCCTTCCGTCGGCGGCACCCTTTGTGTGCCGGCCATAAGCTGCAATGAAGATGCCATCTTCTTATGCTTATGGCATCGGCTTTCATCGGCTCGCGACGGCCAGAGATTATCGGACATGTCCGTTCTCTGGCCGGCCAAGCAGTGGGGCGACAGGGATCTGTCGCCCCATGTGGGCACATGCCGATTAGCGGCCAATTTTTAACCTGACCGACGGCGCGAGCGCGCACGCCCGTCGGTCAGATTAAAAATCTGCCGCTTATCGGCATGTGTCTGGCTAGCATTACTCTAGATATTTATCATAATTTGCATGGGGAAGTGGCAGTGTTTTCTTAAGCACCATCAACACAGTCTTTATATGACTGATGGATTTAGTATGTGGTGTATCTCTTTCATCTTGTAGTGGCCATCATTTATTTTATGTTGCTTATACCACTTTTTATGAATGCATATTATACAGTGTAAGATATTTAAAGCAGACAGGACTTTTTGTGGGGTTTAGTAGATCACATGTAGTCCTATCATGATGGATGAGTCAAAGACCACAAAATTTATAGTGGACCTTCCACTAAAATTAATGGTTAGATGATTCAGGTCACCAACTATTAGTAGACGTAAACATTTTTATCATACTTGCCGTACCCTTGTCTTTCCTGATACAGTGGTCATACTTCTGGAAGGATTTATCAGGAATGCAGAGTAAATTGTATCTTTCAAGATGGCATGCCAACTCATTTGTATGTGCCAAACCCCTACATATACCATATTTTGATGACCCCCAACTTTTCCAGTTAAAATATAGAGTTTGGGATATACTTGCCATATAAGACTACCCCAAATAAAAAAATTTAGTGGGCGTGGAGCTAAGGCCTTATATGCCTACTCTGACTTTCAGTCCCCAGATCTCCAACACTCTTAGCAGTCCAATCTTTTTTTGGGATTAGTAATTTATATTTAATTTATATTAAATTTTATTTGACACCCCTATCTGCAACCTTTCATAGTTATTAATGTTTTCCTGCGGTTATCCATGAGATATAAATTGTATACATTTAACAATAAAAACTGAATAAATACTGTACCTTGCATAGTGTTCAATGCCACTGAACGTCTATGAGACAAGGTCTGTCAAATAGAGAAAAGTACTACTGTGATTGCAGTCCATTATTTTCCCATCTCTGGTTGTTCACTACACTACATATGGCATAATTGTGGGTCTCTGTAGCTCTCTGTGTAGATGGTGAAAGGTCTGCCTGGGTGCTTTACATAGCTTCATTTGATAGTAAGTTGTGGTAACCCCCATGTGTGATTCTGAATCTCTTTAAGTGGACAGACTGGAGGGGCAGTTATGGAGCCTTTATAAGTAAAACTGTTGGTAGAGGGGGCAATGTTGAAGTCAATAAAGCATGTTTTGTTCATCTTCTATCCCGCAGGCAAGAAGAATTCGATCCTCATGCACAAGGTTCAGCATGATTTGAACTCAGGTGTCTTCAACAACCAGGAGAATGAAATCATACAAGAGATAGTAAAGTATGATCGGGAGATGGTGCAGCAAGCTGAGCTCCATCAACACCAACTAAGTGGAGGGATGTATGCCACATGCAATCCTCCTTCTCCTCAACCCCAAGTCCCATCTGCCATAGCAACTTTGCAGCAAGCCGTGGCCATGAGTTTTTGCCCCCCAATGGCCAGCCCACTAGTGGGTTCCCCGCGTATAATGAGGCGACTCCAATATACCCAAGGAGGGCCTGGAGCTTTTTCTTTGTCCCCAGCTCTTTTCCAGCCATCCTTGCAGCTCTTGCAGCATCATCCACCACCCCAGCAGGGCCCACGTCGCCAATCCACTGCTGTGCCCAGTCCCCCTAGCCAATCACCACGAGTGTCTCAGAACTTTGCCTACCCGGCCAGGCATCGGGCAGGCTCACAACTTTCTCTTACTCAATCTGGGGGTTCTGGTTCCCCACAGCGGCTGTCTGTCCATAAGAGCACTCATTCTCTGCATTCTGCCACACTCACGCGTGAGTCTCGCCCCCTTTCCGCCTCACAGCCCTCACTGCCTCAAGGGGCATCACAGCTCCGCAGTCCACCAGCTCCTCCTGCTACGACTGGCAGCCTAACCTCTCCGGTGGCTAAAGGAGGTTTGGGACTACAGGCTGGTTCAAGAGTACCTGCCCCTGCAAGACTTGCCCTCTCCCATCAGTTGTCCTCTTCTGGTACAGTTGGTGGTGTCTCGGACTCTGCAGTGGGAACATCATTAGGTGGCAGGAAAGATTCTGTGGTTAGTGCCCCAGATCCTGATCCCATCAGGGGACGGCTGTCTGCAAACTTGTGACTAATGGGTGTACATGTGCCCTCACCCACATGGGTGTGTAATGGATGGTGCACGGTTAACAGAAAAAAATATAATGTGCCCTCCTCGCCATCCCTGTGCCACTTTATTAATAACTCTACCTGTTTTAAGATTGCCATCCTTAACTGTGCTTGAAAGTAGAGATATTAATAGGTGGGCATTACAGGAGAGCTAGTAGTTATCAGTAAATGCCACTCTGTCACATAACACCTCCAGGACTAGGGACAATGTGGCATTGTTCAGTGCACGAGATCTACTAAAGTGGACTACAGTGCAACTCTTCCTTGGGTCTAAGGCAGCTGGGCTGCTGTCTAAAGGAAAGCCATTGCTGGTATTTTACTAGAGTTTTTGATTAGTTATTTAAACAATGTACACAAATCAAAAATTCATAGCTGGTAGAGCCTCACCTCTGAATAAGGAAAGTGAAAAAGATTATTACTTGCGCCTAAAACCCATTAGACCAATTTTTATGCAAACTGCTGGCAGTTTGTTCTAGCTATTGGTCCTTTCCAGGACTTTATCGACCCAGTGACAGTGTCACCTATTGATGTCATGATAAGCACCTATATTTATATAACCATACATACATTTAGTTTTGTTTGTAATCATGTTTTATTTAGGACGAGGCACATTTTTGTGCAATCACGTGTGCAATTTTTCCTTTCAGTGAGCAAAACACAAACTGAACATAGAGATTAGTATTAAGCACTGCAAATCTCAGCGACAAAATACATACCAATAATGATATTGTCAGCAGGTGGCTGTCGTGAATAGAAGTGTATCCTTACAGCAATAATGCAGCCACTTTCAAGAGTTGAATGCCAATGAATAACTGATCAAACGGTAAACGATAATAATAATAAAAATTTGGGGGGCTGTGACCTTCAACACTTAAATAAACCAACAAGTAGTCAGACTTTAAGAGACATTTGAATAAACAGCCAAACAAGCACTGCTAGCCAATGTTGTCAATCATGTCATGTAATTGCAGCTGCTACAAATCACTCCTGGTTGTACTGTGGTGCCAAGTAGCCTTCCAGCTTTCCTGGGCACTCTGCTGGCCATGGATCTGCTCAATCTCTCGCACCAAAGGACCTCTATGTGTTTTAGTTGAAAACCATGTATTTTTCTTCTTTTCAGTTATCTCACTGTTGTCCATTCCATGGATTGTATTTTAGAAAGCCATATTGTGTATATCACAGCTGTATATTGATATATATATATACATATATATATAAGCCTGTATAATCTGTACACTATACATCTTGTATAGCAGGAATGGGGTTGAGTGTCTATCCAGTGTAGATGTAGATTCTTAAAAGCCACAAGTCAGGAATTTTCACTTGCAGTGATGGAGGAATGCTTCGGCCAAGCATATCATGATTTTGGGTTTGTTTACCCCCTGCTGATTTATCTGTGGTGTGGCCTCCATTCACAGTGTGAACATAAATCATGGTCACCCTACTGTTTCCATACATCATGGATCTACCACACCGGTAAACCAATGCACTGGGAACAAGCCCATAGGCACCAAGTGCTTCTTTGATGAAATGCCGAGAAAGGGGCAGTCCCATGCAGACACTTATTTCTTGTATGCTTTATAGGCAATAACTACCCATCCTGTTGTCCTCTGGATTGTGGCTTTAATAGTGATGGAATACAGCAATTGCTATTGTGGCAGTTTGTGTTGACATTGGCAAACAAAAAAAAGTACTACAACATTCCATTTTGTCTCTAAATTATGCATTGTTTCCTAAAGCATGTAATTCTTGTGGGAAAACCGAGAATTATATGCAGTTTCCATTGGGACTGCCCCTTCAGGATAATAATGATGATGCAGTTTTAACTCATCCATTTAGGGGAGTATCCTAGACCTAAGAAAACAATGAGTTTCTATTCTATGGAATGGAAACTGCCCCTCTGCTCCATCTGTGGCTGCCAGGGTCACTGATGAATGTATTTTGGAGACATGGGGGGGACCTGAGACAGTGCAGGGTCTTGTGTCTCTGCAGAAGCTGCACTTTACTAAGCAAATGATTCCAGCTTCTCTGTGTGTGCAATAAACAGATACTTCTGACTTGTGTGTTGTGTTGACTGGTTTACCAGGTGATTATCTGTAGAGGCAAATGGTTGGACTACCTTCAGTGCCTTTGTATGAGTGCATTCTGCATTGTAAATGTACTGCCGGCTAGGTCAGAGGACATGATTGAGAAATATGTACCCTGGAAGGGGGGGACTAGCCACTGTACAGTGCCCTGCGTCAACTACACGAGCCTTGGTTTAAACATTTGCTTTATTATATAATATATCTAAGTAAAAGAAATACACATGCGTAAACAATCTTGGTTTGTTTAGGGCAGATATATTTTATACTGTATTTTGGGGCTCTAGGGTGCACACACTCCCAATCCCCCTAAAATCAGGGAGAAAATGTCTGTGTCTAAAGCCGGCCATAGAAGTCCCGTTCTATGGCCGACATTTAGCAGACTCTTGTCTCCACGCTGTGAGCAGTCTGCTACAGTTGCACTAACACACGGGATTCCTGTCAGACTGTAGCCAATTAACTCGGAGGGGGAGGAGACTTCCCCTCCGAGTTAACAGCCTGCAGCACAGTCGGGCAGAAAAAGAACCAGCAGGACAGATCCGTGTGCGATCCGACCTGCCGGCTTTTTTTCTACAAAACTCAAGGTGGGCCCCCTCATAGTTGCAGCCGACCAACCTTCATGTGCTCGGCGGGAGCGAGCACGCAGGTTGGTCTGCTACAACTATGGCCGGGAATCGGCCTGTCTATGGGGGGGCAAATACCCAGCAAATAGCAAAGACAGTATACTCTCCAGGCATTGATGGGGAAAAACTGACTGCCGGGTGTCTCTCAGCTCTGTCTCACTCTGACATAGAACAGAGAGGCACTGGTGCATGTCCTTTTGCTCTCCCCCTTCCCTTCTAGGTTCCAGCTATTGACACTTTGATGAGGATCGCTGCCTGCTCTACCTCCTCCTGAGAGGAGAAAAGACACCATCCTGTATACAAGTGTGTCTTCCGGTGCATGAAATATGGTATATCCTCTTCCCTGTAGTAGTAAGCACACCTTTCTAGAGGGTAAAAAATAAAATACCATAATCCACTTTTACACAAATTGTTCACATGCTCACGAGCTGAAGTTTTGACATCAAGACAGCTGGCACAGTTTCATTCTGCTGCAGTTATTAATGACAGCGAAACACACACCATTACGATGACAGACCACCTACCTAAACATTGTTATACTGTACACACCTTCACACCTTCAGCAGGACGGTACTGCGCCCTGTAAGGGACACAGCACCATGTATCGCAGAGAGGACACTTCTCATTCTGATGAATGGGACAGCGTCCACATTGCATAATCTTAGTTGCACGCCTGCGGCGCTGTTTTGAAGCTGCTGCGGCGTCTTCAAAGCAGCACCGCATTGAAGATTTATGGAGACACTGACTTATTACTGCAGCCACCTGGCAATTTCCCCCCTCTCAAATACCAAAAAATCATCTGTGCAATAATACTGAACTGCTGTTCGTGTAATACAAACATTTACATCAGTAAATCACTGCTGACAGAAAAGTCATTAGATATGTGACCTAAAGTCTTTCATGAATGTAAATATTTATTTTATATCGAAAGGGAACATTGTTGAAAATGCACTATGTTGATTTACTTTCCACGTGTTACTTTAGAAACAAAATAATCCAAAAAACACAAGTTATTTAAAAAAAAAAAAGTTTTATTTATACACTGTCTCCTCCAAACACAGAAATTACAAGAGGATTCTAAATTCATGAAAATTTGTTAAATACCTATGCAGCTTCCACAGGAAGGATAGACGTAAATGCGTTGCTATTAAATGATTAACATCGTGAACGAACTGCAGTGCAACACGTTGCAAGCCAGGTGGATCCAGCAGCATGATTAGCTGAAGAAATATTTAGAATCTTTGACATTGTGCAAGTCAAATGTTCCTACAACAGGCGATAAAGAAAAATGAGTAAGGAATATAGTACAATGTTAAGGCTAGGTTTCCATGGTGTTATGGGCTAATCGAATTCCTTGACGGAGTTGTCGACACAGCTCATCCATATTACATAACTACCGCAACGCCTGAATCCACATCGCTCAGCTGGTCTGCCGGACGGAAGGTCAACCTTTAGCTGGAGGACTGGCTCAACGCCGTGGAAACAGGTGGTGCAGAAGTCATGTAATATGGATGGGCTGTGGGGACATCCCCGTCAAGGAATGTGATTGACAGAGCCCGTAACACCGTAGAAGCATAGCCGTAGTTAGACAATACTCTTATACTCTGCACTCTTATTACCTGTCTGTGGCACCAAGCTGAGGTGATCCTTCATCTTTATATTTTCTTGGGAGGAACTCTGTAAACTGAAAGTTAAAAAAAAAAAAGTCATACAGCTGTGTGTGTGTAACCATGAGATGCTTAATAAACTCCAATGTCCACAACTCTTATTGCAGAACACACAGGCTTACCAGCTCTCTTCGTCAGAGCTTGGTTCTATAAGTAATTGGGGTCACAGACACCTAAACCTGTGTGTGTGTGCATAGCTATAGGTTACACCCTGTGTTGGCTTCTTTCTCTGTCTTTTGTCACATCCCGCAGTAGAAGAGGTCCCTCCCAAGTTTTCTATAGCTGCCCACTTATAGATACCAGTTTTTCATCAGCCCAAGGATGATGCAAAGCAACACTGTAATGCTTCAATGTCTGTGGTTTTGGGTTTTTATAAACCTTTAACCTAATAAACAAAGAATAAAATGATTGTTTCTGCCTTAAACCCTATTTATTGGAATTGTTTTTAGTTATTTTTTTTATTATGAAATCCCTTTAGCTTTCCGAGGGGTATAGGTCACATTGCTGTGCTGCTGCCTCCTGACCATTAAGATACTACAAGGCTGGATTTTTTCAAAATTCTTTAGAGGCAGCAATGGAAGTTGAGTTTAGGGGTGCAGTGATGATGCAGTGTAGTGCGCCTGGAAGCAAAGCCACAGGACATGAAACAAACTGCCTTGCTCTTGTGCTTATGAATTCTTCAGATCTGAGAATGGCTGCAATTCCCGAGAGCTGAACAAAGCTTTGTGCTGAGAGGGGATAAGTACACAGTGCAGGGAAACAAACTGGAGCCGGCGCAGAAAAGAATCAGAAGCGTCCTAAAACTATAACCAATATACACATCAAACACTACTACTGCAAGTGTTGGAAAGGGAATGTTATGTCTGTTGAAGAGGGGCCGCTGCATGTCATATCACACACAGCAGGTTATAGTTTTAACTACTACTAAAGCTGTTTTTCCCACTGTCCTACATAACAATATAAATTCACTAACATGGAAAGGTAATTTAATTGCTATTCTTCATTGTGTTTAACCATCCTAGCTTTTAAGACAAACCCAGGTCATTTGCTGTCTGGGTTCGTCCCAAACGCTAGAGGAGAGGGGATTGGGAGAACCCAATATACCCCTGCAGCAGAACACTAGGGAGGTTATTACCTGTACCAGAAAACTATTACCAATTATATTCCTGCTTCTGTGGATACTTAAAACCAATTAGCTGTCCCATACCGTAACAAGTCAAATTGCATTTGATAATGTAGAGTATAGCAGCTACACAATAGTTTTTCCTTGCCCATGAATTAAGATGACTTAACTTAATGTTCTTCCTACTTCTTAACCTACATCTTATATTAATAGTTAATAAGTGGGAGTTTATCCTCAAACCTCTGCATTTATGTGTATGGTACCAATACTGTATCTCTGGCTAGTTGGCTACAACTTCAGTAAGCAACTCCAGCTAAATATCATTAGTATACTCTGACCCTACTTGAACCCTAACCTGGATGAAAAAGAACAAAGACACGTCTGGAAAAAAAGAGACAAATGCCTCAATATTTCCAAATAGAAACTAGCAGTAGGATCCATTTGGGCTGACATGGCATTAAATAGTTAAAAATTTATAAAAAGTAAGACACGTTTTCAGGTTTAGTTCAACTACAATGTATTCGGGTTTTATCCCGTTTTTGTGGAACCTAAAGAAAATAATGCAGCATCTCGTCAAAGAACTATAAAGATCTATACGTTTTAAGTTCTTTAGAATCACATTATGCTCATTGTAATTCGTTTCTTTGAGTGCTCATTTTATGATGGAATGTCTCAATATTTGTCTGCTCTTTTCCTTCCATCATACTGACTTCCTTTTGTGGAATCAGCACCCTTTTACTTACCCATTGCAGTATTTGTTAACCAAGAATTTGGAAAGGTCCTGTAGAATTGGCTGACTGTGTAGAGACACAAACTGCTCTCGACAAACCTGCAGAGAAACACAGCAGTCAGGTTTTGCTTGGTTGAACATAAGTGATAAGTTCTAGAAACAATGCAAAGGTTTTTCACACATGGGAACACACCAAGCTAGGAAGTGAAGGGCCTTAAACTGAACTCTAGCCTTTAGATCCTATATATTTGAAATAGAGAATGTCCAGATTTTTACTGGGGTAAGCAAAGGACCCCCCCCCCCCCCCCCCCCCCATTTGGAAACCAGGTGCACATTCATGCTGAAGAAGGATTGTCTTGAATTTGAGATAATCCAAATCTTCAGGATTTACAAAAGGATGAAACCCTTCTCAAACAAAAGGCATAAAAAGCTTGTCAGGTTGTTTGGAATCACCTTTGATGGTCAGAGATTGTAAACAGCGTGCCCATCCAAAGTAAATGCTGGCACACAAAGGGCGCATGGCCAATTCTCTGCACGGTCGCTCTGCTGGAAAATCGGCCCGGCATTTATACGTCACCGGCTGGATTTCCTCAGTTTATTTCTATATGCTAACTCGGCCAATTACACAAATCCTGTTTTAATATACTTCTCATTGGATAAATTGTAACCACTACTGAACAGCACCATTAGCATTTCGAGGAGTGAGTAAGATGGACTAATAGATTTATGTTATTTATAACTAACAAAGCCGAATTCCTCTAAACATATTGGATGGGGAAAGGGGTCCAGTAATGACGTTCGAGCAGTATTTACGGCATATCCGTAACCTGTTCGCCAGGCCTGTCTTCAAGTGGGATCGGTTGATCCCGCTCAAAGACGGGTGGCCACTAGGGATGGTTGAAAAATTCGCAGTGCGAATTTTTAAGTAGAAATTTCGACTTTTTCGCCGAAAATTCGCATAGTCGAATTTTGATGGGGTCATTTCGACTTTTCGTCGAAAATCTGCCTGATATTTCGACTGAAATCGAAATTTTAACTTAAAAAATAACTTTGCTTTTGATTTGCCGTGCCGCTATTTCGCGTGCGAGTATCGCCATTTTATGGAAAAATAGGGTTCCATACACTGGCAATGTATGGGAAAGAAGGGGGTTTCTGAGGAATCTCTTTTGCTCAATAAATTTCAGCCAGAAACATTGTTTGTTTTTAACCCGAGAGTTATAATTTATTCCATTTATAATATATATGTAATATCCATTCAGTGCTGGGTAGCACAC
>CM070032.1:122543745-122558010 GCA_036250615.1 Ptychadena robeensis | reverse complement strand
TTTTCCACCTTATGTGAATTTTTGACCTCATGCAAATTTTAGGCTTTATGCGAATTTTTTAGTGTTTTATGCGAATTTTCGGCGTTATGCGAATTTTCGACTAGAAAAAAGTCGAAATTTCACAGTCGAATCGAAATTCGATTGGGAAACTCGAAATTTAAGTAGAATCGAATTTTATTCATTTCGACCATCTCTAGTGGCCACCTAAGATGGCCGTGATATCAGTGCTTGAAACAACCATCTATCGATGATACATGGCCACCATTTAAACAATTACACAACCTCAAACAGTGCAGGCCGCTCAAGAATTATTGTTAGAAGATTACAAAGGGATAACAAGGACTGCAGGACAACTTCAACAACTGAACTAAAAGAAAGGAAACTGCCTCAGGAGACAAGGAAAGAAATACATAAGTATGAACATAATTCTGGCAGCTGGAAGTCACTGAGACCAGGTACCAGGAATGAAGTGAAGGTTGCGTTAGAAGTTCCTTTAAATGACAGGAAGGAGCAAAAATTTATTTAATTATCATAGGTACACCTCAATCATGAGAGACAGAAGTGGGGGAAAGAATCCAGCAAATTACATTGTAGGATTTTTAAAGAATTTTTTGCAAATGATGGTGGAAGAGAAGTATTTGGCCAATATCAAAAGTTCATCTTAATACTTTGGTTTTATATGCTTTGTTGGGAATGACAGAGGTCAGACGTTTTCTGTAGGTCTTCACAAGGTATTTACACACTGTTACTGTGAAGATATTAACAGTGGGAGCAAAAATTTGAAAATGGAAGACATACAAGACCACTGATAATCTCCCTCAATATAGGGCTCAGCATAACATCTCACCCCGTGGGGTCAAAATGATGGGTTAGCGAAAATCCCAGAACCACATGGGGGGGACCTAGTGAATGACCTGCAGAGAAGCTGGGACCAAAGTAACAACGGCTACCATCAGTAACACACTACACCGCCAGGGACTCAAATGCTGCAGTGCCAGACATGTCCCCCTGCTTAAGCCATTACATATCCAGGCCTGTCTGAAGTTTGCTAGAGAGAATTTGGATGATCCAAAAGAGGATTGGGAGATGTTTTGCTTCTGCAGGTACAGGGAAGCTTCAGTGTGTGCAAGGTACCATGAAGTCTCTTCAGTACCAGGAGATATTGGAAGGAAATGTGATGCAGTCTGTCACAAACCTGAGGCTTGGAGACGTTGGACCTTTCAACAGGACAATGATCTCAAGCATACCTCCAAGTCCACAAGAGCATGGTTGCAGATTAAAGGCTGCAACATTTTGGAGTGGCCATCGCAGCAACGACTTAAAATCCGATTGACGTGAGACCCTCTGGTGGGACTTGAAGAAAGCAGTTAGTACAGTGCGCAACGCCTAAGAACTGTGACTGAACTGGAGGCCTAAGGATTTGCCAATGACAGAATGGGCTAAGATACCCGTTATTAGATCGCGCCCTGCCAGGGACACTTGTGTTCAAGCTATGCCTTCATGTTTAAAAGACGCTGTTGATAACTGAAGAAAAGGATGTTGCGTACTAAGTTTACCTAAGAATAACAGTGTCACTTGGTGGTTGAATATAAAAACTGTAATGATGTGAGCCCAGCAGAAAAGCATTGTGTGGGTGGTGAGTTTCATTAGTTAATGTTTTATATTTGTCGGATAGCATACAAGCGCCTCGTCTGCTTTCATTGTAATGCTAAACACGATGACTGATGAAGATGCATTCAAATCAATGTCAAAATGGAACACTCAATTTCAGTGGGGGTTGAATAATTTTGAATACAACTGTATGATGAAAATTACACGCCTCTCTCATCTTTTAAGTGGGAGAACTTGCACAATTGGTGGCTGACTAAATACCCCCCCCCCCCCACCTGTAACTTAACTAGAGCAGGGAGTACAAAGTGCCTATAAAGCAGACATGCTCAATATCAGCCCTGGGAGCCAAATGTGGCCTGTGTTCAAGTGTCCATTGGCCCACACGTCATAAAATCTATGATATGCAGAGGGGATCCACAGTGAGGTGACACAATTTCACTACTAGATGAGGGATTGCTTTCATTGGTCTTTTGGCAGTGAATGGCTAATGCTTTCCAATAATAATGGCAAGAATGTGTGAAGGAAGAGATCTGCTCCATGATTTGCATTTATTGTTAATGATTCATGGAATATCAGGCTTTGACACATTTCACTTCACCTAACCTGGCCCTTTTTGCTAAATATTTGGACACCCCTGCTATACAGTATGCTAAATTCAGGACATGGTACATGGTAAATTCATGATACTGGTTACTAGGGAGGTTAAAAGAGAAAAAAAGAATTAAAAAAAAAGAATATACATAAAAAAATTAGGCTTTGGAGAGTAAGGCTATGTTTCCATTATGTCGAGACCCCTCCGCTAAGCGTATATATAACACAACGTACTAGTTTAAGGCTGATCTTAGACTAACATTACATTGTGTACTTTGCTGTAATGTTATCAGAAAAAATTGTAAGTACAACAAAGAAAATAAGGCTCTATTTCTATTCCATTATTGCTTTACATTGTGTGTGTGATGCATTTATTAATTTACTATACAAGTTGTAAAGGAGTTTACTAGGTTTTAAACGTTTCATTGTGAAATGAAATATTTCCTCTTACCTTATTCATTATATCCACAGTATTTGCATGGGTCCAAAAGCAGTCATGAACGGACACAAAAGTAAGTCCAAGGCTGGCAAAAAAAAATGTTACGAGACAAGTTCAATTAAATCATACTTCTATATCAATGATTAGAAAAAAACGTGTACTCTTTGTTTAGAACCATGCTATGTCTCTGTGGCAAGACCTACCAAAAGGCGCAGATGTGGTTTCTGCACCTTACAGGTTTCCCTCATGTAAATACCCTATGACAAGACATTTCAAGATCATAACTTACACATAGCAGTGCAAAGCAGTAAGCATCATGTGCGTCGAATCCAAAGAGTGTATAAAATTTGGGGGGAAAGCATTCTTCTGCTTCATTGTATCAGGTTTCCTACAAAAGAAAATAGACATTAGTTCTGATTGGCAACAAATGTAAGCATGTGCATCCCTGAAATATAATAGCGTCAAAACAGAACAACAACCAGTCATTTTGAGATTTGGGTCAGCAATCACAGCTTTTTATAATCTGCCAAGTTAAGGGCCCCCTTGACATCTGTGTGGTGCAATACATAGATAGAGCCAACACAGGCTGGTGCATTGTGATAAGAATAGGACTGCATTCATATGTGCATCTGTGCAGATGTTTTTTGTGCTTTCCAATCATTTTTGAGCTGTAGAAGATCATATCACATAGCCAACTCTGCCAGACCTCTCCTAAAACAATTCCCTACACATATACTGGTGTTTTTTAGGCTTCAAACCTTTAGATTTCAAAGTTTAAAAGCCAGTGCTGGAAGCTTACCAAGTGTGTAATAAATGCCTCCAGCCACAAGGGGGCGCCTGGACAGCAGCAACGATGCTGCGTTTGAATGCTGCCCAATTCGGATTGGCACCCCAAACACACAGTGTTGGCAATAGTACTCTCCACTTGAGCATACAATGTGATGAGGTGTGATGCATGTTTCTGGACTGCGTTAGGCAGCCAATTCCTATAATGGGCTGCAATACCACACAAGGCACATTTCACTAGCTTTCTCAATTATTCAAAAATATTGAAATAATAACAAAAAGTTGAATAACTAGTGAAACATCATCAAGAAAACTTCAGCGACTCCACTTTCCATTACAAAATTTTCATGCGCTTACAGCCCCGCACTCTCCTATGTAACCTGGTACATCTGCAGCGCCATCTAGTGGTTGCAGTGATAATTTACCTGATACAGTGAATTATTGAAATCTTCATTATCTGATATTGTGAGTTATTCACAAAGCATCTGAACATGTTGTTATATTCAGGAAGTCTACCAGACTCCTGTATGGATATACTTTGGGAAATGGGAAAGGCTTTTTTCCCATTAAAGTCTATGGTGCGCTTTTGATACAGAAATCTGTACCTCAGTAGTGCGCTAGGGAGGTTAAATCTGTCTTCTGCAGTTTTTGTCACTTTGCTCCCTGCTTTGCTTTTCATCAGGAGTCCTGTGCAGGTCAAACGTATTCCATTTACACAGGACTTAAGAATTTTTGGCGTCACCCATGATGTTCGTGCGCACTGCGTAGCCAGAGATGTAGTTAAGGGACATCATCCCATGTTCCTCTACCTGGAAGTAGCAGTTATTATTATTCACTTCCAGCAGCTAACATCAGGGAAGCAAAGGCATAGCATGAAAGGTTGGCGTTAAAGTGAAGTTATCTCTTCCCTGCACATTTAGTTCTCTTATCAATGTGATACAATTATAAGAAATAAAAAAATACTTACTCATTCGCATCATTATAGTTTTTTACAAAGAGTGTCTGTAATGAACTTCTGAACTGGAAAAGACAAAACCCATAAAACGGCTTAACACACAGCATTGCACAATACTGCTACCAGATTCAAAATGGTTAATGTTATGTTTTTCTTTTAAGCAAACATATAAATTACCATTTGATGACTTACATTAACTGGATTTACAGTATCAGGGGAATTTAATAAAATAAAACTAGAGCAGGAAGAAACTTTTATAAGGTCTTACAAACTTCACATTCATAAATCATATGCTCTCTTAATAAACATCATTTTTGTGTAGGCAAATTCCCCTAAGAGTAAGATATGGGCACAACATTTCAACTAGCTGATTTGCGAGTTAATCAGAAAGCAAATTTGTTGGAGATGTAGAGAAGCATTGTAGGAAAAAAAAAATTTAATTATTGCTCTAGCTCATTACTTTTTTTTGCAAAAATGTATTTTAAATGTAAAAGTTCCAGTAAAAAAATGTTGACCTAAGTTTGAACTTATTTAATGCAAAAACGACATGTGCTGGAGCAATAGTTTTTTTTGTAATGTTTATACAACCCTTCTTTACATCGCCAACAGTTTTGGTGATGATACCATGTTCAGGGGCTTTGCAATTAATTCACAAAAGTTCATCATCAGCTGTCAGTTTACACCCTCAGAGGAATAGGCATATGATCTATAAAATTGCAAGGTCTAATACAGCCCATATTAAGATTGATGGGTACAATGTTTAGGTAAACAACCTCTATCACTCTTATATTGATCATTTATTGATAAAAAGTTTAATAACCAACAGCCGATGATGGAGCTTCCTGCTGTTTAGGAGAGCAAAACTTTAGAGCCTATATGGGCCAATCGCAATGTCAGAAACCTTGATTTTTGGAGCAAAATCCTCAGCATCATCAGCATGCTGCAAATACCTAGAAGCATCTACTGTATTTTTCAGACCATTCGACGATCCATTTTATAAGACGCCCCTATACAGCAAAACATCCGCTGTTCGAAAAATACTTCGGATTTCTCACACTTTATTGGCCAGAGCGCCATGATCTGACCAGCTGAGGTGTTAAGGAGGCGGGAAAGCTATCTCTGATAGCTTCCCCTCTTGCATCCCCGATGGCAGAGCTCCTGTCTGTGCCCCGACCAGCAGAGTGGGAGTTAAGACAGCGGAGCTTCTGTTTGTGAGCTGGGCAGCATGAGCCCAACTCTCCTACAGTGCAGATGGAAGAGCCACTGTATGCGAATTGGGTTTAAGCTGCCCAGCTCACAAACAGAAAACACATAGCCATAGCAAAGAGCAGCACACGGGTAGATCTTTCCTATGCACGGTGTAAGTCATCTTAACTGGCTGATACACAGTGCTCCTGAACTTTCTGTATGCGAGAGCTGCAGTGTGAAGCCAACTCTCACATACACAGGCAGAGCTAAAAGAGAGAGCCACCCATGGGAAGCTTTCATCTGACTACATCCTTCATCTCACACCTACTATGCCTCCCCATCTTATTGCTAGGCAGGGCCTGGCGGAAAGCTATGGCATGCCTTTGCACCATGAGATGCATGTAATCTCTTCCCTAGAAAGGGAAATAAAAAAGGTATAGCTGCAATTTAATTGAAATCACTTACTGAGACCTTCTTGCTTTTGTGGTAAGGCTGAATAATAGGTAGTCCCAGGGGCGTTACCCACTCTACAGCATATCCAGACTTTGAGATCATACGAGCGCCTTCTGTCAGCCAGTGCTAAGAACAAAAACTAGTGTTAAAAATGAGAACAACAAATACGCAGTGAAAACAACGACATTAAGTTGAAATAGCAGTGGTAAACAAATGTAAGCTGTAACACAAATTCTCTTCTAGAAGAATGCAAATCCTGTTATTACTTCTACTAGCCATTGCACAGAACTGCATGTGATGGATACCCAGTCTAATCTGCTTATAGTTTGTAATTCCTGATTTCTCACATTACTCTCTCCAACATGCTAAAGAAATGATTAATGTTTACTATCTACAACCTAACATTTTAGTTATATGCATTTGTGACATAATTGCAGGTCTTTTCCCTGC
Source organism: Ptychadena robeensis (assembly GCA_036250615.1). Taxonomy (NCBI): domain Eukaryota; kingdom Metazoa; phylum Chordata; class Amphibia; order Anura; family Ptychadenidae; genus Ptychadena; species Ptychadena robeensis. Next base: position 122,551,537 of record CM070032.1, on the reverse strand, counting down.
AATACAGGTAAATCATATTGGGCGGGAGAACATGAAATAAAACATCACAACACTTTCTCTCAGTACTCAAGAGCTTTAAGCCCTGATGAAAACAAGGGATTTCCAAATATAAAAAACTATTTCAGCATGGACAATTGTCTAAAAAAAGTCACAATGAAGGCCAGTGCTCATCTTAACTGGTGTATTAATCCATACAGCTTTGTAATGTGTGTATTCTACCTACCTGGCATTCAGCATCAGAGAAATATCAAGAAAGTTGCAGTTTCTTCCAAAAGATTTTAAACCACCAGGAAACCAAAAAAAGCTTTAGTGATGTAAAAAGGAAAGATTAAGTGAAAAATTTACCTGAATCTCTCTTGTGCCAGAAAACATCTCTTTCAGACTGCTGAAGACTTGATGGACCAGATAATGAGAAGCATCCCATATGTATTCCTGCACAGACAAATAAAAACTCAAACACAAAAAAACTGGAAATGAAATAGATTTATGTATATAGTTCCTTGTTTGCTTGCTTCTATTAGACACATATTACCATACACTGTTAAAGACATTTTTGTATATTAAGGCTGGAAAAAAAAAAAAAGACCTTTATTGTTACCGTTTAACAGGAAGCTACATGAAGTATAAGAGGTATATAGATGTATGCAGCAGTAGTATCACCTGTGGAAAGGTATCCGTCTCATGTAGCCTCTTCTCAATCTGAAGACGACCTCCATATCTAGTTACACCATAGACTACAGTCATAACAGTCTGTTTTACTACTTTACGTCCAATAAAGCCCTCTAGGATCTGAGCAATCTTAATTCCATTCTGGGCATCCCTTTTACGAAATTCTTCAACCTGAGGGGACAATCCAATGGAAAACAAAGCATATAGAGTACAAAATTGCTAAAACGGATCTAAGGTTTTGTAATTTAAGGTCAAATGTTAGTGACCTCACCTGCTGAGCGACTTCACTGTAAACATCTTGAGGGGTATCGCATGGCATTAAATTCACAGACTTTGCACCAATTTCATCCCTTCCAAGTGCAGCATAATGCTGGAGTCCATTACACGAACCATCCTGAAAAGCCGACAAACCAACACATTTTCATACATAATTTGCAAAACAACCCCCCCCCCCCCCCCCCCCCCCCCCCCCCCCCCCTTGAAAACTGTTGCCAAATTATGGATCTATATATTTGACAGTATTTCAAGGGCTTTAAGTGTTTACTAGTGTAGAAGATGAGGAAAAAGGATCAAATGGCTACATAATATTCCTCTTGTTTCCCGGGTCTATGGGCTTGTTTCCATTATACGTCGGGACCCTCGTATACGCTTAGTGGGGATCCCGACGTATCTCACAGACATTGGCTGCTCGTTGGATGGTCTGTTTACACATCCGCCGGTGCAGAGGCTGAACGTACTCCACTACGTAAGCCTTACATTGGCGGAGAGGCTCGGCACAATGAAGACAGACCATCCGCCGAGCAGGTAAGTCTATCTGCTACGTTGGGACCTCCTGCTAAGCGTGTACACTTAGCGGAGGGGTCCCAACATAATAGAAACTCTTGTACTCTAGAGGTTTGCAACTGCAAAACACAACATGACCAGTGTGAAAACGTGAATGCCCTGCAACACGCATTTTTGTACCGCAGCACTTGGTGTTTCCCTTAAGTGGATGGGAGCCGCTTATTGTAGCGCAATGCATTACCACATGGTTTCTTACTTCTAATTAATGACACGAACATGAACGTTGCTGTTAAAAACCATGTGCCGACACATTTGCTGGGCAGATTCCCAGCTGCTTGCAGGCAGTTTGCCCATGGCTTAGGGCAGTGGTTCCCAAACTCTCCTTGCAGGACGCCCCCTTTTCTATTAAGGATCATTATCATGCCCCCCCTCCCCATTCAAACACAGGTTAAGAATGTGGTCTAGCACCCCCCTGTAATACCTTTGCACCCCCCAGTTTGGGAACCACTGGCTTTGGGTGCGCTCCAGCAGGGTAAGATGCGTAAAATTCAGAGTTTGTCAAGAAATCGAATTTCTTCCAAATATACAAATATATGTACCTGATGCACAGGAAAATGAGACACATATTTTGCAGGATCCGGGGAACGGACAGCTTTTGCTATTTCCATGCAGCATGCCAGGGCTTGCCAAGGCTCATCTGCTTCCATCCACCATTTCCTTCCCTGAAAGAAAAATTGTTTAGTTAGAAATTGACAGGGAGAGCTAATAATAAAAATATTAAAAACATTTATTTCCATACAAATTATGAATAACACAAATGATTTTACAGATTGGTTGTGCTATGTAATTTGACAAGGAACCACTTTGATAGGTATCAGATTGCCAGTGGGGACCTAAACTGTTAAGCTGGCCATACACCTTTAGATCTCTCTGTCGGATATTCTTAGACTTGATGGTTTAGAAAGTGCCTCATATTACATGGGAGATCTAAAGGAAATCTGACAGAGAAATCTAAATTGTATTTGTGCATCCACATTTCAGCAGCTATTAACTCAAAAAAAAAATGAAAGCTATAATGGAATAAACAGGGCAACTACCACAGAAGAGAGCAGATCATTTTAGTATGTTTTTTAAGGATTCTTCAGAAACTTTTAACCATTTTTGACAGCTCAGAGGTAATTAAAAATGTAATTCAATTTATTTTTGTATTTCTGAGTTTAATTTAAATGACAACTGGTTTTAAAACCGAGCAGCTAGTAATTGGGTTGCATCCTTGTAAAACATGGGAGTGTGTTTAAGCACTTTTGGTACAGGTCACTGTGCCAGGTAAGGTTATTTAAAATATAACAGAAGGGAAGAGGTTAAATTAAATGCTGCTTACAGTCATTGGGTAATCAGCAGAATCCAAGATGTCCTCCATAATTTCATCTGCATACTCTTTTCTCTGTTTAAGTGATTTTTTCTTTTTTAAGCCAGTAAGGTTGATGAGATGGATCTTTAGCCAATCCAGGCCTTTTTGCCCAAGTGGACGGCCTTCAGCAAACACCAGCAAAGAACGAGTCACATCACTACCCAAATGATTAAAATGGGGAGCACATGGATAGGTGCGGCCTCGAAAATCCATGTTGTGTGGAAACCAGAAAATCTGTTCTCGCAGATGATTGGCGATAGACAGTTTATAAAGAGCATCCATTCGCAGGCTGAACATCTCAGCTGATTTCTTTCTACATCGGGCAAGCTCTTTCTGATGGGAGTGTTTTTCCCACGTGTTCTGTAACTCACATAACTGCATTGAGAGCACAGGAGCTTCTGACATAGGTGGAGGAATGTCTAGTTTTTCGTTGCCTTTATCATTAAAGATCGACACAACTATGTCCAGAATAGGCTGATTTATGCGCCAAGCACATACACCAAGTTGGTTAATAGAATCCAGAACTGGGAAGAGTTGGCCAGGAGGACACTTCTCCAGCAGCAATTGATGCTGCACTGCTCCCAAATTGCAGCGCATCAGTTGTGCAGAAGACAACAAATAAGGACCAAACTGAGTAGAAATCCAAGGTAATGGGGGACACTTCATTGGCATGGCAGCAGCATCAAATGTCAGAAGTGTTTCTTCTGCGTCCAGAAGGATCTGGCTGTAGACTGGGTGTGGCTTTATAAGCCCAATCTGTGAACAGAATGGAAACAATTCATTAAACCTTGGACTTAGAGTGTTTGGTAAAACAAGCAAGAAGTTTTATTACACTGTAACTTAATGCAAGCAATATATTTCAATACAAGTCTCTGTCAGAGCTGAGATGCACCCCCTCCTCCAGACAAACTACTAACTGGTAGACACAGACCCTAGGGCTGGACAATAATTCGATATCAATATATATCGCAATATCATTTTTTAACATAACGGTGATACAATTTGAAAACACATTTCAATATACTGTGACACTGGCAGGCTGATCTCCATGTGCTGGGAGGATATGAGCAGTGTCACAGGGGAGGCTGATATCGACGGGTAACCTGCTCCCCCCTTCCCCAAAAGAGATCACTCCAGGGGAGTCTGGGAGCAGGGGACCAGTCAAGATCAGCCTCCCCTGTGTCACACTGCTCATATCCTCCCAGCACATGGAGATCAGGGGGCCTTGCAATTAACACAGAAATTCAACAACTTTGACCATCTTTACTAACACCACACAAACATGTGACATATGAATTAGCCCTGCATAACTAGGAAATGGGTGATATGGAATATTCTAGATCAGAGATGTCAAGCTCAATTAATCAGGGGGCCAAAATAAAAGACTTTTTTTTTGAAAATATGTCTACAATTCTGGGAGTTTTTCCTTCTCATCAAATATAATGATGAACACAGCAACTCTATGGAGGTCAGTGAGAAGTGGTCCTGGCCCATCAACAAACTGATTGCCATTATGTATTAATTCTTGTTTGAGAAGATTTTTGTGTTTACTTCTTTTAATTAGTAATTCCTTTTTACAGAAATTACTTTATAATAGTCACAATGATCCTTGTTTGGACATATTTCAGCAAGTTACAGCACTGCAACATAAAATAAAATTCATGCAAAACCTATGAACCACTTTTGGTTTAGTAATCTTTTTTTCAGTGGACTGCCAGGGAGGTAAGATTTTTTTGTACCGCCTTTGGTACAGAAAACTAGACTAAATTGGACCGCCTTAGTTGTAGCAGGTTGGGGACAGAGCGTGTGAGGTCCAGGAGGAAGGGGATAGGATTGGAGTTGTGCCATAAATATTTGCTATGGGACCTAGTCATTTCTCCCTGACTGAGACACACACACACACAGTTCTACACACAGCTGACTGGGAGACAGAGACATATCATTCCTGGCTGAGTGCTGTACACAGCATTTGCAGATTCTGAGACACACTCCCCTTCTCCCCCTCCAGGCTCCATTTTCCACATAGCAGACAGAGACACACTACCCTCTTCCCTCTCTAGGCTAAACTATACTGTATGTTTAACTTCAAACAGGCTTAGTATGTACAACAGCACTTTCTGTGTTGTGTGCCTGCCTTTAATTTTGGAACTTTTTGGAGCCCCATATGTAGCCACTGTCTGTATATCCCTATATCACTGTCTCAAGTGTACATCAAGCAACTCGCTCAACTACACTTTTGACATGTAGCTGGAGGGAAAGAGCCTATGCATTGGCATTAGCAAGTTTGGGGCAGCATTGGTAGGGAGACAAACGAAAGAATATAGAATAAAAATATCAAAACATGTTGAAAATCAGTTTAAAAAAAATAATGGCTATTTATTAATGTTAAAGTTGGGATTTGGTATTTTTCACATATACTTAGAAGATAACCAATAGAGTAATATGCAGAAGATGTGCTACATAAAAGCCCAGGAAAACTTATAAACAATATTTAAATTATTTTTTGTGACCTGAAAACTCTACATACAGGTCAAGCTTTTATATTGAATTTGTTGTAGAACAGAACCTCTCGGTTAAATACACACAACACATGACGGACAACTGAAACAACACACAACTACTAATTAGCCAGATACTGGAAATGTACCCACCTGCTGTGTGTTCCGGAAAGTATACATGTGGTAAAGCACTGGGATAAGTTTTGGATTGCTGCGAGGGCATAACAAGTTATTTTTTAATTTGATTGTTTTCACCATTAAATCTACTAGATGTGTGCCCAACTGCACCAGCAGAGAGTGTGGCCATGGTATGTGGGCCTTTGAAATACATGGACCTTCAAAATATTTATATTCCAAATTTTCCCAAAACTCTCGAGGAAGAAGGCCAGAAACCTGTATGGAAGCAGGCAAATAAAAAAGATTATTAAAAGAATCTATGCAAATATCTGAATGAATGGCATGAAAATAATTTAAACTTATGGAGTCTATTTTTTGATAAAATATTTTGTTTAAATGAGCCTTACTTTTCCCTTTATGGATAGCAGTTTGCAATATTCCCTGTACAACAACCGGATCTTGTCCATGTGATCACCTCTCAACTGTTGACAAATAAAGAACCTATTGTAGATTTTTATGCCAAGTTCTCGAGAAATGAAAAGGAATGATTCTCCTGTAGGCGGCATCCTAGACAATGTCTAAAGAGAATTAAAAATAATCAATAAAATCCAGAAGTCAGAGCATAAGATCACAAAGTACTCCTGTTCCTTGATTTTGGTTTATCAGATTATAGAAGCCCTGAATGGGCCATTCCAACTGTAATGCATTTTGTATATGTGCTGAAAGTTCTTTTTCCAGGGGCTGTTCTTAAGGTAGCCATACACAGGTCGACTTTCCACTCGATTTTCGAGTGATCGCTGATCGCGTTCACAAGATCGATCGTTCTGCCCACCCTGAACGATCGGCCAAACAGAATCGGAATCGACTAAAAATCCGATCGGACAATCGGAGTACATTGGTGGACCTACAGCCCTATGCAGTAGCCTTTCAGATCGATGGATTTTGTGGAATCGGCCATTTTGTAGATCAGCTCATGTCCAAATCGACCACAAATCGGATTCACAAGGTGGTGTTGCATCGATTCCCGATCCGGAATCGATCGCTGACAAGTCGACCTGTGTATGGCTACATTTACTCCCCTTGCTTATGTAAAAGTTTTGTTAGTTTTGTTGCATCCCTATATTTAATCGATCCCCCACTGTAATTAATTTTTCTAAATAGTAACTATGGAAAAAAAAACTTGGCACATTTTATATCATGTTCATATTACACAGAAGTTTGGGTCGAGAAAAGCCTGTCCCAAACCCAAGCTTTGGATAAACAATTATAAACTAGCAAAAACACAAATAACACTATGGAAATAAAAACCAGGACATTAATGCTGCTAAATAAGTAGGCATCGACTTTTCTTCCCCTTGTTAAAATTGTTATAGGCTGTTTGGTTTATTTGCAAATATGCAGTCATGATCACCAATAAACTCTAATGCTTGCTTCCCCATGGCCATGGTCCTGACAGCACAGGAAGCAGCAGCATATGCACAAACCACCAATCTCCACATGGATAAAATGTTTTTTTTGTTATCTGAGACCTTATTAAAAAGTAAAGCTACCTGCAGCTTACTCTGTAAGTTACATACATATATGAACAGGTTTCACATAGTAGACTAGAATGGAAAGTTCTTATATGTAGTTACTGGCTATTTTTCAGTATTAAGAATAAGCTGGGAAAGGTCACTGCAACTGAATGCAATTAAGGCTTTTGAAGCAAATAAAAATAGCAGCAGCTGCCTGTAGATAATGGAGAAATAATTCTGAGATTAAAAAGGCACATTGTAGCAAGATAAAACATTGTGCGTATTAAAAAGAAATCCATTTCCATTTAAGAAATAAATACCAGATGCAGGCTGTACAGTTGAGAGTCTAAGATCTTAAATACTGCTTAGCAAAGTGATTGTTATTATGGTAAACATCAAGTGATTTGTGATTAAGCACTTGAAAGGAACTAGCAATCTGATGTGTGATTAACAAAAAAATGGAATGGACTATGCCGCTGAACTCCTGTTAATGGTACATTTTTACCCTTCTGTTCTGTGACACGTTTATGGACCAGACAAGGCTTTTTCTGCTTGAAGTTGCTAAATGCTCATTCTTAGTCCACAAAATTATTCCACAGACAGGGAGGCTTGCACAAGTACTTCTACAGCCCTTGCCAGCTTATCCAATAACCTGACAAGACTGCAGATCCCAGGAAATAAAAAACGGGGATTTCTGATAAAGCATTGGGGGGACTAAAACCAATGCAGTAGAAATCTGCATTGAATTAACCTCCCTAGCGCACTGCATAGGTACAGATTTCTGTACCAAAAGCGCACCA
>CM070032.1:122524601-122540087 GCA_036250615.1 Ptychadena robeensis | reverse complement strand
TTTACTGGAAAAGTTGGGGGGTCATCTTATACGCCCAGTCGTCTTATACGCCGGCATATATGGTACATTTAAGTTCTGCTATTCCACATACTCCCTGTACAGTGGTCAATTGCAACAATGTAATCCATCTATTTCCCATGAAGGGTCAAATATCCCACAAAAGGGGGATCCCTGCAACTCCAGTGATGTTCACAAACCAGTGACAATCTGAAGACTGATATTGGTATCAAAGGATGCGTCCCATCCACTCCTCGCTGTCCCAGCTGCAGTGTTTGCAGTGCAAACACACACCAATGACAGCTTGGACCATCTTTTTGTATTCCATGCAAAATTAACCTTCCTAGCGCTTCTGACGGCTGCATCTCATCCTGCACTTTTATGTCAGTGTTGCACCTGATGAGATGGAGCCGTCCAGCTAAGCTCACATCCCCCGGCAGCAGCACATACTCACTGTTCTGTGCTGTCCCGGGGGATGCTCTATTTGCATATGAATGCAAATGGCTATCTTCAAAGACCACATGTGGAAAGTCACCCCCAGTGTCCTCTTTGTAATAAAAATGTTATTATAAACAAACATAAATACTGTTTTGAAATCTTTCATACCAAATTATTCAAGAGATTTTATCATTCAAATTATACATATTATATTTTTTTTATGTACTTTTTTTTTTAATAATAATTGTGTGTTTCAAACATTATTATATTCAGGATGTCTACAAGACACTTATATGGACATATTTTTGGAAGTTACAAGTCTACAACACAAAAAAAAAATTCCATTACAGTCTATTGTGCGCTTTTGGTACAGAAATCTGGACCTTGCAAGAGAGCTAGGGAGGTTAAAGTTTGTCGTGATATTACCACACTGCTTTAAAAATTTTACTGACAAAACATTCAAACCATAGTATCATTCGGTTTTGAAGTTCTGCAAAGATCATTAGATTGTAAGCCCGTCCGGGCAGGGTCCTCTACTCCTCCTATGTCATACCTGTACGTTATAGTATGTCCACTCTAATGTATTGTACAGCGCTGCATGATATGTTGGCGCTATATAAATAAATGATAATAATCATGCATAAATCGTGCCTTGTCACTACTATAATCTGTGAACATACAACCACTTATTACTTATACAGTTCTCCACTTTCTAAACAAAATATATAGCACAATCAAGCCTTCTTAAAACAGAAGGTATTTACACGGCCCAATCCAGCACAAATCCCAAAACTTTAGGTGGAAGCCCTCATTCTGGGACAGTAGGCGAAGCCATGCAAATTATTCCTTTTCGCCCCATCAGCCAAATGCACATCCAGAAACCGCTGGTGTACAGTGCAAATATAGCCTTTTTGGTACAGAGCCATTTATTCCAAACTCCATTTGGCTGATGGGGCGAAAAGGAAAAATTTGCATGGCTCCGCACACTGTCCCAAAACGAGGGTTTCCACCTAAAGTTTTGGGATTTGTGCTGGATTGGGCCGTGTAAATACCTTCTGTTTTAAGAAGGCTTCATTGTGCTATGCACTGCTCGAGTTGAGGGCTTTTTGATTCCTTTCATCCCTTCTCACCATAACCTTCACGGGTACTTCTCTTTGTTAAAAAAAAATATATAAAAACATCAACTCACTGAGGTAAAAAAAAATATATATATTTATTCTAACTTACTTTATTATAGAAGTCCTTAACCAGTGGAGAGTCAAAAACCACTTCAACTCTAGGAGGAGGCTTGAAGTCTGGTCTGATCTGATGAATGGCCTTGAGAACCATCTGCCTTTCATCTTCGTGGTATATCAGGTCTTGAAAGAGCTGGTCAAGAGACATTCCATCTGCTTCCATCTGCCCTAAGCAACTAGAAAGAGATTGGTCTAATTAGTATTGTAAAAATGTTTTTCTTTATCTTAAGGTGGGTTTACATGTGTAGATTTTTTTATTCGATCAATGAAGAAATAAAGATTTTTTGGTTGAAAATGGACACAATTACAATGGACAATTTGTTCGATGGATAAATTTAGTTCAACCTCGAACAAAAAATTGTTGAAAAGGTCATCGAACATGTTGGTAAATTTTTATCTGTCGTTATTTCAAAAGGAATTTTGATTCAATATCGGAATAAATAATCAAAAAAATCGAATGCAACATTTGATAAATGAACGAATGTTGTTCAACATCGAAGAAAAAATCAAATTGGCAGTTGATTGAAGAAAAAATCTACACGTATAAACCCACCTTAAGCTACTGAGCATTACACCAGTGGTACGCTTTATTAAAAAAAAGCAGGGGCCTCCTCCAAAACATGGAGTTCAATGGGCCGCCCCTCCACCGATACTCCGTTTCACCGCGGGCTCGCCAGGGATAGGGTCAGCAAACCCTAAGCTATGTTTGGGGTAAACTCTCAGAAGGTTAAACAAGAAAGAAGGCTTAAGGCCAGACGCCAGCCAAATCTGTTTAATTTGGTTCAAGTAAAAAGTGTTTATAAATTTGTGATTCTGTTAACTTTTTAAGACTCCCTCTATTGGCTTAAAGCAGTGGTTTCCAAACTTTCCATGCAAGGCATTATGTAAGATATCAACATTTTTAAGCTCCCCCATTCCCCAACTACACAGATTCAGATTAAATATGTATTTGAAGTATGGCTCTCTTTTCTCCCTATTGTACACACACATAATGTAGATATGAATCATACACACACACAATACTCTGCATTTAGCTCCCCTATGGTAGACTTCCTGCTTGTCCTTCCCCAGCATTCTGGTTGGCTGGCAGTGTTAAAGGGAGGGTGGTGGGGGACTTTTTGCAATCAGCAGAAGGAGAAGAGACAGTATGGAGAGCCAACAGGTAGCATAGTTCTCTCCTCCCCAATCTCTCTGGCTGCCAACAGCAGCATTCTTACACAGTGGGCTTCCACTGTCACCTTGGACATTTTGTTATTGTCTTGCTGCCCTGGCAAAAGTCAATTGTACAGGTGATGGGGAGAGAAATTATGAAATACAGAAATAAGAAGCATACTCTAAAGCTTTGAAAAGCATAACAGTAGATCAGTGTTTACTTAGTAAATATCTAGCAGCAGTACAAGTTTCAAAGCCGTATCATGTCCCTGCTATGTTCCCTCAACTACATTCTACATGAAAAAGAGCTGGTACTCTGTGTACCGTAATAGTTAGTTCGTCTGTCACAGGGAAAGATCATTTTCGGAAACAGAAATTAAATGTGTATGTAGCTTAAGGGTGACTTGGCTTCCTCACTTGCCTTTAGAAATCATAGCACAGAATGTGCGCAATATTTTACAAGAAAGCAGATGGTTCTGATGTACACTGCTTTTCTCCATCATCATATATATTTAAGGTTTTAAATGATCACAAAACATAAAGGAACTCTCCAGTCACTATGGCAAAATCAAACATGGGCATACAAAATTAAAAATTATGCTTGGGTCTGCCAGCTTTAAATTAGTTTATTTTTTTTTTTTTTTGCATAGCCACCTAGTTCTCCCTTGAAGCACCATTATACAATGTGATAAAACTGGTAAAAACTACCACACTAGAATAATACCACTACAAAATGTACCTTTCTATGCTCTTTGTGTGGTTTTCAGCACGACCAAAAGCCTCCAGTGCTGCTGCATACGATCCAAGATTTGGTTTAAGTTCAGCCATTTTCAGCAGTGAAAAAATGCGCCCAATTTCAGTTAAGGAAGGCTGTAAAAAGGAGAGACCAGTCAAGCGCACTAGACCAAAATATAAAAAGTAATTCAAATATAAAACATCAATTTTACAATTAGGTCAGGTGATCAACATGAGGTAATTGCTGGTACAGTGCATCTGGAAAGTGCATTTCATACAATTTACATTAGATCTACCAACACTTATGTAGTATAGTGACCTCCCTGATAGAATACATAGTGATTGGAAGGTTTAGAAATGTCCTCCTATTACATGGTTTTTGCAGAGCAAAAGTGAATTGTACAGAAATTGTATGGTAAGATTGTAAGGTGTATGGGGGCCTTTACAGACTTGTTGCAAAATGGATTTCATTAAATTTTTTCTTCAGAATTTTACGCACAACAAACCATAATGACAATGTGAAAAAAGTTCACTTGAGGTTTTTTTTTTGTGAGAAGTGAGAATTCATATGTATATAAGTATTCAAAGCCTTTGCCATGAAGCTCAAAATCAAGCATCCTGTTTCCCCTGATCATCCTTGAGATGTTTCTGCAGCTTTATTGTCTACCTGTGTGTTCAGTGATTGGACAGGATTTGGAAAGGCACACACCTGTCTATAGCAGGTCCCACAGCTGACAGAGCACAAACCAAGCATGAGGTCAAAGGGATTGTCTGTAGACTACAAAGATAGGACTGGCTCAAAGCACAAATCTGTGGAAGGTTACAGAAAAATTTCTGCTGCTTTGAAGCCCCCACGGAGCACAGTGGCCACAATAATCCATAAATGGAAAACGTTCAACACCACCAGGACTCTTATTAGAGCTGGCCAGCCATCTAAACTGAGCAATCAGGGGAGAAGGGCCTTAGTCAAGATCACCGATGCTTTCCATCCAACCTGATGTAGCTTGAGAGGTGCAGCAAAGAGCAATAGGTAAAACTGGCCAAGTATAGGTGTGCCAAGCTTGTGGCATCATATTCTAAAATACTGTAATTGCTGCAAAAGGTGCATCAACAAAAAATTAAGCAAAAGGTTGTGCATACTTACAGTGGATATAAAAAGCCCACACACCCTTGGTAAAATGGTCAGGTTCATGTGCTGGACAAAAATGAGACAAAGATAAATCATTTCAGAACTTTTCCACCTTTAATGTGACCTATAAACTGTACCACACAAATTAAAAACAAAATGAAATCTTTTAGGTGGAAGGAAATATATATATATATATATATATATATAAAATAATGTGGTTGCATAAGAGTGCACACCCTAAAACTAATACTTTGTTGCAGCACCTTTTGATTGTATTACAGCACTCAGTCTTTTTTGGTATGAGTATCAGCATGGCACATTTTGGGTATAAGTCCATGAGCATGGCACATTTTGGGTATAAGTATCAGCTTGGAACATTTTGACTTGGCAATATTTACCCACTCTTCTTTGCAGAAACACTCCAAATCTGTCAAAAATGTGCCATGCTGATAGACTCATACCCAAAAATACTGAGTGCTATAAAAAAATTCATAAGGTGCTTCAACGAAGTATAAGGTTAAGGGTGTGCACTCTTATGCAACTACATTATTTTATTTCTATATTTTTTCTTCCCTCCACCTAAAGGATTTTAGTTTGTTTTTCATTTGAGTGGTACAATTTATGGGTGACATTAAAGGTGGTAAACGTTCTGAAATGATTTATTTGCCTCATTTTTGTACAGCACAGGAACCTGACATTTTACCAGGGGTATGTAGACTTTTTATATCTACTGTATGTACATGTGATTTTATTTTTAACAAATTTGCCAAAATTTCAAGTAAACCTATTTCATGTTGACATTATGGCATGTTGTGTGAAGAATTCTGAGGAAAAAATAAATGTAATTGATTTTGGAATAGGACTGTAACATAACAAAATATGGAAAACGTGATGTGCTGTAAATACTTTCCAGATGCACTTTAGGTAACTGAAGTCCTCAAGACAATGAAATTCTGGAATCTGCAGGTAACAAGTGAAAAATCAGTTGTCAAAGTAGATACATCAATGTAAACATAGATTAATCTCCACTGCAAATTTTCTGCCCTCCTTGGGCCCTTGTGTGGATGTGCTGTAAAAAAGCGTCACCAGCTCCATTATATGGAGGGCAATGGCGCCACCTACACAACGGCCTTCCCCCGCATCTTATATGAAGTCATCGGGGCAGACCCAGAAAGATTGTCGGACAGGCAACTTTGCCTTCTGTAAGCTCGGGAAGAGATTTGTTAGCAAACAAACTTAAGCTAGTCACACATGGTTCAATTTAGCGATCAATCGAGGTTCGATTAGATTTTGTAGTTCGATCACAAAAATCGAAACTCAATTTCAATTTAATGGATGTACACCACATGGGGAGTACGATTACTGTTCAATTTCGACTGAAAAGTTAATCGACCAATCGAACAAATTTTTCCAAGCTGTCCGATCTCTTTTCAAATCGACGATTTGACAAAAATCGATCAATGGTCGTCGATTGTACTATGTGGGCAGCACATCGATATTTTTTACAATCGATAGTTTTTTTGATCGAAAAACTTCGATTGAATGCTAAAATCTAACCATGTGTGGCTAGCTTTACCCCGAGTGAACTCTGGGCTAAATGCCCAGGAGGTTAGCTTGCAATAAAGGAGTGCAGGAAAAGTCAATGAACAAAGGAAGAACAATTCTTTAGTAAAATAAAAAAAAAAACTGCTTGACTAAACCTCATAACTAATGTATGTCAGGTATACTGACCATATTTCAGACACGCTATCTACAGCTAGTGTGCCTATGTTTTCCATACCTTTTTTGCCCAGACTTTCAAAAGCAAGTTGAACATAGATACATTTAGCAGAGGCTTCCTTGAAGCGTGTTGTAGGTAATAGTAGACACATTGCTGGGCCTTGTTTAAATCTCCTAAGAATATGCAGGTTTCCAAGTAACACTGGATGTTCTGGTGAATATCACCAAATTGGTTTCCATCCTTATCCTCCAATTGCAGTTCCTTTCCATTGCCAGCCATCTTTGTGTCTTCACAGTGGTCCTCATCAAGCTCCAGATCTATTTTGACAGCTGAAGTAACAGATTCCGAAGAAACCATTTTACCTTTAGTTACCTCTGTAGCATTTTTCTGAACTTTTTTAGCTTTTTTCTTTAAGTCCTTCTTCTCTGGCTCTAATGTTTCAAGCGGCCTATCAGTCTGCACTACATTTACATGTTCCTTTCTACGAGTCTGAAGTATTTGCTCATTGTGAAGCTTTTCCATCCAGCGCTTAGGAGCAAGGTCAGTTTTTAGGTTTTGGTTTGTTTCCTTTTGAACCTTTAGCTGGGCAGTCTGTTTCTTAGTCCCTTTAGTATGCGATGTAGAGCTCTCATTTGCCTTCAGCTGTTGTGCTCGAATTTCCAGGACTAAAAGTACAGAAAAAATGAAAAGTTAAATACAATATATATGATAAATAGCAGGTTAGTCACAAGAAAGCAACAAGATTTCTCCCAGCAACTTCATTTTTCAGGGACCCTGTGGCAGTATTATACATATTTTCCATCTTTATTTAAATAAATCTTAACAAGTGAAATGTTAATGTGATGCCTAAAACCAGATATTGCAAAATGCCCACTACAGGAAATTTTCCATTATCTGCCATGAACAGAGATTGGTAGATTCTGCATAAATGCCGTTTCTGGTTGAAGGAAAGTTACCGTATTTTTTGGACCATAAGACGCACTTTTAAACCCCCAAAATTGGGGGCAAAAAAGGCCTGCGCCTTATGGTCCGAATGCGCGACCCCCGGGGCCACTGGGAGCTGGAGAGGCTTTCAGTTGAGAGATGCTGGCCAGTGTCCGGCTCTCCCATCTGTACTGTAGAACCCTGCTCGCATAGGCAATAAATACCTCCCGATCAGTGTGGAGAATGATGTTGTGCTATGAGTGTACTGCTGCTAGTGACATCTACTGGCTGAATTGAATATTGCATTCATTGAATTAGAAAACCAAGAACATGGGACAACAAATTACCCATTAAAACCATATTAACTCCATGTTAATAGAATAATAAAGTTTAGTATATGCACAAGGTTAAATTGAGACAAGTGAACACCTCAAATTTGTATCCCCTGCATCTATTAAAGACTATGACCCCATATTTAACATACCAGTGACAGTAGTAATGGGTCATGGGTAAAGGAAAAATAAGCATGTTTTAGCTTTTTTGACAAAAGTCAGATATATACAAGGGAATATAGATATATCCAAGTTTATTTGTGTTATGTGTATATCCGAAGGCAGAAGGGGATTATTAGGAGGACATGGGGGAGTAGTAGATAGCGGACACCTCATATCTCTATTTATTTGCCGCTTTACCCTTTTTGCTTTCCCTTCCTTTTTCTTATCTTTTTTATAAGTGGGATCTTTATGCTGGTTGTTTAGGTTCCCCGTTTCCTTCTTCCCAACCTTTTTGGGCCCTTTTGGAGGCTACCTGGACCTGGTGATTCAAAAGTGAAGGGACCTTTACGGGGCGAATCCCCACACATCCATTGAATGTGATTTTATCAAAAATTTTACTTGGGGGAACCCAATGACTACCATGTGTGATGGCATAGCTAAGTATTGGGGTATGTACCTTAAGTCTATATAGATACATGAATTATGAGTCAGTGTCTATTATATATCTGGTACTTGTAGGGGGTTCCTATTAATGAATCAGGGATGAGAGCTGATATTATGTTTATTTGTGTTATGTATAATTTGATCAACTAATGATGTGAATTTCTTGTACCATTCCTGAAGAAGCAGAGCCCGGGTCAAACATGTTGAAAGGATGAAAAATTTACTATTCTGAATATATGTGCCTAAGGGATGGTACCCACTTGCATGACGGCGGCCAGACGCCAATGTGGGGACAAGCCCTAAAGTGGTGATTTATATGTATATGTTGGATACTAGTAGTCATTGATTTTAATATATTACAAGGCTGTTGGTCAAATGTAAATAAAGACCGGTTTTAATTCCTTATATCCAGTGCCCTAATAGCCTGTTCTTATGTTTTTCAAATGTGTCTTCAAATATGGTCAGTTAATAGCTGCAAACATAAATCTGCAGATAATATCATTAAAGCTAAACTCTGAGGAAGTTCTAAAGATGAGAGGGTGTGCCAGCAGCCAAGATCACTGGCTGAAGAAACAGCTGTGGATCCTATCTTCAGGGTAGGGGAGGGAGCCCTGATCATGCAGCAACTCCTATGTAAGATTAACAGTGTCTGTGTGTGTGTCAATGAATAGGGAACACAAACATGAGAGGAGGGTCACCCTGTTTTAGGCTACGTTGTGTACCAATAATAACAAGTGTATAGGAAACTCTTGGGTTTCATGTAAAAGATGCACCAGTGTATTATGCAATAATCCAGCATGTGCAAGTGTTAAAGTGTTGCTCCAAACTATTTTTCTGTAGTTTTACAGATGTGTTTGACTCCTGATCGTGTGGATTTTCTGCTGCTACTGGGTATTAGTTCAAACACATAATTATAAAACTGAACCTGTACTTCAAGATTACTTAAGTTTTTACAGGAAAGATGATGCAATATGGTAATAAACCGAAAGCCAAAGAGAAAGATATGCGATAGATAACTTTTTCTTATAGGAAGTAGTATTTCCTTTATTTTTCATTCAATATACCTTCAAGCAATTCAGTTTTACCCTGATTACTGGCCTCACTGGCCACTCTGACCTCATCTTTGGGCTTTGCAGAGGATGACCATCTCTGTGAGCATTCTGAAAAACAAATATATTTGAACTGTTACAGTAGGAATAGTAAAAGCAGCATATCTTCTCAATATATCTATATATATACACATACATATAAACATAGACACATATACACATATTTTGTTATTTAATTAAATGTACAATTTAGGTAGATTTTACATACTCCCAAAATTCTTTACAATTTCCCTTGCCAACAAACCATAAACTTGGCATATATACAGGGCAAATTATCTTTTTTACCAAAATAATCAGCTCATTACACTTTTTTCGGACTAAACCCCTATTCCAGCAGGTCACACGCCTACATAGGCTTTGTTCACTGTGTTGTTAAACAGCTTGAATAATGCCTTTAAGCAACTACCATCTTAAGGCAATAGACTAGTTGAAAATCACATGTGGGCATAAGTTTAACCATAACCAATTTTACTGACTCTTTGCTTGGAAAAAACTCCCAGAGAAAAATGGGTACCTCAGATCCCTCTGCCTCTACATCACAGACTTAGCCCTAGGCTCCATGTCTGCTATTGGACCCGTTGGGTTCCGCCAAGCCTCCTCTGCGTTACTATAGTCGTGGATGGCTGCGTCAACATCAACAAGACGGAGGCTGGGACCAGCGGAGACAGCTCTGTCATAGCCTAATTGCCATCAATGGGCAGCCCGTAAACTCTCTGTTAAAAACCCTGAATTCAACGCAGGGGTTGTAACAGATAGTGGAGCCTACCTAGGGTTTACTTAGGCCAAGGATGGGCAAACTTTTTGACACAAGGGGCACAATGGGTTCTTAAACTGGACCATGTCCTGTTAAAATCTGCTCCCCCTGTAGTGCACAATGTCATGCGGGAGAGGTCGCATGAACTTCGGTATGGATGGTGCGACATAGATTGGGGAGCTCAGATCGATGGTTGCAGCCAAACAATATTACTTCCACAGATATGCACCCCCTGTGTCACACCACCCATTTCACATTTCAAGGTTGTACTACATAGGGTTTTAAAGATCTGGGTGTTTATTTAAACTAGGTGAGTGAAAGGATGCATGTAGCAGAATAGGCCATTATGGTCTTATGGAAGCATTATTTGATAGCTGGCTTCTTCGTAGGAATGGTTAAAGCTAGGGGCATGAAATTTTGCATGGATAAAGTCTCAGGGGTTTGCTGGCAAACCCAAATTTCAAGGTTCTACCATGCAGAGTTTCAAAGATCTATGTGTTCAAATTAGGATAAGTGAAAGCATGTATGCAGCAGAGTAGTGCTTTATGCTCATAGGGAAGCAATATATGATAGGGGGCTTTAAGTAGAAAGGATTGTGCTCAGGGACCTGAAAATTTGCATGGATATAGTCTCAGGGGTTAGCTAGAAAACCCCAAAATGTCAAGGTTCTACCATGCAGGGTTTCAAAGATCTATGTGTTAAATGTAGGCAAGTGAAATGTTGCATATGGGAGTATATCACTCTGGTGATGTAGAAGCATTATCTGATAGCTGGACTTTTAGCTGAAATGTAACTTTTAAGTGTTGTACCTACAGGGGTGAAACTCGGGGTGTAAGTAGTAGTAGGGGAGCATTACTGACCCTGAAAGTTTATACTATTAATGGTTTCATGCAATGAATGTTCAAAGTTACAGTGTCATAAAGGTTTTGTTTCTACAGCATAGCTGGAGAGGGGGAGAGGGTGTGTCCCCTCCTGCATTTTAATTGGCTGGGAGGATGTATTTGCTGGAGGAGCTACAGGAAGCATCATCTGACAGAGAAGCATCCCGACATCACCATTGTAACACTGCTGCTGGCAAAGGAGTGGAGAGATTTCTTGCTCTCCACTCTTTCGGCTCGGCCAGATAGAACAACCGAACAGGCTGGCTTAGGCTATGTTTCCATGGCATCAAAATGCATCCATTTGCAATGTGTTTTTTAATGGGCTGTAATCGCATCTATTGACTTTTAACGTAATTTCCTTGTTGCATGTGGTAGTGGTCCTTTTTTTAAATGCAAGGTACAGAGTTGAAAATACAGAACACTTGGGCTAGAGGTGCACCAATTGATTGGCTAGTGATCGGAATCTGCAGGTTTTTTGTATAATCGGCCCCGATCGGCCCTGCTGATCGGTGAGCAGCAGATGGTCTGCTGATGAGGATGCCGTGTCTGTCTGCCCATACGAAACTGACCTTACTAACAGAGTACCTCTCTACTGATGACTCTGTCACCTCACTCTTATCAACACCAACCTGCCTGGCAGTACTCTGTATGGAGTATATATATCTATACTGGGAGTTTTTGGCAGAGATGTGCTTATAGGACCATGTTTACCCACTCCTGCCTGTACAATATATGGAGTCTATATATCTATATTAGGAGTTTATGACAGATCTGCACTTATAGGACAGTGCTCCCATTCTCCTTCTTTTCTGCACTATATATAGAGTCTATATATCTATACTGGGCGCTAAAGGCAGAGGTGTGCTTATAGGACAGTTCTCCCCTTCGCCGGTCTTCTGTACTATATATATATATATATATATATAAAATCGGAATCAGCCAATAAATTTGCAATCGGTGCATCTCTAGCTAGGGCTCCACTGTCTGTTTAAACCCCTGCGTTCAACGCAATGGGTCTTTGACAGGGATGTCTTCACAGCCCGTCAGAACCGAGGATCCACAAGTCTGAGCCTCTGTTGCCTTCAAATCAACGCAGCAAGCTATGGCTATGGCAATGCAACGCAGGCTTCAGCGGACACCAGCAGATCCCAATGGACAGTGCAGCCTAATACTAACACGTGAATGCTTCAACACATCCATAGGGAATTCATTAAACATTATTGAGGCATGGCATTGGCTCAAGTTGAACGGGCCAACCAGGTATGACAAAAGAGCCTGGTATTGCTTAGTGGGGGAACAAAGCCTTGATCACACTGTTGTAGCAGAAGTGCAATACTGCACTACGCACCTTATTTGCACCACTTATATTAAAGTCTATAAAATGGAAGTGAATCCACCAATGTATCCCACCAAAACAGACATATTCAATAAAGTAATGTTGTTTTTTGCAGTATTTATATTCTGCCTCTTAGCACAGCCTAGATAGAGCTTTGCCAGCGTCCTTATGTCAGTTTTAAACCATTCTAACAAACTCTCTAATGGCAGAACAATTGATGAAAAGTTTTCTGATCTGGTACATACATGTTCTGACTTCCATATTAGAAAGAAGGAATGGAATTCTGGCCCAAATTACATGGGTCTATATCTGTTCAATTGATAACATCATGCCGTGCATGTTCACAGCCATTAATTGCACAGGTCATCGATTGTGGCCACCCTGTCTTCATCCAGCTTGATCGAATAGGGAACAAACATGTTAGTAAATCCCTGTTCGATCTCCATTGCTTTGGATGTCCCCATCCAAAGCATAGAATGGAAATCTATTGAACAAAGTGCTGCGTAGATTCACGTTCAATTAATGAACGCTCGAGCGCAGCATGGGTCATCGATTGAACGGGTATTGACCTGTGTATGGGGACCTTAAACGTGCTGTCAAACAGCACCAGTGCCTTAAGTATTTCTAAATTAAAGTAGACCAATCACCTTGATTTTATGGCACTAAAGGGCAATTTTACCTAAGGATAATCTACATTAGGGGGCACTCTACCCCACAAGGTGTCATCACAATGATGTTTACTTCCATCTTCATGACTGGCGAATTGGGCTGGTACAGAAACACACAGCAAATGCTTTTATTTCAGGATGTCATTATTTCAACTACTGTTTTTCCCTTTTCTTCTTTAACCATGTTCAGGGGCTTTATAATTAGCTTACAACGTTTACCTGCAAAATTTTGCAGTTTTGATCTCTTGACTCTTGATTTCATTTATTCAGCAAATGTTTTGCGCTGAACAGAAACCCATGTACTATGCGCAAAACACAAAAAACGCATATACCATGAAAGTGCCTGCAGAAGTTTCAGGTTTTTCAGAATACAACAAAGTCTTTAGATGGGGCAAACGAAGTAAGGGGATCCCATTTGTTGACACGCGACCCTTGGATGTCACCAGGAAGTGAGGGGAAACTTCCCAAGGTGATGGAGAACAATAGCTTCTGATAGAGGTTACAGAAAGTACCGAGCTGGGATTTAACCCTTTCCTAAATCGCGTTTCTCATGCAAGGCTGTGTTGTTAGTTTAGGTAACAGGTTATTAAAGTGTATGAGCTTCTGAGAGGCGTTCCACACATGTACCAGCCTCACACACACGAGGAAAGGCACACGTCTTTCCCCTCAAGGGAAATAGAGGCTGAATGTCTATGGAGGATATAAGGCCAGCGGGGGAGAGCTCAGAGCGGTGTCCAACCCTCAGTCCTGACCCTCACACCACTCTCCCCTGTCCTCCAGGTATGAAGGAGACCACGTGTCTGCACCGGAAGTGCCGCTCACCTGTGTCTGCCAGCCGCCTGCACCGCATACACGGCCGCGTGCCATGTGCCACCTGTTCCCGGAGAATCCGAGACAGGATACCCAGCCTGAGCCCGAACATTCCCCGTGTCAGGGTAGATGGTATATTCGACAGGGCTAAAGGACCTTCGTGACGTCACGGCCACATGACCAGCTGGTGGTGGGTGGAGCCTAGTGGCTCATGTGTGTAAACAAGCACATAATGGTGACAACGCACCTTTCTCAACAGCGGAATGAGGTGTACATGGGTTGTCACAGCTGAATACTGCCTGTCAGATGAATATGGTAATAAGGTGACATGTCTGCGCAAGAGGGTCAGCAAGCAGTTCGGGAGAGGTCTGCTATAGACACAGGGCCGCCCTCAGAAATCATGGGGCCCCATGCTCGAAGATGTTTTTTTAAATGGGGTGGTGGTGTTGCTCAAAAATCTCACACCCCCTTTCCATCCGAAGTTGTTGGGGGGGGGGGGGGGGGGGGGGGGGGGTGCTAGTTGATAGTTGAACAATCTACCCCCCCCCCCCAAAAAAAAAAACTGACATGTACGATCACTTTCCATGGATCTCTTCTCCGATGTGTGAATTTTCATTGCTCCAGGTGGGCAGTATAATATTTCCGATCGATTCCTGGTCGACCAAATGGAAAAATGAAACATATCAAGCTGAAGATTCTCAACCAAAAATCTGTAGAAGAGTCTCTGATAACAGTACTAACAGGTCAGCGAAACTTGTACTCATTGAAATATTTCATAATACAAAAATACCTTACATTTTTGGCTACCAGACTAGATCACATGATCAGCTGCTTATTGGAAGCATATTGTAGAAATGATGATGAGATGTACAGCAACACATAGTAAACAACAATACATGAAATGTGCAAGGGGTTAGGAAGTAAGTTTAGAGCTTGTATAATATAAAGGGTTTAGTGCCTAGATGCCCAATGTGCAGCCCTTTGGGCATTCTCCAGTGGCCCTCCTCTACTTGTGGCCCCCAAAACCTTATTGTTAATGCATAAGAACTGATCTGTCCACTGATCCCCCCCCCCCATCAATCAGCAACCCAGACAGAGCCTGAGTGAGTCACTCACCTCTCCTCCTCTTCTGGTTCTAAGAAGATCCTGGGCAAAGACGTGTTGGTGGGGGATTGGTGGACAGGTGAATACTATGCTACCACTATCCCACTAACGGATGGAGGAGGATTGCATAATATACATTGGCTTGAACTTTTCCACATTTTGTCACATTACGGCCACAAACATGAATCAATTTTATTGGAATTCCACGTGAAAGACCAATACAAAGTGGTGTACATGTGAGAAGTGGAACGAAAATCATACATGATTCAAAAATGTTTTTACAGATAAATAACTGCAAAGTGGGGTGTGCGTAATTATTCAGCCCCCTGAGTCCATACTTTGTAGAAGCACCTTTTGCTGCAATTCCAGCTGCCAGTCTTTTAGGGTATGTCTCCACCAGCTTTGCACATCTAGAGACTGAAATCCTTGCCCATTCTTCTTTGCAAAACAGCTCCAGCTCAGTCCGATTAGATGGACAGCGTTTTTGAACAGCAGTTTTTCAGATCTTGCCACAGATTCTCGGTTGGATTTAGATCTGGACTTTGACTGGGCCATT
>CM070032.1:122493584-122524501 GCA_036250615.1 Ptychadena robeensis | reverse complement strand
TCTGACCAGAGCACCTTCTTCCACATGTTGGCTGTGTCCCCCACATGGCTTGTGGCAAACGGCAAACAGGACTTCTTATGCTTTTCTGTTAACAATCTTTCTTCTTGCCACTCTTCCATAAAGGCCAACTTTGTGCAGTGCGCGGCTAATAGTTGTGCTATGGACAGATTCCCCCACTGTAGATCTCTGCAGCTCATCCAAAGTCACCATGAGCTTCTTGACTGCATTTCTGATCAGCGCTCTCCTTGTTCGGCCTGTGAGTTTAGGTGGACGGCCTTGTCTTGGTAGGTTTACAGTTGTGCCATACTCCTTCCATTTCTGAATGATCGCTTGAACAATGCTCCGTGGGATGTTCAAGGCTTTGGAAATCTTTTTGTAGCCTAAGCCTGCTTTACATTTCTCAATAACTTTATCCCTGCCTGGTGTGTTCTTTGGACTTCATGGTGTTGTTGCTCCCAATATTCTCTTAGACAACCTCTGAGGCCGTCACAGAGCAGCTGGATTTGTACTGACATTAGATTACACACAGGGGCACTCTATTAAGTCAATAGCCCTCTTCAGGCAATGTCTATGGGCAACTGACTGCACTCAGACCAAATGGGGCTGAATAATTACACACACCCCACTTTGCAGTTTATTTGTAAAAAATGTTTGGAGTCATGCAAGATTTTCGTTCCACTTCTCACGTGTCACCACTTTGTATTGGTCTTTCACGTGGAATTCCAATAAAAATGGTTCATGTTTGTGGCTGTAATGTGCCAAAATGTGGAAAAGTTCAATACTTGTGCAAGCCACTGTATTTAACGAAATAGAACTCAATACTGCACCGCAAACATGTCTAGAGTGAACTGGCCCCCAATCTGAAACTATGTAGTTTTAATGGGGGGTCTGGATAATGTTCCTATATAGAAAAGGGGGTTCTGCAGAGACATTTTGGGAACCAGTGCAATAGAGAACGGAGATGGCAATGATTGAAAGAAATGGCATTTGGGTACATAAGATACAATATAGAATGGAGATGGAAGTAATTGTAAGAAATGAGAGTTGAGTACACTAGACACAATATAGAATAGCGATGGCAATGATTGGAAGAAATGACAGTTGGGTATGCTAGATACAATTATAGATTGGAGATGGCAATGATTGGAAATGACAGTTGGGTACATTGCCATGTTCATTCTATTTTGTTTCCAATGAACCCAACTGTAATCTCCTCCAATGTAGAAGGTAATGATCGGAGGAAACTGGGTGCATTGAATACAATATAGCAGTGGTTCCCAAACTGGGGGAGGGGGGCCCAGCAAGGTGGCTAAGGGAGGGACGAGCAAAAAACCTAGCATGGAGTGCATGTAATTTGTGTGTCTCCATGTGTGTTTGTCTCTATGTGAATAATTAATGTGACTGCATGAGTGTAGTATGTGTGCATGTGAAGGATGAATGTTCCTGCATGATTGGTGTGAAAACAAAATAAAGTTGTGCGAGTTTTATTTTAGAAAAGGTTTGAGGGACATTTCACACTAGGTTTATGAAAATTTACATTAAAACATTATTGGAAAAATCTGTGATTATTATAAGTAAGCCCTAGGCTCCACTATGTGTTAAAATGGAGTGCAGGAGCCGCCCGTTGATGGCAATGGGGCTATGAAAGGGCTGTATCCACAGCTCGACAAAGCTCTGATCCATCGTCCCCGTCAGGTTAATGTCAACACAGCCAATCTGCATCCACAGTAACGTGACGGAGGCTTGTGCAGGCATAAGCGGATGTCAGGGCATAGTGGAGACTTTGTGATTTCATGTTTGTATGATACGAAGTATTGATATTTTGCCAACTTTCCACCATACATTTTGGTTGATGTTTATTTTTCTTTAAAAACATTAAAAATATCAAAAGAGAAAACATTAATAGAAGACAAAGATTGGTTTCATCTTAACATCCACATTCCATGGTTAATGATGGTTTACTCACAAACATCACAACACAAACATCAACACCGGTTTCTGCACATTTATGGTTTTATTTGTGCATAGTATAGTTTGCAGACATATTGCTTTGACATCTTCTGTCTTTAGGCCTTTACATGTTCCTTGGCTTACATGCTTGTTTTCATCTTCCAAATTTCCAAGTTTTGATTTTAATGCTTCAAAATGTTAGATATGGCTAACTGGGAGAAAATAACATTGTTACCCTTTATATTGAATTACCTTATCGGAGGAGGTCTTTTCAGTGTTTCAACTGGCAGCTGTCCTGTTGAAGTAATGTTTTTCCCCAAAAGACACAAAGCTTTTTACTTTTCTTCCTTTTAAAAATGCACATTTCCTAAGGAATTCATTAATTGTTTTCACCTACTTGGCTACTAAATAGTTCTGTGGGATATACTTTATAGTTGTAATGCTATTGTTTTTTTGTTTGCCAGTCTTAACCTCCCTAGCACTCAGCCTATGGGCGATAGAAGCAGACTACCATAGGCTAGCGGGCTGAGAAACCAACGATGGAGGTCTATGGCGCGCCCCCTCACTAATGATGCAGAAGAGGCAGTCTCAGAATCGATTGGTGGCTGTGGCTAAAGAGAGCCAAAAGCAGGGTACAGACATGAAGATATGGGCCATTTTGAGCGGGAAACATGACCGTTAAATGCGATGTCCATTGCTTCACATGGAAACCGCGGGTCTCAATGCAAAGCATCGGCTGAACTTGGGAGAGAGCAGAGCTGTGTCTCCAGCTCCGCCAATATCTGACAGCAGCGTGATGACGTCATCACGCTGCTGCAGGGAACATCAGACGGCTCAAAAGTCGAGAAACCCTGTACTCTGCTTTAGTTTTTAGGAGCACAGGTAAATTTTGATGATCCTGGTTCGGGCAGAGTTTGATATGCAAATAGGGTTCGTCTCAACCGCCACTCAACCGGGGTGTTAATGGTCTGTAGATTTTTTTCATCCCTCTATGGGTTACAAGAAAACATTTCTAGAAAAAAAAATTGAATCAGCAGAACTGAGCAATGATTATCAACAACACATTCAGTAAAAAAGCTTAACAAAGCATTAGGTTAGGAGTTTCATGTTCTTATTCCTAATTATCCCAGGGCTGGCATAGTATCCAATTGTTTTTTGAGGGCAGTAGTATAACCTAGGGTTCAGACTTCTAGTCTCTCAATGGAGAGGGGCAAGATTAAGCCCTGGTCTCCATTAAAATCTCAATTTGACACATATGAAATCGCCCACTTCAAACATGGGAAATTTTACTTTGATATTGATATTCAATGGACCCATACACACAGCCTTGTCACCGATAGTTCCCATCAACGCAATGAGTCTATAGATGAACTTTTTCATAGGACTGCATTGGCCGTGTTAACAGCGCATTTTTGATGCATTACCAATAACTCTTTAAAAATACCAGAGACATTGCCTGACTCAATTGATATTATATGAATGTGATTGTGATGGTGTTTTATGCCAACCCTTGCGAGGTCAACTATTATTTATTATAAATGCAAAATAATAACATAATACTTACCTTATAATAATTTTTTGCATCACAGCACATAAATGTGCAGTGGGCTTCCATTGTAATTGTATATAAACTAGACAAATTACACACAACTGCAAATACAGTAGCTTGCACAACTACACTGTAAACTGCAGATACCAGGGCTCTTACTGTACTATCAAAATGCAGAGCTTACTTGAAAAATGAAGTGCCTTTATTATCAGATATATAGGGTTTATAAAAGCTATCCAATGTGTAGAATGGAAACAGCTCTCTGCAACCTTTTTCCCTGTACCTAAAAATGAGATTGTATGTTCCAACTCTTGCCACAAAAGAAAAAAAAACATTCTTCATACAATGGAGCATAAAATCTTTTCTGTATATATACACAGATAATAAATATGAACGTTTGTGCAATGGTCAGCAAATCCCACTGTTATCTTCCTTGATTGTTACAAAGCTATTAAAAATGGGAAATCAAATATGACGTATTGTAAAGCATTGACCTGTGCTACAAGGAGATAATTAGCACCAGACTCTTGGAAAGAAGGCTCTATCATACTACCTCTCAGGAGAAATATACTGTAGTTCAAAACTCCAGGTTCCAAGAGCACACTAAGGGAAATACGTGGGAAAACAGACATTCTAGGTACCTGGCACTGAAAACAAACCGGATGAAAAAACATTGAGGAGCATGATCTGGCACATACATCACTCTCCAAATCTTTTAACTGCTGTATATACATGAAATGATGCCCATTTCAAGTATAGGTGGACCATTCCAAAGCTGGACTTTAAAATTGAAGAAGAAAAAAAGCCTGTTCTGCAACTGCTGCCAAATGGATGAGACTTATGTGCAACATTACATATGCCATTTCATCACAGGTTCTTGTAAAGCATATGTTTACAAGCGTCTCCATGTATGGGAGAAGAGCAAAGATGGGAACCAGTGCACTATAGTGGTCAAAGTTTCTCTGCTGACCATTTCTCTGCATTACTCCGTATGTGGGAAAGATAGGTCAAATCCCTTACATAGGGGGAAAATATTCTGTATTTGACTTTATCTCAAGAACAGTATAAAATGAGGTTATGAACAGAATATACTGACAAACTGAGCTAAAACACTATGCTATAAATGTGTATATTGAGAAAATTAAGACTTGGGAAAACCACAAACACACACACATTACCAATACTGTGAGATGGAACCCTAGCACTATATAAGGTAGTCTTTAAGGAATAGAAGAAAGAGAGATAGGACTACAGATAGCCAACGCTAGCACTGTGTCACTCAAGTCACAAGTATGGCACAATCTACACACACCTTATTTGTCTCACTGAAGAAGACACATCCTCAATTACTGTGCAGTCACTGCTCACACCAGGAGCAGCATAAATCATACATGTTTAATTTAGAGATTAAAAACTTCAAAGCATTAAAAAATAAAAATGATAAAAAGGAGTTACCGCACCTCTATATTTTAAAAGAGGAAACCCAAACCCTTCACAGGAAGAAAAAAAACAAATTCACAACCACTCAGTCTCTTCCATGTTCGATGTCACACTTTGGTTACCAGCTGCTCCCACATGGTTAGGAGGAAGAGATATCCAGGCTCAACCCCCAAAAGCCTTCAAATAAAAAGTCATTGTGGGAACCCATGTGCATTGTTCCCTTCGGCTCTAAATGCAGTGGTGACAAAGCAGCAGACAAGATGGTGGCATCAGGTGCAGGTGCACGGCAACTGCTCCCTCACCCAACCTCAGCTGCTCAGGAATTGTTGGCAGAGTTATTTTCTTCAGTAGGGGAGGTGGAAGATGATGAAGAAGCAGAGGATGCAGAGAAATTCATGTCTGAAAGTCCTGGGGGGTTGGTAGCTGTGTTCTGACCACTCAGACTTTTCCTGCATACAGGACATGTATCATGCTGTAAGAGAATAAAATATCGGAACATAAGATTTCCTCTGTTGCCAGATTGCATGCTAAATTCTCTGTATTGAAGGTTGTTACATCAAAATAACCAATGTCTTTCAAATCAGCAAAAGTTCTCTAGGGTTCACATATCATATTGCATGAAGTCAAAGCCACCATGATGCTAAACAATATCTTCCCACCCTTAATCTTCACATGTAAAAGATGTGTAAATACTATGGCTGCGGCCAAGCATGGATTTGTTCCCTTGAAAATGTCCCCTTTTTTTTGTTAAGACAATACCCACATTGGCATCAGTATGCGCAGTATATGTTTAATAGTGAGATTGGAGAACTAGTTAGATAAGTCACAATAATAATAATTTTTGTAAGATGGTAAAACAGGCGGTTTCTTTATATTTTGTTCCCTTTCATACAAAAAAAACAAAAAACAATAAAGAATAAAACTAGAATGCTTATGAGTAGATATACAAATGAGCTGAAAAGGACAACAATCTAATCCATATTTGGTCTTCTGGGATATTACAGGGAGTGCAGAATTATTAGGCAAACGAGTATTTTGACCACATTCATCCTATTTAGGCATGATTGTCGTACTCCAAGCTTGTATAGGCCGAACGCCTAATACCAATTAAGCATATATGTGATGTGGCATTCGTGTAATGAGAAGGGGTGTGGTTTACAATGAATAAAACACCATGATGATTAGGTGGTGACAAATGTATTAGGCAACTTCGGGGTTCCTTTGCAGAAAAATGGGATCAAAAGAAGGTACATTGAAGTGCTTAGAAAAGAAAAAAGTAAAAAATAGTGAGATCTTGACAGAGGGGATGCAGCATATTCAATGTGCAAAGCTTCTGAAGCGTGATCATGAAACAATCAACGCGTTTCATTCCAAAATAGTCAACAGGGTTCGCAATGAAGTGTGTGGAACAACCAACAAGGCGCCAAAAAATAATCTGCAGTGAACTGAGAAAAAGCAAGCGTGGCAGCTGCACAAGATGCCACTGGCACCAACAGTTTGGCCATTATTCAGAGCTGCAACATCACTGGAGTGCCAAATAGAACACAAGGCTGTAGCAATATCAGAGGACAGAAAAGGCTGAAAATTGAACGAGACCAGACCCATGGAACCAAGACACACCAGCATGTGAAACGTAAGACTGGGCCACAGAAATCATCTCAAGCACTGATTTATTCTAAGGTTGGTTTATGGCCTGATGAAATGGAGAGTGAGTCTGGATGGGCCCAGATGGTGATGGGCAAGGGGCTGGAGATGGGTTAAAGGGCAGAGAGCTCCCATGTCCGACTCAGACGCCAGCAAGGTGGAGGTTTTGGAGTAATGGTTTGGGGGGATATCACTCAAAGATGAGCTTGTGTGGGGCCTTTCGGGTGAAGATGGAGTCAAGCTAAACTCAGTCCACTGCCAGTTCTTTCTTCAAGCAGTGGTACAGGAAGAAGTCTGCATCTTCAAGAAAACATGATTTTCATGCAGACAATGCTCCATCCCACGCGTCCAAGTAATCCACAGCAGGCTGGCAAAGAAAGGGTATAAAAGAAGAAAAACTAAGGACATGACCTCCTTGTTCCACCTGATCTGAACCCATGAGGACCGTGGTCCATCATCAAATGTGTGATTTCAAGGAGGGAAAAACGACACCACTCTCTGAAAACAGTGTCTGGGAGGCTGTGGTTGCTGCTGCACGCAATGTGATGGGGAACAGAATCAAAACAGACCAGAATCCATGGTGGAGGCTTTGAGTGTCCTGCAAAGAAAAGGTGGCTATATTGGTCACTGATGTTTTTTTTCGTTTTTGAATGTCAGAAAGGTAATTTGTGAATGTTGAGATGTTATATTGTTTCACTGGTACAATAAATATGCTTGAAATGGTAAAATTTGTTTTTGTTTAAGTAGTTGCTAATAATTAGCAAAACCAGAATAGTCACTGCCACACACAAGATATTCCCCCTAAATAGCTAAATAAAAACTACCTTCCAAAATATTCAGCTTTGATATATGAGTCTTTTGGGTTCATTGAGAAACATGGTCAATAATAAAATTATTCCTCTAAAATACCACTTGCCTAATAATTCTGCACTCCCTGTATAGCCACAATTAGAACCACTGATTTTGATTTCACAGTGAAGTTTGAGTTCTGTATATACTCAGAATTGCTTCCACTGAAAATGTATGACTAAAAACTGTTCCAAACTCACATCAGTGTGCACACACAAAGGAAAAAAGAGAAAATGTTACTTATTAGATGCAAGTCTTTTCAAAATATGCAAAATCACATCAACTGATCTGGCTTAGCACTAAGAATAAAATGCTTGACTGCTTCCAAAGGATGCTTAAACAAGTTGTGTGCCAGCAAAACATTTGCTGCCTGGCCAGCTTAAGGGTGTGAAGTAGGCTCAAGTTGTACTAACTCTTGCAATTGCTCTCTCGCCCCATTACAAAGTTACAATGCACCAAAACTCACCTAATTCACTTCCTATCCCTCATTGGCAAACATGCCATTATGGGGGAAATCTGCTTAAATAGAGAAAAAAATACCTATAATGAGATAATCCTGAATTTCCCTCGTCGATCCTCAGCTCAGGAAACACTGCAGCAATGAGTTTTACAAGCCTACTAAGCTATGTTGTCACCATTAAAACCCATTTTATACCATCATCTATTGGTCATATGTGTTATTGCAATTCATTGTCCCCTGGAAGACTGGCATCTACAGAGGATAAAACATGGTGAGTGCCACAAACAACAGCACAGTAGATATGTATATGTTTAAGGATTGTGGATCCACCACCACCACCAGGATTGTGGATCCACTCCACCATTGTGATGGCCCAAAAGTAAGTAAAAAATTTTATATTTTTGGTTCTGACTTTGATTTATGGCTTGAGGACCTAAAAAGAAGATGCATTCCCCTAAACCTTTGCAACCTCCTTCCCCCAACACAACTGTTAATACAACGTCCGCCTGTAGCTCAACTATGATGCTGCAATCTGGCCTTTGTGAGCTAGAGTAGTTTACAATCCTGTGCCTACTGTTAGTTAGCTAAGGCTTTTCCAGGGAGGACAAACCCCATCCCCATCACTTGCTCACCTACTAAAAAGCCAGTACTAGAAGTGTCGGCTTCTTGTGCCTCAAACCCTACTCCGTAGGCATAAAACATGCAGTAAGCAAAATGTGTTTTTTTGCCGAGTGGTCAGTTCCAGAAGTTACTACACAGTCCACCTACAACTTCAGGTAAAAGTAATACGAATTGCAACAATTGCCTGTACTCTGAATAGGATCAATGCATAATTTACTTTGCAATGTGAAAAGGCTTTCTTCATAACATATTATGCATGCATTGCTTCCACATACTGACCTGCTCTAACCAGGGGATGATGCAGTCATTGTGAAATAGATGATTACAAGGCAGCTGTCGTACGCTTTCACCAACTGTATAATCTTCTTTACAAACTGGACACTCTAAGCCAGAACCTAGTGCCAGAGACAACATGATTCATTAGAATTATCAAACAAAGGGAAAAAAGATAAACATATTAAAATCATTTGCCTTAATAAATCCCTTATTAGGTGATCAGAAAATAAATTTCATAAAGGTTTATTTAACTTTTTATGTAAGGTATAGCTAATAGAACTACCCAAGAACCCATAAGAAGATAACTGCTAACAGATAGACAAATGTCCACCACTGCTTGACCATCTTACCGTAAGGCCATGTGTCCACTGCAGTTTATTCCCTGCACTGATGTCCCCCGAAAAGATGAAGATTTGCAACCATATTGAGAATCTAGGAGGGGTGCTCAAACAATGTCCATGCTCAAAGACCATGCAGTTTGGACCAGCATTGCAATGGAAGAATGGGCCAAAATCCCTCTTTGTGGCTCAGAAATGGTACATCATTGACTATATATGGCCAGGGGGCTAACCATTTTGGATGTCTCATTTAGTCCTTTCTTGTGTCCTCAGTGTGTCAATAAAATATCCTAATTAATCGTGATGGGCATTCTAATTGGAAATAAATACACTATAAAAATGTAAATGGTGGAGGGCTAATCATTCTGGCCTCAACTGTATCTGAAATTAGCATTAACCCTTATTTTTTTCTTCCTATTTATGATTTTTTATGAAATACGTTTTTATTAAGGCAAGAATAAAAATATACAAACAAGCAAAAAATATACAACATACAATCAATCAATAAACGGTCAATAGGTGGCCACCGAGAGTAGTGGCGGAAATACAGAAACAATGAAGAGGTATTACAAGTAGCAAACGGTAAACCCATCATAACAGAGACGAAGAATAGGTAAGAAATACCTCAACATCACTTGGCAGCCACAACCCAGCGACTACACCTCCTCTGGGGAAGGCAGAGTAAAGAAAATGTGCTTGGGCATATACCCACGTAAACTTATAAACCTTTGATTATAGAACTATGGTTTACAAACCCCATAGAAAACAAACAGCATATATAAAAACAACACACAAATAGGAAAGGAGAAGGACCAACCCAGAGAGCAACAGAAGGCAAATTCCGGTTCAGATGTAGACCGGGTAGCAGTAGGTCTAGGTCAGGCTATCTCCCAGACCTATTTATGGTTTTTTATATATATTTTATATTTAAATGCTTACTACTGTTTGAGTATTTGCATCAGTTCAGATACGCACCCACATGCTCCTCTGTTATCTGAACTGTAGGAAGGGCTTGGATCTTGTCATTATCTGCAGGCGGAGGACCGGTGTTTTCAAATTGGTTAAGTAACTTGGAAAGATAAAACAGAGATTACACACTTACAGAAAAAAAAACTAACTATTTGCTGTATTTCACAAAGAATTTTTAAATACCTGTGTGATTATTGTATCAAGACCATTAGCTCCCCAGGCATAATCCATTGGATTGGAATGAAGGACCCCCCTATGTGGAATGAAAAACAATGTTGATTTATGCATAAATACCAAAACATAATAAAAATAGCATTACAACACAGGGGAAATCCTATTGGGCCATCTATGATATGCAGGAGCCTCATTTTGGTTAGATTTCCTTTCTTGCATTCATAAGGTAGAACTCAATTAGATAGAAGTAGCAAAAAAAACCTCACAAATCAGGGTTGTCAAACCCAAATGGATAGATGCATACGCATCAGCATTGTTTTGCTGTGCATTACATTAATGTCAACAAAGTTTTTTCAGACACGTTTTTGGGGTGTTTGTTCCAAAGGACTGAATTGTCCTTCTCTACCTGTGTTAAAAATAAATGCAGGGTTTAACACGACATGCCCAAACTCAGTAGGGTCACAGTTTGTCCTTAGAACAAACTGTGCCCATGCCAGGATCAGGCATATAAGCTGGTTCTCTGTGCAGTGTTCTCCCCAAAGCAGATTGGCCGGGCGGCCCGCCCGGGAGATTTTGGTCCCCGCCCGGCACACAGCGAGCAGCCTGACAGGCGGCGCCTCCCATTCTTCAGGAGCGCGCCACAGCCACTGAAAGACTCCGGCCCGCGGCATACTACCGGGGCCGCGGGCCGGAGTCTTTCAGTGGCTGCGGCGCGCTCCTGAAGAATGGGGAGGCGCCGCCTGTCAGAGGACTTGTGTGCCGCCGGACCGGTGCAGGCGGCGCGATGACGTCATCGCGTCATGACGTCATCGCGCCGCCCGGCTGAAAAAAAAATCTAGGGAGAACACTGCTCTGTGAATCTGCATTGCTGCAGGCTCACGCATTCCTTTAAGCCCCGAAGGGGCAGGGGGTGGGTGCCGCCATGGACCTCCATGTTAATGTAGGGGGCGTCGCTTTTTCCCCGCACACATTGCCGGCGTTTGACACCGGCGTTGTGTAGAGAGTCAGGGGGAAGGAGGGGAGTCACAACAGAGTACACAAAGATTTTTGCGAAAAGCCTGTGAGGCCACGGAGGTTAAAATGGGCCACATAATAAAGCATCCGACATCTAAGAAAACCTTATCTACATTTTGGATACTGTAATTAGAAATTCTAAACCTACAAAAAGGTGAATTGTGAAAACAATGCCGTAAATATATATAATATAGCAGTTTCTCTGCCAAAGGGTTCTTTATCAGTCCATTGCTGTTGCATTGTGCTGATGTATGCTACGATTCAAGGTATTAAATGCAGGTATCTATGTGCATCAGCTCTCCTGCAGACAGAACCTAAAATCATCCTGTCCTTGACATATAGGAAGAGTAAGTTCTGCTTAAAGTACCATTTACAAGTCTTCTCCAGTGTCCTGTGACTAGACAGTGAATAGACAAGAAGCAGACTGAAGTGCTCATTTATATGGCACCTTAATCATTACTATAGTAAGTCCCTAGCACTACAGCAGAACTGGCAACATATGTTGCTTCTCTTATACCAGGTAAAACCAGGTACTTACACAGCTTGCCTTAATAAAATATTTATTGAAGAAGTTAAGGTGCCCATACACGCATATATATGCGCTAGATCGATGGCTGCTTAAAGCGCCATTCACGCTCACGACCATCTATCTGGTGCATATCTAATGCGGCCATCCCTGTCTTCGACCATAAATCAGCAGCAGTGCTGATCCTTCAGCTCCTTTGATATCAGGCTCAGTGCGATGACGCCATTGCGCTGAGCTTGGAGGCTTCTCTATCTCATGGGCATCGACCCGTGTATGGCAGTCTTTAAAATAGCATTCATATATGTAGGGGTGCACATAACTTTTTTAGTGAGCTCCTCAGATAAGTACCAGGAGATGGTGTTTGGTACTCACCCCATATGTAGGGTGGTTTACCTCACTGTCCTTTGTGTCACCTTCCTGCATGGTAGATTCTGCTGCAGATGGAACCTCCCTGTTCCTGATTGAGCTTCCGATTAGCTGTCTCCATCCACAGATCAACAGCTAGCTTTGGGTCAAATGTAACTCTCACAGTACAACACCGTTTGAACCCCCAGATCTCAGTAGTGCAATTTTTCTCTTGTCAGATTTTACCCTATATCTTCCTATTCTGATTTTCGTCTCCCAGATCTCCAACACCATTATAAGTCCAATCTTTTTTTTTATTATTAGTCAATACATTCCCATACATAAATTGTATACATTTAACAATATAGCTGTAATCTCAACTCAATCTGCAATATCAGTTTCAGTCACTGGGTGTCACTAGAGAGCACTTGACGTCAGGTACGCAGAGCTAGGTTTTAGACCATTTTGCGTACCAGCGTACTGCTTATATGTCTTTTATATCTTCATGGGGTCCGTCTTAAAGCTAATGATGACTGTTAATTTATAAATCCAGAAAGATATAAAACATTAATATTGCTCCATTGAGCAGTTCTTTTTTAAATATGCTTTTTATTTTACTACTCAAAACAAAAACAGGACAGTGACCAGACTCACCATGGGCCCAGTCCCAAGTTTGGCATTGCTGTTGGTGCAATGATCCCATTTACCAGCTGTTGAATGATCCTAAGAAAGAAAGACAAATATATATCTCACTAATGAAGGACCATTTTTGAGAGCACAAATTTGATGAAGGCAATATAAAACTCAAGTACTCGGAGCATTACTCTGATGCATTTTACCCAGAAGGACTTAATCACAGAGGAAAAACTTCACTTCATCCTCAAATTTATTATACTACTAATTCACTGAACAGTCAAAACCCACCCTTTAAAGGAGAACATTTATATCATGAGAAGCAACTGAGTGAACAAGAAAGCTTCCATCAATAAAGGAAAATGTTTATCATTAAAGGCTTGCCATCAAACTTGTTGTTTAAGTTGTTCAGCGCAAGTCTGAGGGGCCAGCATCTGCAGGGTTTGGGGCTAACCTGGAGTGGTGGAGAAGGGATTGGGATTTTGACTTCACCTTATAACTATAAGTAAGGAGCGTGTGTAGAAAAAATACCCCAAAAACTTTTTTTATTTTTATTCTGTTTTTAGAAAAACAGTACTAGGTCAAAGTCTATTTCCTTATACCCAACTCTGTTCAGCCCCTTCTCACCCTTCTAATGTAGGCACTCCTTCATGTCTTCCAGCTGAACGCCTGGTACTCAGTCTAGCACGTGGTTGTCTTGCACTGTATCTCTGCCGCGACTGTTGTTCTCGTCTGCTCTCCCCTTCACGGCTTTCTTCACTTGCCCCAGCTGCTCCAAAGATGGGAAACTCTACGCCCTCATTGAATATCCCAAACGTAACTTGGCCATAACCAGGAGGTAGTGTAAACTGTGTGGGCTCGAGGGCCTTTAGAAAAAAAGTATTTAGAGAGATAAAACATTAGTAGGTAAGAAAAGAGAAAAACAACCAACAAGGAATTTGAGAAGTCTATATTCACCTCAAAGGGATGTCTGCTTTGATCTGTTCCTGAAGTAGCAGTATTTTCTGTGTTCCTGTAAAAAAAAACAGACAGATTTTAAATTTTGTCAGGTCCAGAAAACAAAACAAAAAGCTTCATTTATTTTAGCCAGATGTCATTTAAGCAAACCTATCATAGAACAAAAGACAAAATATTGAATGAAACTTTTACTCACCTCCACAATTCTAAGAAATATACTTACTTGCTCCTTCCTTAAGCCTTTGGAAATTGTCATCTGCAGTTATGAAATATTACTCCTTTTGTGTCTTTCTAAGTCCTTCATTCTACAATACCACGAATGGTGCTAGATGGTAGATATGTTTTAAGACTTGAAAAACAACTAAGACTGGAGCATCAAGAGTGACTTCACAAGTAGCTCTTGTTTACTTTTACATACTGGGTGAATAATGCAGGCTTTGCTTTGACTGCAAGGGACATGGAGCACAATAGGGGAGAATAAGTCTGCTTCAACAAACTTCAAACACTTATTTTTAAGGGGGAGGAATAAACATTACATACATTCTGGGACTTTCAAGAGCATGTGCCATAAAGTAGAAAGGCAATAGAGAAGCATTTATGTTGGAGGAAGCAGATTCACTATTGGCGTTAAAAACAAACTATTTGTCTTCATTTCACTAATTTTTTCAGTGATGCTTCCATGGTTCATGGTTGTGTGCTTCACATCTGTATTTTTGTTTCTGCTTTATGGACGCCAAATGTCATCATTGTAGGAGCTTGACACCTATCCCTTTGCATACTCCTCTTTTGAATCATTTTGCTTGTATTCACATTTTAATTGTAATATTGATACGGTTGTTATTTTATATGTGATTATTTAGTATTAGCACCTAGTGCCAAACAATAGGTTGTGTGTCTATGAGAGACCTGCCAAGTACAGCAAGATCCTGGGAGGGGGGGGGGTGGTATATGCTCAGGAAAAATCCAGGCTATTCACCTCTAGATGAGCATTTAACCCTTGTATTGCATGATTATAATTTATTTTAGTTTTACCTATAAAAACAGATACATACAAACATGAAATATTACTGCTGTCACAGAACCTGCCGAAGGGACTGATTTCAACATTTCTGCTTCAAACTATAGCCCTGTCTAGGAAGGGTGTGGGGCATGAACTTTCACTGATTTAGTTAAACTTTCACTTTTACTTTGAAAAACACATGATTGCTAGAATTAGGCAATATAAAATCTACACAAGAAGCCAATATACTTCACCAAAGACTGCATATTGTTACTTTTTAACATAATATAAATTGAGGCCAAAGTTTTTATAAGTTACCTTATTTCAGGAAGCTCTTCAATGAAGCCCGATTCACACCTGGGACAAGTATACTCCTGCAATGCAAAAGGTGCAAAACTCAGCTAAAAATATATGCATAACATTACAGAAAGCATGCAACCCATTACCAGTAGGTAAAAAAAAATATCTTGAAACTAGTAGTAGATTTTCATGGGTTTTTGCTGAATTTGAATTTAAGATTCCCCAAAGGTAAAGTATCCTCCAAGCGTAAAGTATATTTAACAGTAGTAATATGTTATGGGATAAATGTTTTGGACGCATGTGAAATTTGTTAACCCTTCCGTTCCCATAAAATATAGTTAATCCTGCCAGTCAAGTCCACTTCTTACAACAAAATGACAAAACAGACTCCAAGCATGATGTGCCAGGGTGCATGTTTATCAGCATGGTCACCAGTGGAAAAAAGGACTGTCGCTTGCCTATTAGCGATTTCTAGACCGACCAGCACAGGACCTCACCAGGCGTGAACTGGAGTTTAAGTATATAAAAAACTCCTCCTACACCAGAATATAGAACTTGGAAGCAAGAAAGATGACAAGTAAACATATACAGCCGATACAGTAATAATGCTGTATTAAACACTTGCTTATTGTATTTTGTGAGTTCTTTTTAATCATAGTACTAGCAAATAGCTTACAATTACCCTTTAAGGCCTAGTCTTCAGTGGCGCCAAATCCCATGTTAAATGTATGTCAAACACATGTGTTTTGACGCTTCCTAAACATTTCTAATTGAAATATATGAGATAATGCATATAGGTCCTTTAACATTGCTTCGGGCCTAAATAATTCCAAGACATTGCCATAGGTTAGGACGTCCATAGAGAAGGCAATAAACGTGCCAAAAACACATGCATTATTTGTCATAAGGCTGCATATGCGTTTTTGCACAGTGTTTATGATCCTTTCTAAAAAAACAAAACAAAAAAAACCCACTTTTTTATGCATTAGAATGGCACTCCACTTAAATCCATCAGTGAAGACTAGGTCTAAATGTTAACTTTATCATTTCTAAGCATACCAGGGGCTCATATCAAGTGTTGTTACTACCGTAGGAATAAAAACTTAAGCTGGGAACACATGTGTAGACATGGGCCAGATCGATGGCCGCTTCATACACCGTGCAAGCTCATGGCCATCTATCTAACCCATATCATATGTGGCCATCCCTGTTTTCGCGTGGGACCAATCAATCCCACTTGAAAACATGGATATTGTACATGACCGTAAACCACGGTTGATGTCCGTTGCTCTGCGTGGAGACCGCAGGGTCTCCATACAAAGCATTGGCTGAACTATGTAGCAGTGCTGTGTCTCCAGCTCCTCTGATATCTGACAGCAGAGCGATGACGTCATCTCGCTGCTGCAGGGAACCTAAAATGGCTCCTATATCGAGCCGTGTGTTCCCTGCTTAAGGCTCCAATCTTACCTAAACTGAATACTAGGGCTTTTTAATTCAAAGTGAACAGGCTTCTTTCTAGAAAGCCAATCTATTATTTGAGCTTGTTCTTTAGAAGGAATCTGATAATGCTTTTCAAACTTTAAAAAACGTTTTTTAAGCCAAACATGCCACATCTATCAATAATAGGTCTTATATCACTGAACACCTGCTTGTTGTACCAAAAATTCTGTCCAAATATTAGCTCTAAACTGCTTTCTCATTTCAAACTGTTTTAGTTTTAGTTGAGTAGGTGCTTTCGCTGACAAAAAACGGTGACAACAAAAGGTAAACGAATATATGGTATCACATGACAATCTGCTTTGACAACAGGGCTGAAAGAATGCAAAGTGAAATGTCACCCAGTGATTTCAGAAGTTCTTTACAATAGGCTGTCTGCATTGTTTGTGGTTTACTACGGCCAAAAAAAGCCACCATGCATGGACACACCTGCCAGGGTTTGTACAGTGGTTGTTAGGCCATTGTGCTTCAACCCAATTTACTGTATAGAGGCTGCAAA
The DNA here is from genome assembly GCA_036250615.1 of Ptychadena robeensis. Classification (NCBI taxonomy): domain Eukaryota; kingdom Metazoa; phylum Chordata; class Amphibia; order Anura; family Ptychadenidae; genus Ptychadena; species Ptychadena robeensis. The sequence continues at coordinate 122,507,460 of CM070032.1, read as the reverse complement.
CCTGGTAATGACCACCTCATGAAATACACCAATGATAATGATTATAAGATGTAAATAATAAAAAAATGTAATTTGTCATCTGTCATTTATTCCCCTATTATCTTACTAAAAGAAGCTTTGTATTCTGAACAAGTGTAAAGGCTGAGATACACGGCTCGATTTTTGAGCCAACAGAGATCTCGGCAGTAGCGTGATGACATCATGCTCGGCTTCCCCGATATCGGCAGCCAGCTATCAGCCCTTCCTATACTATGCTATATTCAAAGTATAGGATATCGAACAAGGTTTACCAACATGTTGGTTACCTGTTTGACCGAGTGAGATCTAGTTTTAGAAGAAAAAAAAAAAGATCAATAGTTTCAACCAAGGGTAAGGGGAAGAATATTTTGAGGATATATGCAAGAAGGGAGTATAGCATGATCAAAGTGGATTTAGAGAGTCCAAACATGTAGAAAGTTTTCATATCTAGTAAAATACTATTCAATGTATCATTGGTAAAGAAGAAGTGAAGAGCTATGTATCTGGATTCTTTTTACCTGAATTAATTGCCAAAAAATTATAAAAATTTTACATTAAATCATTGAGCAGTGTTCGGACAAGTTGTTAAATTTTGTAGTTGATCTAAATTAATCAACTATTTTAATTTACTAGGAATTGGATGGATTTGTTTTCAATGGTACTATGGAGCATGCGTACAGGGAATTTGAGCCGATCAGCTTCGAATTAATCACACCGTGTGGCGTTACCATCAATCAGTGTTAAGGTAGCCATACACGTTTAGATAATCCCTTGATAGACTGCAGCATCTTGATGTCATCACATTGGAGCCAGCCCCTCAGAGGATCGGCTGTCACCCTTTGTGTGCCACACATTACTTTGGATGGGGACTGCCATCGCCACGCAAAGTAATGAGATCGGACGGGAATCTACCAACATGTCGGATCACTGTTCTGAATTTCGGCCAAGCAACGACGGGCCGATTGGCGGGAACACGCACGGTGGTCGATCAGCCAAAAAAAATCGAGCAGGAATCTGCCCTGGCTAGCTTTAGAGAGACAGTCCTTATTTCAATCACACATCTAAGATCGATTGAGCAATAGTTGATGTGTGTATGGCTACCTAACACTGAATACAATTTTCAAATAAGGACCCATCGATGTATATGATGTATATATGAAATCTGTGGGTTTATAAAAAAAAATTCCCAACTCTGATCTGAGAAAATCAAATCTACTATTAAACTAATTATGTTGATCCTTATTTTTTATTGAATATTGAACAACCATACATGTTGGAAAATCTCCATGAGGTATGTTTTGTCACATGAAAAAAATGATCACAATTTGGACATGTATTGGTCAGTGTGATGTTTATGCTGTAAAGGACCACATCACGAACTATGACTGCAGACAGAGCTGAGCACAACCTCCATGATCATAAAAGGCACACACACAGATCAGGCTGCCCAAGTGCCCAGCTTCTGCTCCTACACATCCCACCGGGTAGGATGATCTTGACGATTCCCAGTGATGATCATGCAATGAGCAGTCTGCGGGCCTAGCAGGAGGCAGCATTACATTATCATATACGGTGTGCGAGCATGCAATGACCGCGCACTGTGCTGCTTGTAGGGCAGCCATTTTTGCCTTATGCTATTCATATAAGTGCTGATACCAGTCATAACGTACATGTTCATCACTACCCACCCCCACCTGCTGCCATTACACTTGACAGCCGGTGCGGAGCTGTTTCTATGGGTTCTCCCTCACCCACATTCGCGTAAGCTCTCCACAGCAAAGGACCCAACACCCCAATTCCCTTCTCCAATATCTCCCCGCCCCTCTCACCGGCAGACGAGGGCTTATTTCGGCAGAACAGTTATGACAGAAGAACCGCCCGGCCTCCGGTAGAGCCTCCGCCATTTTCCGCTACCTTGGAGATGACGCACAGAAACGTCAGCACGCTGCGACCGCTTGACGGCGAGCGAGAGGGGCCAAATGTGTCTGCTGATTAGAAAGGGCTCAGGCGTGGGGTGGTGTGACGAGGGCGCACTGAGCTTTGTTAAATGGCTTGCTTTGCCTCCATTGTAAAGTATGAGGTGTGCTCTGGGCTGGTTATGGAGACGTCATTGTTGTACCTGCACTGGGGAATTAGAACTGCTCTCATAGGGTTTACTCAGCAAAGATACCATAAGCTATACACACATGAAGGAACAGATTAAATAAGTGCTGGAGAGGGGGCTACCAATTAAGATTTATCCATCTAGAAGCATCCATTTGTACTCTACCTAATGGTCATTGCTAAGGCTGTCAGCCCTGATGTGCACAAAGAACAAGAACATAAACTGGTGTCTGCCTAGCCTAGGAAATACAATGACTATAGGTAGCCATACACGAGCAGATCCCTTCCTGATTTTTCCGGGAGTTGACTGCCATATGTGTTCTGGTTACAAATCTGGGGCACTCACCTGCTGAGATTGACCAGGAATCTTCCGCATGCCGGATCACATGGTGATCCGACATGTTGGTAAATTCCCAGCCAATCCCATTACTTTTAATGAGGACGGCAGTCCCCATCCAAAGTAATGTACGGCAAACAAAGGGTGCCGGCTGATCCTCTGATGGGCTGGCTGCAGCATGTTAACATGCTCACGCTGCATTCTGTCCCTCAAGAATCCAAACATGCATGCCTACCTGGCCATACACCTTTAGATCTACCAACAACTATGTAGTATAGGATCCCCTGCCATTGAACACAGGTAGACTTGATGGTTTAGAAAGTCCCTCATATTACATGATTTTGGTAAAACAAAAGGAGATCTATAGAAAATCTGACAGAAAAATCTAAAGGCCTTAAGGTAGCCATGGTGTACATGGTGCAATTTGCAACAAATCATTTATCAATTTAATCAAAGTATTTAACCATTCAGTCGATTGTAATTGAGTTGAATGACACACCACATTGAGTGTTCGATCTTAAACATTTCCATTACTGCAACAGCAGCCTCAAGATAACCTGACCTGTGCATAGTAATCATAGTGGTCTGACTAGTGGCCACTAAACAGATCGGGGTATATTTCTTCGGCAGGAGTATGTAGTCTCTCTATACAGTCTCCGCTGCATCATACTTTCACTACGATCACATTCAAGCACACTACCTATTAACAACTTTTTTTTTCATGGGTAAACATTTCCATTACTGCAACAGCAGCCTCAAGATAACCTGACCTATGCATAGTAATCATAGGGGCCTGACTACAGTCAAAGTGGCAACTGAATGGAGTAGGGCATTCGAATTTGGCGGGCTTGCATATTATCTCTATGCACCTTCACTACAAGATACATTAAGTACGATCAAATTGAAACAAAATTCCACTTATGTCCAAATGGGTTTTTGCTGCAGAAAACAATTACTGCAAACTGGTTTATATAACCTATAGCTTATATCCTGTCATGTTAAAACTAAAATATTCTATATATGTATAGCATACATACAAACATCCTATTCTGCCTTCCAGTAGATAGAAAGCCTCCCCCCGGATGTTACACTATGCTAATTGATTGGATCTAATCACAATTGTTTGGGACAAGAAAAAGTATTTAATTTACACTCAATGTGGTAGCAATCAATTAAAATTTTCCAACTGGTGCGATCAAAATTCGATCTGGCAAATTGAAAATTGTAATAGAAACTAAAATGAAACTATCATTCAAAGTGGACATGCTTCAATTTTCAATTGACCGACTAAAATAATCGAATGAAATCGATTGAACCGCAAATCGAATCAAATATAGTAGGATTAGGATCCCTGTAGAACAGATGTTGTCAAACTTTCTACGGGGACAGTCCAGTTCCTGAGAATGTTGGGAGCCTGACTGTAGGCATGCATGCACACAAATCACACACAAGCAGAACACATGGGTACACACACACACACCATACACAGATAAACACCTCTATCACATCTATCAACCATCCAAAACACCACAACCAAAGCACATTACAAATAGGGGGTTGTTGACACACCGATAGACAATGCATTGATTGCGTTACAAGTGGATGGGTATCTGCTGGCAACTGACTGTTATCCCTTCCAGTCTTTTACCATCATCACGTCTGGGACAACGAGATTGTTATGTGCGGCCCTCTAGTGATGCCCTCCATATCAACTCAGCAGTTGCCCACCACTGGCCTAACAGCTCTGACAAAATATATAACTGATATGGGACTACTGCTCTCATCCAGCATCTGTGGCCTTGGTAAACTTCCCTGGAGGGCCATAGTTATAGGACCCCTGCTCATAGAAAAGTCTCATAGAAATTAGCCATCTAAACAGCAAGTTCTTCAAACGTTAAAGTGGTTAAACTGTAAGGTTAGCAGATCTTGTGTTCCTGCTACTATCCTCTGTCACCATACCCCTGCTGCTATGAAAATGTGGGTAGCAAGTGTGCTTCTAAATTTCCAGCCTTTCTTTTATACAGCATGACCCTATAATATTGTTCACTGCTGGATATAGAAAAGACCTCAGAGTGCACAAGTTAACTTATGTATTTCTTCCTTCACAGCTTTAGATTTCTCTGTCAGATTTCCTTTAGATCTCCTTTTGTTTTTCCAAAACCATGTAATATGAGGGACTTTCTAAACCAAGTTTGCTCTAAGCTCTCAATATGAATTATGGGTTGTCCTAAAATGTGAATCTGTAAATTATGCAAATTTGTGTTCATCAGAACACCCTGCAAGGGTTAAGGACCTCAGTCACAGCAGTGCAGGCAAAGGACAAAGAATCCAGGGACCAGGGTCACAGGGATACAAAAGTGGAAAAGAAAATGGGGTAGCTTGGAGACACAGAAGGAACTGAAAATGCGACTACTGGGAGACACAATAGACGCTGAAAGTCAGGTCACACAGTAGACACTTTTTATGGGGTCTCTGGTAATTACTGTAGATTCTGAAAGCAGGGTCAACAGGACACACAGTAGACACTTGAAGGGGGTCACAACAGAGATACTGGGTGGCACAGGAGTAACTTTAGTATGCATTAGCAGGACAACATTCTGCTCGAACACCAAGAAGTGGCTTTTTCCCCTTAAAAACTGTGACAGTTGGGCAATGATCATTTAGGGTTGGGTTAAGGGCCCCCATATACCTATAGATTTCCCTGTCTGATTTTCTTTAGATCTCCTTTTGTTTTACCAAAACCATGTAATATGATGGACTTTCCAAACAATCAAGTCTACCTGTGTTCAATCGCAGAGGACCCAGCACTACATAGTTGTTGGTAGATCTAAAGGATATCTGCGGACGACCCCCATATGTCTCTTTTGTTTTTTTATTTTAAAATCATATTTCTGTAACCATCAACAGGGTGTTTATTTAAGGCCTGCTACTTATAGACTGTTTTTAACTTTGTAATAAAAGTTATACTGTTTTTATATATACTCTGTGATTGATATACCTCATTGGAGCTTTTAAAGCCCCCTTGCCCTTGATTTTCCAGGGGGAATTTTTGATCTAGGTTTGTGGGCCAAGGCTCACTCCCCTGGTGATATGCATTTTTGATATTGAATTTTGGGATGATGGCTCCACTTCCAAACGAATAGTATTTAATATGTTAAACAACTAATGATAGTACAGAAAGGCCATATGTAGCCACCTTCACATAGTTTTGGGGTGATTTTGAGATGCTTGTGTCCCCCATTACATGCTCTGGTTTTATCTTTGACTCATACATCACTAGTGTGCTCAGTAGTGATATAAGAACTGAGAGATGGAACTCACAGCTTGTGTGGGGGAAACAGGTATCTGACAATTGCAGAAGTACACTGTCTGACCCAAAAAAATTGTCGCAACCTGGATTTAACTAAGAAAATAGGTACAAGCCTCCTATTGGATAAATCTGGGGTTTCTGCAGTTGGTCAGGTCTAGGTTCAGCAACAGTATGTGCTCCAAGAATGAGGTCATCTAACTACCTGAATATACTAAATGGTTGGTTATTCCATCAATGGATTTTTTCTTCCCTGATGGCATATCCCAATATGACAATACCAGGATTCTTTGGGCTCACATTGTGATTCAGGGGGCATGAAACATCATTTTCACATGGATTGGCTACCAGAGTCCAAACCTTAACCCCATTGAGAATCTTTGGGATGTGCTGGAGAAGGTTTTGCACAGCAGTCAAATTCTACCATCAACAATGCAAGGTGAAATATATATACAACGCTGGATGGAAATAAATCATATGACATTGCAGAAACTTATCGAAAAAATGCCATAGCGAAAGCGTGCCGGAATCAATGCTAATGGCGGTCCAAATAATTGTGTGGCCTTTTTTTTGGTCGCAACTTTAGCAATATTAGTTCTTCTATTGCATTAAAATTTTACTTGAAATATTTCAATTGATAGAGGAAGATACTTTAAAGCATTTACATTTTTTTTAGCTTATCTGATGTATTTCTTTGATGTATTTTTAATTAGGAATAAATATCTTACCCTTCAAATACTAGTCAAATGGTGAATGTTTATATTTTGTGACAGAAAAGCAAATTATGCAGTCCTCCAAACTCTCTTTGATTTGAATGCTGTTTTTTTCATGCTGAATGTGTTTTTGGTCCAACAGTCTCATTAATTCATTTTGTGATTATAAAAAAATGTTTTAAACTTTTTTAGTGTAGGGGCCTATGTCCCCCTGGGGAGATTCTGCCTAATTTCATGTCCCAGAAAAGCAAAAGAACATGAGAGGAAATATCTTTAAAATATGCAAAAATTCCACCATAGGCAGCACTTGGCGAAACCGTTGTCCTTAATGAAATGATGTGTTTTATTTCTGTTTCTTGTGAAAAATGTAGAAATAAAAAATGTATACCAAGACAGACAGAGGGAATAGAAAAGACAAAGATGACCTTTAAAAATCCAGTGGTGCTTTAATAGGATGTTCCTGTATAATAAATCCATTCATGAAATTTCCCTGCTACTATAAATTGTGCATAGTGGTAGGCCCCATAAAATCACATGGCATATGGAGATGCACATTTAACACCTAACCACAGGCCAAAATGGCATATACAGGCATATGCGTATGTAGTGGATGGATGCCTGCACTGATATCTGTATTATCCGACAATCATAGGTGCTACAAGTCTATATAATTGGCAAAAAAAATTAACAGATTACTAGGTAATCTACTTACATTTTCAAACCACTTTTGGCAACTAAATCAAGACCTAGTAATATTTAAACTTTTTCTCGCACACTTTCCTCCCCTACCCCTATATTGGAGTTGCCGCCTGGAAGTCCCCAGGAACAAACTATCCCTGTCTGACATTGTGGGAGGATGCTGTGGAATACACTGCATATGACTCAGGGGTACTGCATTTTGCAGGTAAAATTGACCCTGAGCCCCACCAGGGGATTAAGACAATGATGTCTGCTGTTACAAGTCTCTCTGCAGCCTGCAGAAAAGAGAATAGCAGCGACGTAGCACAACATCATCAGAAGATCAATGTGATTTATTAAGTGATGGAAAGGTTTCTGATTTATTTACAAATAATGGTAATACTTTACCTATAATGGGTCTTTTAGGAGCACAACAGGGAGGTATACAGTGGGGGGGGCATTTAGTCAGTCATGAATTGAGTGAGTTCTCCAACTATAAAAGTTGAGAGAAGCGTGTAATTTCCATCATAGGTCACCCAAACTATTAGAGACAGAATGTGGGGAAAGAATCCAGGAAATCACATTGTCTGATTTTTAAAGAATTTATTTGCAAATTATGGTGGAAAATAAGTATTTGGTCAATATCAAAAGTTCATCTCAATACTTTGTTTTATACCGTTTGTTGGCAATGACAGAGGTCAGACGTTTTCTGTAAGTCCTCACAAGCTGGTCACAGACTGTTGCTGGTATCTTGGCCCATTCCTCCATGCAGATCTCCCCTAGAGCAGTGCTTTTGGGGCTGTCGCCGGGCAACACTGACTTTCAACTCCCTCTAAGGTTTTGTATGGGGTCTTCTTACAAAGCCACTCCTTTGTTGCCCAAGTAGTGCGTTTGGGAAAATTGTCATGCTAAAAGACACAAAAACGTTTAATCTTCAATGACCTTGCTGATGCAAGGATGTTTTCACTCAAAATCTCACAATACATGGCCCTATTCATTCTATCCTTTACACGCATCAGTCGCCCTGGTCCCTTTTCAGAAAAACAGCCCAAAAGCATGATGTTTCCACCCCATGCTTCACAGTAGGTATGATGTTCTTTGGATGCAACTCAGCATTCTTTCTCCTCTTAACACAACAAGTTGAGTTATCTACTTTCATCTGACCATATGACATTATCCCAATCCTCTTCTGGATCATCCAAATGCTCTCTAGCGAACTTGAGATGGGCCCGGACATGTACTGCCTTAATTAGGGGAAAACGTCTGGCATTGCAGCATTTGAGTCCCTGGTGGCGTCGTGTGTTACTAAAGGTAGCCTTTGTTACTTTGGTCCCAGCTCTCTGCAGGTCATTCACTAGGTCCCCCTGTGTGGTTCTGGGATTTATGCTCACCGTTCTTGTGATTATTTTGATTCCACGGGGTGTGATGTTGTATGGAGCCCCAGATCAAGGGAGATTGTCAGTGGTCTTGTATGTCTTCCATTTTCTATTATCTATTTTTGTCATTAGTTTGTGGTTTATGTTTAAGTGCAAAAACAGTATACAGTGAGAGAAATAAGTATTTCATCCCCTGCTGATTTTGTATGTTTTCCCTTTTACAAAAAAAAAAATACCCAGTCTGAAATTGTAATAGGCAGTTTATTGTAGATGAGAAAAAACAGATTAACAACAACAACAAAAAATTGCAAACCCAGTGTACAAAAGTCAGAGATTGATGTTCATTGCAATGAGGTAAATAAGTATTTGATTCCCTAACAACAAGCAAGATTGCAGGCTCACTATATGCTAGTAATAAGCTGCAATTAGGAGCAATCTCTGTAAGTGACAGGAGTGCTGTTATTCTCTACTTGTATAGTACCTGTGTAAAAGACACCTGTCCACAGAACTAACTACTATGGCTAACAACAAGAGCTCCTCAAGGATGTCAGGGACAAGAGTGAAGATCTACACAAGGCTGGACTGGACTACAAGACTATTGCGAAGGAGCTTGGTGTGAAGATGATAACAGTTGGCGAATATAGAGTGAATACTCCATGGTCCAGTCCTGCCTAATTTTCTGGACCATTCTGTATATTCAATTGATATCTGAATAGCTGTATCTCTTTTTTTCCCCCCTAATTTTCTCTTCAAAACTTTGGATGCGTCTTACGGTCCAGTGCATCTTGTAGTCCCAAAAATATGGTTATCAGCAGGGTATCCAATAATTTGATTCAGACAAAAACTATCGTAACTTTACAATAGGTTGATGCTATTTAAATTGGCGTTACAATCTGTGTGCATTTATACATTATTTAAATATTGTATCCAAAATTTGTCTGCAGTGTATACAGCAAATATTTGAAACAAATAACATTTGTGAAAAATTTTCAGTAAAGTAAACAATGTGCTCTGACAGTAAATGTAATATGTTTTGCCAATTACATTATATTCGCAGAGCACACTCAAATTATCCTGCCCAGTTACTATGTTACACTACATTTTGGGGAGGCATACTCTAGAAGTTTATCCGCAAAGTTTTCATGTCTCTTTAAGATAAATGGTATCACTATTGCTACTATCATTAATGTGAAATACTAATTTTGCTCACCAGGTGTCACTGTGTGCTTTCCCCAAATGTTTGCGTTTACAGTTCAGTAATGTGAGGATGTGGAATGTTCAGATGACATATGAAGACATGATAAAGAGAACCTTTAACACTAGAACCATATTTTAATTATATATCCATGCCCATAACTTGGGTCAGAACTCTTTTCTTCCTTCTTAACTCCTAAACCTTTCAAAGTGTTGTTTATGCCTATTAACATAGAAAAGAGGTCTCATATGCAGAGATTCAATAAATCTTTCATTTGCTGATAATTTTTTACATGTTAGTTGATTTTTAAAAAAAATCTTTGGATCATTATTTTATCATTTTGAAATTTTTCATCCAGGGACATCATTAGGGAATCCTGTGGGACAAGCCAAAAACTGTGCAATATAAAATTAATTTATATCATTGAGGATCATTGATATGAAACCTTGGTTAGTATTTCCTGCTATTGTGCTTTTCCATAAAACATAGTGCCAATAAAATTATAGACGTTGGTGAAAATGGAGTTGTCAGAGCAAGTGCCTCTCACTTTTCTGTGTACCGTGATTCACTGGGAATATAGTTTCTATGTATCAAGTACTAAGGTTTTTCTTCTAAACTGCCTATGGGCAAGTGACAGAAATAGAAACAGGAAAAAACTTGCTAGCAGGGCATGAATAAGGAAGGTTCTATTAGAACACAAGACAAAACAAACACTAAGACAAAAAAGGATGTCCATTGTCAAAACATGTTCCTTTATCTATAGAAGTAAGCTTTTTCTTCCTGAAAAGATTTAAAAGATATTTAGGGTGATTAAAGCTAGCCACACACGGGTAGATTCCCATGCAATCGACCACCAATCAATCACAGCGTGGTGACGTCACCACGCTGTGATTGATCGGGGATCAATTGAACGGAAATCAATGTGCACCACATGGGCACATCGATTACCGTTCAATGAAGACGGCTAGCTAGAGTTCTCTACGGCATCCAGCGTGTAAAGCCGAACATGCTGGAAACTGTAGAGAAATCCACCCTGCTTCTCCCCATAGAGTCCGGCTGCAGAGTGGAGTGCTGACTCCGCCCCCCTTCACACACACTCTGCTCTGAGCGCGGGCTGTCACTTCTCTGTGATGATGTCGGCTTTCCCCGCACGTTGATTGATTGTACTTGAAACGTTTTACAAATCTACCGTGTGTGCCTAGCTTAAGTCTGACCCAAATCTGGCCCGTGGAAATTGCAGCACAAGCAGATGACCCGATAATTTTTTATGTCACTTCCCAAGGCAAATCTTGATTTCGATACATTTTTAAATGGGGGTAATTTAGGGGGGAGGGGGCATTGCTCTCCCCCATAAGTTCCCGCCCCATTTGTGCAGATGATGTGCAGGGAGGTAAGTTAGGAGGCTGAGTAATGCTTCCTCCTCCAAAGTTAGCTATCTTCTAATTTGGAGGGAGGTAAACAACCTGATACCAGAAGTGACATCCATGATGTCACTTCCTGTATTTTCCCCCTATTTAGTAACTTAAAACTGTGTTCAGTATCCTTCATTAGGCATAATGGAGTTCCATATTGCCATATATTGTATCATTCAGTCTTTCAACAGCATTACCACTTCACTTTTAGTGCAGTTAACATGTTTTCATTATTTGGGAAGAACAAAGTTCAATTTGGGTTACTTCTACTTGAACAAATAATTCAGCTTTTAGTAGATTTTGGTTAAGATGGTAGGAGAGGAAGGCTATTTGATATTAATACTTGTATGGATCAGCCTAGCACGTCATGATCCCCTTTATATTGTCATAACATAAAAATAAGTGGTGGTTTATGGACTACAGACTTATTAGCCAACTACGTGAGGCTAAACATTCCAAAGCACAAATGCTTTCTCTCTGAGTAACTTAGTGTCAGTGATGGAAATATACTATACTATATATTTATTCGTATGAATGAGACTTTTATGGGTTGGGTAGTTTTCAGGGAAATTTATAGAGTTATGAATTGTTAAAATCTATACAAATACATAACAAAGACTGGATTGACATAACTATTATAACTTTGACATAACTATTTTTTATTTATATATAATATACAATAACATTTGCCCATAAGAGAAACCATATTTCATTGCTACATGTACAATTACTACTACTAAGTTGCTACAAGTAGTATCTATAACAGGGGGTTGGCAAACTTTTTGACTCATAGGCCACATTGGCTTCTTAAATGGGCCACATTGGCTGGACCAAGAGCTTATAATGGCCGACCTACCAGAGGTGTGCCAAATCCATGCATTGCCCTCATCACTAATGGTGTGTAATAGGCATCGTGTGACAGGGACTTGCAATGAGCAGAGATGATTTCTAGAGGCTGCCTGTTGTTGCCATGAGGATGCGCCCACAGTGTCATGATCATGTCACTGCATCATCCCCAACATTTGAACACCTCTGGGCATTATGTGCAATAGTTGCATAGAACAAATGGAGGGGAGCATCTTTTCAATATGGTGACAAAGGGCCGGAAAAGAAAGCTAAACGGGCCAGATCCGGCCCCTGATCTTGAGTTTGCCCACCCACTAGTAATAACTATAGCCATAGCAGCCCATTCCCAAATGAATGATTGCTCACATAAGCAATGATCTGATTCTGACATCTACCTTCCCAAGTACCCTTGCGACCTGAGCAGCAGCACAAGTTATCTGGAGGGGTGGAGTTTGATGTATTTAGCTGCTATTACAAAGCAATGCAAAAAAAGCAAAGCAACAAGGCGATGCAGGTGAACGGTATGCTTTGAAGACTGCAGGCATCTGTCTAACAGCTTTCTAAAGCCCCCCATACACCACATACAATTACCATGCAACTTCTGTACAACCAACCTTTCTTCTACCAAAACCATGTAATAAGGCTAGCCATACACAGTCGGATTCCATGGCCGATCGATCACCTATCCGATCGATTCCGGCGATCTCAATGGGAATCGGAGGTCCGATTGATCGGCCAATTAAGTGTGTCCGATCGCTACATACCACCTTGTCCCACGGATTCCTGGACGATTCCGTGTCCGATCGCTTACTCCACAAATGGCAACTCCCCTTGATGTGTGCAGAATCGGATCAGAAAGACCAACATGTTGGTTCTCTGTCCGATCCGATTCTGGGCCCCCGAAACGATCGGACGTGATCGGACGGACAAGCTGGGCTTCACGCGATTCCGGGACGATCGTTTCGCGTGCACACGCCCGGAATCGATCGTCCCAGAATCCGATGGGAAACGGACCCGTGTATGGGGGCCTTAAGAGGACCTTTCTACACCTTCCAATCACTATGTATTCTATCAGGGAGGTCACTATACTACATAGTTGTTGGTAGGTCTCATGAAAGTTGTATGGAGGAATCTGAAGGTGTATGGGGGGGCTTAAGGGCTCATTTAAACATTCAGGTTGAAAACATGATCCTAGTATCTTTCCTCCTTGGCATTATGTTAACACACAACTGAATGCTCTAGACCAGCAATGGTCCTATTTAGATTGCTGTTGACCAATTTTCAACTCCATTTAACAAGCTGGCTGCTTTTTACCCCCTTAAATGTTATGAAAGTTCACAAATACATGTTGTTGTCCATTCGTGTTTGTATTTACCAAAATTTTCGTTTTAGTGTCCTGATAAGTCAAACCTCTGATATTATTGGCTTTATGTTTACTACCCACATTCATTTACAAGATAGTAAGTAAAAAGTTTTATTAACATTCATAGGTGAATATGTAACAATTTTAGAATGTTAACATATTAGGATGTTTAAAATAAGGTTATATACAACAACATGTATAAACGCTTGTGCAAAGATTACCGGTATATGAATTCTTTTATTGTGCCGTGTTTCTGTTTCTAATATTCAGTTCAAGCCGTAGTCACTTGCTGGTAGTTCTTATGAGACCACTTCAAAAAGGCATCCGAAACTACTTGCAGATCAGACAGGTCAAAAGCTAAAAATAAAAATATCTGTACCTCAAACAGTTGCACTTTTTTTTACACAGCACAATGTTTTTCTTCTCCTTGTGTTTTAGTAATCTGGTTTGAAATTTCACAAAACTGACTTGCTAAAGCCCCCCATAGACAGGCAGACTCCTCCATACAACTTTCATGAGACTTACCAA